>JASDDO010000001.1:323719573-324319573 GCA_030015575.1 Agapanthus africanus
GACAATTGGGATGCGCATATTTACTTACGTTGATGACATGTGATGTTATGTGTTGCTGGATATGTTATATTGGATCGTCGTGTTTGAATAGCCGGGGGTTTTTATGTGAGATGAGTGTTTTTCATTTTCATTCATGTAAAAACTTGTATGTAATATTCATTTATTGGGGCGCTTCCAGGTTGCGGAAGATGTCACCTTTTGTATATTATTTACTTTTCCGCACTAGGATAGACCCAAGGAGGGGAGCACAAGTGACCGGGTTCTGGAGTCCAGTGGGAGACCAACTCGAGGAGTCGAGTCCGGGTCTCCTAACTCCAGAATTGGTAGGGTTGCTTGCCGCTCTCGTAGGGGTCTGGGGTGTGGGTTTGGCTATTCATCGCGACCGTGGAATCCGTGTTTTATACTGGCTCGTATTGAAAACACGGACGTCCTAGTATATCCAATATTTCATATGATTCTTCTGCTGCGATATCTGTGATGTGATCATGTGATGTTCTGTGATAGATACAGTATATAGTATATATATGATATATTATATAGACGTTACTTATGTTTTACACCCGCGCTAGCCCTGCCCCGCTCTGCCGTTAGTTACCTAACCTAACGGTGCACGAGGGGACATCGAGGCGAATGCGGATGGCATAAGTGTACGTCGTATTTATCTGTGATGTTTAGGTACTTAAATGATGGGACTTCATTAATGTGATTAATGAAATAAAAGAAACCTAAGATGTTGTAGAATCGAATTTCAAAATAAAACAGGTAGCTACAGTTCTTGCTTTGCACAGCGGTATATGTGATATATCCTGCACCTTATTCGATAAGGAAAGGACCGAGATCCCTTCACCGGGAGTGACTCCTTTAGCAATAACTGGCAGATGCTACACACTCGGTTTGTCTTTTGATTGCTTTTATAAGTTCTGCTTTGCACAGTGATATATATGATATATCCTGCACCTTATTCGATAAGGAAAGGACCGACGATCCCTTCACCGGGAGTGACTCCTTTAGCAAAACTAGAAAAGCCTCAAAAACACTCCATTTTAAAATCATTTGATTCTACAACGATATCAAGTTCATTACGCAATAGGTTTTCAGAAAAACCTGTCGTAGCCCTCCGTCATTTCAGATAAGTGCTGTTTAGTATTCGTGCTGCGTTTGTTGGCCTCCGTCAAGGCGCAGTGTGCGGTAGCTAACCAGTATTTATCTGCTTATGCATATGATGCAGATTGAGTTAGGGTAGTCGTGCGACCTTGTTGACCTCCGTCAAGGGTCGTGCGGGTGGGTTTAATTCGATCAAGAAATGATGGGTTGAACTTGACTAGTAGCCTATGGTTTGTTGACCTCCGTCAAGGTCATAGGACGCTAGGGGCAAAAGATTATCGGGAATTTCAAGTGTTGAAATTTGCAATGAGATTGCATACCTTCTATGAGATAGTTGGATCCCGATACCCGCTGCGAGTAAGTGTTACTCCTGGGAGAGTTTTATACATTACAATTAGCCGATCAAGTAGGTGTCTAGAAAGGTGTCAACGGGGTTACGCCTCTGGGAAAACGAGGTTTACATTAATTAGGTTCGTGCGAAAGCACGGGGGACCTCCCTCAAAGTACCGACACTGGCCTGGCTGAAAGATTGGCGAACTTGTAGTGTGTAATTAATCCCGGCTAGTCTTTCCTTTTAGGGTTTGAAGGAAGATTTGATAAAAAGCAGTGGGAGCCATCCTGATTAGATAAAATAATAACCAATCTATTCTTGCAAGAGCGCACGCTGAGTGTTTTCATCTCTCTCTCTCCAGGTAGCGACCATATCACGCCTTAATCAAGATAATAATACGGAATATTGACCGAACCCGCTTGTTATACTGAGCTGGGGAACATTGGTCCTGCTCCAACTTATAATTGTTATAAGACAGAGCAGGAATTTGGGGAATACCAGATTTCCCGTGCCGCCCAAACGAAGAGAGTGCATGTTAATGCATCATCTTCGGGTGTGTTCATTACAAAGAACTGTTTCTCTGTAACCTCTACGTCCTAGGTATGTGATACCGGATCAGGATCCCAGATATGTAATCTGTTACATAGGGCTACAAATAGGTAGAGAACTAAGAACGGGTGATAAGTTTCATGAGGCAGAAAACGGGGCAAGAGTTGCAGCCAAGTCTGTCGGTCACTGTCACCCTGTATTACCGATACATTGATTCTGAACGAATGTTGTTAGATACCGAACCTGATATACAAAATCATATCAGTCTCTTTATTAGTAAAGAAAGGATATAATTTTGTATTGTTGGATAATGTTTTGAACATTTCCTATATCAAAAGTTGATCGGTTCAGGCACGTTATCTAAAAGCGTTGATGTTCTAAATCAAACTACAGTTCTTATTATATGGAACACACACAAGAGGAAGAGTTCAGAAATGAACGAATCCTTCTTGAGGCATTGTAGACTAGGTCATATCAATGTGACCCGACTAGCTAGAGTTACATATAGATGCATATTTAAATCAGTTTGAATTTACATCTTGTGAAACTCGCCAGTCATGTCACAAAGATAAGATGACCATAGCTCCGTTTACTGGAAACAGAGAAAGAGTTACTGAACTCTTGGGATGATACATGTTGATGTATGTAAGGTCCCCTGTCTACACATGCCAGGAATGGTTCTTTATACTTCATTACGTTCTCTGATGATCTTTCGAGTTTCAGACCTATGTTCCTGTTGAAACACAAGTCCGAACCTTTTGAGATATTCATAGAATATAAGTAAGAAGTAGAGAACCGAAATACGGGTATAAGTATTATGTCCTTTGATGAAATCAAGGAGGAGAATACTTGAGCACGGAATTTCAGGACTATTCTAAAGGAGAATGAGATTCTCTCTCAGCATTACTCCTCCGTATACACCATAGCACGATGGTATATCGGGGCGGAGCAATCGCACCCTATTTGATATGGTGTGCTCTATGATGAGTAATACTGAGTTACCCGTTTCCTTTTTGGGAGTTATGCGCTTGAGAAGCTGCATACCTATTGAATAGGTTCGAATCAAATCAGTTTCCTACCATTTCATATGTGATATGGAAAGGGAAGAGCCCATGTCTTAAGCCAGTTAAGATTTGGGGTTGTCCGGCCTATGTCTAAAAAGCAAAATCCGGACAAGCTCGAGGCAAGGTCTGTTATGTAGAACTGGAAGTGTTCCAGCTATACAAACTACAGCAGATGATTTGGTACAACCAGAGGATTCAGTAGAAACCAATGAACCTCAGCCTCTCCGCCGATCTAGTAGGGTTCCTCACCCACCTGAGAGATACTTCGGTTTCTCTATGACAGTGGGAGCGAGGACTGCATCATGAGATGATGACCCAACTAGTTTCGAGCTGGCCATCTGGAGTAAGACTCTGTAAGAATGGCTGGATGTTTAGCGATCTGAGATGGAATCCATGTACACCAACAAAGTATGGACTTTGGTTGCTATATCTGAAGGGTTAAATCCCCATCAGGAGCAAGTATATCTTGAGAAGATTACTTGGTGTAGATGGAAAAGTTGAGACTTTCAAACCTAGACTTGATAAAGGTTTTCGTCATCGACCAAGCATGGATAATGATGAAACCTTTTCAAGTAGCTATGCTTGAGTCCATCCAGATCCTACTTGCCACGGCTACATACCATGACTACGATATCTGGTGGTTGGGTGTCATGACTGCTTTTCTAAATGATGTTTTAGAAGAGTGCGTCTATAAGTACACAGCCAGAAGGCTTCATAGACAGTGGGAGCAGCGGAAACGTGTGCAAGATGCTTTATAGGATAAAGCAGGCATCGCGGAGTTGGAACATCTGTTTTGATGCAGTAGTCAAAGAGTTTGACATCATCAAAATGGTAGATGAACCTTGTATAAACAAAAAGGTAGTAGGAGAGTATGGTGGTGATCCTCGTAGAGTACGTGGATGACATACTCTTGATGGGGAAGGAGTTTCCTATGCTACGTTCGATCAATCTCCGCTTATCACAATAATTCTCCAAATAGGATCAAATTGATACCTACTAAATCCGGGGTTTTGGGTCTATGAGATAGATCTAAATGGATGTTAGGATTCTCACTAGTTATAGTGAGATGGTATCAATTGATTCTGGGGAGAATCACTGGAAGGGTTCCAGGGTGATAAAGACGACTGAATGTCAGTCACAGGCATTGTCTTTACCCTAAGTAAAGGGACGGTATGTTGGAAGAGTTCCAAGCTAGATACCGTGACATACTAGACGATAAAGGCAGGATACATCGCTACTTAAGATGCTACCAAAGAGGATGTTTGGGTGTATATCAGTTCATGAGATGAACTACGTTCCTACCATTGTGAGACAATGGAGTTGTGGCTCATGCCGAGGAACGCCGATCCCATCAGTGATCCAGACTTATTCTAAGGCAGCATCGCCTGATCATGGAGATGGTTGATCTCCAGGGTGATCGAGGTTAGGAGAGTAGACTCAGAGGACAACACAGCGGATCCACTCACAAAGGCCTGTTCCCAGAGAGAGACTTTTATGGGATGGTTGAGTATGAGATACTGCAGCCACTGCTACAGATAGCCCTAGTGCAAGTGGGAGATTGTTAGTTATATGTATGCCCTAAAGGCCATTACTGTACATAGGATGTATATTGTAATGGATGCTGGGACATATATAGGGGGGACTTTCTTGCTCGACATGATAGTATGCTATCTGGTTACCCTTTACCTTAACGTGTATGCTGATTGTCTCTCTGTTACATGTTGGTAAAGCCCTTAGGATCTGTACTTGACTACCTGGACTATGATGCGGATCATACTAGTGGGGACATGGTAGTCCATAAGTACATCCTTCAAAGTCCCTAGTCGTGGGTGTATCGAGACGGGGCATCGATATACCAGAGTAGACTAGCGTATACCTTCTCGACCCATATAGATGGGCGATGGATGATCCCATATCCATCGGTGTTTGACATCAGAGATGATATACGGGTGCTCAGTAGAGACTGGGTACACTGGACGGACTCGCCGAGAACTCCCAGATGGTATTATACCTCACGTCAGATGGCAGTTCTCTGGTGACACTGGTACAGAGTAGTCTGTTGACCCGAGATCGTCATAGAGTCTTGTGTGGTTCCCACTGTGCTTTGATTTCCATCTTACCACGTCCAAGAGGGCGTGCAAAACGGTGGTTTTTGGGTACAGTCCCGAGTCACATGGAGGCAATGAGCGATAGGAGGGGATTCGTCTCTCCCGGTATAGGGGGTTGATGTTGCGCTGTGTTCGATTGGCTATAACAGGAAATCCCTGGCCAGGGTTGCTGAGATTTACTAGTAAGTGTTACCAGTAGTTTCTCGAATAGTTATAGACCTCATATCGACACGACTTATTGAGCTATTGGGGTCTGACGTTTACCACCCCTAGGCGAGATATGCGACATATCAGACGATCAGACCGGACTGTACGGTAGTGTTACTGGTCGGATTCACTGGAGTGTGAGCGGGCTTGCTCGTCGATCTTCAGATCGCTCAATACCCGGGTGGCCGTTACGTTTAGCAGACCGCTTGCGGCTTGTGGATGCTTGATATGATCATCATCTGCTGCCGGCGTATTGACGAGTCTTTAGAGTCCTACACAGAGGTTTCCTGGCTCAAGCGAAACGAAATAGGAGCGCATATGAGATATGTGCGGGACCGAGAATAATGCATGTATGTGATACCGTATTCTATTCTCGCGATAAATATATCGAATGGTTGTATGCGATATAACCTAGTTATCGATTCAAGCGTTGATTCGATAAGCCGATATATTGTATACTAGTCGGTTGTGTGCGACATAACCGGGTCATTGAATCAAGTGTTGATTTAATGATTTAATGCATATTTATATATTTGATATATTACTTTGCATCAACTAGTATCGGTTTACTTAAGATGGATTTTCTCACTCGGATGTGCGCATTGTATATGCGATATACTTTTGTGCACTTGATTGTATCATGCTTGATGGTACAAGTCATGCTAGGGTTCAAGTGTTAAGATTAAACCTTGGTTAATGAAATGGTTAGGGTTTATTATTTGTTATTCATTTATCTTATTTAATTATCCTTTTATTTTTGATAAATGAATGAAAGAAAAGAGAAAAGAATGGTGGCTAATTTTGTTTGTAGTTGAAGATTCATGAACCTTTGACTTTGTCCACCATTCTTATCTCATGCTTAACCTAACCATTTGATTTAACCCTAGTTCAATCTCTACACTTGACCATGGTTTAGTCATGATAAGTTTTCATTATTCTTTTCTTTTTCTAATTAACTTATCATAACTATTTCCTTCTTCTTCTTCATTCTTCAAGTGAAGAAAGCTTGCCCCATCAATGGCAAGTGATGGAAATGAGTGAGAAATCCGATTCTAAAGTCTACCCACTTCCTATTTCTTCATCCTCTACCTCTTGCCAAGTAGTAGAGTGTGTTTACTTCACAAGTTTCATGACTTGGTGAAGTTGTGAGCTTGATCTAGCGATGCCTCGACGTAGATCATCTTCGGCATGGACATCGACGACCTAGCTTGCCCATTCTCCGACGAAGCCGACTCTAGAGCCCGGATTTGATTTGGACAGCGGAAATGACCTCGTTGCGGAGCCGTGGAGGTGGAGGACCGGATCTACAAAGGTTGTATTTCCGTTAAACTTTTAGTTAAGTGTTAACTAGATAGTTTTTCGCCTAGACATCTAGCCGACGATCCGTAGTTTAGGGTTTGTAGGCATCGTAAAATTTTAATATGGCATGTTCGATGCCTTGTGAGACCTCCTTGGGGTGCCTAGGAACCCTACAGCTTCTAGGGCATACATATAACTAACAGATTTAGGGCTGTTTTTTCTGTAGAATTTCAGCAGTGAGGGAGTGGGGAGAGGTGTGGGGAAGTTGGGAAAAAAAGTCCAAGTCAACCCTCTCATATTACCATAATACCCTTATCTTATAAATATATATCTATAACCCTTTTTAACCCATTCCTCACATGATTTAAGGTCAAAAAGAGGGAAAGAAAATTCTTGGGATGCTACAATAGTGTGGGGCCGGCCATTGATTGTGAGGGTGAGTGTGAGAGACTTTACAAAAAAAATCTATGCAAAAAGACCCCCCACAATACCATATTTGCAAGTTTTAGTTCAAAATAATTATATTTTTGTTTTCCAATATAAAAACCAATTAAAACTTGAAATAAAATACTTAAAAATTATATTACAACTAGTTTTTAATTAACACGATTTTAAAGATTAAAATTAGCCCATTTAAATTTGTATTTATCGATAATTTAATGTATTTTTTTTACCGGCTTAAAATAATATTAAAAATTGAAAAATTAGGGAAAAATTTTAAGTGACCAGAAATTTATAAGTAACTCATTAGTTACTAAAAACTAGCAATTACCGATCCAAATTAGGTATAATTAGGCCTAAACTGCAAAATAACAAAAAAGACGATTTACGGAAAAATACTAAATTTTCACCGATTTCAGGAAAACACCAAAACGACTTTTCAAGACGCTACAGTACGGGTTGAGCTTGACTAGCGTCCATTGGTTTGTTGGCTTTCGTCAAGGTCATAGGATGCTGGGGGTAAAAGTATTATCAGGAATTTCAAGTGTTGAAATCTACAATGAGATTGCATACCTTCTATGAGATAGCTAGATCCCGATACCCACTGCGAGTAAGAGTTACTCCTGAGAGAATTTTACACATAACAATTAGCCAATTAAGTAGGTGTCTAGAAAGGTGTTAACGGGGTTACGCCCCTGGGAAACCGAGGTTTACTCTAATTAGGTCCGTGCGAAAGCACGGGGAACCTCCCTCAAAGTACCAACACTGGCCTGGCTGAAAAATTGGCGAACTTGTAAGGTGTAATTAATCCCGGCTAATCTTACCTTTTACGGTTTGAAGTAAGATTTGATAAAAACAGTGGGAGACGTCCTGATTAGATAAGATAATAACCAATCTAATCTTGCAAAGAGCGCACGCTAACGCGTTTCCTTCCATCTTTCTCCAGACAGCAACCAATGTCACGCCTTAATCAAGATAATAATATGGATGTATTGACCGAACCCGCTTGTTATACTGAGCAGGGGAACGTTGGTCCCGATCCAACTTATAAGTGTTATAAGTCCGAGCAGGGGATAGGAACATATCCAGATTCCCATGCCACCCAAACAAAGAATAAGCATGTTGATGCATCTTCTTCGGGTGTATTAGTTACAGAAAACTGCTTCTCAGTACACTCTACGTCCTGGGTATTAGATACCGGATCGAGATCCCACATATGCAATATGTTGCATAGGCTAAGGAAAGGCGGAGAACTAGGAAAAGGTGATCATTCCCTAAAAGTAGGGAATGGTGCAAATGTTGCAGCCAAAGCAATTGGTGAATATCACCTTGTATTACCAACAGGGAATACATTGATCCTGAATGACTGTTACTACGTACCCTCAATGATATGAAATTTAATATCAATCTCTTTATTATATAAAGAAGGATATAACTTTGTAGTAGAGAATAATGTTATGAACATTTACCTAAATCATGTGTTGATTGGGTTTGGTGCGTTATGTAACGGATTGTACGTTCTAAATCAAAACACAATTCTTAACGTACAAAACACACACAAGAGGAAGAGTTCAGAAATGAACGAATCCTTCTTGTGGCATTATAGACTAGGTTATATCAATGTGACACGACTAGCTAAGTTGCATAAAGATGGATATTTGAATCCGTTCAAGTTTTCGTCTTATGACACTTGCCAGTCATGTCTCAAAGGTAAAATAACCAAAACTCCGTTTAGTGGACACGGAGAAAGAGTTACGAAACTCTTGGGACTGATACATAGTGATGTATGTGGTCCCATGTCTACACATGCCAGGAATGGTTCCTTGTACTTCATTACATTCACTGACGATCTCTCAAGATACGGACATGTGTTCCTATTGAAACACAAATCTGAAGCTTTTGAGAAATTCAAGGAATATAAATCCGAAGTCGAGAACCAAACGGGTAGAAGTATTAAAATCCTTCGATCAAATCGGGGAGGAGAATACTTGAGCACAGAATTCCTTGAATATCTAAAAGAGAATGGGATTCTCCCTTGGCTTACTCCTCCATATACACCACAGCACAACGGTGTATCGGAGTGGAGGAATCGCACCCTATTAGATATGGTGCACTCTATGATGAGCACCGTTGAGTTACCTGTTTCCTTTTGGGGGTATGCGCATGAGACAGCCATACATCTATTGAATATGGTTCCTACCAAATCAGTGCCTACCACTCCATATGAGATATGGAAGGGGAAGAGACCACATCTTAACTATGTGAAGATATGGGGTTGTCCGGCCTATGTCAAAAGGCACAATCCAGACAAGCTCGAGGCAAGGTCGGTTCTATGCAAGTTTGTAGGATATCCCAAAAATTCACAAGGGTATATCTTCTACCACACCAAAGAACAAAAGGTGTTTGTTTCTCGGCATGCCACCTTTTTAGAAAAGGAATTTCTTGCGAAAGAAATTAGTGGCAAGGAGGTAGAACTGGAAGAAGTTCCAGCTGCACAAACTGCAATAGAAGATTTGGTGGAGCCAGAGGATTCAGTAGTTCCCGACGAACCCCAGCCTCTCCACCGTTCTAGTAGGGTTCCTCATCCACCTGAGAGATACTATGGTTTTCTCGTTGATGGTGGGAGAGAGGATTGCATCATGGAAGATGATGACCCAACTAGCTTCGAGCAGGCCATCACGAGTGGGGACTCTGTGAAATGGCTGGATGCGATGAGATCTGAGATGGAATCCATGTACACCAACAAAGTGTGGACTTTGGAAGTTGCTCCTGAAGGGGTAAAACCCATTGGGAGCAAATGGATCTTTAAGAAGAAACTTGGTGTAGATGGAAAGGTTGAGACTTTCAAAGCTAGACTTGTTGCAAAAGGTTTTCGTCAACGACCATGTGTGGATTATGATGAAACCTTTCTCCAGTAGCTATGCTTAAGTCCATCCGGATCCTTCTTGCCATCGCTGCATACCATGACTACGAAATATGGCAAATGGATGTTAAGACCGCCTTTCTAAATAGTGATTTAGAAGAGAGCGTATACATGACTCAGCCGGAGGGCTTCGTAGAAAGTGGGAGCAGTGGAAAGGTATGCAAGATGCTTAAATCCATCTACGGGTTAAAGCAGGCATCGCAGAGTTAGAACATCTATTTTGATGAGGTAGTCAAGGAGTTTGACTTCATCAAAAATATAGATGAACCTTGTATATACAAGAAGGTTGCAGAGAGTAAGGTCGTCTTCCTCGTATTGTACGTGGATGGCATACTCTTGATAGGAATGATGTTCCTATGCTGCACTCGGTCAAGCTCTTCTTATCACATAGATTCTCAATGAAAGATCTAGGTGATGCCTCCTACATCCTAGGGATTAAGATCTATAGAGATAGATCCAAACGAATACTAGGATTGTCCCAATCCAGGTACATAGACACCGTACTAAAGAGGTTTAGTATGGAAGAGTCCAAGCATGGGAATGTACCCACGATCTCTGGACTCACTCTCTCCAAAGAGATGTCTCCCAAGACTGATTTGGAGAGAACTCGCATGCAAGGGATACCCTATGCTTCGGCGGTAGGCTCTATCATGTATGCAATGTTATGTACCAGACCCGATGTAGCGTACTCACTAAGTGTAGTGAGTAGATATCAAGCAGATCCAGGAGAGAATCACTGGACAGCTGTAAAGAATATTCTCAAGTACTTGAGAAGGACTAAGGAGATGTTCTTGGTGTACGGTAACGGTGAACTCCAAGTGGAGTCCTTTACTAACTCGAGCTTCCAAAGTGATAAGGACGACAGTAAGTCGGTCTCGGGTTTTGTCTTTACCCTTAACGGAGGGGCGGTGTGTCGGAAGAGTTCCAAGCAAGACACCGTTGCAGACTCGACGATGGAGGATGAATACATCGCTGCCAACGATGCTGCCAAAGAAGCTGTCTGGATGAAGAAGTTCATTGCTGAGCTTGGTATGGTTCCATCCATTGAGCATCCAATACCTGTGTATTGTGATAACAATGGAGCAGTGGCTTTAGCCAAGGAACCCCGGTCCCATCAGAAATCCAGACATATTCTGAGGCGGTATCACCTCATCCGGGAGATAGTAGATCGCCGGGAGATCGAGGTCAGGAGAGTTGACACGAAGGACAGCGTAGCGGATCCACTCATGAAGGCCCTCCCTCAGACGCAATATGAGAGACTTTTTAGGATGTTGGGTATGAGATACTACAACACATGGCCTTAGTGCAAGTGGGAGATTGTTAGTTATGTGTATGCCCCAGAGGCCATTATTGTACATATGATGTATATTATAGTGGATACTTGGATACTTATATACAGAGAAGACTTTCTTGCTCAACATGATAGTATACTATCTGGTTACCTTTATCTCACGTATTGATAAAGCCTTTAGGATATGTACTTGACTACCAGGAATATGATGCAGATCATACTAGTGGGGCCAGGGTAGTTAACAAGTACATCCTTCAATTGTTCCTAGTCGAGGGAATATCGAGACAGGGTATCGATATTCCAGAGTAGACTAGCGTATACGCCTCTTGACCCATATGATGGGTGATGGATGATCCCACATCTATTGGTGTTTGACATCAGAGATGGTATACGGGTGCTCAGTGGAGACTGGGTACACTGAACAGGACTCACCGAGGACTCCTATGTGATAGTATACCTATCGTCAGATAGCAGTCCTCTGGTGACACTGATACAGGTTAGTCTGTAGACCCGAGATCGTCATAGAGTCTTATGCGACTCCCACTGTGCTTTGATTTCCTCCCTACCACGCTCAAGAGGTGTCGTGCAAACAGGTGGATTTTGGGTACAATCCCGAGTCGTATGGAGGCAATGAGCGATAGGAGGGGTTTCGTCTCTTCCGGTATTGGGGGTTGATGTTGCGCTATGCTCGATTGGCAATAACTGGAAGTCCCTGGCCAGAGCTGATATGGAAATCTACTGATAAGTGTTATCAGTAGTTTCTCGACCTGTTATAAGCCTAAAATCGGCATGATTTATAAAGTTACTGGGGTCTGACATATTCCACCCCTAGACTTCATATGCGACGTATCAGACGAAGAGACCGGACTGTACGGTAAGTGTTGCTTGCAGGCTCGTTGGGGTTATGATGAGTTCGCTCGTCGGCCACCTTTTCGTCATGTACCTGGGTAGCCGTTACGCACAGCTAGTGCCGCTGACGTGCTTGTGGTTAAACCCACTGCCAGCGTACTGTCGAGTCTTTAGAGTCCCACACAGAGGGTTCTCTCGTTCAGGCGATAGATGTAGAGGCCGTAAGTTGTTACGGCAGCCGTAAGGTGTAGCGGCAGGGTTTCGATTATGTTCGTGTAATTGTTACAGGAATAATAATCGGAACGATAATACTGGTAGGCTTTGGTTTAAGCCGGATACCGGTATTATATTATTGGATTATTGGTATTCGTATTTTTCGGAATTCGAATATGGGTTTACGGTATACGGGATACGGTATACGGAGGAGGGGTATTCTTGTAATTGTTACAAGAATACCTTCTAGAAGATGCCACCTCATAATACATTATTTATTTTATGAAAATGAATAAATGAGGTGGAAATTAAGAAAGTCTAAGCATGGTTGTAAGAATGGCATGTATTATATTTTATTGTTTTGGAGTTACTATTGAAGCATGGTGCTATTTTTATAATGCATGCTTCAATTATTTCATTTTGTGCCATATCCTTCATCATGCTTGATTTTCTTCTCATTATGAAAAACACTTTCTCTCTCCTTCTTCTGTCCTCCTTCTTCTTCCTTGCTTTAACACTCACATGAGATATGAATCAAAAGCCAAGGATCAAAGATAATCCAATACACTAATCTCTACATCATCCTAGTGATCTCTTCTAGCAAACTTGATCTCTAGGTTTAACTCTTGGGAAGAGTTTGTAGCTTGCATTGTAAGTCCACGTTACCCGTCCCCGGTTCTTTGGGGTTGTGGAAATGATGAAAAACGATTTTTTCGGTGGAGGTAACATGGACTCTAAAAACGGATCTTCGCTAAACAAACTATCTAACAACCTAACTAAGAGTTTAACTACTATGTTAGGGGTTATACCTTAACTTGAACTCCTTCTCTTCGACTCCTTGTGGTGGTCGGATCGGCCTCACCTCGTCGTCTCCTTGTGCCGAAGATGGATCCACCCGAAAGCTTCTACCTTTGGCTCCAACCTCAATCTAGAGGAAACTAGAATACTTGGCTTGCTAGACCTTGTACTCTAGGATGAGTAGAGAAGTGTTTTAGGGTTTTATCTCCAAGGAAAATGGTTCTCAACACATGAGAGATTTTTTGCCTTGAGCTAGAGGAAGAGGGAGAGCAAGAGGAAGAGGAGAGCTTTGATGAGAGAGAGAGCAAAATGATAGAATGAAAAAGACTTTTTACAACCATTCTCTCATAATCCAAAATAATCATAATAATAATAATAATTAAGCCTTTTGTGATGGTTCATGCCAATGGCATTATCATTTCATGCACTCATTTTGTGAAGAACAACAAGCAAGCAAAAGTCATAGCCATGAAATGATAGCCATTGTAATGATGATGGTCAACAAGTCCAAGCTAGTCAACCGGTCAACAAAGTCAACAAGTCAACAAGGTCAAACTTTCAACCCAATCATGGCACAATATGTAGGGTTCCTAGGCATCCTAATGAGGTTTCACAAGGCATCAACCATGCCAATTTCAAAAAATCTAGGTGCCGAGAAACCCTAATACGGATCGTTGGCTACAGTTTAGGCGAAACTAGAAACTAGTTAACACTTAACTAAGAGAATACGGAAATACAACCTTTGTAGATCCGGTGCTCCACCTCCATAGCTCCGCAATGAAGTCTTCTCGCTGTCCAAAATAAATCTCGGGCTCTAGCGTTGGCTTCATCGGAGAATAGGCGAGCTAGGTCGTCGATGTCCATGCCGAAGATGATCTACGTCGAGGCATCGCTAAATCAAGCTCCACCTTCACCAGGCCATGAAAACTTGTGAAGGAAACACACTCTACTACTTGGCAAGAGGTAGAGGATGAAGAAATAGGAAGTGCGTAGACTTTAGAATTGGATTTCTCACTTGTTTTCATCAATCACCATTGATGAAGCAAGCTTCTTCAAGTGAAGAAGATGAAGAAGATGATGAAAAAATTATGATAAGTTATTTTCAAAAAGGAAATAATAAGAATACTTATCATAATGTAACCATGGTAATGTGTAGAGAGTTAATCATGGTTGAATGGAATGGTTAGGGTTAAGCATGAGACAAAAATGGTCACTTGGTCAAAGTCTTCATGAAGCTTCAACAAGCTTCCAAAGAAAGCCACCATTTTGCATTATGCTTATCATTTTCCAAAATGAATAAACAAATAAATAAATAGATATGAAAATGAAAACCCTAACCATTACATAACCATGGTTTAAATTTTACACAAAACACAAGTTAGCATGCATCATCAAACATGATACATACAAGTGCACAAAAATATATCACATATACAATGTGCACAAACCAAGTGAGAAAATGCATTTAAAATGAACCAATACTAGTTAATGCAAAGTAATATATCAAATATATAATTATGCATTAAATCATTAAATCAACACTTGATTCAATGATCCGGTCATGTCGCACACAACCGACTAGTATTCAATGTATCGGCTTATGGAATCAATACTTGATTCGATAACTAGATTATATCGCATACAACCATTCGATACATTCATCGCGAGAATGAAATATTGTTGGAGATAGTGCCCTCAGAGTCAATTATTGGATCACAGGCACGTGATTGCAATGGTTGAGGGAGGATCTATCCCGGTAGGACAGTCTTACTCGAGATGATAGTATGCTATCTGGTTTATCTTTATCATCGTGTACTGCTTTAGGTGACCTGACATGTCGCTATTACACGTTGATAGAGCCCCTAGGATTCTTGCTTGACGACCAGCAGTATGATGGCGATCATATACGTGGGAGCTGGGGTCTATAAGCACATCCTTAAACGGTCCCTAGTCGTGGGAGTTTCGAGACTGGGCATCGATACTCCATTAGTAGACTAGTGTATACAGTCGAGACCCCGACGAGGGGCGGTGGCCGGTCTCACAAGCCACTGGTGTCAGTTGGTTCACCTAAGATGTATACAGGTGCTCATTGGGTTATGAGTACACCGGACAGGACTCGCCGGGAACCTGCTAGTTGGGCTTATACCTGACGTCAGATAGCAGTTCCCAGGTGACATGTGTACAGGTTAGTTCATCGACCTGAGGATCGTCATTTGTCTCGTGTGAGTTCCCACTGTGCTTTGATTACTACCCTACCACGGCTCAAAGGAGTCGTGCAAACAGGTTTTAGTTGGGTACAGTCCCGAGCCACATGGAGGCAGTGAGCGGATCTTCAGGGGTTCGTCTCTCCCGGTATTGGGGGTGAGGTCGCGCTGTGTCTAGGAGAGCCATTACGCAAAGCCCTCGGCCGAGGCAGGAGATTTACTGGTAGGTATTCCAGTAGTATCTCAGGGCGTTCTGGGCTACACTCCGACACGACTTGTACCGCTTTTGGGGGTCTGACTTTTACCAACCCCCTAGACCCGCCATGCGATGCTCATAGACGAACGGACCGGACTGTACGGATATTGTCACTGACAGGCTCAGATGGGTGTCGGGGTGAGCTTCCTCATCGACGTCCCTTTTGGTCAATAGCTGGTGGCCCGTCACGTATTGGCTTATACCTCTGACGTGCCAGTGGTTAAATCCACAGCCATAGTATTGACGAGTCTTTAGAGTCCACCACACTTTCAGTTACTCAGCTTTCGGGCGAAACGCTGTAGAGGCCGTATGGAGATATGGCAGGGTCCGATCAGATACGTGCGGTATTGCATGGATCAGGATCGGACAGTTTTGTACTAGTGGCCGTATGGATATATGGCAGGGTTCGATCAGATACGTGCGGTATTGCACGGATCAGGATCGAACGGATTATACTAGCCGGCTTTGGTTTAAGCCGGTACTAGTTTAGTACAGTGTAGTTTTTGTCTCATTGCATTTGTATCCGGACGGAATACAGATGCGGGTGTGTATGCACAGTATCGGGGTTTTCCTGTAATTTATTACGGGACCAGTTTTCTGGAGTTGCCAGTTTGCATTCCGTTCCGGCCGGTTTTCCTTTGTTCTTTCCCGGCCGGACTTTTCCGATGGAGGGGGTTATTTGCAGTTTTGCAAATAACTCTTTGTGGAGGGTTTTATTGCATATATATTGATTATGATAGCTTTCATATCTTTCCTCCATGCTTGCTTTTATGTGATATGAAAGGTTATGGGTTGAATAGTGTGAAGCATGGTTGATGTTGATTTGGTCTTTGGATATGGTCACCCTCTTCTTTTCTCCTACCATCACCTCCCTCTTGTTATTGTCTTTGCCTCTTCCACCATTTCATTAGAGTTTGGCCGGCCACTATTTTAGGTAGAGAGAAAAAGAGAGGGTTAATTTGGGATGAGGAATTCATATGCATCTCATTCTTCTTGCTACAAAATTTCTCACATCACTCCAAAGTTCATTCCTTCCATTCCTCCATCTATGGCAACCAACCCCAAAGTGAGACATACACTCTACACCACTTCCTACAGCATATCTTGAGCATGTCGAGTTGCCGGCTTCATGCTCGAGTTGCCTCGGTATTGAGGCGGGAGCCCGTAAAAGACGAAGGCGATGTGGTGCCCTTTCCGGCGAGGAGGCGACGATATGGAGACTACACTTTCCGCGGGAGATCGGGACGATGGCGAGAAGACCGGAGGACTCGGATCACTCGGTATACTTCTTTTCCCATCTCTTGTTAGCTAGCGTAGGTTAATGGTTAACGATCCGGGTTTTCTTTGTCCGCGGTAGCGCCGGTTTCCGAGTAAGGAAAATTTTTGATTCCGCAATTTGGCCTCGAGTAAGACGGCCGGGGCGCTGCCGTGGCGCAACATGGTATCAGAGCCACGCCATTAACCTTACCTAGCTTGTTCTAATGTGTTTTGCATTTCCGATCGACCGAAATCCCAAAAAACACATTTTCCTTTGCATCAGTTTTCTGTTGGAATTTTTTGGTGTCAGAAAATTTTTCAGATTGTTGAAAACTACTGTACAAGACATTATAAGACTATTGTAAAATTTCGACATTGTCAGTCGTACAGTGGAGCGCGGAAGGGCGGCCAAATCCACCTTCGGGCCGCGCTTCCGCCGCGGTCTCCTGTGCTCAACTTGTCAAAATTTTACGGTGGGCTTTTGGGCTTATTTTGTGGGTTTTGGGATATTAATTTTGGGCCCAGGTTTTCTGTAACTGCTACAGTATTGGTTGGGGGCCCACTAGTTAATTCTTGGTCAATCGGAAAATTTTAAACACATTATTTCACAGTATTTACATTATATCTGCGACCGTGAATGTCACTCGATCGGTAAATCCGGTCTAACTGCTATAGCCCGGTTAGACGGATTTGCGAACGTGACTTTCACGTTGATGTTCTATGTTTATGCTGTGATGTTGCGGATCGGTCGTGGGGATAGCCTGGATGCAATGCTAGTACAGTTTTGTTGTATTATGTATATTTGATATTGCGGGGCGAGCGTCCGACATGTGGACTGCCGTCACTGCCTGTTTGTATTATTCTTTTGGGGCACGACCTGGTTGCGGTCGATGTACCCGGTGTATGTATATTTTACTTTCTGTACTAGGGTTACCCCGCGGAGGGGTGCACGGATAGCCGGGTTCTAGAAGGCAACGGGCCCGCATCTCAGGGCATTGAGACGGAGGGGGCTTCAGTCCAGGATTGGCGGGCTATTCGCCGCACTCGTAGGGGGTACAGGTTGACCCAGGAGGGGTGCCCAAGTTACCGGATTCCGTGAAGTGCTGGGTGGTCCATTCACGGTACTGAAGGGGGCTGCCTCGCTTCAGGTTTTAGCGGGTGACTTGCCGCGCCCGTAGGGGTCTAGGATTTCATTGCACAGGCTATCCACACGACCAGGGGAACGTCGGGTTTCAGCAGCGGCTCTGTGAAACCCGGGGTTTCCAGATATCTGTATTGTTCTCTGATGCTGTACATTTCTGTGATGTTGCATTTTATTCACGCCTTGAGCGAAATACTATATATTGGTATATATATTAGTAGATGTTGTATATGTTTTTCATCCGCGCTAGTCCAGTCCCCGCTCTGCCGTTAGTTAGCTAACCTAACGGGTGATGACGGGACCCAGTGGCAAATGCGGATGGCATATACGTACGTCAGTATATTTTCGTTCTTTGTGGTGTGATCATTTGATGGGACTGCATTGATTCGGATCAATGCAAGATAAACAAACCTATTCTGATGTTGTTGGAACGCTTTTTCAAAAAGCTGTTATTGCAAGGACGTTCACTTTTGTTTTGCATCGTGGTATTCATTTGGAATATCCTGCTCCTCAGTCGACGAGGCAAGGGCCGAGATCCCTTCACCGGGAGTGACCCCTTGGACAGAATTTTGCGTCAGGGCATTAACTTCACTATAGCCGATTACTTTTGCTTTGCATCGTGGTATTCAGTTGGAATATCCTGCACCTCATTCTACGGGGAAAGAGCCGAGATCCCTTCACCGGGAGTGACCTCTTTAGCAAAGGCTTTCGTCACTATATTTTTATAAAAAAGTTATGCAGTTCCTTCAACGATATCAAGTTCATTACGTTAAAGGTTTTCGCCAGAAACCATTTGTAGCCCTCCGTCATTTCGGATTAGTATTGCATAGTATTCGCGCTACGTTTGTCGTTGCTATTCGCCGAGGCGTAGTGTGCGGTAGCTCTGTAATGCTTTCTGTCGCATGGATATGTGGATTGGTCAGGACAGTCGTGCGACTTTGTTGATTATTCGTCAAGGGTCGTGCGGGTGGGTTTAACGCAATCAAGATAATGACGGGTTGAACTTGACTAGGAACTTTTGATTTGTTGATTATTCGTCAAGGTCACTTGGGTCCTAGGGGTAAAAAAAAAAAAAAAAAAAAATCACATCGGGAGTTTCAAAAGAACTGAAACTTGCCAAGCATGCGCATACCTTCTGGAGTATGGTGACTTGAGTGGATTCCGTCAAGTTATCATGCGATGATAGTTGGATCCCGATTTCCACTGATGAGTTGGTTTACTCCTCGGGTGATCCCCGACTAATTCTTCTTTCAGGTTTGGAGGAGAATTTGAGATACAGTGGGAGGTTTCCAGATTAGATAAAGTGATAACCATTCTGATCTAGGTTAGAGTGCACGCTGAGTGTTTCTTTTCTCTCTCTCTTTGGCAGCGACCATTGACCCGACCCTGGACTATGACTCAGTGACCAAGTTGACCGAACCTTCTTAACACTGGCTTTTGGATTGTCAGAGTTGCAGACCTCATTGCCACTCCTACTTTTACCCTTTTCTCCAGGACACCCCGTATTACTACGAACGTCCACTTCCATTGGACAAAACCATCGTATGGTTATATACGAACTCGAAGGACTTCGAGGATGGTTTCTGGTTCTGGAGAAAACGGATAGGATTATTCAGTTGTCTTTTCTTTTCACCTTCTCTCAGGTTGCGAGTACTCCTTGGTTTAGGAGTAGTACACCTATTACGCAAATTGGATAGTCTTCTTCCAAACCATAGGCTGGTGCCGACCGGTAGGGAATGAAGAAAACCAGTTAGCCTAAAACGGTGTACAGAAGGTATTAAGTTCAGACAAAGCAAGGGATTAGTAAGAGGGCAAAGTAAATTGCGACTGATATTCACGACCAAACCAAGTATTTCTTCGCCAATCCTAAATCACCTTTGTATTTCTCCAGGACACTCCGTATCACTACGAAGATCCACAGTTTATTGGATACTCCATCGTATGGTTATATACGAACTCGAAAGGAACTAGTTCCAGTTCGGGGATGGATTCTGGTTCAGGAGAAATAGGAATAAAGTACATTCAGGTGTCTTTTATCCTCACCTTCTCTCGCGTTGCGAGTACTCCTAGGATTAGGACAGTACACCCTTTATGCTTTTTGGATAGTCTTCTTCCAAACCATAGGCTGGTGCCGAACGGTAGGGAAGGAAGAAAACCATTTGGCTTAAAGGGGTGTACAGAAGGTAATGACTAAAGACATATAAAGGGATTTGGAGAGGTGGCAAAGAATTATACGGTTACAGTTGTGAATCTGGATAATGGAAGAGGCATTACTAGGAATACCAGGATACCCCAACGAAACATTTCAATGTTTCAGCTTCACTGTGTAATGTTAAAAGAAAACTGATTTCCCGATTAGATACTTACTCCAGGGCATGTATTTACCAGGTATGATTCTCACATCTGTATGGTTTTACAGATGATGAGTGGGAGTAAGTTATTGGGAATTGGGTGATCATCCTCATTATATCGGGATTCGTTGTAATCGGTGATATTTGAGGAGATCACCTGGGCTGTTTGCCGGTCGGCAAATATTTGGTTTTGAATATCCGCTGTTGTGCACCAATTTCAAATTGATATATCTGTACGTCTATTTTCATAGAGTGAGATATACCTTTTGATATTATGTCGATGACATTTACCTATATCAGTGGATGGTTAGGTAAGGAGTATTGAACAGCGGTGTAATTCTTCTTAACCATAAGTACAGTTTTCAACCTACGACACACAGTGAAAGAGTTGTTAGACTCAGCGGACTTATACAGAGTATTGTATGTTGTCCAGTGTCCATTAGGACAGAGGGGTTGGTCCTCATACTATATTCTGTTTACTTTTAACTTCTCTAGTTCATAGACATGTGTTTCGTAGGAACACATGGTCTAAGTTTTGAGGAGTTATAGGTATTTGAATAGAGTAGAGAACCAGGTGTAGCAAGTATCGGGATTCTTCAAAGTGATCGAAGATGTAGATACTTGTGTATGGTATTCAGTTGATAGTGATGATAAAGAGAACTTGCTTCTCTTTCAGGTTACTCATAATTGGAAGCATTCCTAAGTTGAGTAACGCTGATCGGCCTCCTTCCATTTAGTTAACATGCACTGGAGACAGCTGCATAATTTGAATCTGGTTCAATTAAATCAGTGCCTCTGGTTCTATATTGGATATAGAACAGTTCATATCTTAACGATGTTAAGGTACGGGGAGTTGTCCGGCTTATGCTTAAAACCAGACACTGGACAACTCAAGGCACGTTTCTGTAATGGCTGTTTTGTGGGTTGACCCAGGCTATGACGAGGGTTGATTTTCTACCATCTGGATGAACAATAGCAATATTGTTCTAGACTCGCCACAGTTTTTATTAAAAATGGATTTTTTCAGAAAACAGTAGTGGGAGTATGGTAGAACTGGAAGTGATTCCAGAACCGCAAACGATTACTGAAGTTTTAATAAGGAACCTAAAGATTCAATCTGGATTGACATTCCATTGGCCACTCCGCAGATACGGTGGGTAACTTCAGGCACCCGAGAGGTACTCCGGTAGCCTCAAGGACGGTGACAGGGAAGTTCTTGTTTACCCACACTTGCCATTGCTGATTGTTCCAGGCTGCGAGACCCGGCAGGAGAATGAGTATAGCGTCGTTCTAAACTAGCTTTGGAAGTGCACGTCTATATGACTCTGCCAGAGGGTTGTCGTAGTCAGAGGGAGCAGCGGAAGCATTGGTGGACATCAGGCTTATGTCTATTTATAGACTAAAGCAGATGTAGCGGAGATAGATCATCTATTTCTGATGTGACAGTCATAGGTTTGACGTCATCAGAATAGGGGATGGATCTGTTGAGAAGGTAGTAGGAAGTGATATTCCTATACTACGATCGGTTATACTTTGGTCGTCACACAGTGGTTTCTCCACAAGGGACTTGGACATTATATCAGACATACTGGTTACTAGACCTATGGTTTTAGATCTAGATTTGGGTGTTTTCCCAATCAGGGTACCTTGACAGCATTCTATGAGTATTTAGAATGGACGACTCCTGGCACGGTAGTATACCTGCAGGTAATGGAGTCACCCTCTCTAAAGGTGTCTTACAGACTAAAGGGGAGAGGATGTGCATGATTGACAGATCACTTGCTTAGGCAATTGAGTCAATCATGATATGTCAAGTATCACACCAGATGCTGTTCTTGCACTAGATGCAATAAGTTGATATTGATCCAATCCTGGAAAAACAGTCGGAAGCAGTTTTAGAACATAAGTGAATGTTCTAGGAATATGATAACGGCTGCCTCCTTTAGGAGACGGTTATCACTCCAGGCTTCCAAGGTGACATGGACGACAAGGAGGTTGTCAGAGTTATAGTTCTCCCTCTGACGAGGGGCAGTATTTTGGACAGGTGGTCCAAGGCAATACTGAGGGAGGCATGGCGCGGGATACTGATTAGTTTCAGTTGACGATACAGTCTAAGATGTTTGGATTTGGAGTTCATTTATGAGCTAGGTCCCATCAGACATCCGGGCATTCTAAGACAGGTATTGCTCATTTCGGAGATGGTTTTCCTCCGCGAACTTGAGATATAGAGAGACATAGAAAGAAACATCACAGCGGATCCACTCACTGAGGCTATTCCTCGAAACGCAATAGTTTCGCAAACGAGCTTTGTGAGACTGACTAGTAGAGGAGTTGGGTGTTCGGTATCACACGGGCTGTGAGTATGCGACATCGCAATAATTAGCCTTGAGTGCAAGTTGGAGATTGTTGGAGATAGTGCCCTCAGAGTCAATTATTGGATCACAGGCACGTGATTGCAATGGTTGAGGGAGGATCTATCCCGGTAGGACAGTCTTACTCGAGATGATAGTATGCTATCTGGTTTATCTTTATCATCGTGTACTGCTTTAGGTGACCTGACATGTCGCTATTACACGTTGATAGAGCCCCTAGGATTCTTGCTTGACGACCAGCAGTATGATGGCGATCATATACGTGGGAGCTGGGGTCTATAAGCACATCCTTAAACGGTCCCTAGTCGTGGGAGTTTCGAGACTGGGCATCGATACTCCATTAGTAGACTAGTGTATACAGTCGAGACCCCGACGAGGGGCGGTGGCCGGTCTCACAAGCCACTGGTGTCAGTTGGTTTACCTAAGATGTATACAGGTGCTCATTGGGTATGAGTACACCGGACAGGACTCGCCGGGAACCTGCTAGTTGGGCTTATACCTGACGTCAGATAGCAGTTCCCAGGTGACATGTGTACAGGTTAGTTCATCGACCTGAGGATCGTCATTTGTCTCGTGTGAGTTCCCACTATGCTTTGATTACTACCCTACCACGGCTCAAAGGAGTCGTGCAAACAGGTTTTAGTTGGGTACAGTCCCGAGCCACATGGAGGCAGTGAGCGGATCTTCAGGGGTTCGTCTCTCCCGGTATTGGGGGTGAGGTCGCGCTGTGTCTAGGAGAGCCATTACGCAAAGCCCTCGGCCGAGACAGGAGATTTACTGGTAGGTATTCCAGTAGTATCTCAGGGCGTTCTGGGCTACACTCCGACACGACTTGTACCGCTTTTGGGGGTCTGACTTTTACCAACCCCCTAGGCCCGCCATGCGATGCTCATAGACGAACGGACCGGACTGTAACGGATATTGTCACTGACAGGCTCAGATGGGTGTCGGGGTGAGCTTCCTCATCGACGTCCCTTTTGGTCAATAGCTGGTGGCCCGTCACGTATTGGCTTATACCTCTGACGTGCCAGTGGTTAAATCCACAGCCATAGTATTGACGAGTCTTTAGAGTCCACCACACTTTCAGTTACTCAGCTTTCGGGCGAAACGCTGTAGAGGCCGTATGGAGATATGGCAGGGTCCGATCAGATACGTGCGGTATTGCATGGATCAGGATCGACAGTTTTGTACTAGTGGCCGTATGGATATATGGCAGGGTTCGATCAGATACGTGCGGTATTGCACGGATCAGGATCGAACGGATTATACTAGCCGGCTTTGGTTTAAGCCAGGTACTAGTTTAGTACAGTGTAGTTTTTGTCTCATTGCATTTGTATCCGGACGGAATACAGATGCGGGTGTGTATGCACAGTATCGGGGTTTTCCTGTAATTTATTACGGGACCAGTTTTCTGGAGTTGCCAGTTTGCATTCCGTTCCGCCGGTTTTCCTTTGTTCTTTCCCGGCCGGACTTTTCCGATGGAGGGGGTTATTTGCAGTTTTGCAAATAACTCTTTGTGGAGGGTTTTATTGCATATATATTGATTATGATAGCTTTCATATCTTTCCTCCATGCTTGCTTTTATGTGATATGAAAGGTTATGGGTTGAATAGTGTGAAGCATGGTTGATGTTGATTTGGTCTTTGGATATGGTCACCCTCTTCTTTTCTCCTACCATCACCTCCCTCTTGTTATTGTCTTTGCCTCTTCCACCATTTCATTAGAGTTTGGCCGGCCACTATTTTAGGTAGAGAGAAAAAGGAGGGTTAATTTGGATGAGGAATTCATATGCATCTCATTCTTCTTGCTACAAAATTTCTCACATCACTCCAAAGTTCATTCCTTCCATTCCTCCATCTATGGCAACCAACCCAAAGTGAGACATACACTCTACACCACTTCCTACAGCATATCTTGAGCATGTCGAGTTGCCGGCTTCATGCTCGAGTTGCCTCGGTATTGAGGCGGGAGCCCGTAAAAGACGAAGGCGATGTGGTGCCCTTTCCGGCGAGGAGGCGACGATATGGAGACTACACTTTCCGCGGGAGATCGGGACGATGGCGAGAAGACCGGAGGACTCGGATCACTCGGTATACTTCTTTTCCCATCTCTTGTTAGCTAGCGTAGGTTAATGGTTAACGATCCGGGTTTTCTTTGTCCGCGGTAGCGCCGGTTTCCGAGTAAGGAAAATTTTTGATTCCGCAATTTGGCCTCGAGTAAGACGGCCGGGGCGCTGCCGTGGCGCAACAAATATGGTATCACATACACGCATTATTCTCGGTCCCGCACATATGCGCTCCTATTTCGTTTCGCTTGAGCCAGGAAACCTCTGTGTAGGACTCTAAAGACTCGTCAATACGCCGGCAGCAGATGATGATCATATCAAACACCCACAAGCCGCAAGCGGTCTGCTAAACGTAACGGCCACCCAGGTATTGAGCGATCAGAAGATCGACGAGCAAGCCCGCTCACACTCCAGTGAATCCAACCAGTAACACTACCGTAGAGTCCGGTCTGATCGTCTGATATGTCGCATATCTCGCCTAGGGGTGGTAAACGTCAGACCCCAATAGCTCAATAAGTCGTGTCGATATGAGGTCCTATAACAATTCGAGAAACTACTGATAACACTTACCAGTAAATCTCAGCAACCCTGGCCAGGGATTTCCTGTATAGCCAATCGAACACAGCGCAACATCAACTCCCTATACCGGGAGAGACGAATCCCCTCCTATCGCTCATTGCCTCCATGTGACTCGGGACTGTACCCAAAAACCACCGTTTTGGACGCCCTCTTGGACGTGGTAAGATGGAAATCAAAGCACAGTGGGAACCATACAAGACTCTATGACGATCTCGGGTCAACAGACTACTCTGTACCAGTGTCACCAGAGAACTGCCATCTGACGTGAGGTATAATACCATCTGGGAGTTCTCGGCGAGTCCGTCCAGTGTACCCAGTCTCTACTGAGCACCCGTATATCATCTCTGATGTCAAACACCGATGGATATGGGATCATCCATCGCCCATCTGTATGGGTCGAGAAGGTATACGCTAGTCTACTCTGGTGTATCGATGCCCCGTCTCGATATACCCACGACTAGGGACTTTGAAGGATGTACTTATGGACTACCATGTCCCCACTAGTATGATCTGCATCATAGTCCAGGTAGTCAAGTACAGATCCTAAGGGCTTTACCAACATGTAACAGAGAGACAATCAGCATACACGTTAAGGTAAAGGGTAACCAGATAGCATACTATCATGTCGAGCAAGAAAGTCCTCCCTATATATGTCCCAGCATCCACTACAATATACATCCTATGTACAATAATGGCCTCTAGGGCATACATATAACTAACAATCTCCCACTTGCACAAGGGCCATCTGTAGCAGTGGTTGCAGTATCTCATACTCAACCATCCCATGAAAGTCTCTCTCTGGGAACAGGCCTTTGTGAGTGGATCCGCTGTGTTGTCCTCTGAGTCTACTCTCCTAACCTCGATCTCCCTGGAGATCAACCATCTCCATGATCACGTGATACTGCCTTAGAATATGTCTGGATCACTGATGGGACCGGCGTTCCTTGGCATAAGCCACAACTCCATTGTCACACAATGGGAGGAACATAGTTCATCTCATGAACCAATATACACCCAAATAGCCTCTTTGGTAGCATCTTAAGTAGCGACGTATCCAGCCTTTATCGTCTAGTATGTCACGGTATCTAGCTTGGAACTCTTCCAACATACCGTCCATTTACTGAGGGTAAAGACAATGCCTGTGACTGACTTTCAGTCATCTTTATCACCCTGGAACACTTCCAGTGATTCTTCCCAGGATCAACTGATACCATCTCACTACAATTAGTGAGTAGCCTAACATCCATTTAGATCTATCTCATAGATCCAAAATCCAGGATTTAGTAGGTGTCACTTTGATCCTATGCGGAGAGTCATTGTGATAAGCGGAGATTGATCGAGCGTAGCATAGGAAACTCCTTCCCTATCAAGAGTATGTCATCCACGTACTCTACGAGGATCAACACCATACTCCCTACTACCTTTTTGTTTATACAAGGTTCATCTACCATTTTGATGATGTCAAACTGTTTGACTACTACATCAAAAAAGATGTTCCAACTCCGCGATACCTGCTTTATCCTATAAAGCATCTTGTACACGTTTTCGCTGCTCCCACTGTCTACGAAGCCCTCTGGCTGTGTACTTATAGACGCTCTTTTCTAAAACATCATTTAGAAAAGTTGTCATGACACCCAACCACCAGATATCGTAGTCATGGTATGTAGCCGTGTCAAGTAGGATCTGGATGGACTTAAGCATAGCCATTTGAAAAAGGTTTCACCATTGTCCACGCCTAGTCGATGACGAAAAGCTTTAACAAGTCTAGCTTTGAAAGTCTCAACTTTTCCATCTACACCAAGTAATCTTCTCAAGATATACTTGCTCCTGATGGGGATTTAACCCTTCAGATATAGCAACCAAAGTCCATACTTTGTTTGTGTACATGGATTCCATCTCAGATCACTAAGCATCCAGCCATTCTTACAGAGTCTCACTCCTGATGGCCAGCTCGAATCTAGTTGGGTCATCATCTCATGATGCAGTCCTCGCTCCCACTGTCATAGAGAAACCGAAGTATCTCTTAGGTGGGTGAGGAACCCTACTAGATCGGCGGAGAGGCTGAGGTTCGTTGGTAACTATTGAATCATTTGGTTTTACCAAATCATCTGCTGTAGTTTGTATAGCTGGAACCTTTCCAGTTCTATATAACAGACCTTGCCTCGAGCTTGTCCGGATTTTGCTTTTAGACATAGGCCGGACAACCCCAAATCTTTACTAGCTTAAGACATGGGCTCTTCCCATACCATATCTCATATGGAGTGGTCGGCAACTGATTTGATTGGAACCCTATTCAATAGGTATGCAGCTTCTCAAGTGCATAACTCCCAAAAGGAAAAAGGTAACTCAGTAGTACTCATCATAGAGCACACCATATCATATAGGGTGTGATTGCTCCGCCCCGATATACCATCGTGCTATGGTGTATGCGGAGGACTAATGCTGAGAGAGAATCTCATTCTCCTTTAGAAAAGTCCAGGATTTCCGTGCTCAAGTATTCTCCTCCTCGATCACATCAAAGGACATAATACTTATACCCTTATTGGTTCTCTACTTCTAACTTATATTCTATGAATATCTCAAAAGGTTCGGACTTGTGTTTCAACAGGAACATATGTCTGAATCTTGAGAGATTATCAGAGAATGTAATGAAGTACAAAGAACCGGTCTTGGCATGTGTAGACAGGGGACCTACATACATCAACATGTATTATCCCAAGAGTTCACTAACTCTTTCTCTGTTTCCAATAAACAGAGCTAGTGTCATTATATCTTTGTGACATGACTGGCAAGTTTCACAAGATGTAGATTCAAACTGATTTAAATATGCATCTACATGTAACTTTAGCTAGTCGGGTCACATTGATCTGACCTAGTCTACAATACCTCAAGAAGAATTCGTTCATTTCTGAACTCTTCCTCTTGTATGTGTTCCGTATACTAAGAACTGTAGTTTGATTTAGAACATCAATGCTTTTAGATAACGTGCCTGAACCGATCAACTTTTGATATAGGAAATGTTCAAAACATTATCCAACAATACAAAATTTTATCATTTCTTTACTAATAAAGAGATAGATACGATTTTGTGTATCAGGTTCGGTATCTAATAACATTCGTTCAGAATCAATGTATTTGTAATACAGGGTGACAGTGACCAACAGACTTGGCTGCAACATTTGCCCCGTTTTCTGCCTCATGAAACTTATCACCCGTTCTCAGTCCTCTACCTTTCTGTAGCCCTATGTAACAGATTACATATCTGGGATCCTGATCCGGTATCATATACCCAGGATGTAGAGGATACAGAGAAACAGTTCTTTGTAACGAACACACCCGAAGATGATGCATCAGCATGCACTCTCTTCGTTTGGGCGGCACGGGAAATCTGGTATTCCCCAATTTCCTGCTCTGTCTTATAACAATTATAAGTTGGAGCGGGACCAACGTTCCCCAGCTCAGTATAACAAGCGGGTTCGGTCAATATTCCGTATTATTATCTTGATTAAGGCGTGATATGGTCGCTACCTGGAGAGAGAGAGAAGAAAACACTCAGCGTGCGCTCTGTCAAGAATAGATTGGTTATTATTTTATCTAATCAGGATGGCTCCCACTGCTTTTTATCAAATCTTCCTTCAAATCCTAAAAGGAAAGACTAGCCGGGATTAATTACACACTACAAGTTCGCCAATCTTTCAGCCAGGCCAGTGTCGGTACTTTGAGGGAGGTCCCCCGTGCTTTCGCACGAACCTAATTAATGTAAACCTCGTTTTCCCAGAGGCGTAACCCCGTTGACACCTTTCTAGACACCTACTTGATCGGCTAATTGTAATGTATAAAACTCTCCCATGAGTAACACTTACTCGCAGCGGGTATCGGGATCCAACTATCTCATAGAAGGTATGCAATCTCATTGCAAATTTCAACACTTGAAATTCCCGATAATATTTTGCCCCAAGCGATCTATGACCTTGACTGAGTCAACAAATCATAGACCACAAGTAAAGTTCAACCCGTCATTTCTCGATTGAATTAAACCCACCCGCACGACCCTTGACTGAGTCAACAAGGCCGCACGACTATCCTAATCCAATCGCATCATATGCTTTGCAGATAAACAATAATCAGCTACCGCACACTACGCCTTGACTGAGTCAACAAACGCAGCACGAATACTAACTATTACCTATCTGAAATGACGGAGGGCTACGACAGGTTTTTAAGAAAACCTTTTGCGTAATGAACTTTATATCGTTGTAGGATCGAATGAATTTAAAATGGAGTGTTTTTGAGGCTTTTCTAGTTTTGCTAAAGGAGTCACTCCCGGTGAAGGGATCGTTGGTCCTTTTCTCGTCGAATAAGGTGCGGGATATATCATATATATCACTGTGCAAAGCAAAAACACTTAAAAGCAATCAAAAAACAAACCGAAGGCTGTAGCATCTGCCAGTTATTGCTAAAGGAGTCACTCCCGGTGAAGGGATCTCGGTCCTTTCCTCATCGAATAAGGTGCAGGATATATCACATATACCTCTGTGCAAAGCAAGAACTGTAGCTACCTGTTTTATTTTGAAATTCGATTCTACAACATCTTAGGTTTCTTTTATTTCATTAATCACATTAATGAAGTCCCATCATTTAAGTACCTAAACATCACAGATAAATACGACGTACACTTATGCCATCCGCATTCGCCTCGATGTCCCCTCGTGCACCGTTAGGTTAGGTAACTAACGGCAGAGCGGGGCAGGGCTAGCGCGGGTGTAAAACATAAGTAACGCCTATATAATATATCATATATACTATATACTGTATCCATCACAGAACATCACATGATCACATCACAGATATCGCAGCAGAAGAATCATATGAAACATTGGATATACTAGGACGTCCGTGTTTTCAATGCGAGCCAGTATAAAACACTGATTCCACGGTCGTGATGAATAGCCAAACCCACACCCCTAGACCCCTACAAGAGCGGCAAGCAACCCTACCAATTCTAGAGTTAGGAGACCCGGATCGACTCCTCGAGTTGGTCTCCCACTGGACTCCAGAACCCGGTTACTTGTGCCCTCCTCCTTGGGTCTATCCTAGTGCGGAAAAGTAAATAATATACAAAGGGTGACATCTTCCGCAACCTGGAAGTGCCCCAAATAAAAGAATATTACATACAAGTTTTTACATGAATGAAAATGAAAAACACTCATCTCACATAAAAAACCCCGGCTATTCAAACACGACGATCCAATATAACATATCCAGCAACACATAACATCACATGTCATCAACGTAAGTAAATATGTCCACCCCAATTGTCGTTGACATATAGTAACGAAACCGGCGATATCACATATTACGCTTACGGTCACAGAAAAGAAAGTGTAAAACTACAACAGTTGGAATCCGCAACCACCTCAGACATCGCATGTCTGACCAAATGAATTTCTTAGACATCGCATGCCTAACAATTATAAACCCCGTATTTTAGTCTCAAAATCGAAAACTCTTTTCAATCTCAAGTCGGGTAATTCAACAAAATTCCCGACATCCTGATCGAATGCTCGTCGTAAACTTTAGTAGGCGGCCGCACCCCTGATACCATCGACGAAGTGCACCAAGGCGGAACACCGCTACCGCGAGCACCCGAACGGATGCTTTCGGTGACGGGGTTCTCCTACAGTCACTTGGTCGGGGCTATGGAGTGAGGCTGTCTATTAAGTTTACCCGGCGAGTATCCGCGTACGCTACGTGATTGCGACGGACTTTTGATCACATCAAAACTCCGTGGCAACCGATCAAGTGAGACTAAACTGCTATGTTTATAAAATTCATTCAGTTATCTCATAACTTTTTGTGAATTCCAATTATTGTATCCCATTCCGGATAAATAGAAAATGTCAAACTTTCCGATCGAACAATCGAACACCCAAGTTTTCCCGATACAGATCAACACATGAAATATGAGTCTAACAACATTCAGTTCGTGCCTCAGTACCGACGGTCCAGCCGTAGAAGGGTCAAGCCAACGCCTCACATGTGGCACGCCGTACTGCCCCAAACCCTAAGGTTCAAAGGGCGGTTCAAGACGGTCACATAATCGAGTTAAGGTTTGTTGTCTTCTTGAGGGTCCATCGCGTTACTTGCACTACTTAGAACGTCGTTAAACTACGGAAAAATCCAACACTTGGAAATTTCCCGACAGGGGAAAATTGGGTATTTATATCCGGTCGAACTTTTTAACATATTCTAAAAATTTATCCGGAAAGCCACATAGACAAAATTTGATACTTCGATCGAAACACCGAATCCCCAAAACAACCCCAGAAAATTCAACTCTTGAATAAATATTAAAAATTCCCAGAAAAATCAGCATCTGAATACATGAATTACTGTGCAGAAAGGGGAGGATGACGTCACCATGTTGCCACGGAACCGCCGCAGAAGCAAGGCTTCTGCCGCGGTTCCGCCACCGTTTATACTGTTCATGAAAATATTTTTGCGCCGTAATTCTTATATTTCCCTGCTGAATTTTTTAGCAATTTTTAATTTGGAAAAATCCCAGTTTTTGAAAAAAGGACAGAGAGCAATTTTGAAATGGGTTTTCGGGTTCGTTCGGACTTCAAACTCCGTCTAGACTTCGCCTAAGGCTCTAGCTAGTCTCTGATACCACTGTAGGGTTCCTGGGCACCCTAATGAGGTCTCACAACGCATCGAACATGCCAATTTCAAAATCTACGGTGCCGAGAAACCCTAAACTACGGATCGTTGGCTAGATGTCTAGGCGAAACTAGAAACTAGTTAACACTTAACTAAGAGAATACGGAAATACAACCTTTGTAGATCCGGTGCTCCACCTCCATAGCTCCGCAATGAAGTCTTCTCGCTGTCCAAAATAAATCTCGGGCTCTAGCGTTGGCTTCATCGGAGAATAGGCGAGCTAGGTCGTCGATGTCCATGCCGAAGATGATCTACGTCGAGGCATCGCTAAATCAAGCTCCACCTTCACCAGGCCATGAAAACTTGTGAAGGAAACACACTCTACTACTTGGCAAGAGGTAGAGGATTAAGAAATAGGAAGTGGGTAGACTTTAGAATTGGATTTCTCACTTGTTTTCATCAATCACCATTGATGAAGCAAGCTTCTTCAAGTGAAGAAGATGAAGAAGATGATGAAAGAATTATGATAAGTTATTTTCAAAAAGGAAATAATAAGAATACTTATCATAATGTAACCATGGTAATGTGTAGAGAGTTAATCATGGTTGAATGGAATGGTTAGGGTTAAGCATGAGACAAAAATGGTCACTTGGTCAAAGTCTTCATGAAGCTTCAACAAGCTTCCAAAGAAAGCCACCATTTTGCATTATGCTTATCATTTTCCAAAATGAATAAATAAATAAATAAATAGATATGAAAATGAAAACCCTAACCATTACATAACCATGGTTTAAACTTTACACAAAACACAAGTTAGCATGCATCATCAAACATGATACATACAAGTGCACAAAAATATATCACATATACAATGTGCACAAACCAAGTGAGAAAATCCATTTAAAGTGAACCAATACTAGTTAATGCAAAGTAATATATCAAATATATAATTATGCATTAAATCATTAAATCAACACTTGATTCAATGATCCGGTCATGTCACACACAACCGACTAGTATTCAATGTATCGGCTTATCGAATCAATACTTGATTCGATAACTAGGTTATATCGCATACAACCATTCGATACATTCATCGCGAGAATGAAATACGGTATCACATACACGCATTATTCTCGGTCCCGCACATATCTCATATGCGCTCCTATTTCGTTTCGCTTGAGCCAGGAAACCTCTGTGTAGGACTCTAAAGACTCGTCAATACGCCGGCAGCAGATGATGATCATATCAAACACCCACAAGCCGCAAGCGGTCTGCTAAACGTAACGGCCACCCGGGTATTGAGCGATCAGAAGATCGACGAGCAAGCCCGCTCACACTCCAGTGAATCCAACCAGTAACACTACCGTAGAGTCCGGTCTGATCGTCTGATATGTCGCATATCTCGCCTAGGGGTGGTAAACGTCAGACCCCAATAGCTCAATAAGTCGTGTCGATATGAGGTCTATAACAATTCGAGAAACTACTGATAACACTTACCAGTAAATCTCAGCAACCCTGGCCAGCGATTTCCTGTTATAGCCAATCGAACACAGTGCAACATCAACTCCCTATACCGGGAGAGACGAATCCCCTCCTATCGCTCATTGCCTCCATGTGACTCGGGACTGTACCCAAAAACCACCGTTTTGCACGCCCTCTTGGATGTGGTAAGATGGAAATCAAAGCACAGTGGGAACCACACAAGACTCTATGACGATCTCGGGTCAACAGACTACTCTGTACCAGTGTCACCAGAGAACTGCCATCTGACGTGAGGTATAATACCATCTGGGAGTTCTCGGAGAGTCCGTCCAGTGTACCCAGTCTCTACTGAGCACCCGTATATCATCTCTGATGTCAAACACCGATGGATATGGGATCATCCATCGCCCATCTGTATGGGTCGAGAAGGTATACGCTAGTCTACTCTGGTATATCGATGCCCCGTCTCGATATACCCACGACTAGGGACTTTGAAGGATGTACTTATGGACTACCATGTCCCCACTTGTATGATCCGCATCATAGTCCAGGTAGTCAAGTACACATCCTAAGGGCTTTACCAACATGTAACAGAGAGACAATCAGCATACACGTTAAGGTAAAGGGTAACCAGATAGCATACTATCATGTCGAGCAAGAAAGTCCTCCCTATATATGTCCCAGCATCCACTACAATATACATCCTATGTACAGTAATGGCCTCTAGGGCATACATATAACTAACACAATAATACTTAATTAATATTATTATTAATCATATTTCTTATTCTCATTAGGGTTTAGAAAAAGTCAACAGTCAACAACCCTAATGATAATCCTCTGCCTCTGTCTCTGTCAACCGTGCATACACACCCGCATCCGCATTCCGGGGAACACGAATACAAACGAGATAAAACCAATCCCAAAACGTGTACTAGGATCTGGCTTAAACCAAAGCCCGCTAGTAATAACTGCCCGGACACCAAACGTGCACAAGTGCACGAATGTGAACGAACCCTGTCGCAAAACCATGCGACCTCTACCCTTTTTGCCCAAAGTCGAATAGCTCTCTGTGTGGGACTCTAAAGACTCGACACTACACTGGCAGTGGGTTTAACCACAAACCGCAAGAGACACTAGCTGTGCATAACGGCCCCCAGGTAGATGCCGATAAGAAGACTGACGAGGTGAACTCATCCGAACTCCTACTGAGCCTGAATGTGACAGTCTCCGTACAGTCCGGTCTGTTCGTCTGAGAATATCGCATGGCGGGCCTAGGGGGTGGTAAACGGCAGTCCCCTAATAGCGGTACAAGTCATGTCGGAGTGTAGCCCAGAACACCCTGAGATAACACTGGAAACCTACCAGTGTATCTCGCTTGCCCTGGCCAGGGACGACTGTGTGTAATGGCTCTCCTTGACACAGCGCGATATCAACTCCCAATACCGGGAGAGACGGATCCTGTCTAACCGTCAATGCCTCCAAGTGCTTCGGGACTGCACCCAACTACTACCTGTTTGCACGACTCTTTTGAGCCGTGGTAGGGTAGTAATCAAAGTACAGTGGGAACACACTCGAGGCAAAGTGACAGTGTCAAGTCAACGGACTAAGCTGTACTCATGTCACCTGGGAACTGATAACTGACGATAGGTATTGTACCAACCAATCAGTTCCCGATGAGTCATGTCCAGTGTACTCGTAACCAAACGAGCACCCGCATACTATCTCAAGTACGACGTACTGACGGCTGTGGGACAGACCGTCTCCCCTGCTGGGATGAGAAGCGCATACGCTAGTCTACTCCGGAGTATCGATGCCCTGTCTCGATAGTCCTACGACTAGGGACCTATATAAGGATGTGCTTGTGGATTACCCAGCCCCCATGAGTGTGACTGCCATCACAACGCTGGTAATCAAGCAAAGATCCTAAGGGCTCCACTAATGTGTATAGGTGATATACTAAAAGAAACACATGTACTCATTAAAGTAGAAACAAACAAAGTAGCATACTACCATTTTAAGCAAGATTGTCTATACAACTGTGAATATCCCAAGCTTCCATCAAGTAATATACAAACTAGTATGATACAGTAATGGCCTCTAGGGCATATACACTAACAATCTCCCACTTGCACTAAGGCCATGTACTGGCGTATCGAAGACCTATCATCTCGATCAGCCACTCGAACTGAGTCTGGGGTAAGGCCTTGGTAAATGGATCTGCAGTGTTATCTTCTGTATTTACTCTCTTCACCTCGATCTCCCGTCGATCTACGATTTCTTTGATCAGGTGGTACCGCCTCAAAATGTGCCTGGACTTCTGATAAGACCTGGGTTCCTTCGCTAAACCTATAGCGCCGTTGTTGTCACAATACAGCGGTATTGGATCAACACTGGTAGGAACCACTTGAAGCTCCGTGAGGAACTTCTTCATCCAGACAGCTTCCTTTGTGGCATCGCAAGCAGCTATGTACTCCGCTTCCATAGTTGAGTCAGCAACGATTTCCTGCTTGGAGCTCTTCCAGCAAACCGCCCCTCCATTGAGGGTAAAGACATAACCCGACATGGACTTGGAGTCATCCTTGTCACTCTGGAAGCTGGAGTCAGCAAAGGCCTCGACCCGGAGGTCTTTTCCGCCATACACCAAGAACATCTCCTTAGTCCTTTTCAGGTAGTTGAGAATGTTCTTTACTGCTATCCAGTGTTTCTTCCCTGGGTCCGACTGATACCGGCTTACAACGCTCAATGCGTATGCTACATCTGGTCTGGTACACAACATCGCATACATAATAGAGCATACCGCAGATGCGTATAGTATTGATGACATGCAAGCCCTTTCCAAATCAGTCTTGGGAGACATCTCTTTGGAGAGGGTGATTCCGTGACAAGCCGGTAGATTACCGCGCTTGGAATCTTCCATACTGAATCATTTCAGTATGGTGTCAATGTACCTGGACTGTGAAAGTCCCAACATCCTCTTAGATCTATCACGATAGATCTGGATCCCCAGAATGTAGTTGGCATCGCCCAGGTCCTTCATGGAGAACCTCTGTGACAAGAATCCTTTTACTGACTGTAACATAGGAATATCATTTCCTATTAGGAGAATGTCATCCACGTACAAGACAAGGAATACTACAGTTCTCCTTACAATCTTACTGTAAATGCATGGTTCATCTGGGTTTTTGATAAAGTCGAATTCTTTGACAGTATCATCAAAGCAGATGTTCCAACTCCGCGATGCCTGCTTCAGTCCATAGATGGACTTGAGTAACTTGCACACTTTACCGCTGCTCCCACTCTGAATGAATCCCTCTGGCTGGTCCATATAGACGCACTCTTCCAAATTTCCATTTAGGAAAGCCGTCTTTACGTCCATCTGCCAGATCTCATAATCGTGAAAGGAAGCAATGGCAAGAAGGATCCGAATGGATTTAAGCATAGCTACTGGAGAAAAGGTCTCGTCATAGTCCAAACCAGGTCTTTGACGAAAAACCCTTTGCAACAAGCCTAGCTTTATAGGTTTCGACTTGCCCATCTACACCAATCTTCTTTCTGAAGATCCATTTGCAGCCTACGGGTTTTACCCCTTCTGGAGCAAAATCCAAAGTCCAAACTTTATTGGTGTACATGGACTCCATCTCGGTCCGCATTGCATCCAGCCATTTTACTGAGTCACCGCTCTGAATGGATTGCAGGAAGCTAGTAGGCTCATCAAAATCAACTGTGCAATCCTCTCTATCCCCTTCTATGAGAAAACCGTAGTATCTCTCGGGCGGATGAGACTGGCTACTACTTCTGCGGAGCGGCGCTGGGATGTCCGGCTCTCCTGAACCTTCTGGTTCTACTAAAGTTTCAGTAATAGCTTGTGTTTCTGGAATTTCTTCCAGTACTATTGCGCTCCCACTTATCTGATTTTCTAAAAACTCAGTTTCCAAGAAGCGGGCATGACAAGAAACAAAGACTTTTTGCTCCTCTGCGTAATAGAAAAGATATCCCTTGGAGTTCTTTAGGTATCCCACAAACTTACACTGTACTGAGCGTGCCTCGAACTTATCCGCATGCTTCTTTTTGACAAAATCCGGACATCCCCATGTCTTAAAGTGTTTAAGACAGGGTTTTTTCCTACTCCACATCTGATATGGTGTGGTAGGCACTGACTTAGTTGGAACTTGGTTCAAAAGATATGCAGCTGTTTCTAGTGCATAACCCCAGAAAGATCGCGGTAACTCAGCCTTACTCATCATGGAACAAACCATATCCAATAGAGTTCGATTCCGTCTTTCCGATACACCGTTGTGTTGTGGTGTGTATGGAGGAGTAAGCTGCGAGAGAATTCCATTCTCTCTTAAGTAGCCCAGAAACTCGGCACTCAAGTATTCACCACCTCGATCGGATCTCAGTGTCTTGATACATTTGCCTGTTTGTTTTTCAACTTCATTCTTGTATTCCTGAAATTTCTCAAAGGCTTCGGATTTATGCTTCATCAGGAAGACATTTCCAAACCTAGAGAAATCATCTGTGAAAGTAATGAAGTATGAATAACCACTTCGTGCATGTGTAGACATTGGACCACACACGTCACTGTGTATGAGTCCCAAGAGCTCGCTTGCTCTTTCTCCGTGTCCAGTGAACGGAGTCTTTGTCATCTATCCCATGTGACAGGATTGACAAGTTGCATATGATTGATATTCGAATGGATCCAAATATCCTTCTGTATGTAACTTCGTCAACCTTCTCTTATTGATGTGACCCAGTCTACAATGCCATAAGAAAGCCTGATTTGTTTCCGGAGACTTTCTTTTAAGTGTGTTCTGAACACTGAAAATTGTTAGTGTATATGCCCTAGGGGCCATTATTGTATCATACTAGATTATATATTACTTAATGGAAGCTTGGGATATTCACATGAAAATATACAGTCTTGCTAAAAATGGTAGTATGCTACTTGGTTTGTGTCTACTTTAATATGTGCATATGTTTCTTGTTACGTATCACTTATACATATTAGTAGAGCCCATAGGTTCTTTGCTTGATTACCAGCGTTGTGATGGCAGTCACACTAGTGGGAGCTGGGTAGTCTATAAGCAACATCCTATACAGGTCCCTAGTCATAGGATTATCGAGACAGGGCATCGATACTCCAGAGTAGACTAGTGTGTACGTTTCTCATCCCAATTAGGGAGATGGTCTGTCCCATAGCCATCAGTACGTCGTACTGGAGATAGTATACAGGTGCTCATTAGGTTACGGGTACACCGGACAGGACTCGCAGGGGAACTGATTGGTTGGTATTATACCCGTCGTCAGTTAACAGTTCCCAGATGACATGAGTACAGCATAGTCCGTAGACTTGACACTGCTACTACGCCTCGAGTGTGTCCTACTGTTCTTAGATTGCTACCCTACCACGGCTCAAAGGAGTCGTGCAAACAGGTAGCAGTTGGGTGCAGTCCCGAGCACTTGGAGGCAGTAGTGGTTAGATAGGATTCGTCTCTCCCGGTATTGGGAGATGATATCGCACTGTGTTAGAGAGCCATTACGCAAAGTCCCTGGCCAAGGCAAGCGAGATATACTGGTAGGTTCCAGTAGCTTCTCAAGGTGTAATGGGCTTCGCTCAGACACAACTTATACAACTATTAGGGGACTGACGCTTGCCGCCCCCTAGGCTTGATATGCGATAGTCTTAGACGAACAGACCGGACTGTATGGAGATTGTCACATCAGGCTCGGTAGGGGTTCGGATGGTTTTCCTCATCGGCCTTCTTATCGACATCTACCTGGGGACCGTTACGTACAGCTAGTGCCGCTTGCGGTCTGTGGTTAAACCCACTGCCAGCGTAGTGTCGAGTCTTTAGAGTCCCACACAGAGAGTTTCCCTACTCCAGGCGAAACGATATAAAGGTCGTATGGTTTTACGACAAGGGTTCGGACGCATACGTGTGTTTACGCACGTACGACTTTTTCGGACAGTTTTTACTAGTCGGCTTTGGTTTAAGCCAGATTCTAGTATCGGGTTACTGCATTTATACAGTCTAAAGTTTTTCCGTGTTTTCACGGATTGGAGGGGCGTTCTCGTAATTTGTCGGGAAGCTTCTAGAAGAGTGGTGACTAAGGGGTTAAGGTGGCATTGCATTAAATGAGATTAGTGACTCATTTGTGTGATTCATCCAAGTCATTAATGCATCATAAATGCTTAATGACTCATGGAGATGAATCACTCATAGATATTTATGAAGCATGGTTGTTAATTCTATTATTTGAGTTTTGGATAAATAATAATGCTTCATATATATTATGATAACATCATTATCTCATTTCATTCTCATCTTCACCTTCTCTCTCCTCAAGCTCACTCTCTCTTCAAACCCTAACCCTAACCTCTCATGTGTTGAGATCAAGGGTTAGTTAGACTAATACTTCCATAACCTCACTCTATATCCCCTAGGTAGCTTAGATTAGCACTTTAAGCAACCTAGTTATCTCAAGTTAGAGATCAAGCTTATAGTAGGAGCTCTCGGGTGGATCGTCTTTGATTCGAGGAGGCCGTTGAAGTGCCGATGTTCCAAGGAGCCTACGAGGAGTGGAGGACCGCGATGAAGACCCGAAGGACTAGTATCATGAGGTATAACTTCGTATCCGAGTAGTTAAACCTCTAGTAGTTTGTTAGCAATGGTTTAGAAACGATTCATGCGCTCAAGTCCGTGTTACGAAGCTTTGATAATCGTTTTTCATATATTCCGCCTCCCCGCAAGTTCGTGGAGTGCGTGACATGGACTAACAGTGGTATCAGAACCAACTAAACCATTACTAGTTTGTTAGCAAATGATTAGAAGTTCGATCGACAGATAAACACGAAAACAGAATTTCGAAACCCTAAGTTTCTGTTAATTTTAAAAGTGTCTGAAAATTTTTTTGACATGCTTTAAAATTCAGAGCAGGGTATTTTAAGAATACTGGGAAAAAATGAGTCAGTGAATCGGCAAAACGAAGCGGATCCACGGCAATAGAGAGCTTGTGCCGCGGATCCGCCGCCGAGTCAACACCGAGTTGACTCGGATTTGCTCAGTAATTCCTATTTTGTTGTTTTCTGTTTTCTTATATGTTCTGTTTCTGCCCAGGTTGCCTCTGTACTGACTTGTTTTTGGGGTAGACACGGATAAAGGTGATCAATCGATGTTCTAAGTTAATTGCTAATCGGGTTATTATCTGTAATGTTTTATGTGTTCGTAAACCTCCCCTAACTGCTAGTATGTCGGTTGGCAGGGGGTTGCACATATCTGTGATGTTATTTTTTAACTGTTTGTGTATATAAACTGTATTGGACTGTTGTGATGATTAGACGGATTTTGTGATGGGTTATTGTATTAATTCATTCGATGTAATTGTAATAAGTTGTAATATTATTTTGCGGGGCACATCCAGGTTGCGGTTGTAGCCACCGTTGTATTATTTCTTTTTACTGTTTTTGCTCCTAGGATAGACCCAAAGTGGGGTGTACAAACTACCGGGTATTTTGAAGTGTTGAGGCAGACCGCTTCACTTCTGGTACTTGGCGGATAGTTTTCCGTACCCGTAGGGGTCTAGGGTGGGGTAATGGCTATTCATCACAACTGTGTAATCCGTCTTTCCTTGCAGGCTCAAAAGAAACGCGGATTGCTTGCATATCCAATAAAGTTTATCTGTGATCTGGAATGCTTATTATTGCGTCTGACGAATGTACAATATCTATATATAAATAGCTATTAGACGTCACTTATGTTTTACACCCGCGCTAGCCCAGCCCCCGCTCTGTCGTTAGTTAAGTAACCTAACGGGTGATGACGGGACCCCGTGGCGAATGCGGATGGCATAAGAGGACGTGGTATTTTCGTTGTTTTCTGCAATGATAAGATTAAAAGATGGGACGCATTATTATAATGCAAAGAAAATAAACCAAAGTTTAAATCGTTGGAACAAATTTAAAAGAAACCACTCGGTTATTTTAAAAGAGCAGAATTTTTAATTGCGGAGTTTTAGCCACTTCTTTTAAAAAGTATCAGGTTCCTTCGATTATATCAAGTTCACTACATTCACGGTTTTGCCAAAACCATTCGTAGCCCTCCGTCATTTCATTTGGGTATTCAATAGTATTCAAGCTGTGTTTGTTGGCCAAAGTCAAGGCACAGTGTTTGGTAGCTATTGAATATTCATATGCAGCATAGATAGATGCGTTGGTTTGGGACAGTCGTACTGCTTTGTTGGCCAAAGTCAAAGGTATGTACGGATGGGTTCAAATTAACCTGGACAATGACGGGTAGAACTTGACATGTGACTTATGATTTGTTGGCCAAAGTCAAGGTCATAAGAGCATGGGGCAAAAATGTAGGGTTCCTAGGCACCCTAATGAGGTCTCACAAGGCATCAACCATGCCAATTTCAAATTTTGCGGTGCCGAGAAACTCTAGAGTACGGATCGTTGGCTGGAATTCTAGGCGAAAAGTAAACTAGTTAACACTTAACTATAAGAATACGGAAATACAACCTTTGTAGATCCGGTGCTCCACCTCCACGGCTCCGCAATGAAGTCCTCTCCGCTGTCCAAATCGAACCATGACTCTCACGGTGGTTTCATCGGAGAAAAGACCGGGCTAGGTCGTCGACAACGTGCCGAAGATGATCTACGTCGAAGCATCACTAGATCAAGCTCCACCTTCACCAAGCCATGAAAACTTGTGAAGGAAACACACTCTACTACTTGGCAAGAGGTAGAGGATGAAGAAATAGGAAGTGGGTAGACTTTAGAATTGGATTTCTCACTCATTCTCATCACTTGCCATTAATGGAGCAAGCTTTCTTCATGTGAAGAAATGAAGAAGAAGAAGAAGAAAGTTATGATAAGTTAATTAAAATTGGAAAAGAAATGAATACTTATCATATTAGAACCATGGTTAGGTGTAGAGAATCAATCATGGTTAAAAGAAATGGTTAGGGTTAAGCATGAGACAAAATTGGTGACAAAGTCAAACATTCATGAAAGTTCATGAAAGAATAAAAGAAAGCCACCAATTCTTCTTATGCAAAATAATTTCCAAAAAGGAATAAATGAATAATTTAAGAAAATAAAACCCTAATCATTTAGTTAACCATGGTTTAATTCTTTGCACTTAACCAAGTAGACATGCATCATCAACCATGATACAAACAAGTGCACAAAATCATATCGCATATGCAATGCGCACATCCGAGTGAGAAAATCCATTCAAAGTGAACCGATACTAGTTAATGCAAAGTAATATATCAAATATATATAATTATACATTAAATCATTAAATCAACACTTGATTCAATGATCCGGTCATGTCGCACATAACCGACTGGTATCAATAGTAACAACTTATCGAATCAACACTTGATCCGATAACCCGGCTATATCGCATATAACCGATCAATGTCACATCGCGAGAATCGAATACAGTATCACATACTGGTATTATTCTCGGTCCCGCACATATCTCATATGCGCTCCTATTTCGTTTCGCTTGAGCCAGGAAACCTCTATGTAGGACTCTAAAGACTCGTCAATACGCCGGCAGCAGATGATGATCATATCAAACATCCACAAGCCGCAAGCGGTCTGCTAAACGTAACGGCCACCCGGATATTGAGCGATCAGAAGATCGACGAGCAAGCCCGCTCACACTCCTGTGAATCCAACCAGTAACACTTACCGTACAGTCCGGTCTGTTCGTCTGATATGTCGCATATCTCGCCTAGGGGTGGTAAACGTCAGACCCCAATAGCTCGATAAGTCGTGTCGATATGAGGTCTATAACAATTCGAGAAACTACTGGTAACACTTACTAGTAAATCTCAGCAACCCTGGCCAGGGATTTCCTGTTATAGCCAATCGAACACAGCGCAACATCAACTCCCTATACCGGGAGAGACGAATCCCCTCCTATCGCTCATTGCCTCCATGTGACTCGGGACTGTACCCAAAAACCACCGTTTTGCATGCCCTCTTGGACGTGGTAAGGTGGAAATCAAAGCACAGTGGGAACCACACAAGACTCTATGACGATCTCGGGTCAACAGACTACTCTGTACCAGTGTCACCAGAGAACTGCCATCTGACGTGAGGTATAATACCATCTGGGAGTTCTCGGCGAGTCCGTCCAGTGTACCCAGTCTCCACTGAGCACCCGTATATCATCTCTGATGTCAAACACCAATGGATATGGGATCATCCATCGCCCATCTGTATGGGTTGAGAAGGAATACGCTAGTCTACTCTGGTATATCGATGCCCCGTCTCGATACACCCACGACTAGGGACTTTGAAGGATGTACTTATGGACTACCATGTCCCCACTAGTATGATCCGCATCATAGTCCAGGTAATCAAGCACACATCCTAAGGGCTTTACCAACATGTAACAGAGAGACTATCAGTGTACACGTTAAGGTAAAGATCAACCAGATAGCATACTATCATGTCGAGCAAGAAAGACCTCCCTATATATGTCCCAGCATCCACTACAATATACATCCTATGTATAGTAATGGCCTCTAGGGCATACATATAACTAACAATCTCCCACTTGCACTAGGGCCATCTGTAGCAGTGGTTGTAGTATCTCATACTAAACCATCCCATAAAAGTCTCTCTCTGGGAAAAGGCCTTTGTGAGTGGATCCGTTGTGTTGTCCTCTGAGTCTACTCTCCTGTCCTCGATCCCCTGGAGATCAATCATCTCCATGATCAGGTGATACTGCCTTAGAATATGTCTGGATCACTGATGGGACCTGCGTTCCTTGGCATAAGCCACAACTCCATTGTCACACAATGGGAGGAACATAGTTCATCTCATGAACCAATATACACCCAAACAGCCTCTTTGGTAGCATCTTAAGTAGCGATGTATCCTGCCTTTATCGTCTAGTATGTCACGGTATCTAGCTTGGAACTCTTCCAACATACCGTCCCTTTACTGAGGGTAAAGACAATGCCTGTGACTGACATTCAGTCGTCTTTATCACCCTGGAACACTTCCAGTGATTCTCCCCAGGATCAATTGATACTATCTCACTACAACTAGTGAGTATCCTAACATCCAATTAGATCTATCTCATAGATCCAAAATCCAGGATTTAGTAGGTATCACTTTGATCCTATATGGAGAATCCTAGTGATAAGCGGAGATTGATCGAGCGTAGCATAGGAAACTCCTTCCCTATCAAGAGTATGTCATCCACGTACTCTATGAGGATCGTCACCATACTCCCTGCTACCTTTTTGTTTATACAAGGTTCATCTACCATTTTGATGAAGTCAAACTCTTTGACTACCACATCAAAACAGATGTTCCAACTCCGCGATACCTGCTTTATCTTATAAAGCATCTTGTACACGTTTCCGCTGCTCCCACTGTCTACGAAGCCCTCTGGCTGTGTACTTATAGACGTTCTCTTCTAAAACATCATTTTAGAAAAGCAGTCATGGCACCCAACCGCCAGATATCATAGTCATGGTATGTAGCCGTGGCAAGTAGGATCTGGATGGACTTAAGCATAGCTACTTGAAAAGGTTACATCATTATACACTCCTGGTCAATGACGAAAAGCTTTAACAAGTCTAGCTTTGAAAGTCTCAACTTTTCCAAGTACACCAAGTAATCTTCTCAAGATTTACTTGCTCCTGATGGGGATTTAACCCTTCAGATATAGCAACCAAAGTCCATACTTTGTCGGTGTATAAGGATTCCATCTCAGATCACTAAGCATCCAGCCATTCTTACAGAGTCCCACTCCTGATGGCCAGCTCGAAACTAGTTGGGTCATCATCTCATGATGCAATCCTCGCTCCCACTGTCATAGAGTAACCGAAGTATCTCTCAGGTGGGTGAGGAACCCTACTAGATCGGCGGAGAGGCTGAGGTTCGTTGGAATCTACTGAATCCTTTGGTTCTATCAAATCATCTGCTGTACTTCGTATAGCTGGAACTTTTCCAGTTCTACATAACAGACCTTGCCTTGAGCTTGTCCGGATTTTGCTTTTAGACAAAGGCTGGACAACCCCAAATCTTAACTAGCTTAAGATATGGGCTCTTCCCTTTCCATATCACATATGAAGTGGTAGGCATCTGATTTGATTTGAACCCTATTCAATAGGTATGCAACTTCTCAAGTGCATAACACCCAAAAGGAAAAAGGTAACTCAGTAGTACTCATCATAGAGCACACCTTATCATATAGGGTGTGATTGCTCAGCCCCGATATACCATCGTGCTATGGTGTATACAGAGGAGTAATGCTGAGAGAAAATCTCATTCTCCTTTAGAATAGTCCAGGATTTCCGTGCTCAAGTATTCTCCTCCTCGATCACATTAAAGGACATAATACTTATACCCGTATTTTGGTTCTCTACTTCTAACTTATATTCTGTGAATATCTTAAAAGGTACGGACATGTGTTTCAACAGGAACATAGGTCTGAATCTCGAAAGATTATCAGAGAATGTAATGAAGTAAAAAGAACCGGTCTTGGTATGTGTAGACAGGGGACTTACATACATCAACATGTATCATCCCAAGAGTTCACTAACTCTTTCTCTGCTTCCAGTAAACATAGCTACGGTCATTTAATCTTTGTGACATGACTCGCAAGTTTCACAAGATGTAAATTCAAACAGATTTAAATATGCATCTAAATGTAACTTAAGCGAGTCGGGTCGCATTGATATGACCTAGTCTACAATGCCTCAAGAAGGATTCGTTCATTTCTGAACTTTTCTTCTTCTGTGTGTTCTGTATACTAGGAACTGTAGTTTGATTTAGAACGTCAATGCTTTTAGATAACGTGCCTGAACCGATCAACTTTTGATATAGGAAATGTTCAAAACATTATCCAACAATACAAAATTTTATCATTTCTTTACTACTAAAGAGACTGATATGATTTTGTATATCAGGTTCGGTATCTAATAGCATTTGTTCAGAATCAATGTATTGGTAATACAGGGTGACAGTGACCAACAGACTTGGCTGCAACACTTGCCCCGTTTTCTGTCTCATGAAACTTATCACCCGTTCTCAGTTTTTCTACCTTTTTGTAGCCCTATGTAACAGATTACATATCTGGGATCCTGATCCGGTATCATATACCCTGGATGCGGAGGATACTGAGAAACAGTTCTTTGTAATGAACACACCCGAAGATGACGCATCAGCATGCACTCTCTTCGTTTGGGCGGCACGGGAATTCTGGTAATCCCCAATTTCCTGCTCTGTCTTATAACAATTATAAGTTGGAGCGGGACCAACGTTCCCCAGCTCAGTATAACAAGCGGGTTCGGTCAATAATCCGTATTATTATCTTGATTAAGGCGTGATATGGTCGCTACCTGGAGAGAGAGAGAAGAAAACACTCAGCGTGCGCTCTTGCAAGAATAGATTGGTTATTATTTTATCTAATCAGGATGGCTCCCACTGCTTTTTATCAAATCTTCCTTCAAACCCTAAAAGGAAAGACTAGCCGGGATTAATTACACACTACAAGTTCGCCAATCTTTCAGCCAGGCCAGTGTCGGTACTTTGAGGGAGGTCCCCCGTGCTTTCGCATGAACCTAATTAACGTAAACCTCGTTTTCCCAGAGGCATAACCTCGTTGACACCTTTCTAGACACCTACTTGATCGGCTAATTGCAATGTGTAAAACTCTCCCAGGAGTAACTCTTACTCGCAGCGGGTATCGGGATCCAACTATCTCATAGAAGGTATGTAATCTCATTGCAAATTTCAACACTTGAAATTCCCGATAATATTTTGCCCCTAGCACCCTATGACCTTGACGGAGGTCAACAAACCATAGGCTACTAGTCAAGTTCAACCCGTCATTTCTTGATCGAACTAAACCCACCCGCACGACCCTTGACGGAGGTCAACAAGGCCGCACGACTACCCTAATCCAATCTGCATCATATGCATAAACAGATAAATACTAGTTAGCTACCGCACACTACGCCTTGACGGAGGTCAACAAACGTAGCACGAATACTAAATAGGATTTATCTGAAATGACGGAGGGCTACGACAGGTTTTTCTAAAACCTATTGCGTAATGAACTTGATATCGTTGTAGAATCAAATGGTTTTAAAATGGAGTGCTTTTGAGGCTTTTCTAGTTTTGCTAAAGGAGTCACTCCCGGTGAAGGGATCGTCGGTCCTTTCCTCGTCGAATGAGGTGCGGGAAATATCATATATATCGCTATGCAAAGCAGAAACTATAGAAGCTATCAAAAGACAAACCGAATGTGTAGCATCTGCCAGTTATTGCTAAAGGAGTCACTCCCGGTGAAGGGATCTCGGTCCTTTCCTTATCGAATAAGGTGCAGGATATATCATATATACCGCTGTGCAAAGCAAGAACTGTAGCTACCTGTTTTATTTTGAAATTCGATTCTACAACATCTTAGGTTTCTTTTATTTTCATTAATCACATTAATGAAGTCCCATCATTTAAGTACCTAAACATCACAGATAAATACGACGTACGCTTATGCCATCCGCATTCGCCTCGATGTCCCGTCTGCACCGTTAGGTTAGGTAACTAACGCCAGAGCGAGGCAGGGCTAGCGCGGGTGTAAAACATAAGCAACGTCTATATAATATATCATATATACTGTATACTGTATCTATCACAGAACATCACATGATCACATCACAGATATCGCAGCAGAAGAATCATATGAAATATTGGATATACTAGGACGTCCGTGTTTTCAATACGAGCCAGAATAAAACACGGATTCCACGGTCATGATGAATAGCCAAACCCACACCCCTAGACCCCTACGAGAGCGGCAAGCAACCCTTCCAATTCCAAGGTTAGGAGACCCGGACTCGACTCCTCGAGTTGGTCTCCCACTGGACCCTAGAACCCGGTTACTTGTGCTCCCCTCCTTGGGTCTATCCTAGTGCGTAAAAATAAATAATATATAAATGGTGACATCTTCCGCAACCTGGAAGTGCCCCAATAAAAGAATACTACATACAAGTTTTTACATGAATGAAAAGGAAAAACACTCCTCTCACATAAAAACCCCCGGCTATTCAAACACGACGATCCAATATAACATATCCAGCAACACATAACATCATATGTCATCAACGTAAGTAAACATGCGTATCCCAATTGTCGTTGACATATAGCAACGAAACCGGCGATATCACATATTACACTTACGGTCACAGAAAAGAAAGTGCAAAACTACAACAGTTGGAATCCGCAATCACCTCAGACATCGCATGCCTGACCAAATGAATTCTTTAGACATCGCATGCCTAACAATTATAAACCCCGCATTTTAGTCTCAAAATCGAAAACACTTTTCAATACCAAGTCGGGCAATTCAACAGGATTCCCGACAACCTGATCGAATGCTCGTCGCAAACTTCAGTAGACGGCCGCACCCCCGATACCGTCGACGAAGTGCACCAAGGCGGAACACCGCTGCCGCGAGCACCCAAACGGATGCTTTCGGCGATGGGGTTCTCCTACAGTCACTTGGTCGGGGCTATGGAGCGAGGCTGTCTATTAAGTTTATCGGCGAGTATCCGCGTACGCTACGTGATTGCGACGGACTTTTGATCACATCAAAATTCCGTGGCAACCGATCAAGTGAGACTAAACTGCTAGGTTTATAATATTCATTCCGTTATCTCATAACTATTTGTGAATTCCAATTATTGTATCACATTCCAGATAAACAGAAAATGTTAAACTTTCCGATCGAACAATCGAACACCCAAGTTTTCCCGATACAATCCAACACATGAAATAAGTCTAACAACATTCAGTTCGTGCCTCAGTACCCACGGTCCAACCGTAGAAGGGTCAAGCCAACGCCTCACATGTGGCACGCCGTACTGCCCCAAACCCGAAGGTTCAAAGGGCAGTTCAAGACGGTCACATAATCGAGTTAAGGTTTGTTGTCTTCTAGAGGGTCCATCGCGTTACTTGCACTACTTAGAACGTCGTTAAACTACGGAAAAATCCAACACTTGGAAATTTCCCGACAGGGGAAAAATTGGGTATTTATATCCGGTCGAACTTTTTAACATATTCAAAAATTTATCCGGAAAGCCACACAGACAAAATTTGATAATCCGATCGAACATTCGAATCCCCAAAACAACTCAGAAAATTCAAACTCTGGAAAAAATATTAAAAATACCCAGGAAAACCAGCACTGTTAAATAGGAGTTACTGTGCAAATTTCAACTCATAACACGACAAACAGGCCGCGGATCCGCCGCACGAGCCATGCTCGTGCCGCGGAAACGCGGCGCTTTAATGGAATTAGGGCATCGAAATTTACAGTAACTCTTAGATATTCCTGCTGATATTTCTACATATTTTTAATACTGAAAAATCCCTATTTTTAGAAAAAGTACAGAGAACATTTTCCGGGTTGGTTTTTCGGTTCGATCGGGTTTCAAACATCGTCTGGACTTCGCCTAAGGTTCTAGCTAGGCTCTGATACCACTGTAGGGTTCCTAGGCACCCTAATGAGGTCTCACAAGGCATCAACCATGCCAATTTCAAATTTTGCGGTGCCGAGAAACTCTAGAGTACGGATCGTTGGCTGGAATTCTAGGCGAAAAGTAAACTAGTTAACACTTAACTATAAGAATACGGAAATACAACCTTTGTAGATCCGGTGCTCCACCTCCACGGCTCCGCAATGAAGTCCTCTCCGCTGTCCAAATTGAACCATGACTCTCACGGTGGTTTCATCGGAGAAAAGACCGGGCTAGGTCGTCGACAACGTGCCGAAGATGATCTACGTCGAAGCATCACTAGATCAAGCTCCACCTTCACCAAGCCATGAAAACTTGTGAAGGAAACACACTCTACTACTTGGCAAGAGGTAGAGGATGAAGAAATAGGAAGTGGGTAGACTTTAGAATTGGATTTCTCACTCATTCTCATCACTTGCCATTAATGGAGCAAGCTTTCTTCATGTGAAGAAATGAAGAAGAAGAAGAAGAAAGTTATGATAAGTTAATTAAAATTGGAAAAGAAATGAATACTTATCATATTAGAACCATGGTTAGGTGTAGAGAATCAATCATGGTTAAAAGAAATGGTTAGGGTTAAGCATGAGACAAAATTGGTGACAAAGTCAAACATTCATGAAAGTTCATGAAAGAATAAAAGAAAGCCACCAATTCTTCTTATGCAAAATAATTTCCAAAAAGGAATAAATGAATAATTTAAGAAAATAAAACCCTAATCATTTAGTTAACCATGGTTTAATTCTTTGCACTTAACCAAGTAGGCATGCATCATCAACCATGATACAAACAAGTGCACAAAATCATATCGCATATGCAATGCGCACATCCGAGTGAGAAAATCCATTCAAAGTGAACCGATACTAGTTAATGCAAAGTAATATATCAAATATATATAATTATACATTAAATCATTAAATCAACACTTGATTCAATGATCCGGTCATGTCGCACATAACCGACTGGTATCAATAGTAACAACTTATCGAATCAACACTTGATCCGATAACCCGGCTATATCGCATATAACCGATCAATGTCACATCGCGAGAATCGAATACAGTATCACATACTGGTATTATTCTCGGTCCCGCACATATCTCATATGCGCTCCTATTTCGTTTCGCTTGAGCCAAGAAACCTCTGTGTAGGACTCTAAAGACTCGTCAATACGCCGGCAGCAGATGATGATCATATCAAACATCCACAAGCCGCAAGCGTCTGCTAAACGTAACGGCCACCCGGGTATTGAGCGATCAGAAGATCGACGAGCAAGCCCGCTCACACTCCTGTGAATCCAACCAGTAACACTTACCGTACAGTCCGGTCTGTTCGTCTGATATGTCGCATATCTCGCCTAGGGGTGGTAAACGTCAGACCCCAATAGCTCGATAAGTCGTGTCGATATGAGGTCTATAACAATTCGAGAAACTACTGGTAACACTTACCAGTAAATCTCAGCAACCCTGGCCAGGGATTTCCTGTTATAGCCAATCGAACACAGCGCAACATCAACTCCCTATACCGGGAGAGACGAATCCCCTCCTATCGCTCATTGCCTCCATGTGACTCGGGACTGTACCCAAAAACCACTGTTTTGCACGCCCTCTTGGACGTGGTAAGGTGGAAATCAAAGCACAGTAGGAACCACACAAGACTCTATGACGATCTCGGGTCAACAGACTACTCTGTACCAGTGTCACCAGAGAACTGCCATCTGACGTGAAGTATAATACCATCTGGGAGTTCTCGGCGAGTCCGTCCAGTGTACCCAGTCTCCACTGAGCACCCGTATATCATCTCTGATGTCAAACACCAATGGATATGGGATCATCCATCGCCCATCTGTATGGGTCGAGAAGGTATACGCTAGTCTACTCTGGTATATCGATGCCTCGTCTCGATACACCCACGACTAGGGACTTTGAAGGATGTACTTATGGACTACCATGTCCCCACTAGTATGATCCGCATCATAGTCCAGGTAGTCAAGCACACATCCTAAGGGCTTTACCAACATGTAACAGAGAGACTATCAGTTTACACGTTAAGGTAAAGATCAACCAGATAGCATACTATCATGTCGAGCAAGAAAGTCCTCCCTATATATGTCCCAGCATCCACTACAATATACATCCTATGTATAGTAATGGCCTCTAGGGCATACATATAACTAACAATCCATATCGGGAGTTTCAAAAGAAACTGAAATTTGCAGAGAGTTGCATACCATTTTGGAGTTTGATGAATGTTGGTAGGATTCCTTCAACATTATCATACGATGATATTTTGGATCCCGATCCTACTGTGAGTACATTCTACTTTTCAGGAGATTCATCACTTAACGATCAATGCTATAAACCAAGTAGGTGCCTAGAAAGGTGTCAGCGGGGCTATGCCCCAGAAGAAAAGAGGTTCTTTAATTAAGGAACTTCGCGAAAATGTTGGAAAACCTCCCTCGAAGTATCGACACTGGCCTGGCTGAACGGTTAAGCAAGTATTGTACGGTGAGAATAGTCCTGGCTAATTCTTCTTTTATGGTTTGAGGAAGGATTCGAGAAACAGTGGGAGCCATCCTGTTTAGATAAATTAAAACCAATCTAAGCTTGTAACAGCATCATGCTAAAATAGTTTTCTTCTCTCTCTCTCTTAATTGCAGCGACCTTGTGACCACACATAGGTTACATCTAGATAATAAATTGACTGAATCTGACTTATTTGACTGGCAAAAGTCTGTCCAGATGTCCATTGCCTATGACAAGCTGGACCACCCTATTAAAGGACATTCCTATTGTTGTGGGATTGGGCATTGGCAGAATGATTGCAGGGCTTTAGAAGCCAGTAGCCAGGATACGAAGCATGTTGTGGCTTCGACTTCGGGTGTGTTTATGATAGAGAACTGTATGTCAGTTAACCCTACTTCCTGGGTATTGGATACCGGATCAAGAACTCACATCTGTAATTCTTTACAGGCTCTGAGAAATCATAGGGTTATCGGGATAGGTGATATGACACTCACAGTTGCTAACGGAATGAGCATGGACGCTGAATCCGTAGGGGAATATCATCTTGGAATGACAACTGGGCAGATATTGATTCTGCGTAACTGTTTTTATGTACCAGGTACGACTTGTAATATCATATCTGTACCCATACTTTCTAAGGAAGGATATGATTTTGCTTTTACAAGAGATGTGGTTCACATCCACCTAAATCAAGATTTGATTGGGTCAGGTACATTAGAAAACGGAATATACGTATTAAATCAAGCTCAGATTTTCAGTGTCCGGAACACACTTAAAAGAAAGTCTCCGGAATTAAATCAGGCTTTCTTATGGCATTGTAGAGTAGGTCACATCAATGAGAGAAGGTTGACTAAGTTACATAGAGAAGGATATTTGAATCCGTTCGAATATCAATCTTATGCTACTTGTGAATCTTGTCTCATAGGAAAGATGACAAAGACTCCGTTTACTGGACACGGAGTAAGAGCGAGCGAGCTCTTGGGACTCGTACACAGTGACGTGTGCGGTCCAATGTCTACACATGCGCGAGGTGGTTATTCCTACTTCATTACTTTTACGGATGATTTCTCTAGTTATGGATATATCTTCTTAATGAAATATAAATCCGAGGCCTTCGAGAAATTCCAAGAATACAAAAATGAAGTAGAAAAACAGACCGGCAAAAGTATCGAGACGCTGAGATCTGATCGAGGTGGTGAATACTTAAGTGCTGAATTCCTAGGTTACTTAAAAGAGAATGGAATTCTCTCTCAGCTTACTCCTCCATACACACCACAACATAACAGTGTATCGGAAAGGAGGAATCGAACCCTATTGGATATGGTTCGTTCCATGATGAGTAATGCTGAGTTACCGCGATCATTCTGGGGATATACACTAGAATCAGCTGCATATCTTTTGAACCGAGTTCCAACCAAGACTGTGCCTACCACACCATATCAGATGTGGAGTGGGAAGAAACCTAGTCTTAAGTATCTTAAGACATGGGGATGTCCAGCTTTTGTAAAGAAGCAGCATGCGGACAAGCTCGAGGCATGATCGGTAAAATGCAAATTTGTGAGATATCCAAAGAACTCCAAGGGATATTATTTCTATTACGCAGAGGAACAAAAGGTCTTTGTTTCTCTTCATGCCTGCTTCTTGGAAACTGAATTTTTGGAAAATCAGAAGAGTGGGAGCGCAATAGAACTGGAAGAAATTCCAGAACCACAAACTGTTACTGAAAGTATGGTAGAACCAGAGGTTTCAAAAGAACCGGACATCCCGACGCCACTCCGCAGGAGTAGTAGGCAGTCTCATCCGCCCGAGAGATACTACGGTTTTCTCATAGATGGGGATCGAGAAGATTGCGTCATTGATAATGATGACCCTACTAGCTTCCAGCAAGCCATTCAGAGCGGTGACTCGGTAAAATGGTTGGATGCAATGCGGACCGAAATGGAGTCCATGTACACTAACAAAGTATGGACTTTGGACATTGCTCCAGATGGGGTAAAACCCGTAGGATGCAAATGGATCTTCAGAAAGAAGATTGGTGTAGATAGACAGGTTGAAACCTATAAAGCTAGACTTGTTGCAAAGGGTTTCCGTCAAAGACCTGGTTTGGACTATGACGAAACCTTTTCTCCAGTGGCTATGCTGAAATCCATTCGGGTCCTTCTTGCTATTGCTGCCTTCCACGATTATGAGATATGGCGGATGGACGTAAAGACAGCTTTTCTAAATGGAAATTTGGAAGAGAGGGTCTATATGGATCAGCCAGAGGGATTCATTCAGAGTGGGAGCAGCGGTAAAGTATGCAAGCTGCTTAAGTCCATTTATGGACTAAAGCAGGCATCGCGGAGTTGGAACATCTGTTTTGATTATGCTGTCAAAGAATTTGACTTTATCAAAAATCCAGATGAACCATGCATATACAGTAAGATTGTAGGGAGAACTGTAGTATTCCTCGTCTTGTACGTAGATGACATTCTCCTAATAGGAAATGATATTCCTATGTTACAGTCAGTCAAAAGATTCTTGTCACATAAATTCTCCATGAAAGACCTGGGTGATGCCACCTACATTCTGGGGATCCAGATCTATCGTGATAGATCAAAAAGGATGTTGGGACTTTCACAGTCCAGGTACATAGACACCATATTTAAAAGATTCAGTATGGAAGATTCTAAGCGCGGTAACCTACCGGCTTGTCACGGAATCACCCTCTCCAAAGATATGTCTCCCAAGACTGATTTGGAAAGGGATCGCATGTCAATTATACCTTACGCTTCAGCGGTAGGCTCTATAATGTATGCGATGTTATGTACCAGACCAGACGTAGCATACGCATTAAGCGTAGTAAGCCGGTATCAAGCAAACCCAGGGGAGAATCATTGGATAGCAGTAAAGAACATTCTCAAGTACTTGAGGAGGACTAAGGAAATGTTCTTGGTGTATGGCGGAAAAGACCTCCAGATTGAGGTCTTTGCCGACTCCGGCTTCCAGAGTGACAAAGATGACTCCAAATCCATGTCGGGTTATGTCTTTACCCTCAATGGAGGGGCGGTCTATTGGAAGAGTTCCAAACAGGAGACCGTTGCTGACTCAACAATGGAAGCGGAGTACATAGCTGCTTGCGATCCCGCAAAAGAAGCTGTCTGGATGAAGAAGTTCCTCACAGAACTTCAGGTGGTTCCTACCAGTGTTGATCCAATACCTCTGTATTATGACAACAACGGCGCTATAGCTTTAGCGAAGGAACCCAGGTCCCATCAGAAGTCCAGACACATCTTAAGGCGGTATCACCTGATCAGGGATATCATAGATCGCCGGGAGATCGAGGTGAAGAGAGTAAAGACGGAGGATAACATTGCTGATCCATTCACAAAGGCCATTCCTCAGACGCAGTTCGAGAGGCTATTCGAGATAATAGGTCTACGATATGCCAGCTCATGGCCCTAGTGCAAGTGGAGATTGTTAGTGTATATGCCCTAGGGGCCATTATTGTATTATACTAGATTGTATATTACTTAATGGAAGCTTGGAATATTCACATGAAAATATACAGTCTTGTTAAAAATGGTAGTATGCTACTTGGTTTATGTCTACTTTAATATATGCATATGTTTCTTGTTACGTATCACTTATACATATTAGTAGAGCCCATAGGTTCTTTGCTTGATAACCAGCGTTGTGATGGCAGTCACACTAGTGGAGGCTGGGTAGTCTATAAGCAACATCCTATACAGGTCCCTAGTCGTAGGATTATCAAGACAGGGCATCGATGCTCCAGAGTAGACTAGTGTGTACGCTTCTCATCCCAGTTAGGGAGATGGTCTGTCCCATAGCCATCAGTATGTCGTACTGGAGATAGTATACAGGTGCTCGTTAGGTTACGGATACACCGGACAGGACTCGCAGGGGAACTGATTGGTTGGTATTATACCCGTCGTCAGTTAACAGTTCCCAGATGACATGAGTAGAGCATAGTCCGCAGACTTGACACTGCTACTTCGCCTCGAGTGTGTCCCACTGTTCTTAGATTGCTACCCTACCACGGCTCAAAGGAGTCGTGCAAACAGGTAGCAGTTGGGTGCAGTCCCGAGCACTTGGAGGAAGTAGTGGTTAGATAGGATTCATCTCTCCCGGTATTGGGAGATGATATCGCGCTGTGTCAGAGAGCCATTACACAAAGTCCCTGGCCAGGGCAAGCGAGATATACTGGTAGGTTCCAGTAGCTTCTCAAGGTGTAATGGGCTTCGCTCCGACACGACTTATACAGCTATTAGGGGACTGACATTTGCCGCCCCCTAGGCTTGATATGCGATAGTCTTAGACGAACAGACCGGACTGTACGGAGATTGTCACATCAGGCTCAGTAAGGGTTCGGATGGTTTTCCTCATCGGCCTTCTTATCGACATCTACCTGGGGACCGTTACGTACAGCTAGTGCCGCTTACGGTCTGTGGTTAAACCCACTGCCAGCGTAGTGTCGAGTCTTTAGAGTCCCACACAGAGAGTTTCCCTGCTCCAGGCGAAACGATATAGAGGTCGTATGGTTTTACGACAAGGGTTCGGACGCATACGTGTGTTTACGCACGTACGACTTTTTCGGACAGTTTTTACTAGTCGGCTTTGGTTTAAGCCAGATTCTAGTATCGGGTTACTGGATTTATACAGTCTAAAGTTTTTCCGTGTTTTCACGGATTGGAGGGGCGTTCTCGTAATTTGTTGGGAAGCTTTTAGAAGAGTGGTGACTAAGGGGTTAAGGTGGCATTGCATTAAATGAGATTAGTGACTCATTTGTGTGATTCATCCAAGTCATTAATGCATCATAAATGCTTAATGACACATGGAGATGAATCACTCATAGATATTTATGAAGCATGGTTGTTAATTCTATTATTTGATTTTTGGATAAATAATAATGCTTCATATATATTATGATAACATCATTATCTCATTTCATTCTCATCTTCACCTTCTCTCTCCTCAAGCTCACTCTCTCTTCAAACCCTAACCCTAACCTCTCATGTGTTGAGATCAAGGGTTAGCTAGACTAATACTTCCATAACCTCACTCTATACCCCCTAGGTAGCTTAGATTAGCACTTTAAGCAACCTAGTTATCTCAAGTTAGAGATCAAGCTTATAGTAGGAGCTCTCGGGTGGATCGTCTTTGATTCGAGGAGGCCGTTGAAGTGCCGATGTTCCAAGGAGCCTACGAGGAGTGGAGGACCACGATGAAGACCCGAAGGACTAGTATCGTGAGGTATAATTTCGTATCCGAGTAGTTAAACCTCTAGTAGTTTGTTAGCAATGGTTTAGAAACGATTCATGCACTCAAGTCCGTGTTACGAAGCTTTGATAATCGTTTTTCATATATTCCGCCTCCCCGCAAGTTCATGGGGTGCGTGACATGGACTTACAAAAATCTGAGCTTGATTCAATACGTATATCCCGTTATTCAATGTACCTGACCCAATCAGAACTTGATTTAAGTGGATATGGACCACATCGCTTACAAAAGTAAAATCATATCCTTCCTTAGAAAGTAAGGATACAGATATGATATTACAAGTCGCGCCTGGTACATACAAACAGTCACGCAGAATCAATATCTGCCAAGTTGTTAGTCCAAGATGATATTCCCCTACGGATTCAACGTCCATGCTCATTCCGTTAGCAACCCTGAGAGTCATATTACCTTTCCTGATAACCCTACGGTTTCTCAGAGCCTGTAACGAATTACAGATATGAGATTTTGATCCGGTATCCAATACCCAGGAAGTAGGGTTAACTGACATACAGTTCTCTATTACAAACACACCCGAAGCCGAAGCCACAACATGCTTCGAATCTTGGCTACTGGCTTTGCTAACCCTGCAATCCTTCTGCCAATGTTCATTCCCGTAACAATAGGAATGTCCTTCTTTTACTACATCCAGTCCTGAAACTTTTGCCCTTCCCTTTCCTTCTACTTCCCTGGTTTCCTTCAGGGTAGAAGGTAGAGACTGTAGAATCAAGTCAGCATCTGACCCGTTCTTCAACGTGGTCTTCAGGTCCGTGAGCTCAAAATAGCTGGTCTCTGTAAGGACTCGCCCCCTACAGATGACCCGACAGCCAACCTCGCTGGAAGCAATTCGTTCGAGGTCTCATATCTTGCGATACGAGATTGCTCTCCATATAAATCTTTGTTATGGAGGAAGATAGAAACTAAGTCCATCTTCTCATGCTGCCTCTGGTTTGCACCATCAACTGAGGCTAACACGAGGCACTTGGCTTTCGCACAGTCTTTTTCCGATGTCATACGAATGTCAATATCCGTGACAGGGGAAATTGGTCCTGAGATGGCAGGGGTTTAATTAGTTAAGAGGTGTCCCAGCTTGTCATGGGCAATGGACATCTGGACAGACCTTTGCCAATCATAACAGTTAGGTTCAGTCATTTTATTATCTAGATGTAACCTATGCATGGTCACTGGGTCGCTGCAATTGAGAGAGAGAAGAAAACACTCAGCATGATACTCTTGCAAGTTTAGATTCGTTTTTAATTTATCTAAACAGGATGGCTCCCACTGTTTCTCGAATCCCTCCTCAAACCAAAAAGGAAGAATTACTCGGGATCAATCTCACCGTATAATACTTGCTTAACCGTTCAGCGAGGCCAGTGTCGGTACTTCGAGGGAGGTTTTCCAACGCTTTCGCGAAGTTCCTTAATTTAAGAACCTCTTTTCCCTGGGGGCGTAGCCCCGCTAACACCTTTCTAGACACCTACTTGGTTTATAGCATTGATCGTTAAGCGAGAAATTTCCCGAGGAGTAGCATATACTCACAGTAGGATCGGGATCCAAATAACATCGCGTGACAAAACTGAAGGAATCCTACCAGAATCATCACACTCCAAATGGTATGCACGCTAGCAAGTTTTAGTTTCTTTAGAAACTCCCGATATGGATTTTTGCCCCATGCTCTTATAACCTTGACGTAGGCCAAAATATCATAAGTCACATGTCAAGTTCTACCCATCATTATCCAAGTTAATTTGAACCCACCCGTACCTACCCTTGACTTTGGCCAACAAGGTATTACGACTGTCCCAAACCAACGCATCTATCTATGCAACAAATAAATATCCGGCAGCTACCAATCACTATGCCTTGGCGTAGGTCCAAATACATAGCTTGAATACTACCGAATATTTAACTGAAATGATGGAGGGCTACAAATGGTTTTGGAGAAACCGTGAACATAGTGAACTTGATATAATCGATGGAACGAGATAGCTTTTAAAAGGAGTGGCTCAAGCTGTAAGTCCATGCTACCTCTCCCGGTACTTTCGGGCATGCGGAATTTGGTGAAAAACAATTTTCTTAGAGGTGGTAACATGGACTCAAAACCGGATCTTTGTTAAACATCTAACTAACAACCTAACTACGAGTTGCTAACTACTCGGTTAGGGGGTTATACCTTTCTTTTTCTCGAACTCCTTCGTCTTCAAGCTTCGATGGTCGTCCGAATCGGCTTCTCCCCGTCGTCTCCTTGCGCCGAAGATAGATCCACCTGAAAGCTTCAACCTTTGGCTCCTTCTTCGAACTTTGAAGAAACTAGTTCACTCGGATTGCTAAACCTTGTGAACTAGAGTGAGTAGAGAAGAGTTTGTATGGGATTTTATCTATAGTTCTTGGTTCTCAACTCATGAGACAAGTGAACCATAGAATCAAGAGAGGGAGAGCAAGAGGAGGAAGATGAGAGCTCAAGAACAAGAGAGAGAATGAGCATGAAAGAATGAGAGAAGACTTTTCTCATTTGGCTCTCATAATCCAAAACAATCATAACACCTCATATCAATCAAGTATTATGTGATGGTTTAAGCAACCATAGCCATATCATTTCATGCACTCATTTTGCACAAAAGAGCAAGCAAGCAAAAGTCTTTGCCATGAAATGATAGCTATAGTTATCATGATGGTCAACTAGTCAAGCCTAGTCAACCGGTCAACAAAGTCAACAAGTCAACAAAAGTCAACAAGTCAACAAAGTCAATCCCTCAACAACCATGTCACCATAATACTTAATTAATATAATTGTTAATCACATATCATATTCTCATTAGGGTTGAGCAAAAAGTCAATAGTCAACTGTCAACAGTCAACAACCCTAATGAGAATCCTCTGCCTCTGTCTCTCCGTCAACTGTGCATACACACCCGCATCCGCGTTCCGAGGAACACGAATGCATACTGGATAAAACCAATCCCAAAAGGTACACTAGGATCTAGCTTAAACCAAAGCCCGCTAGTGTGAACTGTCCGGACACTGTACGTGCACAAGTGCACGGATGTGACCGAACCCTGTCGCAAAACCATGCGACCTGTCGCAAAACCATGCGACCTCTACTCTTTTGCCTAAAGGCGAATAGCTTTCTGTGTGGGACTCTAAAGACTCGACACTACGCTGGCAGTGGGTTTAACCATAGACCGCAAGCGGCACTAGCTGTGCGTAACGGTCCCCAGGTAGATGCCGATAAGAAGACTGACGAGGCGAAACCCATCTGAACTCCTACTGAGCCTGAATGTGACAGTCTCCGTACAGTCCGGTCTGTTCGTCTGATACATCACATGGCGGGCCTAGGGGGCGGTAAACGTCAGTCCTCCAATAGCGGTACAAGTCGTGTCGGAGTGAAGCCCAAAACACCCTGAGATAACACTGGAATCCTACCAGTATATCTCATTTGCCCTGGCCAGGGACTACTCGTGTAATGGCTCTCCTAGACACAGCGCGATGTCAACCCCCAATACCGAGAGAGACGAATCCTATCTAACCGTCACTGCCTCCAAGTGCTTCGGGACTGCACCCAACTACCACCTGTTTGCACGACTCCTTTGAGCCGTGGTAGGGTAGTAATCAAAGTACAGTGGGAACACACTCGAGGCGAAGTGACAGTGTCAAGTCAGCGGACTAAGCTGTACTCATGTCACCTGGGAACTGATAACTGACGATAGGCATAATACCAACTAGTCAGTTCCCGACGAGTCCTGTCCAGTGTACTCGTAACCCAACGAGCACCCGCATACTATCTCAAGTACGACGTACCGACGGCTGTGGGACAGACCGTCTCCCACACTGGGATGAGAAGCGCATGCGCTAGTCTACTCCGGAGTATCGATGCCCTGTCTCGATAGTCCTGCGACCAGGGACCTGCATAAGGATGTGCTTATAGATTACCCAGCCCCACTAGTGTGACTGCCATCATAACGCTGGTAATCAAGCAAAGATCCTAAGGGCTCCACTAATGTGTATAGGCGATATACTAAAATAAACACATGTACACATTCAAGTAGAAACAAACCAAGTAGCATACTACTATTTTGAGCAAGATTGTATATACAAGGTGAATATCCCAAGCTTCCATTAAGTAATATACAAACTAGTATGATACAGTAATGGCCTCTAGTGCATATACACTAACAATCTCCCACTTGCACTAAGGCCATGTACTGGCGTATCGAAGACCTATCATCTCGATTAGCCACTCGAACTGAGTCTGGGGCAAGGCCTTGGTGAATGGATCTGCAGTGTTATCTTCTGAAGCGACTCTACGAACCTCGATCTCCTGGCGATCCACGATCTCCCTGATCAGGTGATACCGCCTCAAGATGTGTCTGGATCTCTGATGGGATCTGGGTTCCTTCGCTAAAGCTATAGCCCCGTTGTTGTCGCAATACAGAGGTATTGGATCAACAATGGACGGAACCACCTGAAGTTGTTTCAAGAACTTCCTCATCCAGACAGCTTCTTTTGCGGCATCAGATGCAGCGATGTATTCCGCTTCCATCGTCGAGTCTGCAACGGTTTCCTGTTTGGAACTCTTCCAACACACCGCCCCTCCATTGAGGGGAAAGACAAAACCCGACATGGACTTGGAATCATCCTTGTCACTCTGGAAGCTGGAGTCAGCAAAGGCCTCGATCTGGAGGTCTTTTCCGCCATACACCAAGAACATCTCCTTAGTCTTTCTCAGGTACTTGAGAATGTTCTTTACCGCTATCCAGTGTTTCTCCCCAGGGTTTGACTGATACCGGCTTACCACACTCAGTGCATAAACTACATCTGGTCTGGTACACAACATCGCATACATTATAGAGCCTACCGCAGAAGCGTAGGGTATAATAGACATGCGATCCCTCTCCAAATCAGTCTTGGGAGACATCTCTTTAAAGAGGGTGATCCCGTGACAAGCTGGTAGGTTACCGCGCTTGGAATCTTCCATACTGAATCTCTTCAGTATGGTGTCGATGTACCTGGACTGTGAAAGTCCTAATATCCTCTTGGATCTATCATGATGGATCCGGATCCCCAGGATGTATGAGGCATCACCCATGTCTTTCATGGAGTACCTGTGTGACAAGAACCCCTTGACAGATTGTAGCATAGGAATGTCATTTCCTATTAAGAGAATGTCATCCACGTATAAAACGAGGAATACTACAGTTCTCGCTACAAATCTACTATAGATGCATGGTTCATCTGGATTTTTGATAAAGCCAAATTCTTTGACCGTCTCATCAAAACAGATGTTCCAACTCCGCGATGCCTGCTTTAGTCCATAGATGGACTTAAGCAACTTGCACACCTTTCCGCTGCTCCCACTCTGAATGAAACCCTCTGGTTGGTCCATATAGACACACTCCTCTAAATTTCCATTTAGAAAAGCGGTCTTTACGTCCATTTGCCAGATCTCATAATCGTGGAAGGCAGCAATGGCAAGAAGGATCCGAATGGATTTCAGCATAGCCACTGGAGAAAAGGTTTCGTCATAGTCCAAGCCAGGTCTTTGACGGAAACCCTTTGCAACAGGTCTAGCTTTATAGGTCTCAACCTGTCCATCTACACCAATCTTCCTTTTGAAGATCCACTTGCATCCTACGAGTTTTACCCCTTCTGGAGCAATGTCCAACGTCCATACTTTGTTGGTGTACATGGACTCCATTTCGGTCCGCATTGCATCCAGCCATTTTACTGAGTCAACGCTCTGAATGGCCTGCTGGAAGCTAGTAGGCTCATCATAATCTATGATGCAATCCTCTCTATCCCCGTCTATGAGAAAACCGTAGTATCTCTCGGGCGGATGAGACTGCCTACTACTCCTGCGGAGTGGCGTAGGAATGTCCTGTTCTTTTGAACGCTCTGGTTCCACTAAGCTTTCAGTAATAGCTCGAGGTTCTGGAATTTCTTCCAGTTCTACTGTGCTCCCACTTATCTGGGTTTCTAAAAACTCAGTTTCCAAGAAGTAGGCATGACGAGAAACAAGAACTTTTTGTTCCTCTTCGCAGTAGAAGAAATATCCCTTGGAGTTCTTTGGATATCCCACGAACTTACACTGTACTGAGCGTGCCTCGAGCTTGTCCGCATGCTGCTTTTTAACAAAAGCTGGACATCCCCATGTCTTAATGTGCTTAAGATAGGGTCTCTTCCCACACCACATCTCATATGGTGTAGTAGGCACAGTCTTAGTGGGAACTCGGTTCAGAAGGTATGCAGCTGATTCTAGCGCATACCCCCAGAATGATCACGGTAACTCAGCGTTACTCATCATGGACCGTACCATATCCAATAGGGTTCGGTTCCGTCTCTCCGATACACCATTATGTTGTGGAGTGTATGGAAGAGTAAGCTGAGAGAGAATTCCGTTCTCTTTTAAATAGTCCAGGAACTCGGCACTCAAGTATTCACCACCTCGATCCGATCTTACAATCTTGATACTTTTGCCGGTCTGTTTTTCTACTTCATTCTTATATTCCTGGAACTTTCCAAAGGCTTCGGACTTATGTTTCATTAAGAAGACATAACCGTATCTTGAAAAGTCATCCGTAAAAGTAATGAAGTAAGAAAAACCGCTTCGCGCATGTGTAGACATTGGACCGCAACGTCGCTGTGTATGAGTCCCAAGAGCTCGCTCGCTCTTACTCCGTGTCCAGTGAACGGAGATTTTGCCATCTTTCCTTTGAGACAGGATTGACAAGTGGCATACGATTGATATTCGAACGGATTCAAATATCCTTTTGTATGTAACTTTGTCAACCTTCTCTCATTGATATGACCCAGTCTACAATGCCATAAGAAAGTCTGATTTATTTCCGGAGACTTTCTTTTGTGTGTATTCTGGACATTGAAAATCTGTGGTTGGTTTAATACGTATATACCATTGCTCAATGTACCTGACCTAATCAGAACTTGATTAAGGTGAATGTTTACAACATTGCTTACAAACGCAAATTCATAACCTTCTTTAGAAACTAAAGATACAGAAATGATATTACAAGTTGCGTTGGGTACAAAAAAGCAATTACGCAAAACCAAAACATGTCCGTCTGACATTCCCAGGTGATAGTCCCCCACGGCTTTAGCATCCATGCTAGCTCCGTTCGCAACTCTGAGGGTCATGTCACCTGCTTTCAAAACACTACGGTTTCTCAACGCCTGCAAAGAATTACAGATATGAGATCCTGATCCGGTATCCAATACCCAGGAAGTAGAGTTTATTGAAAGACAGTTTTCAATAACATACACACCTGAAGCTGAAGCTGCAACCTGCTTCAATTCCTGTGTTCTGGCCTTCCAGGCCCTGCAATCATTCTTCCAGTGTCCTTTCTTATGACAATAGAAGCATTCTTCCTTATCCACAAGCTTCCCCGCTTTCTTTGTTGCTTTAGCTTTTCCCTTCGTATCCACTTTACTAACACCGCCCCTTAGTTTGGCGGGGGCTTTCTTCTTCTTTCCCTTGGCTTTCGCCTTGGACCTAGAAGAAGATGATCCTCCTACAAACAAAGTGGATGTTTCCCTACCTTTCTGTAGGGTGCCCTCTGCGCTCCTCAGCATGTTGAGGAGCCCTGAAAGTTCAACTTCTTTTTCTTGTAAGTTGAAGTTCAGTATAAACTGGGCGTAAGTGGAAGGAAGGGACTGGAGAACTAAGTCCGTATAGAGCTCACTCTCCAATGTGGTCCCTAGGTCCGCGAGCTCCTCAATGTAGCTGATCATCTTAAGCACATGTTCTGCTACTGATGATCCGACGGCCATCCTTGCCGAAAATAACTTTTTCGACACTTCGTATCTTGCGATACGAGATTGCTCTCCATACAGTTCTTTTGTATGAAGAAATATGGATTCCAAGTCCATATTCTCGTGCCTCCTCTGATGTTCATTGTCCATAGAGGCAAGTACGAGGCACTTGGCCTTCGCGCTATCAATCTCCCAAGTCTTACGGATTTCCTTATCCGCGACGCTGGAAGTGGGACCAGGGACAGGGGGAGCTTTGGTGGTAAGAAGATACCCCAGCTTGTCGTAAGTGATTGCCATCTTGATATTCCTGAGCCAATCTTTGTAGTTTGGCCCTGTCAGTATGTTTTTATCTAGAAGTAACTTAAGTCCAGTCATGTCGAATGGTCGCTGCAATTAGGAGAGAGAGAAGAAACACTCAGCATGATACTCTTGCAAGTTTAGAGTGGTTTTTAGTTTGTCTAAACAGGATGGCTCCCACTGTTTCTCGAATCCCTCCTCAAACCAAAAAGGAAGAATTAGTCAGGATCAATCTCACCGTACAATACTTGCTTAGCCGTTCAGCCAGGCCAGTGTCGGTACTTCGAGGGAGGTTTTCCAACGCTTTCACGAAGTTCCTTAATTAAATAACCTCTTTTCCCTGGGGGCGTAGCCCCGCTAACACCTTTCTAGGCACCTACTAGGTTTATAGCATTCATCGTTTAGTGAGAAATTTCCCGAGGAGTAGCATATACTCACAGTAGGATCGGGATCCAAATATCATCGCGTGACGAAACTGAAGGAATCCTACCAGAATCATCACACTCCAAATGGTATGCAACACTAGCAAGTTTCAGTTCTTTTGAAACTCCTGATGTGGATTTTTGCCCCATGCTCTTATGACCTTGACTTTGGCCAACAAATCATAAGTCACATGTCAAGTTCTACCCGTCGTTCTCCAGGTTAATTTGAATCCACCCATACCTACCCTTGACTTTGGCCAACAAGGCAGTACGACTGTTCCAAACCAACGCATCTATCTATGCTGCACATGAATACCCAATAGCTACCAATCACTATGCCTTGACTTTGTCCAACAAACACAGCTTGAATACTATTGACTATTCATGTGAAACGACGGAGGGCTACGAATGGTTTTGGCGAAACCGTGAACGTAGAGAACTTGATATAATCGATGGAACGAGATAGCTTTTAAAAGGAGTGGCTCAAACTCCGCATTTTAAAAGTTTGTTTTGAAAAGAACCGAGTGGTTTTTCGAAAGTGTTCCAACGATTTTAACTTGGTTTATTTTCTTGCATTAGTTCTTTTAATGCGTGATATTCTTGCATTAGTTCTTTTAATGCGTCCCATCATTTAATCCTACCATTGCAGAAAACAACCAAAATATGACGTACGCTTATGCCATTCGCATTCGCCACGGGGCCCCGTCATTACCCGTTAGGTTACTTAACTAACGACAGAGCGAGGGCTGGGCTAGCGCGGATGTAAAACATAAGCAACGCCTAAATAATATCATATATAAATATATTGCAATGATAGCCATTTCAGATCACAGATGAACACATTGGATATACTAGGAATCCGCAATTCGTACGAGCCTGTAACGAAAAGCAGATTACACGGTCACGGTGAATAGCCAATACCCCACCCAAGACCCCTACGGGTGCGGCAAACTACCCGCCAAGTACCCGAAGCGAAGCAACCTCCCTCAACTCCGTGAGTAGGCCACTCAGCACTTCGGCATACCCGGTAGTTTGTGCACCCCCTCCATGGGTCTATCCTAGGAGCAAAAACAGTAAAAAGAAATTATACAATGACGGCTACAACCCCGACCCGGTTGTGCGGCCATACAAATAATTATTACATCAATTTACAAATTTACATGAATTGAAAGAAAAGAAAACTCTCGTCTCACAACCCCCGGCTATTCACCCGCGACAATCCAATGAATTCATATACACATTCCAATAACATTACAGATCACAGATTTGTATAACTCCCACTAATCGACATATAGCGATTAGCAGACGTTCAATACAAATATCACATCACAGAAAAACCCATCAGCTAAAGTCTTTTAGAAGTTCGATCAAAAATACGGATTTTTAGGCCCCAAACACAAAATTTTCGTTCTGGAAAATCTGGGCAGAAAATACATATTCCAAAAATCCCAAAATACCCCTATGACCAAACTGCAAAGAAGAAACCCCATGACCGAGTCAACTCGGCCGCGGTTCCGCGGCGGAAGCAAGCTCCCACTGCGAAACCGCGGCGCTTTGAACGAGTTAGGGGGTCAAATTTTTGCAGTTTCTTCAGAAAACCCTGAGTCGATTTTTGGTGTATCTCAAAAAAAATTTCCAGCACTTTTAAAATCGACAGAAAGTTTAAAAACCGGGGTTCGTTTTGCGACTTTTTCTTTGATCGATCTTCTAACTACTTTGCTAACATGTTAGATAGAGTTTAACTAGGCTCTGATACCACTGTAAGTCCATGCTACCTCTCCCGGTACTTTCGGGCATGCGGAATTTGGTGAAAAACAATTTTCTTAGAGGTGGTAACATGGACTCAAAACCGGATCTTCGTTAAACATCTAACTAACAACCTAACTACGAGTTGCTAACTACTCGGTTAGGGGGTTATACCTTTCTTTTTCTCGAACTCCATCGTCTTCAAGCTTCGATGGTCGTCCGAATCGGCTTCTCCCCATCGTCTCCTTGCGCCGAAGATAGATCCACCTGAAAGCTTCAACCTTTGGCTCCTTCTTCGAACTTTGAAGAAACTAGTTCACTCGGTTTGCTAAACCTTGTGAACTAGAGTGAGTAGAGAAGAGTTTGTATAGGATTTTATCTATGGTTCTTGGTTCTCAACTCATGAGACAAGTGAACCATAGAATCAAGAGAGGGAGAGCAAGAGGAGGAAGATGAGAGCTCAAGAACAAGAGAGAGAATGAGCATGAAAGAATGAGAGAAGACTTTTCTCATTTGGCTCTCATAATCCAAAACAATCATAACACCTCATATCAATCAAGTATTATGTGATGGTTTAAGCAACCATAGCCATATCATTTCATGCACTCATTTTGCACAAAAGAGCAAGCAAGCAAAAGTCTTTGCCATGAAATGATAGCTATAGTTATCATGATGGTCAACTAGTCAAGCCTAGTCAACCGGTCAACAAAGTCAACAAGTCAACAAAAGTCAACAAAGTCAATCCCTCAACAACCATGTCACCATAATACTTAATTAATATAATTGTTAATCACATATCATATTCTCATTAGGGTTGAGCAAAAAGTCAATAGTCAACTGTCAACAGTCAACAACCCTAATGAGAATCCTCTGCCTCTGTCTCTCCGTCAACTGTGCATACACACCCGCATCCGCGTTCCGAGGAACACGAATGCATACTGGATAAAACCAATCCCAAAAGGTACACTAGGATCTGGCTTAAACCAAAGCCCGCTAGTGTGAACTGTCCGGACACTGTACGTGCACAAGTGCACGGATGTGACCGAACCCTGTCGCAAAACCATGCGACCTGTTGCAAAACTATGCGACCTCTACTCTTTTGCCTAAAGGCGAATAGCTTTCTGTGTGGGACTCTAAAGACTCGACACTACGCTGGCAGTGGGTTTAACCACAGACCGCAAGCGGCACTAGCTGTGCGTAACGGTCCCCAGGTAGATGCCGATAAGAAGACTGACGAGGCGAAACCCATCTGAACTCCTACTGAGTCTGAATGTGACAGTCTCCGTACAGTCCGGTCTGTTCGTCTGATACATCGCATGGCGGGCCTAGGGGGCGGTAAACGTCAGTCCTCCAATAGCGGTACAAGTCGTGTCGGAGTGAAGCCCAAAACACCCTGAGATAACACTGGAAGCCTACCAGTATATCTCGTTTGCCCTGGCCAAGGACTACTCGTGTAATGGCTCTCCTAGACACAGCGCGATGTCAACCCCCAATACCGAGAGAGACGAATCCTATCTAACCGTCACTGCCTCCAAGTGCTTCGGGACTGCACCCAACTACCACCTGTTTGCACGACTCCTTTGAGCCGTGGTAGGGTAGTAATCAAAGTACAGTGGGAACACACTCGAGGCGAAGTGACAGTGTCAAGTCAGCGGACTAAGCTGTACTCATGTCACCTGGGAACTGATAACTGACGATAGGCATAATACTAACTAGTCAGTTCCCGACGAGTCCTGTCCAGTGTACTCGTAACCCAACGAGCACCCGCATACTATCTCAAGTACGACGTACCGACGGCTGTGGGACAGACCGTCTCCCACACTGGGATGAGAAGCGCATGCGCTAGTCTACTCCGGAGTATCGATGCCCTGTCTCGATAGTCCTGCGACCAGGGACCTGCATAAGGATGTGCTTATAGATTACCCAGCCCCACTAGTGTGACTGCCATCACAACGCTGGTAATCAAGCAAAGATCCTAAGGGCTCCACTAATGTGTATAGCCGATATACTAAAATAAACACATGTACACATTGAAGTAGAAACAAACCAAGTAGCATACTACTATTTTGAGCAAGATTGTATATACAAGGTGAATATCCCAAGCTTCCATTAAGTAATATACAAACTAGTATGATACAGTAATGGCCTCTAGGGTATATACACTAACACAAGCTCCGCGTTTAATGGTTGTTTTTGAAAAGAAACCGAGTGGTTTTGAAATTGTTCCAACAACTTTAACTTTGGTTTATTTTCTTGCATTAATTTAATGTGTCCCATCATTTAATCCTACCATTGCAGAAAACAACGAAAATATGACATACGCTTATGCCATCCGCATTCGCCACGGGGCTCCGTCATTACCCGTTAGGTTACTTAACTAACGACAGAGCGGGGGCTGGACTAGCACGGATGCAAAACATGAGCAACGCCTAAATAGATATCATATATAGATATATACATTCGTCAGATGCAATGATAGCCATTCCAGATCACAGATGAACACATTGGATATACTAGGAATCCGCATTTCGTACGAGCCTGTAACGAAAAGCGGATTACACGGTCGCGCCAATATCCCACCCTAGACCCCTACAGGTGCGGCAAACTACCCGCCAAATACCCGAAGTGAAGCAACCTCCCTCAACAACGTGAGTAGGCCACTGGGCACTTCGAGGTACCCGGTAGTTTGTGCACCCCCTCCTTGGGTCTATCCTAGGAACAAAAACAGTAAAAAGAAATTATACAATGGCGGCTACAACCTCATCCCGGATGTGCGGCCATACAAATAATATTACATCAATTTACATGTTTACATGAATTGAAAGATAAATAAAACTCTCATCTCACAACCCCCCGGCTATTCATCCGCGACAATCCAATGAATTCATATACACAAACCATCAACATTACAGATCACAGATATGTATAACCCCCACTAATCAACGTATAGCGATTAGCAGACGTTCAATACATATATCACATCACAGATATAACCCGTTAGCTAAAGTCTTTAGAAGTTCGATCAAAATACGAATTTTTAACCGCCCCAAAAACAAATTTTGCTTTCTGGAAAATCTGGGCAGAAAAAACATATTCCAAAAATCCCAAAACAGCACAGAGAACACACTGCAGTAAAAACGATCCACGGCCGAGTCAACTCGGCCGCGGATCCGCGGCAAGAAGCTCTTCTTGCCGCGGTTCCGCGGTGAGTTGATCGGTTCGTTGGCTCGTTTTTCTGCTGTGTTCAAAGAAAACCCTGAGACGATTTTTGAGATGTGTTAAATAATTTTTTTAGCTGTATAAAAATCGACAGAAAGTATACGTCCCGGGCAAGTTTTGTGATTTTCTTTTTCTGATTGAACTTCTAGTTACTTTGTTAACATGCAAGATAGTGTTTAGCTAGGCTCTGAAACCACTGTAAGTCCACGTTACCCGTCCCCGGTTCTTTGGGGTTGCGGAAATGATGAAAAACGATTTTTTTGGTGGAGGTAACATGGACTCTAAAAACGGATCTTTGCTAAAAAAAACTATCTAACAAGCTAACTAAGAGTTTAACTACTATGTTAGGGGTTATACCTGTTAGTTATATGTATGCCCTAGAGGCCATTACTATACATAGGATGTATATTGTAGTGGATGCTTGGACATATATAGGGAGGACTTTCTTGCTCGACATGATAGTATGCTATCTGGTTGCTCTTTACCTTAACGTGTACACTGATTGTCTCTCTGTTACATGTTGGTAAAGCCCTTAGGATGTGTACTTGACTACCTGGACTATGATGCGGATCATACTAGTGGGGACATGGTAGTCCATAAGTATATCCTTCAAGGTCCCTAGTCGTGGGTATATCGAGACGGGGCATCGATATACCAGAGTAGACTACCGTATACCTTCTCGACCCATACAGATGGGCGATGGATGATCCCATATCCATTGGTGTTTGACATCGGAGATGATATACTGGTGCTCAGTGGAGACTGGGTACACTGGACGGACTCGCCGAGAACTCCCAGATGGTATTATACCTTACGTCAGATGGCAGTTCTCTGGTAACACTGGTACAGAGTGTTAGTTATATGTATGCCCTAGAGGCCATTACTGTACATAGGATGTATATTGTAGTAGATGCTGGGACATATATAGGGAGGACTTTCTTGCTCGACATGATAGTATGCTATCTGGTTGAACTTTACCTTAACGTGTATACTGATTGTCTCTCTGTTACATGTTGGTAAAGCCCTTAGGATGTGTGCTTGACTACCTGGACTATGATGCGGATCATACTAGTGGGGACATGGTAGTCCATAAGTACATCCTTCAAAGTCCCTAGTCGAGGGTGTATCGAGACGGGGCATCGATATACCAGAGTAGACTAGCGTGTAGCTTCTCAACCCATACAGATGGGCGATGGATGATCCCATATCCATTGGTGTTTGACATCAGGGATGATATACGGGTGCTCAGTAGAGACTGGGTACACTGGACGGACTCGCCGAGAACTCCCAGATGGTATTATACCTCACGTCAGATGGCAGTTCTCTGGTGACACTGGTACAGAGTAGTCTGTTGACCCGAGATCGTCATAGAGTCTTGTGTGGTTCCCACTGTGCTTTGATTTCCATCTTACCACGTCCAAGAGGGCGTGCAAAACTGTGGTTTTTGGGTACAGTCCCGAGTCACATGAAGGCAATGAGCGATAGGAGGGGATTCGTCTCTCCCGGTATAGGGGGTTGATGTTGCGCTGTGTTCGATTGGCTATAACAGGAAATCCCTGGCCAGGGTTGCTGAGATTTACTGGTAAGTGTTACCAGTAGTTTCTCGAACAGTTATAGACCTCATATCGACACGACTTATCGAGCTATTGGGGTCTGACGTTTACCACCCCTAGGCAAGATATGCGACATATCAGACGATCAGACCGGACTGTACGGTAGTGTTACTGGTCGGATTCACTGGAGTGTGAGCGGGCTTGCTCGTCGATCTTCAGATCGCTCAATACCCGGGTGGCCGTTACGTTTAGCAGACCGCTTGCGGCTTGTGGGTGCTTGATATGATCATCACCTGCTGCCGGCGTATTGACGAGTCTTTAGAGTCCTACACAGAGGTTTCCTGGTTCAAGCGAAACGAAATAGGAGCGCATATGAGATATGTGCGGGACCGAGAATAATGCATGTATGTGATACCGTATTTCATTCTCGCGATGAATGTATCGATTAGGTTATATGCGATATACCCTAGTTATCGAATCAAGGATTGATTCGATAAACCGATACATTGGATACTAGTCGGTTATATACGATATGACCGGATCGTTAAATCAAGTGTTGATTTAATGATTTAATGCATAATTATATATTTGATATATTACTTTGCATTAACTAGTGTCGGTTCACTTTAATTGGATTTTCTCGCTCGGATGTGCACATTGTATATTCGATATAGTTTTGTGCACATGATTGTATCATGTTTGATGATACATGCCTTTTGGTTAAGTGTAAAGTATCAAACTATAGTTAAGTGGATGATTAGGGTTTTTGATTTCCTTATTTATATATTAATCTTTTTCTTTTTGGAAAAAGAATAAGCAAATGCAAAATGGTGGCTTTATTTGGAAGCTTGTTGAAGCTTCATGAAAACTTTGACTTTGTCACCATTTTGTCTCATGCTTAACCCTAACTACTCCACTAACCCTAGTTCACTCTCTACAACTAACCATGGTTCACTTATGATAAGAATGGATTATTCTTTTCATTTTAATTTATTCTTATCATAAGATTTATCTTCTTCTTCATCTTCTTCTTCAAGAAGAAAGCAAGGTCCATCAATGGTGATTGATGGAAATGAGTGAGAAATCCAATTCTAAATTGAACCCACCTCCTATTTCTTCATCCTCTACCTCTTTCCAAGTAGTAGAGTGTGTTTACTTCACAAGTTTCTTGACTTGGTGAAGTCGGAGCTTGATTTAGCGATGCCTCGACGTAGATCATCTTCGGCACGTCGTCGATGACCTAGCCCGCCCATTCTCCGATGAAGCCGACGCTAGAGCCCGGATTTGATTTGGACAGCGGAGACGACCTCATCTCGGAGCCGTGAAGGTGGAGGACCGGATCTACAAAGGTTGTATATCCGTATCCCTTAGTTAAGTGTTAACTAGTTAGCTTTTTCGCCTAAACATCTAGCAAACGATCCGTAGTCGGGTCTCTCGGCACCGTTAAAATTTTAATTTGGCATGTTCGATGCCTTGTGTGACCTCATTATCGTGCCTAGGAACCCTACACAGAGTAGTCTGTTGACCCGAGATCGTCATAGAGTCTTGTGTGGTTCCCACTGTGCTTTGATTTCCACCTTACCACGTCCAAGAGGGCGTGCAAAACGGTGGTTTTTGGGTACAATCCTGAATCACATGGAGGCAATGAGCGATAGGAGGGGATTCGTCTCTCCCGGTATAGGGAGTTGATGTTGCGCTGTGTTCGATTGGCTATAACCGGAAATCCCTGGCCAGGGTTGCTGAGATTTACTGGTAAGTGTTACCTGTAGTTTCTTGAACTGTTATAGACCTCATATCGACACGACTTATCGAGCTATTGGGGTCTGACGTTTACCACCCCTAGGCGAGATATGCAACATATCAGACGACGAGACTGGACTGTACGGTAAGTGTTACTGGTTGGATTCACAGGAGTATGAGCGGGATTGCTCATCGATCTTCTGATCGCTCAATACCCGGGTGGCCATTACGTTTAGCAGACCGCTTGCGGCTTGTGGGTGTTTGATATGATCATCATCTGCTGCCGGCGTATTGACGAGTCTTTAGAGTCCTACACAGAGGTTTCCTGGCTCAAGCGAAATGAAATAGGAGCGCATATAAGATATGTGCGGGACCGAGAATAATGCGTGTATGTGATACCGTATTCTATTCTCGCGATGAATGTATCGATTGGTTGTATGTGATATAACCTAGTTATCGAATCGAAAATTGATTCGATAAGTCGATACATTGGATACTAGTCGGTTATATGCGACATGACCGGATCATTGAATCAAGTGTTGATTTAATGATTTAATGTATAATTATATATTTGATATATTACTTTGCATTAACTAGTATTGGTTCACTTAAAAAGGATTTTCTCACTTGACGTGCACAATGTATATGTGATATATTTTTTGTGCACTTGATTGTATCATGTTTGATGATACATGAATATTTGGGTGTATGTTTAGATTAAACCATGGTTATGTAATGGTTAGGGTTTTGATTTTATTTATTTATTCATTTATTTATTTATTTCCTTTTAAGGCAAGAAAAGAAATGGTTGCTTTTTGGATTTACTTGAAGCTTCATGAAGCTTTGAAAAAGTTCAACCGTTTTTGTTTCTTTGCCTAACCTAACCATTCACCTAACCTTGGTTTATTCTCTACACTTAATCATGGTTGCCACTATGATAAGTATCATATTATTTTCTATTTTGAATAAGACTTATCATATTATCTTCTTCTTCTTCTTGAACAAAGAAGAAAACCTTGCTTCCATCAATGGCAACTTGAGAAAAAGAGTGAGAAATCCAATTCTAAAGTGAACCCACTTCCTATTTCTTCATCCTCTACCACTTTCCAAGTAGTATAGGGTGTTTTCTTCACAAGTTTCATGGCTTGGTGAAGTTGGAGCTTGATCTTGTGTTGCCTCGACGTAGATCATCTTCGGTATCGAAGTCAACGACCTAGCCCGCCCATTTCTCCGATGAAGCCGATGCTAGAGCCCGAGATCCGATGATCGCAGCGAGGGGACTTCATCACGGAGCTATGGAGTTGGAGGACCGGATCTACAAAGGTTGTATTTCCGTTCAACTCTTAGTTAAGTTGTTAACTAGTTGCTTGTTTCGCCTAAACTCTAGTCAACAATCCGTATTAGGGTTTCTCGGCACTTGTAATTTTTGAAATTGGCATGGTTGATGCCTTGTGACACCTCATTAGTGTGCCTAGGAACCCTACAGTGGTATCAGAGCCTAGCTAGAGCCTTAGGCGATGCGTAGACGAAGTTACAAACCCGATCGAACCCGAAACCCTAGATTTCAACCGCTCTCTGTACATTTTTGAAAATTGTGGATTTTTGTGAATTAAAATTTCTTAAAAAATTCAGCAGGAGATTCTAAGAATTATGGTGCAAAATTGACCAAGAGATTCGAACAAAGAGCGGCGGAACCGCGGCATTAGCATGGCTAATGCGGCGGTTCCGCGGCCATTTAGTCTCCTCAGTAAGTTATTTTTGCACAGTAACTTCTATCTTTCATTGCTGAGTTTTCTGGGAATTTTTAATATTTACTCAAGAGTTGAGTTTTCTGGGTTGTATTGGGAGTTCGTAGATTCGATCGGATTTTCAAACTTTGTCTATGTGCTTTTCCGGGTAATTTTTGAATATGTTAAAAAGTTTGACCGGATATAAATACCCACCTTTTCCCCTGTCGGGAAATTTCCAAGTGTTGGATCTTTCCGTGGTTTAATAACGTTCTAAGTAGTGTAAGTAACGCGATGGACCCTCTAGAAGACAACAAACCTTAACTCGATTATGTGACCGTCTTGAACTGCCCTTAGAACCTTCGGGTTTGGGGCAGTACGGCGTGCCACATGTGAGGCGTTGGCTTGACCCTTCTACGGCTAGACCGTTGGTACTGAGGCATGAACTGGATGTTTTTAAACCTATTTCATGTGTTGATTTGTATTGGGAAAACTTGGGTGTTTGAATGTTCGATCGGAAAGTTTAACATTTTCTATTTATCTGGGATGGGATACAATAATTGGAATTCACAAGTAGTTATAAGATAACTGAATGAATGTTATAAACATAGCAGTTTAGTCTCACTTGATCGGTTGCCATGGAATTTTGATGTGATCAAAAGTCCGTCGCAATCACGTAGCGTACGCGGATACTCGCCGGATAAACTTATTAGACTGCTACATCCCTTAGCCCCGACCAAGTGACTGTAGGAGAACCCCGTCGCCGAAAGCATCCGTTCGGGTGCTCGCGGCAGCGGTGTTCCGTCTTGGTGCACTTCGTCGACGGCGTCGGGGGTGCGGCCGCCTACTAAAGTTTGCGACGAGCATTCGATCAGGATGTCGGGAATCTTGTTGAATTGCCCGACTTGATATTGAAAAGTGTTTTCGATAATGAGACTAAAATGCGGGGTTTATAATTGTTAGGCATGCGATGTCTAAGGAATTCATTTGATTAGGCATGCGATGTCTATGCAGGTTGCGGATTCCAACTGTTGTAGTTGTACACTTTCTTTTCTGTAACCGTAAGTGTAATATGTGATATCGCCGGTTTTGTTGCTATATGTCAACGACAATTGGGATGCGCATATTTACTTACGTTGATGACATGTGATGTTATGTGTTGCTGGATATGTTATATTGGATCGTCGTGTTTGAATAGCCGGGGGGTTTTTTATGTGAGATGAGTGTTTTTCATTTTCATTCATGTAAAAACTTGTATGTAATATTCTTTTATTATGGCACTTCCAGGTTGCGGAAGATGTCACCTTTTGTATATTATTTTCTTTTCCGCACTAGGATAGACCCAAGGAGGAGAGCACAAGTAACCGGGTTCTAGGATCCAGTGGGAGACCAACTCGAGGAGTCGAGTCCGGGTCTCCTAAACCTAGAATTGGTAGGGTTGCTTGCCGCTCTCGTAGGGGTCTAGGGATGTGGGTTTGGCTATTCATCGCGACCGTGGAATCCGTGTTTTATACTGGCTCGTATTGAAAACACGGACGTCCTAGTATATCCAATATTTCATATATGTTTCTTCTGCTGCGATATCTGTGATGTGATCATGTGATGTTCTGTGATAAATACTATATATAGTATATATGATATATTATATAGACGTTACTTATGTTTTACACCCGCGCTAGCCCTGCCTCGCTCTGCCGTTAGTTACCTAACCTAACGGTGCACGAGGGGACATCGAGGCGAGCACGGATGGCATAAGTGTACGTCGTATTTATCTGTGATGCTTAGGTAACTTAAATGATGGGACTTCATTAATAAGATTAATGAAATAAAAGAAACCTAAGATATTGTAGAATCGAATTTCAAAAATAAAACAGGTAGCTACAGTTCTTGCTTTGCACAGCGGTATATATGATATATCCTGCACCTTATTCGATGAGGAAAGGACCGAGATCCCTTCACCGGGAATGACTCCTTTAGCAATAACTGGCAGATGCTACACCCCTCGGTTTGTCTTTTGATTGTTTCTATAGTTTCTGCTTTGCACAGTGATATATATGATATATCCCGCACCTCATCCGACGAGGAAAGGACCGACGATCCCTTCACCGGGAGTGACTCCTTTAGCAAAACTAGAAAAGCCTTAAAAACACTCCATTTCAAAATTCATCGATCCTACAACGATATCAAGTTCATTACGCAATAGGTTTTCAGAAAAACCTGTCGTAGCCCTCCGTCATTTCAGATAAGTGGTAGTTAGTATTCGTGCTACGTTTGTTGGCTTGCGTCAAGACGTAGTGTGCGGTAGCTAACTAGCATTTATCTGCTTATGCATATGATGCAGATTGGATTAGGGTAGTCGTGCGACTTTGTTGGCCTGCGTCAAGGGTCGTGCGGGTGGGTTTAATTCAATCAGGAAATGACGGGTTGAACTTGACTAGCGCACTATGGTTTGTTGGCCTGCGTCAAGGTCATAGGACGCTAGGGGCAAAATATTATCGGGAATTTCAAGTGTTGAAATTTGCAATGAGATTGCATACCTTCTATGAGATAGTTGGATCCCGATACTATCACGACCCGAAAGTACGGAACGTGACCGGCACTTAGATTATGAAGCGTCTAGAGGCGCAACGCAACCTAAGTAAGCCGAAGCCCAGAAATCTAAACCATAAAAGAAGAAGAAGAAGTAAAAGAAACATGAAGGAAACAAGTTTAAAATCATCAGCAAATTTTCTCAAAAATTTCGGCAGAGTCTCCTCTATAAAAACTGGCCCCCAAACGGGTACAACAAGTATAATATACATAAACAATGAAAAGCATCCCCAAACAGGAGCTAGTATCAACGCCAACAGGCGGAAACAACCACAACAAGCACAATAATATACAACGTCAAAGGGCGAGGCTCAAAACTCAAAGAAAACAAAACCACCAAATCAGAATAATACATGCGCGACTCTAAGGTCAAAATAAAAGACTGGTCCAAAAAAACTTATCAAGTAATACAAGTATGGTTGATGGAGCTTACTAGATACAAATGAAAGAATAAAAGTACAATGGTGGTTCGGATACAAGTGAACCAACCTACCGTGCAAATCACCCTGAAAGAATAGATGTGCCAGCAAGCTGCCAGGGGAAACCTGTACACCGAACCTGTAATAAAATTTAGCACAACGGGGATGAGTTCCCAACTCGTGAGTAGAAGACATCTACGAAAAGAAATCGAATGCATGACGCTATCCTAGGTCATAATAATACACTACTATATCCCAATCATCTAGTAATACCAGGGTAATACTACGTGTAAGTGCAGATACTCCGTGCTCGTGTCAGTGCCTCATATAGTACTATGTCATATGAATGGATATGCATGCACCATGAATGTAAAATAACCAATCCTGAAATCCAAGTGTATCTGTATAAGAAATCTTTAGCTGTTATCATAGTAAAACGAGTATAGAAACCGGAAATATCAATAATGAAATCCATGGAAATCCGTGTCAAGCATCGAACAAACATGTAAATCTCAAGTCTCATAGTCTCAATATCTCGGGCTCCGTCAGTCCGGATCGGCCCATGTCATCAAATCTCACGGCGCCAGACATCACCGGTAGGTAGCCTTCCCCTGCCAGGCTCATCATCTACAACTCGATCTTCTTGCCCCGGGGTACCATACCGGGCCCACCATGTACCCGAGACGGTTCATCCACTCCTCGAATCGGGTCTCGAAATCCAATAGAAAACATGAAATCTCATAGTGGATGACACATACATCACGAGAAAACCGCATCTTATGTTTTAAAAAGAGAGGAGGAGAGAGAGAGAAGTTTTTTTTATATATTCTTGCGGTTTTCCCCAAAAATCCAGAAATCTCATAGAAACCCAAATCTCAAAATCATGAGTAAGTATATGATAAGTGTCGGCATATGCCCATAATACTGCATGATAACATGAAAACATGAATGCATGAATGTCTAAGTAATAATTATCATGTCTATACTAACATCAGAGAGTAATCACAATATTATATCGGTCTAGTTGTTAACTGATTCTATCCATAAAAGATAATATGATCTAAAGTGTACGTGACATAGCAATTACCGATGATGATGTGTGTGAGCCGACAAATAAGTGTGCGTGGAATATGCGCATCATCGGTAATGGTGCTGGTGTCCTAACAGGTAAGGTTTATACTGATTATAGCAACATATGTAAGAACATGCGACATTATGATTACAATGTGAAAGTAAAGACGGATGTGTGTTATCCACTCATTTGATATACAATTATCACTACCACTATATGGCTCAAACTTAACCTAGTGTTCATCTAACCCTCCTAAGGAAAACTAAACCTAGGAACTGGTCAATAGAAGTACACCTAACGCCTGAGTCCATATCTCTAATAGTCGGCGATCCTGCCTCAATAGCGTCACGTACGTAGTACGGCTTCCTCGAATCAAGAGTGCGGATCAATCATCATATTATGGCTCGTACGGTAAAATCCATCGTACGGCATCCCAATATCTGGGTACGGGTCAAGTATCTCCTAGGTGTCTCATCATTCGTATAATGTCATCATCAACACATCTCATGATCAAGGTGCTAAACTGTAACCGCCTACATCAATTATATATCATTGCCATCATAATATGCATCATTAGTTTATCCTCAGAAATATCATGTCATATGTATCATATTGTGATTAAGTCATACTGATATCATATCGTCCTCAAGTCACACCTCTATGACATCGACATCAGGTCACACCTATATGATGTCGTAATCAAGTCATACATATCCCATATCGTGATCAATCACAAGTTACAGTCCGGGTACTATTTTAGAGTCCCATGTACCTCAATATCATCACCACCCATTATAATTTAAGTATACATGTTCATTATCTCATTCTGTAATGATCCGCTAACACTTAATACGACTGTATAGCCAAGAATCACGGCATCAAGCCCAGTTACACTGTTTCATCATACCTCGGATATCATATCACATCAATGTATCCCATATACGTGTTGTATATAATTATATACCTATACCTCGCCCTATATATATACGCATGCACCTATACACCATGTCGTTTTTCAGTGTGTGCGTATGTATGTTTCTACCTGAAACCTACGAACCTCTTCCAAGGTATTCATCTTCTGATATATCTTCCTAAATCAGTCTAGTCCAGCCTAGGGTTACTAGGGCCCTAATCATTAAGAATCTAGGGTCACAACTGGTTTCCTAATGTCAAAAAGTACTATTCCTATTCTACGTTGAGGGGGTGCTAAACGCCATCCACCCGACTTCCCCCCGTAGATATACATCTACTCACCTGGTCCATGTCTGCCGAAGACGGTGTCGCCATCCTCCTCTTCATCGCCCGCAGTCCACGTGAGGGGTACCTAAACGCAAACATATAAATAGCATCGTAAACTGAATCACATACAAAAGTCAAAACGACGCAATGAACCGGCATAGGTTAAAACCTATGTCCCGTCCACGCAAAAGAACCAAATATCGCTCGATATCGGCATACAAACTCCGATGGATCGAGATAAACATCAACAAATAACTCGTAGTTTTAAAACACATTACTTATATTATAGAACATGATTAAATCCATCGAAACCCTAAAATCCATCAAACCGTCCAATTTCGTAAAACCCGAAAATGCCAATTTACCGTTTTTCATCAAAACTTGACATTTAAATGAAACCAATGGTTATAAAACTCATCAAATAGCATAACTAGACTATACAACCCCTTACTATATTTTTATTACACATATTTGCATTAATTTGAAATTTCTAGTTTGCAACCATTAGAAATTTTCAACCTCTTTCAAGCAAAATTCACAATTCCACAACAAAACATGATTTTGCATGAATTAATGTATTAAACTACAATTCATGATGATAATGATATGATGAAACCATAATTATATTTTTAATCTCATTTATTTAGGAATTTCCCAAAATCTAGTTTACAAAAATAGCATTTTATTAGTATTTTTCCAATTATCACAAGAAACTAGTGATCAAACTAAGTTTTTCATTCCTTTAATATGCTAATATTCTCCTTAAAACTACCATCTAATGATAACAACCTTAATAAGAATTTTATTTTACCCACAAACACATTTTAGAAAAATCTAGTTAGCTAAATAGCTTAATTGAAACAATTGAATACACAAATTATTATATAATAACCATGCAAGATTTTTCCACTTCTAAAAATGGTAGACTAGTTATTATAACCTTATTTAATTAATAAAAATCACAACTTGATTTTTCAAACCCTAACTTGAATTTTAAAAGTAGTAAATAGAATTAATATATTAAATCTAATTATGCTTAAATGAACATCTAATAACAATAAATCAAAAGAAGGAAATTTATACCTCCAAAATATGAAACCCAAACATGAAATAAGCCTCCAAAATGCATGCTTTCCATCTCCAAAATCCATGCTAAATAGGTCAAAGGAAAATGGTAGAGATTGAATGTTGATTTTTGAGATTTATTTTTGGAATTTTTGATGAATTTTGATGAATTTTAATGCGAAAATGATGGGGGGAAAATTTTGGGGCTACCCATAGAGGGGAGGCCGGCCATGGAGAGGGAGGAGGGTGGAGAGAGAGAAAAAATGTGTGGTATTGTGTAGAAAGTTGGGTTTTTTTTTGAAATATTATAAATTTAAAATTAAATTATTAAAATAGGGGGGGAAATTTTATTTAGCAGAATAGGATGGTTTCAAACCACCCGTGGCCCCCCTCCCACCCCCCAGTATAGGGGGCGGGTTCTGGGAACCCGCCCCCTATACAAATGTATAGGGGGCGGGTTCCCAGAACCCGCCCCCTATACAAATGTATAGGGGGCGGGTTCCCAGAACCCGCCCTCTATAGAAAACTATAGAGGGCGGGTTCTGGGAACCCGCCCCCTATACATTTGTATAGGGGACGGGTTCCCAGAACCCGCCCCTAATTTTTTTAATTAAATTAATTTGTTAATTTTAATTATTATCGTTTATAATTATAATATAATTATTATTATAATTATAATTATAATTATAATTCTTAAAAATAAAATAAAATAAAATAGACAAAAAAAAATATTTAAATGAAATAATAAAATTTCACTATATCAAATTGTTTTTTACAGAATGAATCCGTCAAAAGTTACAATGCCAAAAAATCCTATCTATTTGTAAAATGTAAATGCTATTTTTTTCCTATCCCTTTTCCTTTATGAAATCCGAGAAGGCTTGACATAAGCCTATGCCTCCTCGGATGACTGGAGGAACCACCTGTTTCTTGGATAGATGGCGGTGGCGGCGTCGGCGTCTGCTCTGCTGCTTCGGGTTCGGGTTCTGTTTCAGCTTCGTCTTCAGCAACGTCTTGGACAGGCTGTTGATCCACAAATCCTGAACCTGAATGTGGGACAGGTGTCGGATATGTGTTGCTTCCCAACAAATTTCCGTAGGACGCTAAATCCGAAGCCCAACTGGGCAGTTGTAGCGAAGAACTTGTCCCGGTTTCATGCGGCTGATTTTGCACAAAACCTTGGCCCCATGGCTGCTCAAATCCTGACCCCCAAGAGTGCTGTTGATGCGCTGAACCTAACCCCCAAGACGGCTGTTCTGCAAAACTTGATCCCCAAGTCTGTTGTTGTTGCGCCTGTCCGGTATGCCAGGGTTGCTGTTGACTGTATGGTGATCCAAACCACTGATCCAGCTGCGCTGGATCTCGTTGATGCTGCGGCTCTGGTGCCGGGTAATACTGCGGCTGCGGTGCCGGGTCATACTGCGGCTGCGGTGCCGATTCATACTGCGGCTCCGGTGCCGGCTGATACTGCGGCTCCGGTGCCGGCGATAAATGTTGAGAAATACCATGTGAACCAAGTACACCACCAATAAATTGGTCGAGATTTGAAAATTGAGCCTGAGATGCCGGACCAGCATCAGTCGGGTATGGTTCCTGCACCATTGTTTGTACGAGATGCAACCCACGAGCCTGTCGTTACATTAGAAATAAGAAATAAGTATTGACTCATACCGCCGGATGTTAAAAAGTAATATGATATAAAGAGGGCGGCTTACCAAATCTCGTTCCATGTGTCCTCTAGGCTCGTACCGCGAGATGTTTGGGAAGTCTTGTGGAGGAGCAGAAAGATATCTTACGGTGACACGCTTATACCACTGTAGATATACTTTGGTAGCGTCGGTAGCTGTGTGGTCACCTATTTGCTGTAAGGCAATACTATGCTGCCTATCCTCCCATCTCAGCAAATACTGATGATGATGCTCCCTCCAATCACGCTCCGTATTTCCTCCTCGCATGTCTCCCTCTACTGTCATAGGCGAAGGCGGCGGGACAGGAATATGTTGCAATCTAGCAAACTGCCGCAATACCCTATCTGGGAGGTGCATAACAACAACATTGATGCAGAGGAGTGGGCATCGAGCCCTCCAAACCGGCTCTCCTTCGAGACAGATGCCGGGTAAGTTTTGTAGACGATCTGCTGTATAAGGCGTCCACAGAAACTGCGCAAATGACATAGAAAAAAAATTGTGATTTAGGTATTTTCAAAATTGTAAAACAAATTAAATTACCCAAATTATGATTACCTGAGCCGCCTCCATGCGATCTAACTCATCTCTATAGTACCTAAGCACTCGACGAGGAGCCTTATACGCTTTCTTCCCATTCCACCAGCAGCCGAGCGGCTTTCCGGGGTTATCCAAGCCAGTTATTTTAATAGTATCTGGTCTTCCTATATACATATGCTCCCACGACCAGATCTAGAAAAAAAGTTTTAGATTATAAGAGAGAAAACCAATATTGCAAAATTCTAGCTGTGAAAAATAAAGAATTTACCTGAAGTAATGTGCTGCATCCACAAATTTTATTCTTCGTAGGAGCACATGCTTTGTCGAGTTCCTTACAGAGAAAGGCCAGGACCCCTGCTCCCCAAGCATATTGGCCACAGACATCAAAATCCGCTAGGAAGCCAAGGTATAACGGATGGACATGCGTTGCTGATTGGTCCGGCATCAACCAAGAACCGATCATGTACAGAATGTAGGCACGTGCATGTCTATCCAAAACTTCATCGGTGGCTTCATCAGGGATATTACTGAATGTATCTCTTAACCAGTTCAGATTGATTTTATACCCCTTACTGTGGCCTCCTGGTGCCTGATATTAGTATTTTTTTAAATGTTAAAGCTAGAAATAATGTAAAATATAAAATAGGTACACTAAATAGGGAAAGCAGAATGATATTGTTTACCTGTCCTAGAGCAGACTCGGCATATGTATCCCAGTATGGGTGGTCGGTATCTGGACCAACAATTTTTCCTCCGACCAACCCAAGCCCATTAACCCGTAAACCGAGTAAGAGGCCAATATCCTGGAGTGTTATTGTGGCCTCACCCCATCTTAGATGAAAGGTGTGGGTCTCTTTTCTCCAACGTTCGACCAGAGAGGTGACGAGAGCGTGGTCGAGTTGGATATGTCGAATCAACGACGCTTCATAAAATCCGGCCCGTCTAAGCCGTTGGTTTATTCTTTGGTCGCTAACTACCCATTTGTCGGAGCTATGCGTGACGACGGTGAGATTATCTCCATCCTGCAAAATTAAATATTGTTATTTTCAAGTACAAAAATTAAATGAAAGGTGTAATTAAAACAAATTAACTAAGTTTAGAAAATTTCCTCCCCGTGTAATATTTTGAACGATCTGTGTTCATTTTGATGGACAAGCAGAGATTTGTCGAGTGGTTGATTCTCCATTGAAATGTACTGAAGCAGAGATTTGTCGAGAGTTTTATCAAGAGATTAGAAATTGTGTGGTTGATGAAAGTGTGGAGGCTCGGTATTTATAGAGGTGAACGGGTTCGTCTCCTGTGAAGAGGGCGGGTTCCTGGAACCCGCCCTCTTCAATAATTAGTCAAATCAATTCCTAAATTAATGAAGAGGGCGGGTTCCAGGAACCCGCCCTTAATTCACAAAGAAGAGGGCGGGTTCCTGGAACCCGCCCTCTTCATTAATTTATGAATGGTCACATCAGTACTATTCAAGTACTATTTGTCGTCACATCAATGTTTGTTTGTTAATAAACGTTGTTTTTAGAATACACTCCTTTTTACTTCATCTGGTGTGTTGTCAAATCACTTTCAGAAATGAAGAGGGCGGGTTCCTGGAACCCGCCCTCTTCAATAATTAGTCAAATTAATGAAGAGGGCGGATTCCAGGAACCCGCCCTCTTCAAAAATCACGCGGTCTTATTCGCATAGAAGAGGGCGGGTTCCAGGAACCCACCCTCTTCATTAATTTATGAGTTGTCAAATCAGTACTATTCAAGTACTATTTGTCCTTTGTTGTCACATCAATGTTTGTGCGAGAATAATCGGTGGCTTCAGAAATGCTTTTTATTACACTCCTTTTTACTTCATCTGGTGTGTTGTCAAATCACTTTCAGAAATGAAGAGGGCGGGTTCCTGGAACCCGCCCTCTTCAATAATTAGTCAAATTAATGAAGAGGGCGGATTCCAGGAACCCGCCCTCTTCAAAAATCACGCGGTCTTATTCGCATAGAAGAGGGCGGGATCCAGGAACCCACCCTCTTCATTAATTTATGAGTTGTCAAATCAGTACTATTCAAGTACTATTTGTCCTTTGTTGTCACATCAATGTTTGTGCGTGAATAATCGGTGGCTTCAGAAATGCTTTTTATTACACTCCTTTTTACTTCATCTGGTGTGTTGTCAAATCATTTTCAGAAATGAAGAGGGCGGGTTCCTGGAACCCGCCCTCTTCAATAATTAGTCAAATTAATGAAGAGGGCGGATTCCAGGAACCCGCCCTCTTCAAAAATCACGCGGTCTTATTCGCATAGAAGAGGGCGGGATCAGGAACCCGCCCTCTTCATTAATTTATGAGTTGTCAAATCAGTACTATTCAAGTACTATTTGTCCTTTGTTGTCACATCAATGTTTGTGCGTGAATAATCGGTGGCTTCAGTAATTAGTCAAATTAATGAAGATGGCGGATTCCAGGAACCCGCCCTCTTCAAAAATCACGCGGTCTACGATGCAGAAATAATTAGACTCTGGTGAATAATAGGGCGGGTTGTTAGAACCCGCTCTCTTCAATATCAGATCGCTATAAATATGTCTCCGCACTACCCATTTCATTTCATCTCTGTCAAATTTGCATCCTACACCGCTCACTATCCATTTACTTCGATCAGTTCTTCTCCGCTGTCAATTTTGTGTAAGTGTGGAGTTTTAGAAGAAGGTGAAGTTCAGTACCATAGTCTGCGAGTAAGCAATCTTCGAGCGGTAGAACAGTTCATAAAGTATTGGAAGTAAGCAATCTTCGAGTATGAATTTTTTTTGCAATTTCAAACTTTCTCCACTATCCATTTTTTTTGCCCTCTTCGAGCAGTAGAACAGTTCCTTCTCGTTTCACTGCAAAAACTAAACTTCTTTAAATAAGTCTAAGAACTAAACTAAACTTGCATCTTTAGATTCATTTTCCTTCTCGTTTCACTGCAAAAACTAAACTTCTTTAAATAAGACACAGAACTAAACTAAACTTGTATCTTTAAATTCATTTTCCTTCTCGTTTCACTGCAAAAACCATGCTTCTTTTTTAACAATCGATTGTGCATCACATTTTGTTGTGATTAGGTGAGAGTCTCATGGTTTCACTGCAATCTTCGAGTTTGAATTTTTTTGGCAATTTCAACACAACATAAGAAATTATATTTGTGCAGGATTATGGCCTCCCCAAGTATATTTGTTGTATGTAAATACGATGGCCAGGTTATCACAAGTGCACAAGGTCCCGAGTATATGGGCGGGTCTGCACGAATCATGCGATTGGAAGCATCAACGACATATGATGAACTAGAGGCAAAAGTGTACAAAATTACGAAATACGATCCCCGTGAAAGTAGGGTCAAGTTAAGTTGTATCTGGCCTATGTTCAGTGGAAATGCATTGGTTGAAATTACAGACGATGCATCAATATCTTCGATGATAGATTTCGGTCTCTCAAGCACCCAGCATTCTTTTGAACTTTTGGTTCAGAAGGAGCAATTGGAAGTATCAGATGCCCCTCCAACGGATAATTTTGATGGTAATGCTGGAGATAGTTCCTGGAGGTACGGTCACATGGTCAACGATGATGCCGTCAGTGCCGGTGGATATGACTATACACAACATTATTCAAATCTTCAAGCACATGGGTAAACATTTTATAAACCCATATTTAAGCATTTTAGTAATACCTGTATACTAATATTCAAACATTTAATAAAATGCATAAATCCAGGTTCTTCCAGCCGACTGCTGCAGTTACATGCACCCCAGAAGAACAGCAAGAACTACCATACACAGCCTTCCACAGGTAAATAAATTTGAAACAAGTGATGATTTAGTTACGAAAAAATTAGGGAATAATATTATAATAACAATTTATATACTAAACGCAGATTTCCCCACACCTCCGCATCATTCCAACACGATCCAAGCAGCGCATTCCAAGCATGTCCGTCCACATCTTTCCGGTCTTCTCACCCTGAACCATCCACAATACACCGACCACAACCATCATATATTGCACCCGAGCCTTATGTAGCTACGGGTGATATTGATGTGTGTGGGAGTGATGATGATGAAATCGGTGAAGGTGATCAGGGGGAGGATAGCGTGGAATATGCTGCTGGATTGAATGAGGTAGCATTCTTTGATGGTATGGTTGCGAATAACGATTTTGTCCAACTAGAAGATCCCGGCCTCGATCCGCTAGAAGATGATGGTTGGGTAGACTTAGCCGTTGCAGAAGTAAATACGGCACCCTATTTGGACGCGACAGCAGCAAGCGAAGACTGCATCAGCGTCGGGGATTTGTTTCAGGAAAAAGAAGATCTTATTTGTAAGCTGAAGTCGTGGTCCATTCAGCAAAACGTTACATTTAAAACAGAAGAGTCAAATAAGACGTACTATACTGTGGTATGTACGAAATCTCCTGAATGTCAGTGGAGATTGCATGCGTGTTGTTCCAAAAGAGCCAAGGCTTGGAAGGTCACGAAATACAACCAAGAACACACTTGCATCAATTCTATTATGTCACAGGATCACCGGAATTGCACTTCAGCTTACATTTGCTCGCTAATCATGCCCATGATCCGTACAGATGTGGCGATGACTCCCCGAGAGATACGGCTCTTGGTTAGCGGAGAGCATAAAATTCAGATTTCGTATGTGAAGGCATGGGATGCTCGAAGAAAGGCTTTGTGCAAGATATTCGGGGACTGGGAAAGCTCGTACAACTCCCTAGTCCCTTTTATGGAAGCCATGAAAGCATCAAATCCGGGGACCGTATACCGGTTAAAAACCACAGAAACCGACGTCGAGGGCTCTGTCAGGTTTCAGAGAATTTTCTGGTGCTTTGGTCCATGTGCGGCTGGTTTCACACACTGTCGGCCGGTATTGTGCGTTGATGGTACGTATCTATACGGTAAGTACAGAGGCTGCATGTTAATTGCTACAGGTGTTGATGCTAATAACGGTATATTTCCGTTGGGATTTGCTATTGTCGAGGGTGAAAATACATCATCCTGGTCATGGTTTTTCCGTAACCTCAAAAATATCCCATCTGTTCTTCATAGAACGGATTTATGCATCATATCTGATAGACATCTGGGAATACTGGCTGGAATGAGATCTGTATTTCCGACGACCCCACATAGGTTTTGCCTACGACACTTCAGGCAAAATTTTGATCGAAAATTTAAAAATTCGGATCTACATAAACTTATGTACAGAGCCGGTGAAACGCCTGACCCTAATGTTCACGACATATACATGACGAAAATTGGGGAGATGAGTCAAGCCGCGAAAGCGTGGTTAGATGAGTATCCAGTCCGCATGTGGTCACAAGCACATGATGATGGGTGCAGATATCTCCTAATGACGACTAATATGTCTGAAAGCTTCAACGGGGTCCTTAAAGGGGTTAGAGGCTTACCGATACAGGGGTTGATTGTTCGAACATTTTTCCGGATGAATACTTATTTTGTGCACAGAAGAGAAAAGTCCTTGGGGATGGACACTCCGCTCACCGCGTATTACGAAGATATCTTTCGGAAAAGAGAGCGCAGAGCACAATACTACAGATCCGAAAGGTTTGACACGGCGGAGTTTCAGGTGACGGGCGGTAATGGGAATCAATATACCGTGAACTTTAGAGATGAAGGGCTCTCTTCGTGTACATGCGGTCTTTTCCAGCAACAACATTTACCTTGTGCCTACGCTATTGCTGCTGCGAGCAGTATGCATACCTCACATTACAATTTCGCTTCCAATTACTATACAGTTTCTAATTACCAAGGAGCATACGATCCAAAATTTCATCCTATACCGGACAATCGCTATTGGCACTATTATACTGCCAACAGACAAACACCGACTGTATTACCGCCGGAAAAAAATATAAAGCCCGGAAGACCGAAGGTACGTCGAGATCGAATGACAATGGATACTGATCCTCAGCAAAGGCAATCCAGATGTAGCCTATGCAAACAACCAGGCCATTATAGGACCAGATGTCCAGGATATGCATCAGGGGCGGGACCTTCAGGATCGTGACAAGTGCACTCAGATTTTTCTGTATTATAAATTTGACCGTCGATATAGCATTTAGATTTTACAAATAGATAGGATTTTTTGGAATTGTACATTTTGACGGATTCATTCTGTAAAAAACATTGATATAGTGAAATTTTATTATTTAATTTAAATGTTTTTTTTCGTCTATTTACTTTTATTCTATTTTTATGAATTATAATTATAATTATAATATAATTATAATTATAATTATACTATTATGATATTATGATAATAATTATAATTATAATTAGATTATTAATTAAATTAATTTTTTTTAAAAAAAATAAGGGGGCGGGTTCTCAGAACCCGCCCTCTATACTTTTGTATAGAGGGCGGGTTCTCAGAACCCGCCCTCTATACTGAGGGGGGTGGGGTGGGCCATAGGGTGGTTCGAAACCACCCTATTCCCATAATTTTAATTTTTTCCCCCCCGATTTTAATAATTTAAATTTAAATTAATAATATTTCAAAAAAAAACCCTAGAAAGTTCATAAATAATGCATTTTTTCACTTAAACCCTTTATTATCTAACTTTTTCAATTTAACCCTTTTCCTAGAAATTTCTAGAATCATGGAGAGATTTTGGAAAAGATTTTGCATATTACACACTTGATTCTAATATACCATGGCTCATTTTTACAAATTAAAACCATTCAAATTTGTAATTTACACTAATTTAGTGTAAAAATAAAGCTTATGTTAATATTTAAAATATTTAATTTAGGAAAAATATTTAATTGAACTAAAAATTTATAAGTGGCTAAATAAACACCATTTACTAGTAATAACATAATTAAAATAGATATTTTTAAATTTATAGTGAAAAATAATTACGGTTTAGTTTTACGAAAAATACATTTTACTTTACCGAAAATCCTAAAATTCACTTAAACAAATTTTATTTATTTAATTATTTTTAAAATGTTACAGTCTTCCCCCCTTTAAGAAATTCGGTCCCCGAATTTAAATTAAAACTCCCCCTCCAAATATTAAAACATTTAGCAAACACTCAAATCGTCGGGGCTCCGAAATCATCAATACATAACAAAAATCAACTCCGTCAAGCATAACGCAATCATCGGAGTTATGGCGAGAATAAAATATTAAAACCCAATATGAAAACCATCTTAATATACATCAATCTATAACTTATATATATTGCGCATCATAGTAAAACAATCCAAATATCTGGATAAGGAAATATGCAAAAACCCTTTTTGAAAATCGCCGTGTGATGCACGTGTCACGGCATAAGTAGCGGATGTTAGTTATATGTATGCCCTAGAGGCCATTACTGTGCATACGATGTATATTGTAGTGGATGCTAGGACATATATAGGGAGGACTTTCTTGCTCGACATGATAGTATGCTATCTGGTTGTACTTTATCTTAACATGTACTCTGATTGTCTCTATATTACATGTTGATAAAGCCCTTAGGATATGTACTCGACTACTGGGACTATGATGAGATCATACTAGTGGGACCACGGTAGTCGACGAGTACATCCTATAATTGTTCCTAGTCGTGGGTGTATCGAGACAGGGCATCGATACACCAGAGTAGACTAGCGTATACGCATCTTGACCCATATGATGGGCGATGGATGATCCCATATCCATCGGTGTTTGACATCAAGGATGGTGTACGGGTGCTCAGTGGAGACTGGGTACACTGGACGGACTCGCCGAGAACTCCCAAATGGTATTATACCATACGTCAGATGGCAGTTCTCCGGTGACACTGGTACAGAGTAGTCTGTCGACCCGAGATCGTCACAGAGTCTTGTGTGATTCCCACTGTGCTTTGATTTCCATCATACCACGTCCAAGAGGGCGTGCAAAAAGGTGGCTTTTGGGTATAGTCCCGAATCACATGGAGGCAATGAGCGATAGGAGGGGATTCGTCTCTCCCGGTATAGGGAGTTGATGTTGTGCTGTGTTCGATTGGCTATAACCGGAAATCCCTGGCCAGGGTTGCTGAGATTTACTGGTAAGTGTTATCAGTAGTTTCTCGAACTGTTATAGACCTCAGATCGACACGACTTATCGAGCTACTGGGGTCTGACGTTTACCACCCCTAGGCGAGATATGCGACATATCAGACGATGAGACCGGACTGTACGGGAGTGTTACTGTTTGGATTCACAGGAGAATGTACAGGCTTGCTTGTTGATCTTCTGAGTGCCCAATACCTGGGTAGCTGTTACGTTTAGCTGACCGCTTGCAGCTTGTGGGTGTTTGATATGATCATCACCTACTGCCGGCGTATTGACGATTCTTTAGAGTCCTACACAGAGGTTTCTTGGCTCAGGCAAAACAGAGTAGGAGCACATATGTGATATGTGCGGGACCGAGGATAATGCGATATGTGATACCGTATTATATTCTCGCGATATTTGATATCAGCCGGGTCATCGGATCAAGTGTTGATTCGATGAATCGGTATGGATAAATATTAGTCGGTTATATGCGATATAACCGGATTGTCGGATCAAGTGTTGATTCGATAATTTAATGTATAATAATATATATGATATATTAAATTACATTAACTAATATTTGCTCACTAAAAGATTCTTTTTCTCACTCGGGTAATACATTGATATATATGCGATATATGTTAATTGTATTATTTTATTTTGTTACGATAAATATTATATATGTGATATATAATATTGTAACATGATATGATAACTAATGCAACTTGTTTAGTGGAGTTTAAACATGATTAGGGTTTGGATTAGGGTTAAACTTTCTAGATGTTTCTAGAAGGTTTTTTTTTGTTTTGGAAAAGATATTTACAAGTGACTCATGCTTTAACCCAACCCAAACCCTAACCCTAGTCAATTCTCTACAATGGTTAAGTCAACCATGGTTGCATTATTTGTCATATTAATCCTTTCATTATTCATCACAAAAGGAAATGGATCACTATTCTTCTTCTTCCTTCATTCTTTCATGAAAAAGCTTGCTAGATTTTTCCAAAGTGATGAATAAATATGAGAAAAAGATAAATAAAGAGAGCAAAAATCCTACTTCATCATCCTCATCTTCCCTTGCCATTTAGATGAGGGTGTTCACATCATTTCATGAGTGTTAGCTTGTGTTAAAGAAACTTCAAGGTAGATCATCTTAGTATCGAAGATCGGAAGCAAAGGTTGCATCTTTCTCTTCGTGGAACTTCTCGAGAGTCCGGAACCCGATGATCGCAGCGAAGGGACCACAACACGGAGCATATGAAGTGAAGGACCGGATCTACAAAGGTTGTAATCCCTCTCACTTAGTGTTAAGTTGTTAACATATTAGTTTTCGCCTAAACTCTAGTTTAAAGATCCGTATTCGGGTTGTTCGGCACGGCTAAAATTTTAATTGGGCATGGTTGATGCCTCCTAGACCCTTGTGCGCATGCCTAGCAACCTTACAGTGGTATCAGAGCCAGGTTAGAGCTTTAGGCGAAGTCTAGACGAAGTTTGAAACCCGATCGAACCCGAAACCCCAATTTTACGAGCTCTCTGGACTTTTTCTAAAAACTGGGATTTTTCCACATTAAAAATGCTTAAAAAATTCAGCAGGGAATTATAAGAATTACGGTGCAAAAAGTTTTCGATGAACAGTACAAAGTGCGGCGGAACCGCGGCAGAAGCATGCCTTCTGCGGCGGTTCCGCGGCTAAATAATGACATCATCATCCCCTGTTTGCACAGTAACTCCTATTTTATTATGCTGGATTTTCTGGGAATTTTTAATATTTATTCAAGAGTTGAATTTTCTGGGTTGTATTGGGAGTTCGTAGATTCGATCGGATTGTCTAATTTTGTCTATGTGTTTTCCGGATAATTTTTAGAAACTGTTAAAAAGTTCGAACGGATATCAATAACTCACTTTTTCCCCTATCGGAAAATTTTTCAAAAGTTGGATTTTTCCTCGTGTTTAAGAATGTTCTAAGTCATGCAAGTAACGCGGTGGACCCTCTAGAAGACAACAAACCTTAACTCGATTATGTGACCGTCTTGAACTGCCTTTTGAACCTTAGGGTTTGGGGCAGTACGGCGTGCCACATGTGAGGCGTTGGCTTGACCCTTCTACGGCTGGACCATTGGTACTGTGGCATGTGATGGATGTTTTTAAACTGATTTCAAGTGTTGAGATATATTGGGGAAATCTTGGGTGTTTGATGATTCGATCGGAAAGTTTAACTTTGTCTATTTATCTGGAATGTGATACAATATTTGGAATCCACAGGTAGTTATGAGATAACTAATTTGAATATTATAAACATAGCAGTTTAGTCTCAGATGATCGGTTGCCACGGAATTTTGATGTGATCAAAAGTCTGTCGCAATCACGTAGTGTACGCGGATACTCGCCGGATAAACTTAATAGACAGCTACGCCCCATAGCCCCGACCAAGTGACTGTAGGAGAACCCCGTCGCCGAAAGCATCCGTTCGGGTGCTCGCGGTAGCGGTGTTCCGCCTTTGTGCACTTCGTCGACGGTATCGGGGGTGCGGCCGTCTACTAAAGTTTGCGACGAGCACTCGATCAGTTTTTCGGGAATCTTGTTGAATTGCCCGACTTGATATTGAAAAGTGTTTTCGATAATGAGACAAAAATGCGGGGTTTATAATTGTTAGGCATGCGATGTCTAAGGAATTCATTTGGATAGGCATGCGATGTCTAAGGAATTCATTTAGATAGGCATGCGATGTCTAAAGAGGTTGCGGATTCCAACTGTTGTAGTTTTACACTTTCTTTTCTGTGACCGTAAGCGTAGTATATGGTGTATTGCCGGCTTCGTTGCTATACATCAACGACAATCGGGATACGCATACTTGCTTACGTTGATGATATGAGATATTATGTGTTGCTGTGATATGTTATATTGGATCGTCGCTTTTGAATAGCCGGGGGTTTTATGTGAGATGAGAGTTTTTTCTTTTTCATTCATGTAAAATTCATTTGTATGTAATATTCTTTTATTGGGGCACTTCCAGGTAGCGGAAGATGTCACCGTTGTATATTATTTACTCTTCCACATTAGGTAGACCCAAGGCGGGGAGCACAGTAACCGGGTTCTAGGGTCCAGTGGGAGACCATCTCGAGGAGTCAAGACCGGGTCTCCTAACCCTAGAATTGGCAGTGTTACTTGCCGCTCTCGTAGGGGTCTAGGGATGTGGGTTTGGCTATTCATCGCGACCGTGGAATCCGTGTTTTATACAGGCTCGTATTGAAAACACGGACGTCCTAGTATATCCAATATTTCATATATGTTCTTCTGCTGCAATGTTCTGTGATGAGATCATATTACTGCCTGAGACGAATGTTTATATTATATATATGAGATATATGTTATATTGCAGATTTCATTTCAAAAGAGATGCTTGCGAAGCATAATTAAAATGGGACTTCATTAATGTGATTAATGAAATAAAAGAAACCTAAGATGTTGTAGAAACTTGTTTAAATTAAAAACTGGTAGCTCTAGTTCGCTTTGCATAGCGGTGTTCCTTGTAGAACATCCAGCACCTTATTCGATAAGGAAAGGACCGAGATCCCTTCACCGGGAGTGACTCCTTTAGCAATAACTGGCAGATGCTACAAACTCGGTTTGTCTTTTGATTGCTTCTATAGTTCTTGCTTTGCACAGCGGTATATATGATATATCCTGCACCTTATTCGATGAGGAAAGGGCCGACGATCCCTTCACCGAGAGTGACCCCTTTAGCAAAACTAGAAAAGCCTCAAAAACACTCCATTTAAAATCACTCGATTCTACAACGATATCAAGTTCATTGCGCAAAGGGTTTTCTGAAAAACCCGTCGTAGCCCTCCGTCATTTCAGATAAGTACTAGTTAGTATTCGTGCTACGTTTGTTGACCATGTTAAGGCGTAGTGTGCGGTAGCTGATTAGTGCTTATCTGTATAAGCATATGATGCAATTGGATTAGGGTAGTCGTGCGACTTTGTTGACCATGTTAAGGGTCGTGCGGGTGGGTTTAATTCAATCGGGAAATGACGGGTTGAACTTGACTAGCACTTATGATTTGTTGACCATGTTAAGGTCATATAGCTGCTAGGGGCAAAATATTATTGGGAATTTCAAGTGTTGAAATTTGCAATGAGATTGCATACCTTCTATGAGATAGTTGGATCCCGATACCCGCTGCGAGTAAGAGTTACTCCTGGGAGAGTTTTACACATTGCAATTAGTCGATCAAGTAGGTGTCTAGAAAGGTGTCAACGGGGTTAGGCCTCTGGGAAAACGAGGTTTACTTTAATTAGGTTCGTGCGAAAGCACGGGGGACCTCCCTCAAAGTACCGACACTGGCCTGGTTGAAAGATTGGCGAACTTGTAGCGTGTAATTAATCCCGGCTAATCTTTCCTTTTAGGGTTTGAAGGAAGATTTGACAAAAACAGTGGGAGACATCCTGATTAGATATATTAGATAACCAATCTAATCTTGCAAGAGCATACGCTGAGTGTTTTCTTCTCTCTCTCCAGATAGCGACCATATCACGCCTTAATCAAGATAATAAAACGAATATATTGACCGAACCCGCTTGTTATACTGAGCTGGGGAACGTTGGTCCCGCTCCAACTTATAATTGTTATAAGACAGAGCAGGAAATTGGGGATTACCAGAATTCCCGTGCCGCCCAAACGAAGAAAGTGCATATTGATGCATCATCTTCGGGTGTGTTCATTACACAAAAACTGTTTCTCAGTATCCTTTACGTCCTGGGTATGTGATACCGGATCAGGATCCCGTATATGTAATCTGTTACATGGGCTACAGATAGGTAGAGAACTGAGAACGGGTGATAAGTTTCATGAGGCAGAAAACGTTGCAAGTGTTGCAGCCAAGTCTGTTGGTCACTATCACCCTGTATTACCAGAATACATTGATTCTGAACAAATGTTATTAGATACCGAACCTGATATACAAAATCATATCAGTCTCTTTATTAGTAAAGAAAGGATATAATTTTGTATTGTTGGATAATGTTTTGAACATTTCCTATATCATGAGTTGATCGGTTCAGGCACGTTATCTAAAAGCATTGACGTTCTAAATCAAACTACAGTTCTTCATATACGGAACACACACAAGAGGAAGAGTTCAGAAATGAATGAATCCTTCTTGAGGTATTGTAGACTAGGTCATATCAATGCGACCCGACTGGCTGAAGTTACATAAAGATGCATATTCAAATTAGTTTGAATTTACATCTTGTGAAACTTGCCTGTCATGTCACAAAGATAAGATGACCACAGCTCTGTTTATTGGAAACAGAGAAAGACTTAGTGAACTCTTGGGATTGATACATGCTGATGTATGAAAGTCTCATGTCTACACATGCCAAGACCGGTTCTTTGTACTTCATTACATTCTCTGATAATCTCTCAAGATTCAGACATATGTTTCTGTTGAAAAACAGGTCCGAACCTTTTGAGATATTCACAGAATATAAATTAGAAGTAGAGAACCAAAATACGGGTATAAGTATTATGTCCTATGATGTGATCAAGGAGGAGAATACTTAAGCACGGAATTCCTGGACTATTCTAATGGAGAATGAGATTCTCTCTCAGCATTACTCCTCCGTATACACCACAGCACGTCGGTGTATCGGGGTGGAGCCATAGCACCCTATGTGATATGGTGTGCTCTATGATGAGTACTACTGAGTTTCCTATTTCCTTTAGGGAGTTATGCACTTGTGAAGTTGCATACCTATTGAATAGGATTCAAATCAAATCAGTTACCTACCACTTCATATATGATATGGAAAGGGAAGAGCCCATATCTTAAGCTTGTTAAGATTTGGGGTTGTCCGGCCTATGTCTAAAAGCAAAATCCGGACAAGCTCGAGGCAAGGTCTGTTATGTACAACTGGAAAGGTTCCAGCTATACAAAAACAGCTGATGATTTGTTAGAACCAAAGGATTCAATAGTTTCCAACGAACCTCAGCCACTCCGCCGATCTAGTAGGGTTCCTCACCCACCTGAGAGATACTTCGGTTTCTCTATGACAGTGGGACGAGGATTGCATCATGAGATGATGACCCAACTAGTTTCGAGCTGGCCATCAGGAGTGGGACTCTGTAAGAATGGCTGGGTGCTTATCGATCTGAGATGGAATCCTTATACACCAACAAAGTATGGACTTTGGTTGCTTTATCTGAAGGGTTAAATCCCCATCAGGAGCAAGTATATCTTGAGAAGATTACTTGGTGTACATGGAAAAGTTGAGACTTTCAAAGCTAGACTTGTTAAAGGTTTGCATCATAGACCAGGTATGGATTATGTTGAAAACTTTTCTAAGGATCTATGCTTAAGTCCATCCAGATCCTACTTGCCACGGCTACATACCATGACTACGATATCTGGTGGTTGGGTGTCATGACTGCTTTTCTAAATGATGTTTTAGAAAAGAGCGTTTATAAGTACACAGCCAGAGAGCTTCGTAGATAGTGGGAGCAGCGGAAACGTGTGCAAGATGTTTTATGTGATAAAGCAGGCATCGCGGAGTTGGAACATCTGTTTTGATGTGGTAGTCAAAGACTTTGACTTCATCAAAATGGTAGATGAACCTTGTATATACAAAAAGGTAGTAGAGAGTATGCTGGTGATCCTCGTAGAGTACGTGAATGACATACTCTTGATAGGGAAGGAGTTTCCTATGCTACGCTCGGTTAATCTCCGCTTATCACAAGGATTCTCCATATAGGATCAAAATGATACCTCCTAAATCCTGGGTTTTTGGATCTATGAGATAGATCTAATTGGATGTTAGGATACACACTAGTTGTAGTGAGATGGTATCAATCGATCCTGGGGAGAATTACTGGAAAGGTTCCAGGCTGATAAGGACGACTGAATGTCAGTCGCAGGCATTGTCTACACCCTCAGTGGAGGGACGGTATGTTGGAAGAGTTCCAAGCTAGATACCGTGACATACTAGACGATTAAAGGCAAGATACATCGTTACCAAGGATGCTACCAAAGAGGCAGTCTGGATATATATAAGTTCATAAGATGAACTTCGTTCCTACCATTGTGAGACAATGGAGTTGTGGCTTATGCCAAGGAACTACCGTCCCAACAAAAATCCAGATATAATTCTTAGGCAGTATCACCTAATCATGGAGATGGTTGATCTCCAGGGAGATCGAGGTTAGGAGAGTAGACACAGAGGACGACAGCGCGGATCCACTCACAAAGGCTTTTTTCCCAGTAGAGACTTTTATGGGATGGTTGAGTATGAGATACTTCAACCGCAGCTAATTGTTGGGTATGCGATACCATAACATATGGCCCTAGTGCAAGTGGGAGATTGTTAGTTATATGTATGCCCTAGAGGCCATTACTGTGCATACGATGTATATTGTAGTGGATGCTAGGACATATATAGAGAGGACTTTCTTGCTCGACATGATAGTATGCTATCTGGTTGTACTTTATCTTAACATGTACTCTGATTGTCTCTATATTACATGTTGATAAAGCCCTTAGGATATGTATTCGACTACTGGGACTATGATGAGATCATACTAGTGGGGCCACGGTAGTCGACGAGTACATCCTATAATTGTTCCTAGTCATGGGTGTATCGAGACAGGGCATCGATACACCAGAGTAGACTAGCGTATACGCATCTTGACCCATATGATGGGCGATGGATGATCCCATATCCATCGGTGTTTGACATCAAGGATGGTGTACGGGTGCTCAGTGGAGACTGGGTACACTGGACGGACTCGCCGAGAACTCCCAGATGGTATTATACCATACGTCAAATGGCAGTTCTCCGGTGACACTGGTACAGAGTAGTCTGTCGACCCGAGATCGTCATAGAGTCTTGTGTGATTCCCACTGTGCTTTGATTTCCATCATACCACGTCCAAGAGGGCGTGCAAAAAGGTGGCTTTTGGGTACAGTCCCGAATCACATGGAGGCAATGAGCGATAGGAGGGGATTCGTCTCTCCCGGTATAGGGAGTTGATGTTGTGCTGTGTCGATTGGCTATAACCGGAAATCCCTGGCCAGGATTGCTGAGATTTACTGGTAAGTGTTATCAGTAGTTTCTCGAACTGTTATAGACCTCAGATCGACACGACTTATCGAGCTACTGGGGTCTGACGTTTACCACCCCTAGGCGAGATATGCGACATATCAGACGACGAGACCGGACTGTACGGGAGTGTTACTGTTTGGATTCACAGGAGAATGTACAGGCTTGCTTGTTGATCTTCTGAGCGCTCAATACCTGGGTAGCTATTACGTTTAGCTGACCGCTTGCAGCTTGTGGGTGTTTGATATGATCATCACCTACTGCCGGTGTATTGACGATTCTTTAGAGTCCTACACAGAGGTTTCTTGGCTCAGGCAAAACAGAGTAGGAGCACATATATGATATGTGTGGGACCGAGGATAATGCGATATGTGATACAGTATTATATTCTCGCGATATTTGATATCAGCCGGGTCATCGGATCAAGTGTTGATTCGATGAATCGGTATGGATAAATATTAGTCGGTTATATGCGATATAACCGGATTGTCGGATCAAGTGTTGATTCGATAATTTAATGTATAATAATATATATGATATATTAAATTACATTAACTAATATTTGCTCACTAAAAGATTCTTTTTCTCACTCGGGTAATACATTAATATATATGCGATATATGTTAATTGTATTATTTTATTTTGTTACGATAAATATTATATATGTGATATATAATATTGTAACATGATATGATAACTAATGCAACTTGTTTATTGGAGTTTAAACATGATTAGGGTTTGGATTAGGGTTAAACTTTCTAGATGTTTCTAGAAGGTTTTCTTTTTGTTTTGGAAAAGATATTTACAAGTGACTCATGCTTTAACCCAACCCAAACCCTAACCCTAGTCAATTCTCTACAATGGTTAAGTCAACCATGGTTGCATTATTTGTCATATTAATCCTTTCATTATTCATCACAAAAGGAAATGGATCACTATTCTTCTTCTTCCTTCATTCTTTCATGAAAAAGCTTGCTAGATTTTTCCAAAGTGGTGAATAAATATGAGAAAAAGATAAATAAAGAGAGCAAAAATCCTACTTCATCATCCTCATCTTCCCTTGCCATTTAGATGAGGGTGTTCACATCATTTCATGAGTGTTAGCTTGTGTTAAAGAAACTTCAAGGTAGATCATCTTAGTATCGAAGATCGGAAGCAAAGGTTGCATCTTTCTCTTCGTGGAACTTCTCGAGAGTCCGGAACCCGATGATCGCAGCGAAGGGACCACAACACGGAGCATATGAAGTGAAGGACCGGATCTACAAAGGTTGTAATCCCTCTCACTTAGTGTTAAGTTGTTAACATGTTAGTTTTCGCCTAAACTCTAGTTTAAAGATCCGTATTCGGGTTGTTCGGCACGGCTAAAATTTTAATTGGGCATGGTTGATGCCTCCTAGACCCTTGTGCGCATGCCTAGCAACCCTACAGCGGACGTTTATAAAAAAAATAGCTATATATATATATATTTTTTATTTAACATACACATCCCGTCTGGTTACTAAATCAAATAGTAATGATTTTGAAAACATACTGTTCAAACTGAAATCAATCCCAATCACATCAATAAAATATCATGTGCGTCCGGTGCGCACTGAAATCGAAACCAAATACAGATACCATGAATACACACAAAAACAAAATAGGTGCAACAGGTGTGCACCAAAACATCTGTCAAGTGCAACGGGCGTGCACGACTCATTATCTGGTGCATCTAATCTGCACAAAACCCCGATTTAGTGCATTTGGTGTGCACAAAATCGCATCAAGTACGCCAAGTATGCGCAAGAATCCTAATCAGGTGCACATGGTGCACAGAAACATACATCAATTATCAAAATCTAAATCACAGTACAAATGCATGAAAACTAGGTCGAAACATATATCAAAATCATGTGTACTGGGTGTATACTAAACAACATCAATACAACAGATATATAAAACACAAATAGAATATAATGAAGGTACATATAATAAATACCAATTGTAGAACAAAATCCTCAAAATACGAAAATCCAATAACAGAAATATGAAATTCAAATCACCAAATCACAATCGTAAACACTATCGTCAATGTGCGCTTCTTTCCTCGGATGTCGGCTGCTTCAAACTCGTCTCTTCGTAGCTGTGCTGACTACGCTACTAACGGCAATACTCATATTTAGAGTTTCCCACGTAGTCGATCCCTTCACCTGATATCCGGACTATATTAAACTTTTCGGTCGACCCATCAAAATCCCATAATTCCTCGAGAGCTCAACACTCAAGTACAGTTTAAAAATATCCGGTACATACCCCAGCATCGATGATCCAGCTGTAGAAGGGCAAACCCAAGCCTCACTAATGGCACCGCGGAACTGCCGTAAACCCTAAGGTTCAAGGGCGTTCTCGTGGTCATTATATCGAGTTAGGGTTTCATTCTTCTAGAGGGTCCATCGAAATACCTGCATGTTCTTCCGAATACTTTAAACTTGGGAAAATGGTTTTCTGATAATCGTTCGAACCCTTTAACTTCATCCGGATGGCATGTGAATACCCTTCGTCCGCACGCTAAGCAATGCTTCAATCCTCAAGAATAGCCAATACTCTAATGGTTATCGCATTCGAGCCGCAGCTCCCTCTGCCAGTGTGCCCATGGTAACAGAAACCGCCCTCCAACATTGACGAAGATAGATCAAAAGAACGAATGGAATACGGTGCAAACAATTGTACATCCTAAGGCTCCTTAAGCAGAGTAGCGTATCGTAAGTATGCCGCGGACCATACCCACGGTATGTTACTCTACCTAAATCGCCCACTCCATCAACCAAGGGTCACCTAGACTTATAAAAGGTTAAACTTAGCGCTCTGATACCAACTTTGTCACGACCCGAAAGTACGGAACGTGACCGGCACTTAGATTACGAAGCGTCTAGAGGCGCAACGCAACCTAAGTAAGCCGAAGCCCAGAAATCTAAACCATAAAAGAAGAAGAAGAAGTAAAAGAAACATGAAGGAAACAAGTTTAAAATCATCAGCAAATTTTCTCAAAAATTTCGGCAGAGTCTCCTCTATAAAAACTGGCCCCCAAACGGGTACAACAAGTATAATATACATAAACAATGAAAAGCATCCCCAAACAGGAGCTAGTATCAACGCCAACAGGCGGAAACAACCACAACAAGCACAATAATATACAACGCCAAAGGGCGAGGCTCAAAACTCAAAGAAAACAAAACCACCAAATCAGAATAATACATGCGCGACTCTAAGGTCAAAATAAAAGACTGGTCCAAAAAAACTTATCAAGTAATACAAGTATGGTTGATGGAGCTTACTAGATACAAATGAAAGAATAAAAGTACAATGGTGGTTCGGATACAAGTGAACCAACCTACCGTGCAAATCACCCTGAAAGAATAGATGTGCCAGCAAGCTGCCAGGGGAAACCTGTACACCGAACCTGTAATAAAATTTGGCACAACGGGGGTGAGTTGCCAACTCGTGAGTAGAAGACATCTACGAAAAGAAATCGAATGCATGACGCTATCCTAGGTCATAATAATACACTACTATATCCCAATCATCTAGTAATAGCAGGGTAATACTACGTGTAAGTGCAGATACTCCGTGCTCGTGTCAGTACCTCATATAGTACTATGTCATATGAATAGATATGCATGCACCATGAATGTAAAATAACCAATCCTGAAATCCAAGTGTATCTGTATAAGAAATCTTTAGCTGTTATCATAGTAAAACGAGTATAGAAACCGGAAATATCAATAATGAAATCCATGGAAATCCGTGTCAAGCATCGACACAAACATGTAAATCTCAAGTCTCATAGTCTCAATATCTCGGGCTCCGTCAGTCCGGATCGGCCCATGTCATCAAATCTCACGACAACGGTCGGTATCCTCCGGATATCCGCCGCGCCAGACATCACCGGTAGGTAGCCTTCCCCTGCCAGGCTCATCGTCTACAACTCGATCTTCTTGCCCCGGGGTACCATACCGGGCCCACCATGTACCCAAGACGGTTCATACACTCCTCGAATCGGGTCTCGAAATCCAACATAAAACATGAAATCTCATAGTGGACGACACATACATCACGAGAAAACCGCATCTTATGTTTTAAAAAGAGAGGAGGAGAGAGAGAGAAGTTTTTTTTATATATTCTTGCGGTTTTCCCCAAAAATCCAGAAATCTCATAGAAACCCAAATCTCAAAATCATGAGTAAGTATATGATAAGTGTCGGCATATGCCCATAATACTGCATGATAACATGAAAACATGAATGCATGAATGTCTAAATAATAATTATCATGTCTATACTAACATCAGAGAGTAATCACAATATTATATCGGTCTAGTTGTTAACTGATTCTATCCATAAAAGATAATATGATCTAAAGTGTACGTGACATAGCAATTACCGATGATGATGTGTGTGAGCCGGCAAATAAGTGTGCGTGGAATATGCGCATCATCGGTAATGGTGCTGGTGTCCTAACAGGTAAGGTTTATACTGATTATAGCAACATATGTAAGAACATGCGACATTATGATTACAATGTGAAAGTAAAGACGGATGTGTGTTATCCACTCATTTGATATACAATTATCACTATCACTATATGGCTCAAATTTAACCTAGTGTTCATCTAACCCTCCTAAGGAAAACTAAACCTAAGAACTGGTCAATAGAAGTACACCTAACGCCTGAGTCCATATCTCTAATAATCGGCGATCCTGTCTCAATAGCGTCACGTACGTAGTACGGCTTCCTCGAATCAAGAATGCGGATCAATCATCATATTATGCCTCGTACGGTAAAATCCATCGTACGGCATCCCAATATCAGGGTACGGGTCAAGTATCTCCTAGGTGTCTTATCATTCGTATAATGTCATCATCAACACATCTCATGATCAAGGTGCTAAACTGTAACCGCCTACATCAATTATATATCATTGCCATCATAATATGCATCATTAGTTTATCCTCAGAAATATCATTTCATATGTATCATATTGTGATTAAGTCATACTGATATCATATCGTCCTCAAGTCACACATCTATGACATCGACATCAGGTCACACCTATATGATGTCGTAATCAAGTCATACATATCCCATATCGTGATCAATCACAAGTTACAGTCCGGGTACTATTTTAGAGTCCCATGTACCTCAATATCATCACCACCCATTATAATTTAAGTATACATGTTCATTATCTCATTCTGTAATGATCCGCTAACACTTAATACGACTGTATAGCCAAGAATCACGGCATCAAGCCCAGTTACACTGTTTCATCATACCTCGGATATCATATCATATCAATGTATCCCATATACGTGTTGTATATATATATATACCTATACCTCGCCCTATATATATATACGCATGCACGTATACACCATGTCATTTTTCAGTGTGTGCGTGTGTGTGTTTCTACCTGAAACCTATGAACCTCTTCCAAGGTATTCATCTTCTGATATATCTTCCTAAATCAGTCTAGTCCAGCCTAGGGTCATTACTAGGGCCCTAATCATTAAGAATCTAGGGTCACAACTGGTTTCCTAATGTCAAAAAGTACTATTCCTATTCTACGTTGAGGGGGTGCTAAACGCCATCCACCCGACTTCCCCCCGTAGATATGCATCTACTCACCTGGTCCATGTCTGCCGAAGACGGTGTCGCCATCCTCCTCTTCATCGCCCGCAGTCCATGTGAGGGGTACCTAAACGCAAACATATAAATAGCATCGTAAACTGAATCACATACAAAAGTCAAAACGACGCAATGAACCGGCATAGGTTAAAACCTATGTCCCGTCCACGCAAAAGAACCAAATATCGCTCGATATCGGCGTACAAACTCCGATGGATCGATATAAACATCAACAAATAACTCGTAGTTTTAAAACACATTACTTATATTATAGAACATGATTAAATCCATCGAAACCCTAAAATCCATCAAACCGTCCAATTTCGTAAAACCCGAAATGCCAATTTACCGTTTTTCATCAAAACTTGACATTTAAATGAAACCAATGGTTATAAAACTCATCAAATAGCATAACTAGACTATACAACCCCTTACTATATTTTTATTACACATATTTGCATTAATTTGAAATTTCTAGTTTGCAACCATTAGAAATTTTCAACCTCTTTCAAGCAAAATTCACAATTCCACAACAAAACATGATTTTGCATGAATTAATGTATTAAACTACAATTCATGATGATAATGATATGATGAAACCATAATTATATTTTTAATCTCATTTATTTAGGAATTTCCCAAAATCTAGTTTACAAAAATAGCATTTTATTAGTATTTTTCCAATTATCACAAGAAACTAGTGATCAAACTAAGTTTTTCATTCCTTTAATATGCTAATATTCTCCTTAAAACTACCATCTAATGATAACAACCTTAATAAGAATTTTATTTTACCCACAAACACATTTTAGAAAAATCTAGTTAGCTAAATAGCTTAATTGAAACAATTGAATACACAAATTATTATATAATAACCATGCAAGATTTTTCCACTTCTAAAAATGGTAGACTAGTTATTATAACCTTATTTAATTAATAAAAATCACAACTTGATTTTTCAAACCCTAACTTGAATTTTAAAAGTAGTAAATAGAATTAATATATTAAATCTAATTATGCTTAAATGAACATCTAATAACAATAAATCAAAAGAAGGAAATTTATACCTCCAAAATATGAAACCCAAACATGAAATAAGCCTCCAAAATGCATGCTTTCCATCTCCAAAATCCATGCTAAATAGGTCAAAGGAAAATGGTAGAGGTTGAATGTTGATTTTTAAGATTTATTTTTGGAATTTTTGATGAATTTTGATGAATTTTAATGCGAAAATGATGGGGGGGAAATTTTGGGGCTACCCATGGAGGGGAGGCCGGCCATGGAGAGGGAGGAGGGTAGAAAGAGAGAAAAAATGTGTGGTATTGTGTAGAAAGTTCATAAATAATGCATTTTTTCACTTAAACCCTTTATTATCTAACTTTTTCAATTTAACCCTTTTCCTAGAAATTTCTAGAACCATGAAGAGATTTTGGAAAAGATTTTGCATATTACACACTTGATTCTAATATACCATGGCTCATTTTTACAAATTAAAACCATTCAAATTTGTAATTTACACTAATTTAGTATAAAAATAAAGCTTATGTTAATATTTAAAATATTTAATTTAGGAAAAATATTTAATTGAACTAAAAATTTATAAGTGGCTAAATAAACACCATTTACTAGTAATAACATAATTAAAATAGATATTTTTAAATTTATAGTGAAAAATAATTACAGTTTAGTTTTACGAAAAATACATTTTAGTTTACCGAAAATCCTAAAATTCACTTAAACAAATTTTATTTATTTAATTATTTTTAAAATTTTACAGATACCCACTGTGAGTAAGAGTTACTCCTGGGAGAGTTTTATACATTACAATTAGCCGATCAAGTAGGTGTCTAGAAAGGTGTTAACGAGATTACGCCTCTGGGAAAACGAGGTTTACATTAATTAGGTTCGTGCGAAAGCACGGGGGACCTCCCTCAAAGTACCGACACTGGCCTGGCTGAAAGATTGGCGAACTTGTAGTGTGTAATTAATCCCGGCTAGTCTTTCCTTTTAGGGTTTGAAGGAAGATTTGATAAAAAACAGTGGGAGCCATCCTGATTAAATAAAATAATAACCAATCTATTCTTGCTAGAGCGCACGCTGAGTGTTTTCTTCTCTCTCTCTCCAGGTAGCGACCATATCACGTCTTAATCAAGATAATAATACGGAATATTGACCGAACCCGCTTGTTATACTGAGCTGGGGAACGTTGGTCCCTCTCCCACTTATAATTGTTATAAGACCGAGCAGGAAATAGGGGAATACCAGATTTCCCGTGCCGCCCAAACGAAGAAAGTGCATGCTGATGCATCATCTTCGGGTGTGTTCATTACAAAGAACTGTTTCTCTGTGTCCTCTACGTCCTGGGTATTTGATACCGGATCAGGATCCCAGATATGTAATTTTTTTCATAGTGCTACAGAAAGGTAGAGAACTGAGAACGGGTGATATGTTTCATGAGGCAGAAAACGGGGCAAGTGTTGCAACCAAGTCTGTTGATCACTGTCACCCTGTATTCCAAATACATTGATTCTGAACAAATGCTATTAGATACCGAACCTGATATACAAAATCATATCAGTCTCTTTATTAGTAAAGAAAGGATATAATTTTGTATTGTTGGATAATGTTTTGAACATTTCCTATATCAAAAGTTGATCGGTTCAGGCACGTTATCTAAAAGCATTGACGTTCTAAATCAAACTACAGTTCTTAATATACAGAACACACACAAGAGGAAGAGTTCAGAATTGAACGATTCCTTCTTGAGGTATTGTAGACTAGGTCAGATCAATGTGACCCGACTAGCTAGAGTTACATAAAGATGCATATTTAAATTAGTTTGAATTTACATCTTGTGAAACCCGCCAGTCATGTCACGAAGATAAGATGACCATAGCTCCGTTTACTGAAAACAGAGAAAGAGTTAATGAACTCTTGGGATAATACATGTTGATGTATGTAGGTCCCCTGTCTACACATGCCAAGACCGGTTCTTTGTACTTCATTACATTCTCTGATGATCTCTTTAGATTTAGACATATGTTCTTGTTGAAACACAAGTCCGAACCTTTTGAGATATTCACAGAATATAAGTTAGAAGTAGAGAACCAATACGGGTATAAATATTATGTCCTTTGATGAGATCAAGGAGGAGAATACTTGAGCACGGAATTCCTGGACTATTCTAAAGGAGAATGAGATTCTCTCTCAGCATTACTCCTCCGAATACACCACAGCACAACGTTGTATCGGAGCGGAGCAATCGCACCCCATTCGATATAGTGCGCTCTATGATGAGTAATACTGAGTTACCTGTTTCCTTTTGGGAGTTATGCGCTTGAGAAGCTGCATACCTATTGAATAGGGTTTGAATCAGATCACAGCCTACCACTCCATATGAGATATGGTATGGGAAGAGCCCATGTCTTAAGCTAGTTAAGATTTGGGGTTGTCCGGCCTATGACTAAAGGCAAAATCCGGACAAGCTCGAGGCAAGGTTAGTTATGTAGAACTGGAAAGGTTCCAGCTATGCAAACTACAGCAGATGATTTGGTAAAACCAAAGGATTCAGTAGATACCAACGAACCTCAGCCTCTCCGCCGATCTAGTAGGGTTTTCTCACCCACCTGAGAGATACTTCTGTTTCTCTATGACAGTGGGAGCGAGGATTGCATCATGAGATGATGACCCAACTAGTTTCAAGCTGGCCATCAGGAGTGGGACTCTGTAAGAATGGCTGGATGCTTAGCGATCTGAGATGGAATCCTTATACACCAACAAAGTATGGACTTTGGTTGCTATATCTGAAGGGTTAAATCCCCATCAGGAGCAAGTATATCTTGAGAAGATTACTTGGTGTAGATGGAAAGGTTGAGACTTTCAAAGCTAGACTTGTTAAAGGTTTTCGTCATCGACCAGGCGTGGATAATGATGAAACCTTTTCCAGTGGCTATGCTTAAGTCCATCCGGATCCTACTTGCCACGGTTACATACCATGACTACGATATCTGGCGGTTGGGTGTCATGACTGCTTTTCTAAAATGATGTTTTAGAAGAGGGCGTCTATAAGTACACAGCCAGAGGGCTTCATAAACAGTGGGAGCAGCGGAAACGTGTACAAGATGCTTTATAGGATAAAGCAGGCATCGCGGAGTTGGAACATCTATTTTGATGTGGTAGTCAAATAGTTTGACTTCATCAAAAGGGTAGATGAACCTTGTATATACAAAAAGGTAGTAGGGAGTATGGTGGTCCTCGTAGAGTACGTGGATGACATACTCTTGATAGGGAAGGAGTTTCCTATGCTACGCTCGATCAATCTCCGCTTATCACAATGATTCTCCATATAGTGTCAAAGTGATACCTCCTAAATCCTAAGCTTTGGATCTATGAGATAGATCTAATTGGATGTTAGGATACTCACTAGTTGTAGTGAGATGGTATCAATCGATCCTGGGGAGAATCACTGGAAAGGTTCCAGGGTGATAAAGACGACTGAATGTCAGTCACAGACATTTTCTTTACCCACAGTAAAGGGACGGTATGTTGGAAGAGTTCCAAGCTAGATACCGTGACATACTAGACGATTAAAGGCAAGATACATCGCTACTTAAGATGCTACCAAAGAGGCAGTCTGGGTGTATATTAGTTCATGAGATGAACTTCGTTCCTACCATTGTGAGACAATGGAGTTGTGGCTTATGCCAAGGAACGTCCGCCCTATCAGTGATCCAGACATATTCTAAGGCAGTGTCACCTGATCATGGAGATGGTTGATCTCCAGGGTGATCGAGGTAAGGAGAGTTGACTCAGAGGACAACACGGCGGATCCACTCACAAAGGCCTTTTCCCAGAGAGAGACTTTTATGGGATGGTTGAGTATGAGATACTACAACCACTGCTATCAGATGGCCCTAGTGCTAGTGGGAGATTGTTAGTTATATGTATGCCCTAGAGGCCATTACTATACATAGGATGTATATTGTAGTGGATGCTTGGACATATATAGGGAGGACTTTCTTGCTCGACATGATAGTATGCTATCTGGTTGCTCTTTACCTTAACGTGTACACTGATTGTCTCTCTGTTACATGTTGGTAAAGCCCTTAGGATGTGTACTTGACTACCTGGACTATGATGCGGATCATACTAGTGGGGACATGGTAGTCCATAAGTACATCCTTCAAGGTCCCTAGTCGTGGGTGTATCGAGACGGGGCATCGATATACCAGAGTAGACTAGCGTATACCTTCTCGACCCATACAGATGGGCGATGGATGATCCCATATCCATTGGTGTTTGACATCGGAGATGATATACGGGTGCTCAGTGGATACTGGGTACACTGGACGGACTCGCCGAGAACTCCCAGATGGTATTATACCTTACGTCAGATGGCAGTTCTCTGACACTGGTACAGAGTAGTCTGTTGACCCGAGATCGTCATAGAGTTTTGTGTGGTTCCCACTGTGCTTTGATTTCCACCTTACCACGTCCAAGAGGGCGTGCAAAACAGTGGTTTTTGGGTACAGTCCCGAATCACATGGAGGCAATGAGCGATAGGAGGGGATTCGTCTCTCCCGGTATAGGGAGTTGATGTTGCGCTGTGTTCGATTGGCTATAACCGGAAATCCCTGGCCAGGATTGTTGAGATTTACTGGTAAGTGTTACCTGTAGTTTCTCGAACTGTTATAGACCTCATATCGACACGACTTATCGAGCTATTGGGGTCTGACGTTTACCACCCCTAGGCGAGATATGCGACATATCAGACGACGAGACCGGACTGTACGGTAAGTGTTACTGGTTGGATTCACAGGAGTATGAGCGGGCTTGCTCGTCGATCTTCTGATCGCTCAATACCCGGGTGGCCGTTACGTTTAGCAGACCGCTTGCGGCTTGTGGGTGTTTGATATGATCATCATCTGCTGCCGGCGTATTGACGAGTCTTTAGAGTCCTACACAGAGGTTTCCTGGCTCAAGCGAAACGAAATAGGAGCGCATATGAGATATGTGCGGGACCGAGAATAATGCGTGTATGTGATACCGTATTCTATTCTCGCGATGAATGTATCGATTGGTTGTATGTGATATAACCTAGTTATCGAATCGAAGATTGATTCGATAAGTCGATACATTGGATACTAGTCGGTTATATGCGACATGACCGGATCATTGAATCAAGTGTTGATTTAATGATTTAATGTATAATTATATATTTGATATATTACTTTGCATTAATTAGTATTGGTTCACTTAAAAAGGATTTTCTCACTTGACGTGCACATTGTATATGTGATATATTTTTTGTGCACTTGATTGTATCATGTTTGATGATACATGAATGTTTGGGTGTATGTTTAGATTAAACCATGGTTATGTAATGGTTAGGGTTTTGATTTTATTTATTTATTCATTTATTTATTTATTTCCTTTTAAGGCAAGAAAAGAAATGGTTGCTTTTTGGATTTACTTGAAGCTTCATGAAGCTTTGAAAAAGTTCAACCTTGCTTTGACTTCAATCACTGACTTAACCAGAACCGAACATGGAGCCTTAGCTTCCTGCGGTATACTACCTCTCTTCCAAAGAAGATTCCAACTGAGAATTCGCGATTGCCCGGACTCCCACGGGGGGCAGCAGTGGGGAATCTTACCATTCACCTAACCTTGGTTTATTCTCTACACTTAATCATGGTTGCCAATATGATAAGTATCATATTATTTTCTATTTTGAATAAGACTTATCATATTATCTTCTTCTTCTTCTTCTTGAACAAAGAAGAAAACCTTGCTTCCATCAATGGCAACTTGAGAAAAAGAGTGAGAAATCCAATTCTAAAGTGAACCCACTTCCTATTTCTTCATCCTCTACCACTTGCCAAGTAGTATAGGGTGTTTTCTTCACAAGTTTCATGGCTTGGTGAAGTTGGAGCTTGATCTTGTGTTGCCTCGACATAGATCATCTTCGGCATCGAAGTCGACGACCTAGCCCGCCCATTTCTCCGATGAAGCCGACGCTAGAGCCCGAGATCCGATGATCGCAGCGAGGGGACTTCATCACGGAGCTATGGAGGTGGAGGACCGGATCTACAAAGGTTGTACTTCCGTTCAACTCTTAGTTAAGTTGTTAACTAGTTGCTTATTTCGCCTAAACTCTAGTCAACGATCCGTATTAGGGTTTCTCGGCACTTGTAATTTTTGAAATTGGCATGGTTGATGCCTTGTGAGACCTCATTAGTGTGCCTAGGAACCCTACAATACCTTAACTTGAACTCCTTCTCTTCGACTCCTTGTGGTGGTCGGATCGGCCTCACCTCGTCGTCTCCTTGTGCCGAAGATGGATCCACCCGAAAGCTTCTACCTTTGGCTCCAACCTCAATCTAGAGGAAACTAGAATACTTGGCTTGCTAGACCTTGTACTCTAGGATGAGTAGAGAAGTGTTTTAGGGTTTTATCTCCAAGGAAAATAGTTCTCAACACATAAGAGATTTTTTGCCTTGAGCTAGAGGAAGAGGGAAAGCAAGAGGAAGAGGAGAGCTTTGATGAGAGAGAGAGCAAAATGATAGAATGAAGAAGACTTTTTACAACCATTCTCTCATAATCCAAAATAATCATAATAATAATAATAATTAAGCCTTTTGTGGTGGTTCATGCCAATGGCATTATCATTTCATTCACTCATTTTGTGAAGAACAACAAGCAAGCAAAAGTCATAGCCATGAAATGATAGCCATTGCAATGATGATGGTCAACAAGTCCAAGCTAGTCAACCGGTCAACAAAGTCAACAAGTCAACAAGGTCAAACTTTCAACCCAACCATGGCACAATAATACTTAATTAATATTATTATTAATCATATTTCTTATTCTCATTAGGGTTTAGAAAAAGTCAACAGTCAACAACCCTAATGAGAATCCTCTACCTCTGTCTCTGTCAACCATGCATACACACCCGCATCCGCGTTCCGGGGAATACGAATACAAACGAGATAAAACCAATCCCAAAACGTGTACTAGGATCTGGTTTAAACCAAAGCCCACTAGTAATAACTGCCCGGACACCTAACGTGCACAAGTGCACGGATGTGAACGAACCCTGTCGCAAAACCATGCGACCTCTACCCTTTTTGCCCAAAGGCGAATAGCTCTCTGTGTGGAACTCTAAAGACTCGACACTACGCTGGCAGTGGGTTTATCCACAGACCGCAAGCGGCACTAGCTGTGCGTAACGGCCCCCAAGTAAATGCCGATAAGAAGACTGACGAGGTGAACTCATCCGAACTCCTACTGAGCCTGAATGTGACAGTCTCCATACAGTCCGGTCTGTTCGTCTGAGAATATCGTATGGCGGGCCTAGGGGGGCGGTAAACGTCAGTCCCCTAATAGCGGTACAAGTCGTGTCGGAGTGTAGCCCAGAACACCCTGAGATAACACTGGAAACCTACCAGTGTATCTCGCTTGCCCTGGCCAGGGACGACTGCGTGTAATGGCTCTCCTTGACACAGCGCGATATCAACTCCCAATACCGGGAGAGACGAATCCTGTCTAACCGTCACTGCCTCCAAGTGCTTCGGGACTGCACCCAACTACTACCTGTTTGCACGACTCCTTTGAGCCGTGGTAGGGTAGTAATCAAAGTCCAGTGGGAACACACTTGAGGCGAAGTGAAAGTGTCAAGTCAGCGGACTAAGTTGTACTCATGTCACCTGGGAACTGATAACTGACGATAGGTATAGTACCAACCAATCAGTTCCCGACGAGTCCTGTCCAATGTACTCATAACCTAACGAGCACCCGCATACTATCTCAAGTACGACGTACTGACGGCTGTGGGACAGACTGTCTCCCCTGCTGGGATGAGAAGCGCATACGCTAGTCTACTCCGGAGTATCGATGCCCTGTCTCGATAGTCCTACGACTAGGGACCTGTATAAGGATGTGCTTGTGGATTATCCAGCCCCCACGAGTGTGACTGCCATCACAACGCTGGTAATCAAGCAAAGATCCTAAGGGCTCCACTAATGTGTATAGGTGATATACTAAAAGAAACACATATACACATTAAAGTAGAAACAAACCAAGTAGCAAACTACCATTTTGAGCAAGATTGTCTATACAACTGTGAATATCCCAAGCTTCCATCAAGTAATATACAAACTAGTATGATACAGTAATGGCCTCTAGGGCATATACACTAACATGCATGATAGCTCTCGCGTGGATCATCTAGGTCTTGAGGTGGCTGGAGATCGAGGACATTGGCAACATCCAAAAGAGCTAAGGAGTTCATCAAAAGAGAAGGCAAGGAGCAAAGGAGTTGCACCAAAGAGAAGACCCGAAGGACCGTATCATCAAGGTATAATCCCTAACATAGTAGATAAGATCTCTAGTTAGGGTTTTCTAGTTATGGTTTAGACAAGATCTTTTGAAAAATGCGTGTTGTATGCAAAGAAAATTTTCGTTTATCGCTTCCGCCGCCTCACAAGAGTTGTGGGAGCATGCAACATACACCAACATTAACGGGGCTCCGAAATCACGAATACACAAGAATAACACAGTGCATCGTGTGCGCATGAAAGCGGGTGCAAAACTCAATAATCAAAACTCCGTCAAATATCATACAAATCATAGAAGTTATGATGCATAAGCAAATTCCGAAACCTACTGTTTAATTCAAGTATAATATACTCAAGGCTATAATACGTATATAGTACGTATCCTTGTGAAACGTTTAAGTAGCTGAAAGGTATGAAAAATCATTTTCAAATCACCGTATGATGCGTATATCACGGCACAAGTAGCGGGCGTTCATTAGTAAAGGAATAGATATGTATCTATATACGTTTTGCTTAAGATATTCGTCCCGCCTTTTTGAAATTTGTTTAGATGAGTTTTCTTTTGTAAAGTTTAATGTTGCGCATAGACACGCAGGAAAATAATGAGATTATAGCTCCTCTTCTTTTTTTGTGAATATCTCTTTAGTAAATACCAATGCATGCAAAAACACTTAGGTACTGTTCTAAGACCAGTCCTGCTCGCCTTCTATACTATATAGTATATATCATAAAATGCGATGCTCAAAAAGAAAGAATCAATCTCAATAGGTGTATATGAAAATACCACATGCGTCTACTGCGTACGGAAATCAAAGTCAAATTCATGTGCCATGAATGTGCACGAAAACAAAAACTAAGTGCAATGGGTGTGCACAAAAGCATCTGTCAAGTGGAAGAGGTGTGCACGACAACGATATCAAGTGCATCTTGAGTGCACGGAAATCTCAACCAAGTGTAACTAATATGCACGAAAAATATCGATTAAGTGTATCTATTGTGCATAAACCCACATCAAGTGTGCCAAGTGTGCGAAATTCTAAATCAAGTGTGGCAGGTCCGTACAAAAGCATCTAGTGCAAGAGGATACACGAAAACATAAATCTAGTACTACAGGATGCACGAAAACGAATATCAAGTGCACACGGTGCACGAAAACATAAATTTAGTGCAACAGAGTGTACGAAAACAAATATTAAGTGCACTAGATGCACGAAAATATAAATCTGGTGCCTACAAGAAATTTTTTTCACAATTTTCATAATTTTCAAAATAATTAGACCGTACAACATAATTTTCCTAATTTTCCTTTAGCTTAAAATTTTTTTGAATGCCTACAAGAAATTAGAAGACATGATCAATTGACCGTTTATAATTACAATAATTTACACTCTTCTCCATGGTTTTATGGGTCAAAATTTGTTTAAATTAACAAAGCAGTGATCTCCACTCGATAGTTTATAGTTTACACGCCAGTACGAACCTAAAAACTTAGTAAAGCTTTTCAACAACAGACTGGTTCTTCAACAAATCGCTCAGCTTCACACGCAAAAAGCATTCTAAGCCTTCACTACTGTCAGAAAGCATCATAAACGCTATCGTGCTCATGCATATTCTAGGGTAATTATCTTTCTTTATTTGGAGTAATAGCTGAGAATATATTTCCTTACAATATTTTCTATCTATAGAACTTCTCTTCACACCGTCATTTTAAAATATCCGATCGAATAAAACCACACTACAAAAAAAAATTCTAAAACCATCTACATTGATGCTAAAAGTTCCAATTAAAATTCATGCCCCAGAGCTGACGGCCATTGAGGGCACCATTATTAAAATAACAAAAAATTCCATCTAAACCTAAAATAGCAAAAAGAAACTCCAAAGTCAGATACCTACAGGTCCTTTACACCACTTAACCAAGAATACAAAAGTGATAAATTCAAAAGTGATAAATTTCTACGAAGGCAATCATTCAAATATATCTGTTAGCTCTGCCTTTGAATCTTTGGATATGCTCAGTTTACTCTCGGGGGCTAAGCTCACGCTCTATATCTTCCAATGATCGGCCCTTTGTCTCGACCACGCTGCCAATTATGTACAAAACTCCCATTAGGCAGACAGAGGCAAACCCCAAATAAACATTGTTGATCCCAAACTTGGTCACTACGCTTAAAAAGCAGAGTCCAATGACAAAATTGCATATCTGTGGAAATCAAAATTGGTTGGTTAAGCAATCAAAATATCTCCAAAACGCAGAAATCTATTCTTTAAATACTAGACATGCCCCCCCCCCCGCCCCCCCAACTTTGATATTCTATTACACATACTATTTTTTAAGATGTGCCCCAAACAAGAAACAAAATTGCAACAGTTGGCAAAAATACTCATCTTGTTTTAATGATAATTTCATATTTTGTAGGGATTATTTCCTTAAAAAAGGAAAGTATTAATAGGCTGGAGATAGCTTTTTCGTAGGTTGCTTTATCAAATCTGATAAGTGTGGGTTTTCGCTATAATAGTATAGGTATATATACAAATTCAGAAACGCGTGCGCTTTTATCAGGATTATGAACTTTCTATTCCTCTAGGGGTTGGAAAAAGTAACTCGATGATGTTAAAAACTACTCATTTATTCTGCTATGGTGATCTAATGTCAAGCCAAATAACCCTTGATCTCTCAAATCAATGGTTACCAAAAAGTTATACAAAAGTAGCTCGATTATGTAGGAACCTATAAACTTATTTATTCTGCTATGGTGATCTAGCATTAGGGACAGGCCAACGAACCCTTGATCTCTCTAATTTATCAATTCTTACCGGAAAAAATTATAGTTCCACCTTTGGTATTTAAATAGACAACAAAGACAAGAAGCCTTTATCCCAAATTTTTTGGACCGGCTATATGATTCCTTCCTTCTATTCTTCCTTGTCAAGAACCATCTCCTCGGTTAAATTATCGTTCTTCATTGCCTCTATCCATGTTCGTTTAAGTCTGTCCCTGCTCCTAATTGCACCACTCTAATTTTTTCATGTCTTCTAACCGGGACATTGATTGGTCTCCATTGTAAACTATGAAACCATCGGTTTCACCTGATATTAAACTCTATGGGAGCTATCTCTAACTTGTTACGAATGCACTCGTATTTTATCGCATCTTTCAGTGTATTACCACCCATCCATCTTTTTCACTTTAGCCACACTAATTTTTTGAACAATTTGTTTCTTAATTGTCCTACATTCTAATCAATGAAGAAGTGTCTATCTTATCGTCGCTTTTTTTTATTAAAGAAGATCAATTTCAAAGATATCTTACCATCGCATAGCTCTAGCTCTCGTTAAGCACTTCTCCATCTCTCTTTGACCCTATGAACTATATCTTCCTCATCCAAACATGATTAATTATAGATCCTAAGTAACGAATATGGTTCTTCTTAGATATTTCAAAGCCATCAATTTGCACCGTACGTTCATTTCTTCGCATAGTTTTGCTTAAATTACATTCCGTATATTTTGTTTTCGTTATGCTAATTCTAAATCTTTTAGATTCCAAGGCCCCTCCCCTCTCCACTTTTCCACAAAAGGATGAGAGTTTTTCTGCGAAAAATAGACGTGTAATTATAATTCTAGCATGGCTTACCCAGTGCATCCCCATGCATAATGCGACCGCCTTGGCTCTGATTCTGGAAGCAAAAATTTCAGGAAGCAGAAGAGCTGGTACCGGCCCAGCACCCAATGAAAAAGACAACACATAACTGTATACATGCAAACGAAACTGAGTTATATATTTCCAATGAAGCAGCAGAATAATAATAATAATAAAGTAGGCCCATTCCAATATGAGACGTTCAATGTTTCACTTACAGGACGGTGCCGAGCACTGCAAGGGTTCCAGAGTAAGGAGCAAGGGCCTTCCATGTGAAGGATAAGGAAAGGAGTAACATTGAAGCAGCCTACAGATTTAAAAAGAAGAAAACTCATCATTCCAACATTAAGAAAAAATGCAAGAAAAATAAATAAAGGAGAAGGATGTAAATGTTATATTGACAAAAATAAATATACAACTAAATTGTATTACCTGCTTCAATTGAAATTAATCATATTTTTTAAGGGGGTCAAAACAAAACAAAAAACGAGGAAGAAATAGATGCAATCCTTCTTCCACGATATGATATAGGGTTCAAGAACAAGAGAACAGTAGACTCAAAATTTGAAGCTCATAACCTGTTCCAGAATATAGGTGAAAACTAATTTTTCTTTTTTGAAGGTTGCACATACAAAACAGTAAACTCCAAATTTTGCGCTGTTATTATACCCAGTAGGGAAATACCTTAGGCATATATTTACTTGTATTGGACACGTGATTGGAAACTATGTGGAACAACTGCAATGAACCATATAACTTTCCTCGGACAAGATCCAAAAACATGCTTAAAATTGTTGCTCGTAGATTTTACGTACAGAACCATTGTTTCTGGTCATCAGTTCAAACTCGGAGAGAATTATAAGCATGGCAAAAGTTACAAAGAAAACAGAAGCTTACTACTGGAAAATGAACTATTATTAGAATAACATATATGATTAGAAAAAAGTTTTACCATTCCACAGAAGCTGGTGATTAGAAGGCTTTTCCTTCCTTGCTTGTCCATTAGCGAAGAAGCTATAGTAGTGCCTGTATCAAAATTAAGTCCCGTCACATGCAAGAACGTATTGTGTCAAAATAAAAAGGTTGGACACTACTTTTACTATAATGATTTAGATTTCATTACAAGACAAACTCACCAAAGACATTTGAAGCTCCTACGAGGGCACTTGCTGCAACATCAGAAGTAATTCCAACACTACGGAATACAGATGTGGAGTAGTATACCACAGCATTTATTCCAGCCATTTGCTGGAATAGGAACAATGCTGCCCCTACGGTAACAACTGCAATTTGGAAATAGTGTTCAATCATAACTATATGAATGAAAATCTAAATCCAAAATGAAATTCTGAACAGAATATTGTAAAGCAGCTATAGGATCAAAGGGGATATTAATTACTTGTAGCTCAAATTTTACATGGTGTATAACTAGAAATGCAATTAAGGTTATAATTAAGTACAAGATAAAAATCACTATAATCACAAATCATCAAGTATATGATTTTTCAGTCAAATCGGTTTGCCCCCTTTCTCTTATATTTTTTCCCTTAAGATTTGTCATATCTGTGTCAATGTAGGATCAATCAGATTAATGTCATCCTGGGTATACGGTGTTGACTAAATATTAATGACCAGAAAATCAGCCATACATAGTTACAAGCAACCAAAATTAGAATATCTGAAGTACCTTTTCTGTAGCGTTTACTGAAAAGATCAAGCCAACCAGCATCATGCTCTGTAGAATCTTGGCTACTTGCTTTCAGTTCACGCATAGCCTCAACAGCCCTGTCTTTTCCATAGAGTGTCTTTATTGCCGCTTCTGCTTGAGAGAATTTTCCTTGCTGTAATGGCAAAGATTCAAGGAATGAGAAGAATTTAAAAACTGAAACAAAAAAATGGAAAGTGACAAAAATTCCTACCGGTGTTTCAGAAAGCAAGAGCATAAAAGAGAGGAGCAAACCTCAAGAAAATAAGTTTAAGCTTAGGAAAGAAAAGAGTATTTATACTTTGTGAGGTCAAATTTGTATTCTACTAATATATGTGAGCGCAGAAATTAAAGGCAAATTTCGTCTACACTACTATGAACTGTACTGTAGTTTCACTAACCTACCATAATCTTCAAAATTACACAATACTTCCATAAACTCGTTACATGAAACCACCATCTGCCAGCCAACAATTTTTGTCACAGGTATAAATTGTGACCATATATCCACAAACGTCTTTTAGTTTAATTAAGTAACTACCATCATTTTTATTTCTCCTTCTCATTGTTTTTAATTTACCAAAATCATCTTTATTGACTCAATTCATCAACTCCTTCCCCCTGTTCACTTTTTCTTTTCTTGCTTCTTTTTGTGCTTATTTGCAACCTTCTTTAAATGAACGAGAATTTTCAAAAGGGGAGAATACTAGTGGATAGATGAGTATTGTGGCTGATGGGTTCCGATGTTTAACATGGTGAATACGTTGACTTGATGTGTCGAAGTAAATAGCTTGGATTGATGAATTTAGAAGAGGAGAGTTATGATGATTCCAATCAATGCTATTATTAAGGGCATGCTCAAGCAGAAACATATGGTAACTTGAACGATGATTCAATTATTTTGCATCACACAGTCCAGTAAAAGGATTATAATGATTAATGACCAACTGCCGCTATAACCAACACAAGGCCTATAAGCGATAATCATGATTGCTGTCGTATATAACAATTTTTATAAAGATGGTAGTTCTATTAAAATATGGTTAAATTTATTATTTTAAATTAAAGGGAAATTAGATCATTTTACAAAAGCCCGTCGTCATTGTCAGGGAGCAACTGGTACTGGACAACTACATGCGAGCAAACGAGTAGGTTAAGAAGTTTATGCAAGTTTTGTGAAAATGTGAAGTTCATGGTAGTGCAGTGAAATTATGTTATACTCGAAGATGAGCAACAATTTAATTTTTACACATGATCGAATATGAACCTAAAGCAAATAATAAAACAAATGAAGAGGCATATCAAGGTGGGTTGTCCGAAAAAAGAATTTATGTTTTTGGTACTGTTGTGATTGGAGAAAAAGGAAGCCACAAATGCATAATGTCAAATAACAAAATACAAGGAGAATAAAAACTAAATCTACCAACATTAAACACTAAAGATGTGGCTTCTGTTAGTCATCACAACTGGTTAAGATCCTCCAAGTTTGTTTCAAAGCAGAGATGGAGCAAAGGGCAAATAAAAAGAAATTTGTAAACAAAGAGTTATCATCAGGCTACATAGTAAATTCTCGTCCTTGCACTTTGAACCACACTAAATTGAGTAACATAAGAACTAAGTATGCAAAATATCAACAATCGTAAGCAGAGGGAAAAACCTGAACAAGCCAACGAGGACTTTCTGGAGAAAATGCCATCCCAAACGCCAACAAGACAGACGGAATAACCGCAATACCAAACATTGACCTCCACCTGATAAATGGACATAAGGATCATTACCAAAAAGGAAAAACATACATATCACCTAATCAGTGGGATAAAAAATGAATTCAGAGGTGTAGGGCATTTTAAAAGTCATATTGGAAGCAATATGGTAATCATTGCACAACTGAACTGATACATGAATTGATCAGTTATAATAAGCAAAGCAGGAAGTGTCAACCCAAGGTATGTGCATCTAGATTTTCGAATTTAATATCTCCAATAATATAATTCTTAACAAAATAAAAATTATAACGATATTCTGGACTCTGGAAGACATAAATATGAAGTGGCACAGTGGGCCCGTGGAAGCAGAGGCTTCTACAACCATGAACATCATTCATTAATGTTTATTATTATCATTGGAAATAGCTAGTGATGCAGGCTGATAAAATGCCTACTATATATACCTAATCTTCACAGTTTACACTGCTGTCTGCAAAACTATTTCGGGTCCAAAATGGCTAGAGTGACGCAGGTAAGGTAGTCCTCGATGTGCAGTCATATAAATCGTAAATGCCTTCCAACTATTTTTAGGTTGCGAAGAGCAAGAACTGATGTAAATTTTTTATTTAACTTCTTTTTTCTGATGTAGGGTAACATAGGAGGAAAAAAAAACTAAGATCCACCCTCGAGATGGGGTATAGTATACCAAGACTGTTTGTTTTCAACAAATTATCCTGCTTTATCAAAATACTAGAAGGGAAAAGTATGTGTTATTCAGTTTGCAGTCGTGTAAACTCGGGTATAATTAAATTCTAGGACAATACTAGAATGAGTATGTACATTTCAGTTTTTATGTAGTCATATAAGTGTTAACTGAATTTAAACTTTACGACAATTGGGGAGTAATTGAAAAGGTCAAGACTTAAATCTAGGTTTTCAAGGGAAAAGAGTTGCAACTTATTGTATGTAGGATGAAGACCATAAAACAGTGTTAAAGATATTGGTATATAAGATTGGGAAAGACTCCCTAGGTGTTAACTTAGTTACGCCTACATAAAATAATCAAATAAACGAATTATTTTTCACGTTCGGCTCCGTCCATCTTCATCTTCAATATCTAAAGTATGGGTACACCATGTTTCATGTGATTTGAAAACTTTTAGTCCCTCTAATGGATCTCAGGATCTTCTTCTTCAGATGTTATCTTCGGTTGATCTGCTGCGAGCGCTGATGGACGGCTGAGATTGGATTTGGAGGGTTGCCTTCTGGAGCGTGTGGATCTCAATGGGTTTGAGGTGGATGAGGCCGAGCTACCTGCAAGGAAGTCCCGGGGTGGTTGTGCCACCGAGGACCCTCTGACGATCAAGTTAGACGGGGTATTTTGGCAGAGTAACGGCCTATTGGAGTAAAATTGGCTTATCTGAGTCGTCTGAGAGGAATTTATATAATGGCGGCAATGAACAGGCGGGCGCGAAATTCACACCGGCCGTTATGCCCCCGGCGTCACGCCCGCATGATAGGCGGGATTCCCTATTAATGACGAGACATGCTCGTTAATGGGGGATCGTGATGGCGTGGAACGCGGGACCATGGGCGGCTGATATCTCGCGCCTGGCGAGATTCGCGGAGCCGTGGCGGAGGCGCCTGTGATCGATGATGTGGCTCGGTCGGTGAGACCGAGGAAGATGAGCTCGGTGGGAGGCTCGGGAACGAGCGGGAGGCCGAGGCATCTTGAATTTGTGATAGCTCGGAGACGAGCCAGGGTGGTCTAGAAGGCCACCGAAGGTCGGGAACATCCTCGGGCCGGAGGCCCGGGGTGTGATCCCAACGCAACGTTCTTGATCCTTTCTTGTAAGCTCTGGGACACGTCATCTGCAACGTGTCATTATCTTGGGAGTCACCGATATCGAGCATCATCATTAGCCCCACACTCTCGACTCAACCCGTTCTTGGGTCGGGTCGAGAGTGGTCTGACCGGTCACCCGGGATGAGCTCTCATTCGAAGATATCGTCGGCGCGCATTCCCGGGCAAAGAGTAGTGTTTTTTTAATGACGTCAGCGGATCAGTGGAGAGATCCCGCATTAAAGAGGAAGCGCCTGTTTGTGCATACGTTCGTCGAAACGACAGCCCACGTGTCTGGCGCTGGTTGGCTGACGAGAAGGGTTGCAGACGTTCCCACGCCCGATGGGACGTACCCAATGTGAGTGCGACAGGTGGAATGTTGTCGTCCGTTGTTTGTGAAGCGTTGTTTTGGCGGGAGGCGATCGGAGCCGTAGGATGTGTATGCCGGCAGCTATAAATAGAGGTGGGATCCCCATCAGGGCCCATACCTCTCCATAATTTTCTCGTCCCTAGTTGTGTTTGCCCGGCGCTCTTCTCCCCAGGTCGGATTCCTTGCGTTTTCTCTCTCGAGGACACATCCCTTTGATCAGGTTAGATGTTTTCTTCCGAGGAGTCTGTAGAAATAGTCTGGATAGAGTCTAGGGAGTCTTCTGAAGTTTCCTCTTCTACTTCTTTCTCTTCCTCTTCTGAGTCGGAGTCTCCCCGGGAATCTAGGGTTAGTCATGCTCCTCGGTCGTGCGACAGGGGCGGTCCCAAAGCGCAGGTCACGGGTGTTCTTGGCGCGTCATTCCCCCTGAGGCATGCAGATGAGCTCGCCACCATCCGGACTCGTTTCTACATTCCTCCCGGCTATTCGCTTCGTCTGGCCGAGGAGGGGGAGAAGGCAGACCAGGTACGGGGCAAGGAGATTCCCTTGTACCTGGAAGCCTTTTAGGCCGGGATGCGCCTGCCCTTCTCCCCCGAGGTGATTGCAGCGTTGAATTGTTTTAGGTTAGCCCCGAGCCAGTTGGTGCCGAACTCTTGGAGGATTCTCCCTGGGTTCCTGATCCGGTTGAAATTCTGATCCCTTTCAGCCGGAGCCTTCTCATTTCTTCTCTTTGCCACAAAAACCACCCTGGCACTCGCAGGGGCGAGCCGAGCTGGGTATACTCTTTTAGAAACAACGGGGGGACGCTGTCGGGTCGGAAGTCGTCGTAGTACCTTCTTCCATTCACGAATGGAAGAAAAAGTTTTTGTTTGTTGGGCCGCCCGAGGGTGAGGATTGGCATGTGCCCATCCAGTGGCACGGGGCCAGCTGCCCGCAGGTGAGTCGGTCGAATCATCCCCACGCGGTGGCGGTGGCGGAGTGGGAGCCCTTCCCCCAGGCTGATGTGTTGCTGTATGAGCGGGCCCTCAGTTGGGCTGGGCTCAACCCCGCCCAGTTCGCGGATAAGTTGGAAGCTTTCAGACGACCTGTTTAGACTTGTGTATTCTTTCACTTTTTCTGGTATTGCTGACTCCTCTGTATTTTTGTCTTATGCAGAACCCATGGACCTAGGCAAATTTCGGGCAGCCCTGGTCGAAACGAAGAAGGGGAAGAAGGCCGGAGGCACCGGCCCTTCTCGCCCGCCATCGGCTCCGGCTCCACCGGCGGCCGCTCCATCCAGGCGCCCCAGGCCCCAGAGTCCAGTCGTGCGCCGAGCCGAAAACGTGCTCGGGAGCAAGAGCCCCAGGCTCCGGAGGTGAGAGGTGAGACTAGTTCTCCTGCGTCGCTCCTCAAGAGGTTTTATAGGACGGCGTCCAGCTCCCCGGCTTCCCCGATCCTCGTGGACGATGGGGAGTTTCGCTTCGAGATGCCCTCGGGGCTTTCCGTCGCCGACAGTCTGCTTTCAGAGATGGAAAGGTCGGCCGGGGGCAGAATCCCTCGGGGGACCCTCCGGGCCCAAATGGCGGCATAGCTCAAGAAGCCGTGCAGGTTAGTGTTCACACCCTACTTGGTTCTTCATTCAGTATTTTTGTTCGCGTGATTGGGTGCCTCCATTTCCTTTTTAACCCTCTTTCTTTTCTTCAGGTCCTCCAGCACGTCGCCCTCATTGTCAACATGGAGGACGAGAAAATTGCCCCGGCGATGCGGACCGCGGGTGAGTTCTCCTCGCGGGAGGAGAGCTCGAGGCTGGAGCTGGAGGCGGCGATGGAGAGGGTCGCTTCCCTTGAAGACCGGGTGGCGGCTGGGGATCGGGAGATCGCCAGGTGCCGAGAGGCCGCCCAAGCCGCCGAGGCCCGGTTGGAAGATTCTAAGGTGCTTGTCGCCACCCTGAAGAAGACAGCGAACACCCTCCGAAAGGAGAATGAGGCGGCGAAGGAGGGGACAAGGCGTGCCGAGTTTCGAGCGTCGAAAGCGGTGGAGAGCTACAAGAAGTCAGATCTAGGGCCGCCGCCGTCGTTTGGCACGACACCCTCGACGCCGTCGTTTGGCACGACACCCTCGACGCCGTCAAGACCCTGATGTCGGAGTTTCCTAACGGCGAGCTCCGGGATGAGTACCCTCTCGGGGATGACGCGCAGGGAAATGCCCCGGGAAACGCTGCAGGGGGAGAGGCCCCCGATGGGAGCGTAGGGGATAAGTCGGCAGCCCCGGCCACCGGCGCCGAGGCTCCTGTTGTGGGTGCCGACCTTCAAGATGCCGTCCCGGTTGTCACAGTGGAAGCGCAGCTCATCGATGTTCTCCCCGGCCTCGAGGCCTGAGCTTCCTCGCTCCTTATTTCTTTGCGCTAAAATTTTGTAAGCCTCCGGGCGTGTTTGTAAGGCTGGGGAGCCCATAATACCTCTGTAAAGACTTCCGGTTTTTTTTATGAATAAAAAATCTTTTTGCAGTAGCCTTTGCATGCGCATTTCCCTTTGTTTAAAACATTTTTATTTGCGCAGTACTACTTTCATGTTTAGGTCAATTTTTCGTCTAGCGATCGCACGTCGAGTTGAGAGTTGAAATCGACCATTTGCCAAGTGTGCAAAGACCGGTGAAAGGTCGGTATCTCCATGGCCCCGAAGTCGAGATGGAGATGCTTAGACATGGATGGACCGAACAGGGTAGCTGCTCGGTGGCCTCTTGATGAGGGCCTTCGATCCCTAGCGTCAGTGGGTAAGAAATTACCAGCCAAGGATGGACCGAGCAGGGTAGCTGCTCGGTGGCCTCTTGATGAGTGCTTTTATCCTTGGCGTCGTGGGGTAAGAAATTACCAGCCAAGAATGGACCGAGCAGGGTTACTGCCCGGTTGCCTCTTGGTGAGGGCTTTGATCCTTGGCGTCGGTGGGTAAGAAATTACCAGCCAAAGATGGACCGAGCAGGGTTGCTGCCCAGTTGCCTCTTGGTGAGGGCTTTGATCCTTAGCGCGGGAGGGCATGGAGAGGCCTGCTAAGGGTGGACCGAGCAGGGTTGCTGCCCGGTTGCCTCTTGGTGAGGCCTTTGATCCTTAGCGCGGGAGGGCATGGAGAGGCCTGCTAAGGATGGACCGAGCAGGGTAGATGCTCGGTGGATTCGTGAGGTTCTGTCCGACCTTTCCCGGTGTGAACATCGGGAAGAATGACCGTCGCGAGCGACGCGTGTTATGAACGCGTGGGGGGAGGCGAAGCGTAAGAGCCGCGTCGTTCCGTTTCCGGTTCGTCGAGAAAGACAGGATAGCCGTAGCATGGCGGCACATTAGTGGAAGAAACGAATGCCTGTTGGACGTTGGGCTATAAAACGGAGGGAGCGTTGATCACTCCTTTCTTCATCCCTAAACGTAAGAATGGACGAATTCCCCTTCACCATCCCTGAGATCATAAATTTCGAGGATGTATACCTGTACGACCAGCTGTGCTCCGAGGAGACGGTGCAGGCGGTGATACGGCGGGTTGAGGATCACATCGACCGCCTGCTCCCCCGGCGATCGCTCCTTCTCCGGTTGCTCATGTACTCGATCTGGAGGGCATTGCCGCAGCTGCACAACCCCTTGTCCGAACAACTGAAGGACGATGCGGTTAGCAAGCTGAGGTCGCTATGTCGTCTCGGCCTGATCTCGAAGAGTCGGCGGGATCGCTCGGTGGCACTCGTCCTCGAGTGTTACCAATTGAGGCATCTCGCCGATGGGTGCCCGCCTGAGGAGCTTCCTAGCTCGTTCGTGGCCACGAGGGTTCGCAGACAGCATCAGAGGCAGAGGCCCGAGGCGGCAAGGGCTCGGCTGGATGTGATTTCCTCGGAGTATCACGAGGAATGCTTCTTGCATCCCCTTCTCCCACTGCTGTAGTTTTTTTTCTTTTTTTATGTAAGGCTGAGGAGCCTATATTACCTTTTTGAATCAATAAAATTCTTCTTTCCGCAATACTCTATCGTGTCGTTTTTGTTGTTTAAATAAAAAGAACTTAGAAAAATTTACATCGCTTGGTTAAAGAACCCCAGTAGTGGTCTGCTAAGATGGATCGAGTAGGGTCTGCTCGGTGGATCCGTAGGTTCAGTCTGACCTTCCTTGGTTCGTGAACATTGGGAGGAGCAACCATGGCAAGCGGCACGTGTCAGGGACGCTTGGGGGAGGCGTAATGTTTCGGGAAGCCGCGTCAATTCGGCCACGTGACTGCACGGTATTAGAGTAATCATGGTGGATCCCAGGATTCGCGCCCATGCGCGCACGAATCTGGGTCCTTTAGGATTATGTTAGAGGTTATAAATAGAGAAGGAGACGGCAACTTCTTCGGCATCGCTTTCTGAGATGACTGAGCGCGTGTATTCGATCGAAAAGATCATCACCTTCGATGACACTCCGTGTATGACCAATCCCTGGCTGAGGACGGATACCGGGGAGTGGTTCAGCACCCCGAGGGTCACGTCGGCCGGCTTCTCCCTCGGCGGTCGTCCCTTCTTCAATTGCTGATGTACGCAATTTGGAAGAGGTCCCTGGGGTTGTATAACCCTTTCTCCGAGGAGTTGCTGGATGAGGCGCTCGACAAGATGTGCTCGATCTTCCTGCTCAGCCTTATCTCGAAGGCCAGGCACGACCGATTCTCGGCGCTCATTTTGGAGTGCTTCAAAAAGAGGTACATCGTGAACCAAGGCGCGGAGGGCGGAGCGTCGGGTGCTTCCGTAGCGTCCCGGGTTCGTGTGCAGCATCGTCGAGAGCGGGCTGCAGAGGCTAGGGCCCGGCTAGCGGAAATCTACTCTGAGTATCACCAGGAGTACTTCCTCGATCTCGTTCCACCTCTGTTGTAAATTTTCCTTTTCCTTTTTCTGTAAGGCTGAGGAGCCCGTAATACCTTTGAATGAATAAAATTCTTCCTTTTTGTTCCTTTTTTATTATTTAAATAGAAAGAACTTTAGAAAGGTTTACATTGCCTTTGTGAAAGAAAAAATACACATGCGTAGATATTCTTTTCAGAGGTACAACTTGAGCTTCTCAGCGTTGTAAGGTCGTGGAAATTTGCGGCCATCCGCGTCTTGTAAACGATAGGCTCCGCCGGGCAGGACCTCGGAGACGAGGAAGGGACCGTCCCATTTTGGGGAAAACTTATGCAGCTTGCCTTGATCGACGAACTCGTTCCACCTTAGGACTAAATCTCTGGTCTTGAAGAAGCGACGCTTGACTCGCGCATTGTAGTAACGGGTGGTTTGATGTTGATAGGCGGCAGCCCTGATCTAAGCACGGTCCCATTTCTCCAACAAAATGTCCAGATTAGTTCGGAGGGCTGAGGTGCTCGCTTCGTCGTCGAAATGCTCGACCCGGTGACTGGGGAGCCCGATCTCCGCTGGGACTATTGCCTCGGTACCGTAGCAGAGGCTGAAAGGGGTCTTCCCGGTGGGGGTTTTCTTCGACGTGCACAGGGCCCATAAGACCAGGGGTAATTCCTCGACCCAACTGCCTTGGCGTCCTTCTAGGCGTGTCTGAAGACCTCGGAGGACGTCCCGGTTAGCGACCTCGGCCTGCCATTGCATTGGGGATGCACGACCGCGGCAAACTTCATGAGGATACGATATTCGCTGCAGAATACATTAACTCTTTCGTTTTCGAAATTTGTCCCATGGTCGGTGATGATACACCTCGGGATCCCGAACCGGAGTATCACGTTGTTCTGCAGAAACTTAATAGTCGTGGTGGTGTCCAGTTTCCTGATGGGTATGGTCTCGATCCACTTCGTGAAGTAGTCCACTGCGACGAGGATGTACTTGTGCCCGCCCATATCGGTAGGGAACTGGCCTATCATGTCCATTCCCCACTGGGCAAACGGCAACAGGGAGGTTAGGGCGGTTAACTCGGTAGCAGGAAGGCGAGCTATGCTTCCATGGAGTTGGCAGCTCTTGCATCTCCTGACGAGCTTCTGGGCGTCCTAATGAATGTCGGCCAGTAGTACCCCTGGAGCAATGCCTTCTAAATTAAGGTGCGGGCCCCTTGGTGCGCGCCGCTGACCCCTTCATGGATCTCACGGAGGACATATTCGGTTTCGTGGGGGTCGACGCACCGGAGCAGGGGCTGAGTGAAGGACTTCTTGTAGAGCTTCCCATTGCTCCAGACGAAATGGCGAGCTTTGGCTCGGAGACGGCGGGCTTCTCCCCGATCTTCTGGGAGCGTACCTTCCCTCAGGAATTCCACGAGGGGCTTTCTCCAGTCCCGGTCTTCTTCCCGGGCTGTGTACACTTGAAATGGTGTTGCCCCGTCCTCCATGCTGGGCCGTGGCAGGACCTCGAAGAGGATGTTCCTCTTGTTGTTGGTCGTATAAGATGAAGCCGGCTAACTCAAGGCATCGGCCTGGACGTTCAGCTGTCTGGGGATCTGCTCCACCTGGACTTCGTGAAAGTCCTTCCGCAGTCTTCTTACCTCGGCCAGATACTTCACCATCAGAGGCCCATGTGCCTCGAATCGGCCGGTCATTTGGCCAACGACTAGGACGGAGTCGCTGCGGATCCGAATCATTTTCAGCCCCAGTCCGAAGGCTATGCGCAGTCCGGTCAGCAAGGCCTCGTATTCCGCCGCGTTATTCGAGGCTTTGAAACCGAGCTTCAGAGAATACTCTATTTCTACCTCATTCGGGCCCCGAATGATGAGGCTAGCACAATAGCCTTCCCGGTCGAGGACCCGTCGACGTAGAGGATCTAATCAAGGACGGAATCGGGCTTCTCATCGACTGAGGGTTGAGCTGCGGGGGCCGGCATGGACTCCGGCTCTTTGCTGGGATGGTGCATTCGACGATAAAATCAACCAGGGCTTGTGCTTTGATCGCCTGCCTCGGACGGTATTTTATGTCGAACTGGGACAACTCCCACCTCCACTTCTCCAGGCGGCCAAAGGACTCGGGGGAAGCGAGGATAGCCCCTAAATGCCGCTCGGTAAGAACGAGGATGGTGTGCACCTGGAAATAGTTCGGTAGTTTCCTTGAGACCACGATGAATGCCAAGACGATCTTCTATATGGCTGGGTACCTCGTTTCTGCGTCCTTAAAGACGTGGCTCACATAGTATACTGGCTTCTGGACTCCCTCGACCTCTCGGACGAGCACCGAACCCGCGGCTTGGTCGGATACCGTCAGATATAGTTATAGCTCGTCCCCTTCAACTGGCCCGGTAAGCAGCGGAGGAGTCGCGAGGTGCCTCTTTAATTGCTCAAAGGCGGTCTGGCACTCCTCCGACCACTCAAATCTTGGTATCTTCCTTAGAGCTTTGAAGAACGGGAGGCACTTCTTCCCAGACCTCGACATGAAGCGACTCAGAGCGGCTGCCGGCCCTGTCAGCCGCATGATTTTGACATTAGTGTTGGACGCGGCCATGTTGAGGATGGCGTTGATTTTCTCCGGGTTAGTTTCGATCCCATGGTGCGTGACCATGAAACCGACGAACTTTCCACCGGTGATCCCGAATGCGCACTTAGCGGGGTTCAATTTCATCTTGTATTTGCGGAGGACGTCGAAGGCCTCGCCTAGATCCTTGGCGTGTTCGTCCGATGAGATCGATTTGACGAGCATGTCGTCGACGTAAACTTCCATGTTCCTGCCGATCTGCGGCTTGAACATGCGATTGACCAAGCATTGGTACGTAGCTCCGGCATTTTTGAGGCCGAAAGGCATCACCTTATAGCAGTATACCCCCGATCCGTTGTGAATGCGGTGAGATCCTCGTTTGCCGGATTCATACGGATCTGGTTGTAGCCGGAGAAGACATCCATGAAGCTAAGTAGTTCGTGGCCTGCCGAGCTGTCGACGAGCTGATCTATCCGAGAGAGGGGATAGTTGTCTTTCGGGCAGGCCTTGTTGAGGTCGGTGAAGTCAACGCACATGCGCCACTTCCCGCTTTGACTTTTTGACCATGACTACGTTCTCCAACCATTCCGAGTATGGCACGTTCCGAATGAAGTTCGCGGTGAGGAGCCTGTTTACCTCGTCCTTGATCGCCTTTTGTTTGATCGGGACAAAGCTTCGTTTTTTCTGCCGGACGGGTCGGGCCGTAGGGTCCACCCCGAGCTTGTGAGATATGATTTTGAGGTCAATCTCAGGCATGTCGACAGGTGCCCAGGCGAACACGTCAAAGTTGTTTCTGAGGAAGTGAACCAGGTCGTCTCGCTGAGTCCCCATCAGAAGCGACCTGATCTGAACGGTTCGTTAGTCGTCCCCTTCTACGAGGGGACCTCTGTCAGTGGCTCCACCGGGGTCCCTCGGACCTCTTTCTATTCGTCTCGAGTGTTCAGAGAACCCTTGATGTCACCCTCGCCCTCAACATCATTATTCGGCCGCTCAGACGTAGAAATTGCGGTGAAGCAAACCTTTGCGGTTCGTTGGTCTCCGTAGGCCTGACCTATCCTGCCTTGGTTGAGCGGGAATTTTATCGCTAGGTGGTAGGTCGATATCTGGGCCCGAAGGGAGTTGAGTTTCGGACGACCGAGGAGAACGTTGTAGGCCGATGGGATTCTTGCGACGATGAATTCTACAGGCACGGTGCGCATGCGGCCGGCCTCCTCGATGTTAAATTGGAGAGCGATTACCCCTTCCACCGGGATGGAGTGGTTAGTGAACCCTGACAGGACGTGGGTGGTCGGCTTTAGATCCGACGGGATGAGTCCCATACGCAGGAAGCAGTCATAGAAGAGAATGTCTGCCGAGCTTCCAGAGTCGATCAGTATCCTCTGTACCTCGTAGCGGTGGACCCGAGCTGTAATCACCAGCGGGTCGTTGTGAGGCAGGGGTATACCGTTGAGGTCCTCATCGGTAAAAACGATCAGCTCGGCTACTTTGGCCTTCTTCCTCGGGTGGCCGACAGGTCCTTCGATCGGGGAGGGATGCCGTGTCTCGTCGGTCCTCGTCGTACCCCCGCTGACATGACCATAATTTGGCCGATTGTCAATTCGCCGGGAAAGGGACGCTCTTGCTCACGGTCGGCTTGCCGCTTGTCTCGCAAGTACGTTGCCAGGTGCCCCGAGCGGATTAGCTCCTCGATATAGTCTCGGAGCTATTTGCAGTTCTCAACGGAGTGGCCCTGCGACCTGTGGAAGCCGCAGTAGGGGCCCCGGGTGCGCTTTGCTGCCTTGTTAGAGACCGGGGGGAGTTTGAAGAACCTCTCGTCTTTAGCTTCCTCCAGCAGTACCGTCTGGGAGACGTTGAGCAGGGTGTACTCCTGAAACTTCGGGAAGTAGGGCTTTGGCCGCTCAATCTTCTTTCTCTTCCCGGGCCCTTTTTCTTCTGGTCAGCTTGGCGTTCACCTCAGACTCAAGCTGGATTTCACGTCCAATCCAGGCCTTTATCTCGGCCATGGTCTTAGGTTGCGCTAATGCAAAGTAGAGTAGCTACTCCTTGTGCTTAAGACCCGACCTGAGTGTCATAATGACCGTTTCGTCCCGATGTTCCGGAACCACAAGGAGGGCGTTGTAAAAGCGGGTGACGTATCATTTGAAAGATTCTTTGTCCCCGCTCTTTATGGTGAAGAGATGGTCGACGGTCCGCTTCTGCCGTCTGTTCCCGACGAAATGGCCGAGAAATTGGGTGGCCAGCTCATCGAAGGTAGAGATTGAGGGTGGCGCGAGTCCTCGGAACCAGTCTAGTCCAGAGCGGATGAGAGTGGCGGGGAAAGCGCGGCATTGTGCGGCGTCGGAACAGTCCTGGAAACTCATCCCGGCTGTGAACGGTCCAAATGATGCTTCGGGTCGGACTTCCCTTCGAAAAGGAAGACCATCGAGGGCTTGTTCCGGGAGGAGACATGGACGATGAGTAGCTCTTTGGTGAAGGGCTTCGTGAGCGAGCCGGCGGCATATTTAGCCCCGTCGCTTGAATGACGACCTTCCCGATGCATGCTTTCGATCTTCTTTTCGAGGGCGTCGAGTCGGCCGTAGTATCCCGATGATTCGGCACATTCTGATTTTTGGCCTCTGCTGCCGGAGACCTCTGCCTGGCCAAGGCCCCGGTTCCGTTCGACAAGGTTCCTCAGGTCCCCTGACGAGGTCGTCTTCGAGCTGCCGTGGCGAGTCCCGTGCACGCGACCCCGTCGAGGGAGGGGTGTCGGTCATGCCTGGGCACAGGCGAGCCGACCGACACCTCCTCGGGAGGGACAGGGGCACGATGGGGCTCGGGGCGAGGCGTTCTGGCGTAAGACTTCGGAGTTAAGCTGTGCGGCGCCCACCGGGTCATTGAATATGTCGGCCTGGGGGACCTGCGACTGCCGGAGACAGCGAGGCGGTGATCGGTCGTGCCAACACGGGCAGAGTCTTCTCTCCTTCTGTAGGAGTCCCGGTCCCGAGATGGGAGAGCGGCGACCTGGGGAGCTTGTCCGACCGTTTGGACACGGACGTGTGCGTCCATGACGGACGTGAGTCGATCTATCCGAGCGGATAGGACGTGAATGGCGTTCGGGAGAGAAGGGGATTCTCCCTCGTCTCCACTGCGAGGAGGTCGACGGTTGGTGCTTGGATCGTCGCAGTGACCGCTTGCCATGAACTCGAGATCGGAAGATGAACTTTCGTTGAGTGGAACTATTTTCCTACAGACGGCGCCAACTGATGGATCTCAGGATCTCCTTCAAATATTATCTTCCGTTGATCTGCAGCGAGCGCTGATGGATGGATGAGATTGGATTTGGAGGGTTGCCTCCTGGAGCGTGTGGATCTCAATAGGTTTAAGGTGGATGAGGCCGAGCTACCTACAAGGAAGTCCCGGGATGGTTGTGCCACCGAGAACCCTCCGACTATCAAGTTAGACGGGATATTTTGGCAGAGTAACGGCCTATTGGGGTAAAATTGGTTTACCTGAGTAGTCTGAAAGAGGGGTTTATATAGTGGCAGCAATGGGCAGGCGGGCGCGAGATTCACATCGGGCATTATGCCCCTTGCGTCACGCCCGCGTGATATGCGGGATTCCCCATTAATGACGAGACATGCTCGTTAATGGGGGATCGTGATGGCGTAGAACGCGGGATCATGGGCGGCGGATATCTCGCGTCTGGCGAGATTCACGGAGCCGTGGCGCCTGTGATCGGTGCTGTGGTCGGTCGGTGAGACCGAGGAAGATGAGCTTGGCGGGAGGCTCGGAAACGAGCGGGGGGTCGAGGCATCTTGAATCTGTGATAGCTCGGAGGCGAGCCGGGGGTGGTCTAGAAGGCCACCGAAGGTCGGGAACATCCTCGGGCCGAAAGCCTGGGGTGTGATCCCAACGCAACGTTCTTGATCCTTTCTTGTAAGCTCTGGGACACGTCATCTGCCACGTGTCATTATCTGGGGAGTCACCGATATCGAATATCATCACCCTCCATCATGTGGTTGCAAAATGAACAGTTTTCTTACAATATATAAACCCAAGATCGATGTGTAAATGGTATCCAAATCACATGAAACTTGGTGCATCTATACTTTAGGTTTAGATGATTGAATTCAAGATGGACGGAGTCAATCATAGAAAAAGGTCGTGTATTGCATATTTTAATGTAGGGTGTAACTAATTACTTTCCACCTAGGGAGTATAATAGCCTTTCCCTCGTAAGATTATTATGGAGTTTCTTCCAGAATTATGTTTCTTACATGTACCTTTTTCTTTTTATGCATTTAGATGTTCTTCTCCAACAAATAACAAGACAAATGACAGACTTAACCCAGTAGTTGATAGCAACTGACTAGTCATAAAACATGAATTCAGCACTCTAGCAACTATTTGTCTGACCGAATAGCCGCTCATCAAATAGTGAACATGGAAATAATTTCAATCATCTCACGATCGAACCGAAATAATGGCATGATCCAAAGAAGTCTTACAGACCCAATTTTCAGCAACAAATTGAAAAATCTGCCAACTTATATAAATAGCTCAAATAAATTCATGAATTCAAATATAAAATTAAATATAAAAGCTTTTCTTTTTAGCATCGTACAAAAACAAGTTTAGGGAAAACACCCACAAAATGAAGGAAATATGGGCCAAGAAGTCATTTTTCCCAATCTGACAAATTGGGGTAGTCCAAATGTAGGGAATTTGCTGAGATATTCTCGGAAAGGAGTGGGGACTGTATCAGTTTAATGCAAGAATCCTAACCTAGTGGGCAAAGAAGACAATTCTTCCATCTAAACCTAGTGGAAAGAAGAGAATGACTAAATGTAGCCTCCAAAGAAAAACTCTTTACCCAGGGGTAGGAAGAAATTAATCTGCTCTTAAGTATAGGAACCTAGCCCTGGGATACACCCAAAAACCTTTGAATCTGATTAATCAAGAAAGAATATAACAAAGCAAAAAGAACAAGACATATTCCACCATCAATAACTGTTCAATTTTGAGTTTCTTTTTCTTTTTCTTTCCTTTTTGTGTGCGTGTCATATCCAAAGGTGCGCAGATTGTAAAGAGTTGTCTTTCTTCGCTGTCTTTTCAGATCATGTCATGCCAAAAAGATATAATGTGAAGGTATCAGCTAATCTTCTTTGCTACTGCACCTAATGGAATGCATATCAAAACGTAGAACGCAGACAGACTAAATTTTATGTACTACAGTATATTAAAAAGGTGTCTTTAGCTTCAATCGCATTTCCTTAGACTACAATATAAAACTCAAGAAAAAAGTGCCTGATTAGTTAAAAGTATACCATCAAAGCCGTTTAGAAGAACTTACCATAAAGAATTTCCAGCCAAAGGCAATCCAGCGACCAGAGCCGCTAGAATTCCAATGCAAATAAAAAGTTGGTTAACAGATCCCAGGGCACCACGAATTTCAGTTGGTGATATCTGAAAATCAATAAATGATAAGGCTGGAGAATTCTTCAGAAATAATAAAATTGAAATGACAAAATTTAACTTCCAAATTAAGCACCTCAGAGATGTAAAGGGGCACAATGGCAGAGGAAATTCCAATTCCTATTCCAGCAAGCAATCGGCCAATCAGCATTATCTGCACATTTTGGGCAGTAGCACTGAAACAAACATGTAGCCAGTTTAGATACAAATGCTTTAAGTATTTAACAACCATACAAAGAATAAATAGCAGTAAAGCAAACCTTAGAAATGCACCAACTGCCAGTGGAATTGCATCAAGCTGGAAAGTTCTGGTTCTACCAAATTTATCAGCCAATGATCCACCAGTAAAAGAACCAATTGTAGCACCTGCAAGAAGCGTGCTAACAACCCACCCTGGTCAAAGAAGAGGAAAAAGGATAACTCGTAAGCAGGGATTTATGAGAGGTGACATAATTGAGCATCCTATAGCTTCGAAGATCCAAAAGTTACTATTTATAAATTGTGGACTAGATATTAAAGGAATAAATAGTGGAGATGTACAGTACACTGACCAATTGACCCGTTACAATAAGGCATTTTGGATATGCAGTTGAGTTGATGACTTTTAATGATTGCATATTGAATTAAGTCGTACAAATTTTAGAATCTATGTATGAATCTATGTAGTAGAAAGCAATATAAAACTTTAAGGGCATGAATTGTCATTCTTCGCTAGAGGTTTTGTTTAAAATTATATAGCAAAAAGCAATATATAACTTTAAGGACATGACTAACTATCTATTCACGAGAGGAATGAATGTGCTCCTTAATCAAAATGGTGAGTGACGGAAGACCATTCCATCTGGACACAATGGAATTGGTGATCATTTACCTTCACCAGGTGGTGAAGTTTTCTAAGGCGGGAAGTTTGATGAGGGACCATCATATATTATTAATTATGTTTAAAATGTTTATTGTTCAGTTGTGATTTCAAAGGTCCCTATTATGTGGCTGTGATAATACCAAAAGCCATCATTTTCAGGTGTAATAGCCTATATATAGGCCAGGTTACCTTGTATGGGGGCAGACCAGTTATGATATATTGAATAAAACTAAGTCCTGCTCAAGCTAGCAAGATCCATCACTTCTTTAAAATGGGTGTTAATGATTTTGTTTTCTTTTCTTTTTTTTGGTGGGGAGGGGAGGTTTGAAGAAGATGCTGGGGTCTTTAATAGGAAGCTGTTGATAGATCAATAAAATGTCTTTTTCACCAATATAAGGGAGGAAGAATTACCTACTTCATATGGTGTATAAAGAAATCTACAAGATTTACACAATTTAGTAGAAGTTTAGCATTCAATAAGAATCATCCCGCGTACCTTGTAGTACTGTGTTTTCAGTGATTCCAAGATCTTTAGAAAGATACTCTAGTGCTCCATTCACCACACTGCAATATAGAATGAAAAAATTGAATACTATAATTATCAAACTGTTGGATGTAAGATTTGTAATGCCGTTTCATTTGTAAACATCCTACAAGTAATGCTAAGGGAGATTAACAAACAACCTTTGCATTATAAACCACGTCATATGTGTAAGAACTGTAAGTTTAAAGGAAATTTAGAAACAGTATCTTTGGCTTATAGATTTTATATAAGACATAATTAATGTTGTTAGAGAGAGAGAAATGGGAGAGAAAACGGTTAGGGAAATGTAATGGGTTAATTAGCTCAAGGCTAATTTTCCTCTTTATATAGGCAAAAACATTACGCAATTACATCCCTATTATTATCCTAATTATATACAACCCCGTATATAATACGGGTTATTCTTAAGACTCCCCCCTCAAGCTAGAACATACATAACAAACATGCCCAGGTTGTTACAAAGAAATTGCACTCTATTCTTTCCTAGGGGTTTTGTGAATAACTCTGCAAGTTAACGTGTCGATTGAACAAAGTATGCATCAACAATCCTATCTTCAACTTTCTCCCTTACAAAGTGGCAATCCACATCAATGTGTTTCATTCGTTCATGGAACAAAGGATTGGAAGCAATATAAATCGCAGTCTTATTATCACAATATAGCCGCATAGGTAAGGTGGGCTCAAAACCAAGTTCTTCCGATATAAATCGAATCCACACAAGCTCATAAGTGGTATTCGCCATAGCTCGATATTCTGACTCGGCGCTGGAACGGGAAATAACGCTTTACTTCTTATTTTTCCAGAAAACCAATTTACCTCCTACAAACACGCAGTATCCCGTAGTAGATCTGCGATAAGATAAAGATCCGGCCCAATCTGCATCTGTAAAGCCCGCCACTCTCGAATGGTCATGATCTGAGTACAATAGGCCCTTTCCTGGAGCATTTTTCAAATAACAAAATATGTGAATCACTGTATCCCAATGAGTTACTCGAGGATCGGCCATAAATTGGCACACAACGATAACAGGATATGAGATGTCCGGTTAAGTGACGGTGAGATAATTAAATTTACCGACCAATCGTCGGTATCTTTCAGGATCTTCAACTAAGTCACCTTGTCCCGGAAGTAGTTTGGTATTCGGATCCATTAGAGCCTCTATGGGTTTGCATCCTAACATTCCAATTTCAATCAACATATCCAACACATACTTCCGGTATGAGATGTAAATGCCCCTCTTTCAACCGAGCAACTTCGATACCCAAAAAGTACTTAGGTTCCCAAAGTCCTTGGTCTGAAACTTCGTTTGCAGATGATGCTTAAACTGTGCAATACCAGCTTCATCATCACCGGTAATAACTATGCCATCGACATACACCACCAAAAGAATACGAAGACCATTGGTGTTATTACGATAGATTACTGAATGGTCATGTGCACAACGTTTGAGACCAAACATGTAACCACCTCAGTAAATTTCACAAACTAGGCTCGAAGGGACTATTTCAAGCCATACAATGACTTCTTCAATTGACAAACGAGACCAGACTCTCCCTGAGCAACAAATTGGTTTCTCCATATATACCTCATCGACCAAAGAACCGTGATGGAAGGCATTTTTCACATCAAGCTGATACAATGACCAATGATGGATAGCGGCAAGAGACATAAGCAGTCGAACAGAAGTCATCTTCGCCACAGAAGAAAAAGACTCCTAATAATCAACTCCATAAGTTTACGAATACCCTTTTGCAACCAATCGTGCTTTCAAGCGGGAAAGTGTCCCATCAGGGTTAAGCTTCACAGCATATACCCATCGACAACCTACAGCCTTCTTTCCGGCCGGATGAGGAACCAAATCCTATGTCTGATTCAGTTCAAGAGCAAGCATCTCATCAATCATAGCATCGGTCCACCCTTTATGAGACAAAGCATCCGAAAGAAACTTGGATAGAGCATGAGAGTCGAGTGAGGAGATAAATGCACGATACGTCGAAGGTAAGTAAGATGTGGCCACATGGTGAGCTATAAGATAAGAAGTGCAACTCCGGGTGCCTTTCCGTAAAGCAATAGGAAGATCGATATCTCTCTGGCGGAGCTTGAGACTCTAGGAGATTAGCAGTAAGAGGCTGGGGCCCAAGAGCGGGCTGAGGTTCTGGAGCTGTACGGGCTCTACGAGCATATACTCTTGTAATCGGTGGTGTAGGATCCAATGGTGGAGAATTAGGAGTACTAGGTGGATCAATAGGAACGGTACGGATGATTTCCAATACAGGAGGTGGAGAAGCAACCGACTTAGACGAGATTTAATGGACCAAAAATAGGAGAGATTTAAAGGAAAGTTGATGTCCATGTCTACAGGAGTGTGCAATGTAGAGAAGTATGGAGTGGACTCATGAAAAGTCACGTCGGCTGATATAAATCGACGACGTAATTCAGGACTATAACAACAATATCCTTTTTGAGCCCGAGAATACCCAAGAAAAATGCACTTAATAGCCTTAGGATCTACTTTAGAACCCCCGGTAGTAGATCATGGGCAAAACAAACACATCCAAATACCCGCAAAGGGACAGAATAAAAAAAGACCATCAACGGAAACAATATGGAATGAGAAACCTGTCCATCGAGGACCGACGTGAGCATACGATTAATCAAGTGATTAGCAGTAAGGACTGCATCTCCCCAAAAAGATTTAGACATTCGCATATGAAACAGGAGAGTTCGAGTGATCTCTAACAAATGCCAATTCTTCCTTTCTGCTACCCCATTCTGTTGAGGGGTATAAGGACAGGAGAATTCATGAATAATTCCAAGTTACTCTGTATATGCCGGAAAAGATGTACTAAAGTACTCATTGGCATCATCACTCCTCATGGTACGTGCACCGACTCCAAATTGAGTTTTCACTTCAGAACAAAAGATCTGGAAATGAGAAAATACTTCACTCCTAGATTTCATAAAAAATAACCATGAGACTCGAGAAAAATTATCAATGAAGGTCACAAAGTATCGAAATCCTTCCTGGGCAACAACAGGGCAAGGCCCCAAACGACAGAACGAACTAAATCAAAAATTTTGTCCACTCTCTTATTGATACGAGATGGATAGCTGGAGCGATGATACTTACCCAACTCACATGATTCACATTCTAGAGTAGACAAGGAACCAAGAAATGGAATCATCCTCTTCAACGTTTGTAAGGACGAGTGCCCAAAACGGCAATGAGCATCAAAAGCTGATGTAGGGCTCGATGTTGGACATGCTATAGGACTTGGGTGCTGTAAGTCGATGCCGCGCATCCTGCGGGTTCGCGGGGAGGCGGAAGGCGTAAAAAACGATTTTTACGGGAATCGCAACACCGACTTGAACTCCAGGATCGATACTAAACCCTAACTAACCAAACTACTAAGAGGTTTATTACTCAGAAAGAAGTTTATACCTCACATATTCATGCCCTTCGGGTCTTCTAGTCGATGTCCTCATGCTCGTCATAGGCTCCAAGGATCGTAACGGATCGGGCAACCTCGTCGGCCTTCTTGAGTCAAAGACGATCCATCCGAGAGTTTATAGTCCGAGCTCCAACCTCAAATCCGAAGTAACTACGACATCTAGTTCGCTAAACTAGATGTACGAGATGGTGTAGAGAGTATAGATGGATTAATATATCTCTAATAGCCTTAGATTCCTCAACTCATGAAACATAAAAGGCTAGAGGAAGAAGAAGGGGAGCTTGAGGAAAAGCTAGTGGAGAAAATGAGCAAGTGAGTGAGAATGGCTCATTTGTGATGAATAGATACTGAAGCATACAATAATTGATAAGATAAATATCTTAACAAATATCAAGCATGCTTCACAAAATATCTAGGAGTGAGTCATGACATGAGTCATCAAGAGCCACGTCTCACTTAATGCAAACCTCCACCTCATTTCCTCCACCTCATAAATCTTTTAATCAAAAGATTAAAAACCCTAATGAGGCGTCTTCTTCTAGAAGCAACCGCGGGTAAATTACGAGAATGCCCATCATCCGTATATACATACCCGTATCCGCATTCCAAAGAATACGAATACAATGAGACGAAAATAATCTATCAATATAATACTAGGATCCGGCTTAAACCAAAGCCCACTAGTATTATCCGTCCAAACATCATACGTGCACAAGTACACGTATGTGTTTGAAGCCCGGCCGTAAAACTATACGGCCTCTACATCTTTTGCCCGATACAGGAAAACCCTCTGTGTGGGACTCTAAAGACTCGACACTGCGACTCTAAAGACTCGACACTACGCTGGCAGTGGGTTTAACCACAAGCACGTCGGCGGTACTAGCTGCACGTAACGACTACCCAGGTATCTATCGATAAGAATGCCGATGAGCAAACTCACCCGAACTCTTATTGAGCCTATCTGTGACAATCTCCATACAGTCTGGTCTGTTCGTCTAAGAGTATCGCATATCGGGCCTAGGGGCAGTAATCGCCACCCCTGATAATGCAATAAGTCGTGTCGGAGTGTAGCCCAAAACACCCTGAGAAACTACTGGAGTACCTACCAGTAAATCCCGCTTGCCTTGGCTAAGGACTGTGTAATGGCTTTCCGAACACAGCGCGATATCAACCCCCAATACCGGGAAAGACGAATCATATCTAACCGCCACTGCCTCCAAGTACTTCGGAACTGCACCCAACTACTACATGTTTGCACAACTCCTTTGAGCCGTGGTAGGATAGTAATCTAAGAATAGTAGGAACACACTCGAGGCGAAGTAGCAGTGTCAAATCGACGGACTAAGCTGTACTCATGTCACCTAGAAACTGCCACCCGACGATAGGTATAATACCCACCAGCGGTTCCCAACGAATCATGTCCAGTGTACTCATAACCCAATTAACACTTGCATACTATCTCCAGTACGACATATTAATGGCTGTAGGACAGACCATCTCCCCTGCTGGGATGAGAAGCATATACACTAGTCTACTCTGGAGTATCGATGCCCCGTCTCGATAATCCTACGATTAGGGACCTGTATAAGTTGTGCTTATAGACTACCCAGCCCCCACCGATGTGACTGCCATCACAACGTTGGTAATCAAGAAAAGATCTTAAGGGCTCTACCAATATGTATAAACAATATGCTAAAAGAAACACATGCACATATTGAGGTAGAAACAAACCAGGTAGCATACTACCATTTTGAGCAAGACTGTTACTATATCCGTGTATATCCCAAGCTTCCATTAAGTAATATACAAACCAGTATGATACAAAAATGGCATCTAGGACATATAACACTATCAATCTCCCACTTGCACTAAGGCCGTATATTGGCATATCGCAGACCTATCATCTCGAATAGCCTCTTGAGCTGTGTCTGAAGGATGGCCTTGGTGAATAGATCTGCAGTGTTGTTCTCCGTATCTACTCTCCTCACCTCGCTCTCCCGGCGATCAACGATCTCCCTGATCAGGTGGTACCGCCTCAAGATATGTCTGGACTTCTGATGGGACCTGGATTCCTTCGCTAAAACTATAACGTCGTTGTTATCACAATACAGCGGTATTGGATCAACAATGGTTGGAACCACCTGAAGTTCAGTTAAGAACTTCCTTATCCAGACTGTCTCTTTTGCGGCGTCACAAGCAGCGATATACTCTGCTTCTATCGTCGAGTCGGCAACGGTGTCCTGCTTGGAGCTCTTCCAACAGACGGCCCCCTCCATTGAGGGTAAAGACATAACCCGACATGGACTTGGAGTCATCCTTATCACTCTGGAAGCTGGAGTCAGCAAATGCCTCGATCTGGAGGTCTTTTCCGCCATACACCAAGAACATCCCCTTACTCCTTCTCAGGTATCTGAGAATGTTCTTTACTACTTTCCAGTGCTTCTCCCCTGTGTTTGACTGATACCGGCTTACCAGGCTTAGTGCGTAAGCAACATTTGGTCTAGTACATAACATCGCATACATTATAGAGCCTACCGCAGAAGTGTGGGGTATAGATGTGATGCGAGTCCTTTCCAAATCAGTCTTAGAAGACATCTCTTTGGAGAGGGTGATTTCATGACAAGCCGGTAGACTACCGCGCTTTGAATCTTCCATACTAAATCCTTTCAGTATGGTGTTGATGTATCTTGACTGTGAAAGTCTCAAAATCCTCTTAGATCTATCACGATAGATCTGGATCCCCAGAATATAGTTGGCATCACCCAGGTCTTTCATGAAGAACCTCTGTGACAAGAATCCTTTGACTGATTTTAGTATAGGAATGTCATTTCCTATCAAGAGAATGTCATCCACGTACAAGACGAGGAATACCACAGTTCTCGCTACAATCTTACTATAGATGCGTGGTTCATCTAGATTTTTGATAAAGTTGAATTCTTTAACCGTCTCATCAAAACAAATGTTCCAATTCCACGATACCTGCTTTAATCCATAAATGAATTTAAGCAACTTGCATACTTTCCCGCTGCTCCCACTCTGAATGATAACCCTCTGGCTGATCCATATAGACGCACTCCTCCAAATGTCCATTCAGAAAAACGGTCTTTACGTCCATCTGGAAAATTTCATAATCGTGGAAAGCAACAATGGCAAGAAGGATTAAAAAGGATTTGAGCATAGCCACTAGATAAAAGGTTTCATCATAATCCAAACCAGGTCTTTGACGAAAACCTTTTGCAACAAGTCTAGCCTTATAGGTTTCAACCTGTCCATCTACACCAATCTTCTTTCTGAAGATCCATTTGCAGCCTACGGGTTTTATTCCTTATGGAGTAATGTCCAAGTCCATACTTTGTTGGTGTGCATAGACTCCATCTCGGTCCGTATTGCATCCAGCCATTTTACCGAGTCACTGCTCTGAATAGCTTGCTGGAAGCTAGTTGGCTCATCATTGTCAATGATGCAATCCTCTCTATCCCCATCTATGAGAAAACCGTAGTATCTCTCAGACGGATGAGACTGCCTACTAGCCCTGCAGAGTGACGCGGGGATGTCCTATTCTTTCGAAACCTTTGATTCTATCATACTTTCAGTAATAGCTTGTGGTTCTGGAATTTCTTCCAGTTCTATTGTACTCCCACTAGTTTCTTTTTTCCAAAAATTGATTTTCCAAAAAATGGTCATGACGAGAAATAAAAACCTTTTGTTCCTCTGCGTGATAGAAAAGATACCCTCTGGAGTTCTTTGGGTATCACACAAACTTATACAGTACTGAGCATGCCTCGAGCTTGTCCGCATGTTGCTTTTTTACAAAAGCTGGACATCCCCATGACTTCAGATACTGAAGATAGGATTTCTTCCCACTCCACATCTGATATGGTGTGGTAGGCACCGTCTTGGTAGGAATCTTGTTCAAAAGATATGCAGCTGGTTCTAGTGCATAACCCCAGAAAGATTGTGGCAACTCAGCGTTACTCATCATGGTACGTACCATATCCAATAGGGTTCTGTTCCGCCTTTCCGATACACCGTTGTGTTGAGATGTGTATGGAAGAGTAAGTTGAGAGAGAATTTCATTCTCTTTTAAGTAACCCGGGAACTCGGCACTTAAGTATTCACCACCTCGATCAGATCTTAGTATCGTGATACTTTTGCCGGTTTGTTTTTCCACTTCATTCTTATATTCTCGGAATTTCTCAAAGGTCTCGGATTTATCTTTCATCAAGAAGACATGTCCATACCTAGAGAAGGCATCCGTAAAAGTAATGAAATAGGAATAACCACTGCGTGCATGTGTAGACATTGGACCATACACGTCGCTGTGTATGAGTCCCAAGAACTCGCTCGCTCTTACTCCGTATACAGTGAACGGAGTTTTTGTCATCTTTCCTATGAGACAAGATTGACAAGTTGTATAAGACTGATATTCGAACGGATCCAAATATCCCTCTATGTAACTTCGTCAACCGTGTTTTATTGATGTGACCCAGTCTACAATGCCATAAGAAAGCCTTATTTAATTCTGAAGAATTTCTTTTAAGTGTGTTCTGGACGTTGAAAACCTGAGCTTGATTTAATACGTATATACCGTCCTCTAGTGTACCTGACCCAATCAAAGCTTGATTTAGGTGTATGTGGACCACATCGCTTACAAATGTAAAATCATATCCTTCTTTAGAAAGTAAAGATACAGATATGATATTACAAGCTAGACTAGGTACACACAAACAGTTACGTAAAATCAATATCTGCCCACTTGTCAATCCTAGGTGATATTCCCTTACGGATACAGCATCCACGCTCATTCCATTAGCAACCGTGAAAGTCATATCACCTGCCCTGATAACTCTATGGTTTCTCAAAGTCTGTAATGAATTACATATATGAGATCCTGATCCGGTATCTAATACCCAAGAAGTAGAGTTAATTGACGTACAGTTTTCAATCACAAACATACCCGAACCCGAAGCCACAACGTGCTTCGGATCCTGGATTCTAGCTTCCCAAGCCCTGCATTCCTTCTGCCAATGCCCTTTCCCTTGACAATAGGAACATCCATCCTTCCCTACTGTTAACCCTGAAACTTTTGCCCTATCCTTTCCTTCTATCTTACTGACACCGTCTATCGGCCTTGTGGAGGTCTTCTTCTTCTCACCCTTGGTTTTCGCCTTGGATCCAGAAGAGGAAAATTCCCCAATAAGCAGAGCTGGTGTCTTCCTGGTTTCCTTCAGGGTGCCCTCAACTGAAAGTATAACTTTCTTCCCCTGGGCGTAAGTAGAAGGTTGGGACTGTAGAATCAAGTCAGCATATGACTCGTTCTCCAGCGTGGTTCTCAGGTCCGTGAGCTGTTTAATACAGCTGATCATTGTAGGGATGTGGTCCCTTACAGATGACCCGACTGCCAACCTCGATTGAAGCAATTTCTTCGAGGTCTCATACCTTGCGATACGAGATTGCTCTCCATATAAATCTTTGTTATGGAGGAAGATGGAAACTAAGTCCATCTTCTCGTGCTGCCTCTGGTTTACACCATCAACTGAGGCCAACACGAGACACTTGGCATTCACACTGTCTTTTTCCGATATCTTACGGATATCATTATCCGCGACGGTGGAATCTGGATCAGGAACGGCGGGGGCTTGAGTAATAATGAGGTGGTCCAGCTTGTCATAGGTAATAAACATCTGGACAAATCTTTGCTAGTCAATATAGTATTACTCAGTCATTTTATTATCTAGCTGTAACCTAATCTTGGTCACCTGGTCGCTACAATTAGGGGAGAGAGAAGAAAACACTCAGCATAATGATTTTGCAAGTTTAGATTGGTCTCTAGTTTATCTAAACAGGATGGGTCCCACTGTATCTCGAATCCTTCCTCGAACCAAAAAAGAAGAATTAGTCAAGATTAATCTCACCCTACAATACTTGCTTAACCTTTCAGCCAGGCTGGTGTTGGTACTTTGAGGGAGGTTTTCCAATACTTTCACGAAATTCCTTAATTACGTAACCTTTTTTCCCTGGAGGCGTAGCCCCGCTAATACCGTTCTACACACCTACTTGGTTTATAGCATTGATTGTGTTAGTGAAAAATCTCCCGAGGAGTAGCGGATACTCACAGTAGGATCGGGATCCAAATATCATTGTGTGATAATCTTGAAGGAATCCTACCAAAATTATCACTCCAAATGGTATGCAAGACTAGCAGGTTTCAGTTTCTTTATAAACTCCCGATGTGGATTTTTGCCCCATACTCTTATGACCTTGACGAAGGCCAACATATCATAAGTCACATGTCAAGTTCTGCCCGTCATTGTCCAGGTTAATTTGAACCCACTCGTACATAGCTTTGACGAAGGCCAAAATAGTAGTACGACTGTCCCAAACCAACGCATCTATCTATGCTACAGATGAATATCCAGCAGCTACCAATCACTATGCCTTGACGAAGGTCAAAATACATAGCTTGAATATTACTGAATATTCAACTGAAATGACGGAGGGCTACGGCTGGTTTTGGCGAAACCGTGAACGTAATGAACTTGATATAATCAAAGGAACCATGATAGCTTTTAAAGGAGTGGTTTAAGCTCCGCATTTAAAGTTTCTGTTTTGAAAAAACCGAGTGGTTTTGAACTTATATCATCCGCATTCGCCACTGGCCCCCGTCTAACACCGTTAGGTTACTTAACTAACGCCAGAACGGTGGCTGGACTAACGCGGATGCAAAACATAAACGTCTACTATATAGTGTATATATACAATAACCATTCGTCTCACGCAATAATAGGCATTCCAGATCACATATGAACATATTGAATATACTAGAAATTCCGCGTTTCGTTTAAACCTGTAAAGAAAGACGGATTCAACGGTCGTGATGAATAGCCAACCCCACTCTAGACCCCTACGGATGCGGCAAACTACCTGCCAAATTCCCAAAGTGAAGCAACCTCTCTCGGTAAAATGAGTAGGCCACTCGGCACTTTAAAGAACCCGGTAGTTTGTGCACCCCACCTTGAGTCTATCCTAGGAACAGAAAACAGTAAAAGAAATAATACAACAGTGGCTACAACCTCAACCCGGATGTGCCCCGCAAAAGAATATTACATCACTTTACAATTTACATCGAATGAAAGAAAACCCGCTTCTCACATCCGGCTATTCATCCATGACGATCCAATGAAATTCATATACACAAACCAACATCACAGCAACACAGATATGTGCAACCCCCACTAATCGACGTATAGCGATTAGCGGACGTTTCGAAACACATAACAGAATCATGTTAAACTGTGTTAAAACTGCGACTTCGAAATACCTCGTATTGCCACAACAGAGAATAAACAGTATAATCAAAATTGGCAAAAACAAACACCTAAAACCCTAAATCCAAGAACACATAACAAAATTCGACGAATTTCTTCTTTACAAAACCGGTGGGGCCGGTTTTTTATCAACTGTGGCCGGCCAAAAACCGGTGGAATTGCCTCGTTTTTGGTGTGTGTTCATATCACAAGTAAAGGAGCACTCTGCAATTGTTTTAAAAAAATTTAAAGCCTCCGAAAATTTTGACAGAAACTTGGATTCAGATTTCGATATTTCGGAGTTATTTCGGTTTCGTAGTTTTACACGTTGTCTAAACTGTTAGCTAAGATTTAATAGGCTTTGATACCACCGTACCACTGTAAGTCGATGTCGCGCACCCCGCGGGTTCGCGGGGAGGCGGAAGGCATAAAAAACGATTTTTACGAGCGTCGCAACACCGACTTAAACTCCCGGATCGATGCTAAACCCTTAGCTAACCAAACTACTAAGAGGTTTACTACTCGGAAAGAAATTTATACCTCACAGATTCATGTCCTTCGGGTCTTCTTGTCGCTGTCCTCCTTCTCGTCATAGGCTCCAAGGATCGTAACGGATCGGCAACCTCGTCGGCATCCTCGAGTCAAAGACGATCCACCCAAGAGTATATAGTCCGAGCTCCAACCTTAAATCCGAGATAACTACGGCATCTAGTTCGCTAAACTAGATGTCCTAGATGATTTAGAGAATGTAGATGGATTAATATGTCTCTAATAGCCTTAGGTTTCTCAACTCATGAGACATGAAAGGCTAGAGGAAGAAGAAGGGGAGCTTGAATAAAAGCTAGTGGAGAAAATGAGCAAGTGAGTGAGAATGGCTCATTTGTGATGAATAGATAAAGAAGCATATAATAATTGATAAGATAAATATCTTAACAAATATCAGGCATGCTTCACAAAATATCTAGGAGTGAATCATGCCATGAGTCACCAAGAGTCATGTCTCACTTAATGCAAACTTCCACCTCATTTCCTCCACCTCATAAATCTTTTAATCAAAAGATTAAAAACCCTAATGAGGTGTCTTCTTCTAGAAGCAATCGCGAGTAAATTACGAGAATGCCCCTCATCCGTATATACATACCCGTATCCGCATTCCGAAGAATACGAATACAATGAGACAAAAATAATCCATCAATATAATACCAGGATCCGGCTTAAACCAAACCCCACTAGTATTATCCGTCCGAACATCATACGTGCACAAGTACACGTATGTGTTCAAAGCCCTGCTGTAAAACCATACGGCGTCTACATCTTTTGCCCGATGCAGGGAAACCCTCTGTGTGGAACTCTAAAGACTCGACACTACACTGGCAGTGGGTTTAACCACAAGCACGTCAACGGTACTAGCTGTACGTAACGGCTACCCAGGTATCTGTCGATAAGAAGGCCGATGAGCAAACTCATCCGAACTCCTACTGAGCATATCTGTGACAATCTCCGTACAGTTCGGTCTGTTCATCTAAGAGTATCGCAGATCGAGCCTACGGGACGGTAATCTTCAGACCCCTAATAGCGCAATAAGTCGTGTCGGAGTGTAGCCCAAAACACCTTGAGAAACTACTGAAGTTCCTACCAGTAAATCTCGCTTGCCTTGGCCAAGGACTTTGTGTAATGGCTTTCCGAACACGGCGCGATATCAACCCCCAATACCGAGAGAGACGAATCCTATCTAACCGCCACTACCTCTAAGTGCTTCGAGACTGCACCCAACTACTATCTGTTTGCACGACTCCTTTAACCCGTAGTAGATAGTAATATAAGAACAGTGGGAACACACTCGAGACAAAGTAGCAGTGTCAAGTCGAAGGACTAAGCTGTACTCATGTCACCTGGGAACTGCCACCCGACGATGGTATAATACCCACCAGCGGTTCCCTACGAGTCATGTCCGGTGTACTCATAACCCAATGAGCACATGCATACTATCTCCAGTACGACGTACTAATGGCGGTGGGACAAACCATCTCCCCTGCTGGAATGAGAAGCGTATACAGTAGTCTACTCTGGAGTATCGATACCCCGTCTCGATAATCCTATGATTGGAGACCTGTATAGGATGTGCTTATAGACTACCCAGCCCCCACTGGTGTGACTGCCATCACAACGCCGGTAATCAAGCAAAGATCCTAAGGGCTCTACCAATATATATAAGCGATATGCTAAAAGAAACACATGCACATATTGAGGTAGAAACAAATCAGGTAGCATACTACCATTTTGAGAAAGACTGTTCGATATCCGTGTATATCTCAAGCTTCTATTAAGTAATATACAAATCAGTATGATACAATAATGGCCTCTAGGGCATATAACACTAACAGGTGCTCATCAAGGTGGTAAAGTCCATCAATCTCTGTCCCCGTGCCAATCGTTCACTTTGTCTCACGCTCCTGAAAAACACATCCTCCAGAGAAAAAGATGGCGCTGCAATTCAATTGCCGAGTCAGTTGGCTAACGGATAATAGGTTGAAAGGAAATCGAGACAAGTATAGAATAGAAGACAGAGGTGTGATGTAGCCTGAATTGAACCCGCTCCCACAATTTCAGCTATATTGCCATTTGCTAAAGTGACCGGGATGGTTTTATGTCTCTCCTTATAGGAAGACAATATATTTTGCTCTCCTGTCATGTGATCTGTAGCGCCAGAATCAATAATCCAAGGACGAGGAGCATTTGTTGACGAGAGACAAGATATATGATTGCCTCTTGTCTTGATCAAATCTGAAGTGAGTGAAGACACAAGGAGACGAAGTATTTGCATTTCATCATTTAAACAGTACCCTTCCAAATTAGTTTACGATGCAATCGATGTCATCATCATAGCTATTCGTAAACAGCAAACATTCTCAAGCACTCTATCAAACACCTGATGGGGTGGCTTAAGCTCACCAGTTTCAACCACCAAATAACAAGAAATAGTGCACACGAAATCGAGGCAACCCTCAAAATAATGCTTGTATCTGCAAACGAGCTTGAATCTACACACCAAAAAGAGATATCTCCAAAAAGATCTCATCGAAATACAATCAAGAATGCTAACCAACCAAAGAAAGGAATCTACATAGATTCCACCCAAATACCGCGATCAATCTCCTAAAATCCGATCCACGATCAAACTACTACAACTCAAACAAACAAACAACTCAATTGGGTCAGATCACGGACTCCGACGACTCCAAAACGCTAACAATATACTCATTCGCAGAACTCATATTGAAAATAAGACTAATCAACATCAATCGATTGAGAAATTACCTCAAAAATCCTCGTATTACTGTAGCAATCACCAATAAAGAGCTCAAAATCCCCAAACTGAGCACTTAACTCCCAAAGCAAACACAAAAATCCTAGATCGAACATAAACTGAGCACTAAATCTCCAAATCGAACATCGGAATCTCCATCGAACATCAACAGAGCACTTAATCTCCAAAAAACGAAGCAACTCGAGGCAGATCCAAGTAGCTCGAGGTCAAAGGCTGGTATCGAAATCGAAATCAAGGTCATATAAAAGAACTGAGAAGATGCAGCAGCAAATACCCAAATCGAGGTCGAAGAAGCAGCATAAGGTTGAAAAAGCAGCGGCGGCGGCAATAGATCTTTAGATCGAGCAAGCAATCTTCTTAAATCGATCAAGAATCGAATAAGAATCCAAATCGAATTCGAACAAGAAGTAGATCTGAATACACCCAAATCGAGCTCAAGTCGAGATCATCCTCATCATCGATGGCAGATCAGCAAGAGATCGATGACAAGGGCGTCGACTCAGCTCGAATCGTTACCAATCGGCGTCAAGAGGCTTCATCGGAGATCAGGCGACGGTCGTCGATGGTCGCCCAAGGTCGGCGAGGCTCCTACGAGGGTCTACGGTGGTGGAAGGTGGTGACGATGGCTGTTGCGGCTGGGTTAGGGTTTGGGGTTTGTTGGTAATGAAGGGTTGAGATTAGAGATGTTTAGTGATGGAGGATTGAGATTGGATCAGAGGATCTGATACCATGTTAGATTGAGAGAAATGAGCAAGAAAACGATTAAGGAAATGTAATGGGTTAATTAGCTCAAGGCTAATTTCTCTCTTTATATAGGCAGACACATTATGCAATCACATTCCTATTATTATCCTAATTACATATAACCTCGTATATAATATGAATTATTCTTAACAAATGTGATTCTAGAATACTTCCTAATTATTTCCCTTAGAGTGAATGTAGACTGTAATAAAAATGTTCAGTCAGGTTGTCAACAGTAAAGGAAGACCATACCCAAGATGATATCCGAAAAGAATGGCTGCCAAACAAGCAACTCCGACAAAAGGCAAAACTGTCCCGGAAGATTTTGTTTTAATTTTATTAGATGAAACATCCTCAAATTTATTAGTGGGAACATCCTCGATGTCACCTGAAATGAAGTAAAAACAAAGAATGATAATAAAATAATAGACAAATTTGAAGTACAGAGATTAAAAAATAGATAAATGTAAAAAAGTAGATAAATGTATAAAACTGTATTAGACTGTTTCAGGCTCTGTAGATGAGATGCTTCAATTCAATAACCACTAAATGTTTCAAATGATTAACATAACAAATACATATTATATTATGTAGGTGAATATGTTTTTCAGAAGAAAAAAAATCAACTTAACCAAATTGGTCCCTAGTCAACAAATAAATTATAGACCTATCCTTAAGAACCAGCACAGTAAGGTAATGACCATATAATCATAATTCTATGACTTGGAAGTGGTGCACAAAAGATACAATCAAATTGTCCATGCAGTTGCAGTTCGGACATGCCATAATACTAATAATGAAGGATCCTGATAATATTGCAAAACAATAGGAATAACAATGTGTAAATGTACAAAGAGATTGTAATGTAAATGTTAAATGTGTACCAAAAAAGAAAAAAGGTTTTGTAATGGGATTTCTAATGATAACTGCATTTGGCCCGGTGATCAGAGACTTAAAATTTTGGTACATAAGATCAAAGGTGGCACAAGAACACAGCATTACAATGCAATCACAAAACATCAACATTTCATGACTTCATGACTCGGTACAGAGTCAAAAAGTATCCAACAATCCACCTACTAATGCATGACAAGATAACCCGCAAATAAAATCAAACATCCTTAAGTGTTGAGAATAGAAAGAACATACCAGCAGCAGCCCTGACCGATCGAGCACCCACCTTCGTCCTGAAGATGGTCTCGACACCATTCCTCACTCTTGCAATCCCAACTCCCATATCAACAGATCTCAGAGGGGATCTTACACAGCAAGATCCCAAGCCTGGCATCAAAAGGTTCCTCCTTTCAAAACCACCTTTGTTTAGGTCGCCAAAACTCGCTGATAACCTCCTGCTCCTGAGATCAGGGGCAGCAAACCTTCCTTTAACAGCAGCGATTGTAGCACCTTGCATCTTTACTCTCTCTCAAATTCCTGAATTTCCAATAAAACCAACAAAATAAACTACAAATAATCTTTAAAAGTATATACAATAATTTAAAATAAGAGCAATTTTGAAGATCTCAATTCAAACTTATACATTGTAAAATCCTAAAAATTCTCCAAGTCAACAAAAAAATTTGCACGATTAATATATTGTTGAGATTGACTTTCGCTCGATAATCTAAATTAAGAAAAACACAATTTTTCCTACATTTTTATCCTCCAAATCATTGAAGGAGTTGTAGAAATCCATAAAGAATTTCAATCTAATCAAAAAAGTAAGGACAATTTTTTAAAATAGGCTTATTTTATAAAATATTAATAAAATTAGGTCACTTTCAAAAATTATTACAAATCTATGCCATTTTTGACCACATAGGCGCTACATGAGAGCTAGATCAACGCTGACGCTGGGCTATTTTTTTTAAAATAATTTCAAAGGGGCGCACTTCTCCATACAATTAAAAGGGGCGCACGTTGGAAGTGCGCTCTTTTGAAAATGTTCTTCTTCCTTCCTCTGGAGCTCATCCCCTTCCTCCCTCGCATCTTCTTCTTCCTCTCTCTCCTTCCCCTTTCTCTCTCATCTCAAGCATCAATTCCCTCCTCCACCGACGCCTCTCTTCCTTCACCGCCACCGCCGCCCTCCTCAACGCGACCCTCTCCTTCACCACATGGACCCCCTTGCCAAGCGAAAAAATGGGTTGTTCAAGAAAGCTTACGAGCTTTCAGTTCTTTGTGATTGCGATGTCGCACTCATCATTTTCTCGAATCGAAGGAGGCTCTCTAAATTTGCAGCAGGTCGAGGTAATTTTTTGCTTGATTTTTCTTGTTTTGGTTGTAATTTGATAGCTAGGGTTTGGTTTTGGGGTCTGTGGGAATGAGGAGGAAGGAGAGGCCGATGGTGAGAGGGGAGGGGAGGTGGTGAGGTGATTGTGATTGGGACGGCGGTGGCGGAGAAGCGGCGTCGTCATTGGAGGAGGGAATTGATGTTGGAGATGAGAGAAAGGGAAAGGAGAGAGAGTGGGAGAAGAAGATGAGAGGGACAAGGAGATAAGTCTCCAGAGGGAGGAAGAAGAAGTATGGGGCACAATTGTGAAGTGCGTCTCCATACAATTCAAAGGACGCTTTGAATTGAATGGGGCGAACTTCCCAAGTGAAATTTTTTTATAAAAAATGCCCAGCATCATCGCTGAGCTGCCGTTGATGTCAAAGCGGCCTAAATTTGTAATATTTTTTTAAAGTGGCCTAAATTTATTAATATTTTATAAAATAAGCCTATTTTAAAAAATTGTCCAAAGAGTAACTCTTGAACATCACAAGTCCAGACTTAATACATTGTTAAAATCTCAACTTTCACACTATTTCGTAATCAGAAATAAAATACAGAGACATTTTTTCTGCAATTTTATTCTCCAAAAACATCTAGCGGCTTGTAGAAATCCACATGATGACAAAAATAAAAAAAAATAACGATCAAACTTAACGTTAAGTCAACTTTCTTCAATTAGATAATTAATGAGCAATAAAGATCGGTAAAAAGAAAAAGAACACGGATCAAAAAATCAAACGCAGCTCTTAAATGAATCTAATGAATCTAAAAAAACAAAAACAAATAGGAGTGAATCACTAAGAACGCAACGATCGAGAGAGAATGAGGAGAGAATGACCTGTGTTTTTTCTGTCGATGATCTCGAATGATGGTGATGATTTTTTTCATTCGAGTCGAGAGCGAATAAATAGAGGGTAACTTTGTTAATTCCGATGAGATTTAGGGATCGAAAAAGATTATTTTGAGAGAGAAAGAGATTTAGAAAGAGAGCGGAAAATCCCAAGACCGAATCGTTACCAATAGGCGTCAAGAGGCTTCGTCGGAGATCAGGCGACGGTCGTCGATGGTCGCCCAAGGTCGGCGAGGCTCCTACAAGGGTCTACGGTGGTGGAAGGTGGTGACGATTGCTATTGCGGCTGGGTTAAGGTTTGGGGTTTGTTGGTAATGAAGGGTTGAGATTAGAGATGTTCAGTGATGGAGGATTGAGATTGGATCAGAGAATCTGATACCATGTTAGATTGAGAGAAATGAGCAAGAAAACAATTAGGGAAATGTAATGGCTTAATTAGCTCAAGGCTAATTTCTCTCTTTATATATGCAAACACATTATGCAATCACATTTCTATTATTATCTTAATTACATATAACCCAGTATATAATATGGATTATTCTTAACAAATGTGATTCTAGAATACTTCCTAATTATTTCCCTTAGTGAATGTAGACTATAATAAAAATGTTCAGTCAGGTTGTCAACAGTAAAGGAAGACCATACCCAAGATGATATCCGAAAAGAATGGCTGCCAAACAAGCAACTCCGACAAAAGGCAAAACTGTCCCGAAAGATTTTGTTTTAATTTTATTAGATGAAACATCCTCAAATTTATTAGTGGGAACATCCTCGATGTCACCTGAAATGAAGTAAAAACAAAGAATGATAATAAAATAATAGACAAATTTGAAGTACAGAGATTAAAAAATAGATAAATGTAAAAAAGTAGATAAATGTATAAAACTGTATTAGACTGTTTCAGGCTCTGTAGATGAGATGCTTCAATTCAATAACCACTAAATGTTTCAAATGATTAACATAACAAATACATATTATATTATGTAGGTGAATATGTTATTCAGAAGAAAAAAAAAATCAACTTAACCAAATTGGTCCCTAGTCAACAAATAAATTATAGACCTATCCTTAAGAACCAGCACAGTAAGGTAATGACCATATAATCATAATTCTATGACTTGGAAGTGGTGCACAAAAGATACAATCAAATTGTCCATGCAGTTGCAGTTCGGACATGCCACAATACTAATAATGAAGGATCCTGATAATATTGCAAAACAATAGGAATAACAATGTGTAAATGTACAAAGAGATTGTAATGTAAATGTTAAATGTGTACCAAAAAAGAAAAAAGGTTTTGTAATGGGATTTCTAATGATAACTGCATTTGGCCCGGTGATCAGAGACTTAAAATTTTGGTACATAAGATCAAAGGTGGCACAAGAACACAGCATTACAATGCAATCACAAAACATCAACATTTCATGACTTCATGTCTCGGTACAGAGTCAAAAAGTATCCAACAATCCACCTCCTAATGCATGACAAGATAACCCGCAAATAAAATCAAACATCCTTAAGTGTTGAGAATAGAAAGAACATACCAGCAGCACCCCTGACCGATCGAGCACCCACCTTCGTCCTGAAGATGGTCTCGACACCATTCCTCACTTTTGCAATCCCAACTCCCATATCAACAGATCTCAGAGGGGATCTTACACAGCAAGATCCCAAGCCTGGCATCAAAAGGTTCCTCCTTTCAAAATCACCTTTGTTCAGGTCGCCAAAACTCGATGACAACCTCCTGCTCCTGAGATCAGGGGTAGCAAACCTTCCTTTAACAGCAGCGATTGTAGCACCTTGCATCTTTACTCTCTCTCAAATTCCTGAATTTCCAATAAAACCAACAAAATAAACTACAAATAATCTTTAAAAGTATATACAATAATTTAAAATAAGAGCAATTTTGAAGATCTCAATTCAAACTTATACATTGTAAAATCCTAAAAATTCTCCAAGTCAACAAAAAAATTTGCACGATTAATATGTTGTTGAGATCGACTTTCGCTCGATAATCTAAATTAAGAAAAACACAATTTTTCCTACATTTTTATCCTCCAAATCATTGAAGGAGTTGTAGAAATCCATAAAGAATTTCAATCTAATCAAAAGAGTAAGGTCATTTTTTTAAAATAGGCTTATTTTATAAAATATTAATAAAATTGGGTCACTTTCAAAAATTATTACAAATCTAGGTCATTTTTGACCACATAGGCGCTACATCAGAGCCAGATCAGCGCTGATGCTGGGCTGTTTTTTTTAAAAATAATTTCCAAGGGCGCACTTCTCCATACAATTCAAAGGGGCGCACGTTGGAAGTGCGCTCTTTTGAAAATGTTCTTCTTCCTTCCTCTAGAGCTCATCTCCTTCCTCCCTCTCATCTTCTTCTTCCTCTCTCTCCTTCCCCTTTCTCTCTCATCTCAAGCATCAATTCCCTCCTCCACCGACGCCTCTCTTCCTTCACCGCCACCGCCGCCCTCCTCAACGCGACCCTCTCCTTCACTACATGGACCCCTTTACCAAGAGAAAAAATGGATTGTTCAAGAAAGCTTACGAGCTTTCAGTTCTTTGTGATTGCGATGTCGCACTCATCATTTTCTCGAATCGAGGGAGGCTCTCTAAATTTGCAGTAGGTCGAGGTAATTTTTTGCTTGATTTTTCTTGTTTTGGTTGTAATTTGATAGCTAAGGTTTGGTTTTGGGGTCTGTGGGAATGAGAAGGAAGGAGAGGCCGATGGTGAGAGGGGAGGCGAGATGGTGAAGTGATTATGATTGGGACGGCGGTGGCGGAGGAGCGGCGTCATCATTGGAGGAGGGAATTGATGCTGGAGATGAGAGAAAGGGAAAGGAGAGAGAGTGGAAGAAGAAGATGAGAGGGACAAGGAGATAAGTCTCCAGAGGGAGGAAGAAGAAGTATGGGGCACAATTGTGAAGTGCGTCTCCATACAATTCAAAGGACGCTTTGAATTGAATGGGGCGAACTTCCCAAGCGAAATTTTTTTTAATAAAAAAAGCCCAGCATCATCGCTGAGCTGCCGTTGATGTTAAAGCGGCCTAAATTTGTAATATTTTTTTAAAGTGGCCTAATTTTATTAATATTTTATAAAATAAGCCTATTTTAAAAAATTGTCCAAAGAGTAACTCTTGAACATCACGAGTCCAGACTTAATACATTGTTAAAATCACAACTTTCACACTATTTCGTAATCAGAAATAAAATACAGAGACATTTTTTCTGCAATTTTATTCTCCAAAAACATCGAGCGGCTTGTAGAAATCCACATAATGACAAAAATAAAAAACCTTTCTCTAGTCGATCCCGACGGATGTTTTTCCCTCCTTCGTCGTTCTAGAAGTCCACGCGCTTGTACCTACAAATCAATTCCATAATCAAAATCTAATGAAAATCCGAATCGAATTCTTTAGAAATCCATATTCAAAACCGATACAACAAGCGAAAGGCATATAGGTTAGAACCTATGGTCATCGCGTGCTAAAATAACAAAACAACCTCCGACGTTGACGTACGGACGTCAAACGACCAAGTTAAAACTCAAATATCAAAAACCAAGTTTTCAAAAGTCAGAAAATATCGACAGAAAATAAGTAAAATGACTCCAGATTCTACCTAAGGTGAAATTAATTTTTTTTGCATATAGGGTAGGTCTAGTTATCTAATGAGTGAGCTACAGACCAAGTTTCAGACCCTAACTCCAAAATTGAACGGAAAATTGCAGCCAAAATGAATAAAACGGCGGCCTCAACATGGGGGTTTAGGCTCGGGTTTCTAGGGTGGCATCTTATGTGTCTGCACATCTCATTGTATCTGTTAATAAATTTTCAGAGTTCTAGAGTCATCCCAGATTTCATTTGAACATCAAAAGTCAATGAAAAATCGATGTCGGAAAATTCTAAGTTCTACTTTGAACATTCTAAACTCATTTTAATCAATGCTACCATTACTACTAGGCCACTAGTCGCTCTCTATATCCTCTACTACACCTCTACTACAAGTTTTATCCACTAAAGGTCACCATAGGAAATTCTAAGTTCATAAAATATGTTTATATTAACTCTAAACTAGTTGTGAAGGTAAGAAAATTTAAAAACTTAACAAAGGGTGAGTATTTTAGCTTGAATAGCAACTTAAGAAAATTCCTAGATGGTCCAAACTGCTCAAAATAAGAACTCGATCCCACCATGGGGTGAAGGATGAGGTTAGGAACAATTTTTGTGAAGGTAATATAAGGTTTTGATGAAATTTTAAGGGTGGTGCATGGTGGTAGAGAGGTGAAGATGAAGAAGAAGAAGAGGAAAAGGGAAGAGATGGAGAAGAGGGAGAATGTGAAGAAGAGGTGAAGAAAATCAAGGAAAATGATGGTTGTATAACCATAACTCTCTCTCTCTCCCCCCAACTATACCACGTTGTCCCCTCTCACAAATTCTATTCTTTTCTTCTTTTCTTTTCTTTTTCTTATCTTTTCTTTTAAAACAAATTCAAAAAGAAGAAAAAGATGAAGCCATGGTATAAAATATGAACAAATGTTATAAAATGGAATATCTCATGTCATGATATATAAATATGGTTTAATACATAATTAGTGAAATACTAGTCAAGTTTAATATCAACTTATATGAAAATAATTATATATTAATTCATAAAAATCCAAATCAATCAAATACTTCCATAAATGATAATTCATTTTAAAATTCCAATTATTTTCCAAATTATATGTATATAATTATACCATTTTACTAAAACTCATATCTATATTCGTATAATATTGGTGAAATTTATTATTTTATTATTTAATTCCAAAAATAATATTTTATGTTTTCTGAAATGTTACAATTTTGCCCTATTAAATAAATTCGGTCCTCGAATTTAAATTTTACCCCCCACACACAAAAATCAAAACATTTCAGTAAATCAATCAAATTAATGGGGCTCCGAAATCACGAATACACAAGAATAACAGAGTGCATCGTGTGCGCATGAAAGCGGGTGCAAAACTCAATAATCAAAACTCCGTCAAATATCATACAAATCATAGAAGTTATGATGTATAAGCAAATTTTGAAACCTACTGTTTAATTCAAGTATAATATCCTCAAGGCTATAATATGTATATAGTACGTATCCTTGTGAAACGTTTAAGTACCTGAAAGGTATGAAAAATCATTTTCAAATCACCGTATGATGCGTATATCACGACACAAGTAGCGGGCGTTCATTATGTTGGATATAGTGCCCTCAGAGTCAATTATTGGATCACAGGCACGTGATTGCAATGATTGAGAGATGACCTATGCCGGTAGGACAGTCTTGCTCGAGATGATAGTATGCTATCTGGTTTATCTTTATTATCGTGTACTGCTTTAGGTGACCTTACATGTCACTATTGCACGTTGATAGAGCCTCTAGGATTCTTGCTTGACTACCAGCAGTATGAGGGCGATCATATACGTGGGAGCTGGGGTCTATAAGCACATCCTTAAAAGGTCCCTAGTCATGGGAGTTTCGAGACAGGGCATCGATACTCCAGAGTAGACTAGTGTATACAGTCGAGACCCCGACGAGGGGCGGTGGCCAGTCTCATAAGCCACTGGTGTCAGTTAGTTCACCTAAGATGTATACAGGTACTCGTTGGGTTATGAGTACACCGGACAGGACTCGCCGGGAACCTGCTAGCTGGTCTTATACCAGACGTCAGATAGCAGTTCCCTGGTGACATGTGTACAGGTTAGTTCATCGACCTGAGATCGTCATTTGTCTCGTGTGAGTTCCCACTGTACTTTGATTACTACCCTACCACGCTCAAAGGAGACGTGCAAACAGGTTTTAGTTGGGTACAGTCCCGAGCCACATGGAGGCAGTGAGCGGATCTTCAGGGGTTCGTCTCTCCCGGTATTGGGGGTGAGGTCGCGCTGTGTCTAGGAGAGCCATTACACGAAGTCCTTGGCCAAGGCAAGAGATTTACTGGTAGATATTCTAGTAGTATCTCAGGGTGTTCTGGGCTACACTCCAACACGACTTGTACTGCTTTCGGGGGTCTGACTTTTACCAACCCCCTAGGCCCGCCATGCGATGCTCATAGACGAACGGACCGGACTATACGGATATTGTCACTGACAGGCTCAGTAGGGTGTCAGCATGAGTTCGCTTACAGACGTCCCTTTTAGTCAATACCTGGTAGCCCGTTACGTATGGCTAATACATCTGACGTGCTAGTGGTTAAATCCACAACCAAATTATTGACGAGTCTTTAGAGTCCCCTACAGACCGTTTTCTCAAGTTTCGAGCGAAACGCTGTACAGGCCGTATGGAGATATGGCAGGGTCCGATCATATACGTGCGGTATTGCACGGATCATGATCGGACGGATAATACTAGCGGGCTTTGGTTTAAACCGGATCCTAGTATTGTATAGTATAGATTTTGTCTCTTTTCATTTGAATTCAGTAGGAATACAAATGCGGGTATGTATATACAGTCGCGGGGTTTTCCTGTAATTTATTACGGGATCAGTTTTCTGAAGTTTCCAGTTTGCATTCCGTTTCGGCCAGTTTTTCTTTGTTCCTTTACGGCCGGACTTTTGTGATGGGAGGGGCTAATTTGAATATTTGCAAATTAGCATTGTGGAAGGGGTTTATTTGTATATGAGGGATTATGATGGGTAAACATCTTTGCTTTTTCATTCATGATGGTCTTCATTTATGAGATTGGATTTGTGTTGATGGTGGTGTGACCCTTTTACCTCATTATCTTCATATTCTCTTATGGTCACCTTCCTACTCTCTTGTGCTCACCCCCCTTTGGTTTTTCCTCCTCTAATTTTCCAACATGGGGCCGGCCACTTCTAGAGGTGAGAAGGGAATTCATTTTCTTGATGAGGGAAAAATATTCATCACACATTTTGGCTTGCTACAAAAACTTCCTCACAACTCTCCATAGTTCTTTCTCTCCTCCATCATCAATGGCAACTTCAAACCCCAAGAGACAAACCATCCTACACTTCATCTACAGTATTCATGGACACGTCGACTCGCCAACTTCGTGCCCGAGTTGCCTCGGTCCAGAGGTAGGAGCCCGTAAAAGAATCCGGTGATGTGGTGTCCGTTCCGACGAGGAGATGAAGATCGGAGATTCCGCGAGGAGATCGGAGTGGAGGCCGAAGACTGAATGACATGGATCGCTCGGTATAGCATTCTACCCTTTCTCGTATTTGCTAGGAGTAGGTTAATTGCCCGATCCGGGATTTTAGTGCGCGGTGGTGCCGGTTTACAAGTTCCCTAAAAGTTTCGTTTCCGCATTTCGGCGTCGGATTGACGGCCGGGGCGCCGCCGTGCACTTACACTGGTATCAGAGCCAAGCCATTAATCTAGTCTAGCTTGCTCTAACATGTTTACAAGTTCGATCGATCAGATTTTCCAAAAACCGCATTTTTCATGCTTCAGTTTTCTGTCGAATTTTTTTGGCTCGAAAATTTTTTCAGTACATTGCAGAAATACGTGCAGGGAATTCTAAGCATTCTGGAAAAATTCGATGCAGTGATTCCTCAGTAGGACCGCGGAACCGCGGCCAAACCCCTGTTCTGGCCGCGGTTCCGCGGCGGTAAAGTGTAATCAATGCATCAAATTTTTACAGTGGGCTCCTGAGTTAAAAATGGGGTTTTTAGAATGTTCTGTTTGGGCCCAAATTTTCTTTGAGTGCTACAGTTGTGCTTGGGGCCCACTTCGGGAAATTCTGTCGATCGAAAATTTTAAATATGTTAGTTCACAGTATTTACATTATATCTGCGACCGTGAATGTCATTTGATCGGTAAATCCTGTCTAACTGCTATAGCCCTTTTAGACGGATTTGCGAACGTGACATTCACGTTGATGTTCTGTGTTGTGCTGTGATGTTGCGGATTTGTCGTGGTGGATAGCTTGGATGCAATGGTAGTACAGTTTGGTTTATTATGTACATTTGATATTGCGGGGCGAGCGTCCGACATGTGGACTGCCATTACTGCCTGTTTGTATATTATTCTTTTGGGGCACGCCCGGGATGAGGTCGATGTACCCGTTGTATGTATATTTTACTTTCTGTACTAGGATTACCCCGCGGTGGGGTGCACGGGTAGCCGGGTTCTAGAGGGCAACGGGCCCGCATCTCATAGCGTTGAGACGGAGGGGGCTTTACTCTAGAATTGGCGGGCTATTCACCGCACTCGTAGGGGGTACAGGTTGACCCAGGAGGGGTGCCCAAGTTACCGGATTCCGTGAAGTGCTGGGTAGTCCATTCACGTTGCTGAAGGGGGCTGCCTCACTTCAGGTTTTGGCGGGTAACTTGCCGCGCCCGTAGGGGTCTAGGATTTCATTGCACAGGCTATCCACACGACCAGGGGAACGTCGGGTTTCAGTAGCGGCTCTGTGAAACCCGGGGATCCCAGATATCTGTATTGTTCTGTGATGCTTATTACATTTCTGTGATGTTGCATTTTATCACGCCTTGAGCGAATATTATATATTGATATATATACTAGAAGATGTTGTATATGTTTTGCATCCGCGCTAGTCCAGTCCCCGCTCTGTCGTTAGTTAAGTAACCTAACGGGTGATGACGGGACCCAGTGGCGAATGCGGATGGCATATACGTACATCATTATTTTCGTTCTTTATTGGTGTGATCAATTGATGGGACTGCGTTGATTCGGATCAATGCAAGCTAAACAAACCTATTCTGATGCCGTTGGAACATTTTTCAAAAAGCTGTTATTGCAAAGGCGTTCTCTTTTGTTTTGCACAGTGGTATTCGGTTATGAATATCCAGCACCTTAGTCGACGAGGCAAGGGCCGAGATCCCTTCACCGGGAGTAACCCCTTGGATAGAAGTTTGCGTCAGGGCAATAACTTCACTATAGTCGATTACGTTTGCTTTGCATCGTGGTATTCAGTTGGAATATCCTGCACCTCATTCTACGGGGAAAGAGCTGAGATCCCTTCACCGGGAGTGACCTCTTTAGCAAAGGTTTTCGCCACTATATTTTTATAAAAGCTATCCAGTTCCTTCAACGATATCAAGTTCATGTTGGAGATATTGCCCTCAGAGTCAATTATTGGATCACAGGCACGTGATTGCAATGATTGAGAGATGACCTATACCGTTAGAACAGTCTTACTCAAGATGATAGTATGCTATCTGGTTTATCTTTATCATCGTGTACTGTTTCAGGTGACCTTACAGGTCACTATTGCACGTTGATAGAGCCCTTAGGATTCTTGCTTGACGGCCAGCAGTATGATGGCGATCATATACGTGGGAGCTGGGGTCTATAAGCACATCCTTAAAAGGTCCCTAGTCGAGGGAGTTTCGAGACAGGGCATCGATACTCCAGAGCAGACTAGTGTATATAGTCGAGACCCCGACGAGGGGCGGTGGCCGGTCTCACAAGCCACTGGTGTCAGTTGGTTCACCTAAGATGTATACAAGTGCTCATTGGGTTATGAGTACACCGGACAGGACTCGCCGGGAACATGCTAGTTGGTCTTATACCAGACGTCAGATAGCAGTTCCCTGGTGACATGTGTACAGGTTAGTTCATCGACCTGAGATCGTCATTTGTCTCGTGTGAGTTCCCACTGTACTTTGATTACTACCCTACCACGGCTCAAAGGAGTCGTGCAAACAGGTTTTAGTTGGGTACAGTCCCGAGCCACATGGAGGCAGTGAGCGGATCTTCAGGGGTTCGTCTCTCCCGGTATTGGGGGTGAGGTCGCGCTGTGTCTAGGAGAGCCATTACACAAAGCCCTCGGCCGAGGCAGGAGATTTACTGGTAGGTATTCCAGTAGTATCTCAGGGTGTTCTGGGCTACACTCCGACACGACTTGTACCGTTTTTGGGGGTCTGACTTTTACCAACCCCCTACGCCCGCCATGCGATGCTCATAGACGAACGGACCGGACTGTACGGATATTGTCACTCACGGACGTCCCTTTTGGTCAATACCTGATAGCCCGTTACGTATGGCTAATACCTCTGACGTACTAGTGGTTAAATCCACAACCAAAGTATTGACGAGTCTTTAGAGTCCCCCACAGACCGTTTTCTCAAGTTTCGAGCGAAACGCTGTAGAGGCCGTATGGAGATATGGCAGGGTTCGATCATATACGTGCGGTATTGCACGGATCGTGATCGGACGGATAATACTAGCGGGCTTTGGTTTAAGCCGGATCCTAGTATTGTACAGTGTGGATTTTGTCTCATTGCATTTGTATTCGGTCGGAATACAAATGCGGGTATGTATATACAGTCGCGGGATTTTCCTGTAATTTATTACGGGATCAGTTTTTTGAAGTTGCCAGTTTGTATTCCGTTTCGGCCAGTTTTCCTTTGTTCCTTCACGGCCGGACTTTTATGATGGAGGGGCTAATTTGCAAGTGTGCAAATTAGCAATTGTGGAGGGTTTATTTGTAAATGAGTGATTATGATGGTTCAAGCATCTTTGCTTTTTCATTCATCATGATTTTGCATTAATGAGAAAGGATTGGAGATTAGATTGATATGGATTATGATGTGAGGCTTGCTTTATGGCTTATGGTCACCATTTTTTTTCATACACTCACCTCCCTTGTATATTTTCCTTTTCTCCAATTTTGTGATGGCCGGCCACTTCTTGTGAGAGAGAGAGAGGGTTCATTTTTGGTGTGGGAAAAATTATCATCTCATATTATGCTTTGCCACAAAAATCGATAGCCATCTCAAAAGCTCATCTTCTTCTTCCCTCCTTTAAAGGCAACTTCACTACCCGTAAGAGACAAAGCATTCTACACTAATCCTACAACACCCTTAGGCATGTCGGCTCGCCAATTTCGTGCCCGAGTTGCCTCGGTCCAGAGGTGGGAGCCCGTAAAAGAACCCGGCGATGTGGTGCCCGTTCCGACGAGGAAATGAAGACCGGAGATTCAGCGAGGAGATCGGAGTGGAGGCGAAGACCGAAGGACACGGATCGCTTGGTATAGCTCTCTACCCCATTCTCTTGATAGCTAGGAATAGGTTAATGGTTACGATCAGGGTTTTTAGGATGCGGTAGTGCCGGTTTAAAGTCAAGAAAATTTTTCGTTTCCGCATTTTGGCCGAGGAAAGATGGCCGGGGCGCTACCGTAGTCCTACATGGTATTAGAGCCACGCCATTAACTGGTCTAGCTTGCTTTAACATGTTTACAAGTTCGATCGAACGGATTTTCCGATAACCCGATTTCTAAAGTGCAGTTTCTGTCAAATTTTTCCAGTGCTCTAAAAATTATTTGGTACGTTGTAAAAATACGAGCAGGGTTTTTTATGAATTCTGTGAAAATTTGGTAGGCTGATGTTACTGTAGCGCGGCGGATCAGCGGCCAAAACCACGTTTTGGCCGCGGATCCGCCGCCGTTCTGTGGCCAAACTGCACCAAATTTTTACAGTGGCTCTCTGACATGGAAATAGGGTTTCTGGTATATTCTTTTTAAGCCCAGATATTTTTGAGTGCTACAGTTGTGCTTGGGGCCCACTTCGGGAAATTCTGTCGATCGAAAATTTTAAACATGTTAGTTCACAGTATTTACATTATATCTGCGACCGTGAATGTCATTTGATCGGTAAATCCTGTCTAACTGCTATAGCCCTTTTAGACGGATTTGCGAACGTGACATTCACGTTGGTGTTCTGTGTTGTGCTGTGATGTTGCGGATTTGTCGTGGTGGATAGCCTGGATGCAATGTTAGTACAGTTTGGTTGTATATGTATATTTGATATTGCGGGGCGAGCGTCCGACATGTGGACTGTCGTTACTGCCTGTTTGTATATTATTCTTTTGGGGAACGACCGGGCTGAGGTCGATGTACCCATTATATATTTTACTTTCTGTACTAGGATTACCCCGCGGAGGGGTGCACGGATAGCCGGATTCTAGAGGGCAACGGGCCCGCATCTCATGGCATTGAGACGGAGGGGGCTTCACTCTAGAATTGGCGGGCTATTCGCCGCACTCGTAGGAGGTATAGGTTGACCCAGGAGGGGTGCCCAAGTTACCGGATTCCGTGAAGTGCTGGGTGGTCCATTCACGTTGCTGAAGGGGGCTGCCTCACTTCAGGTTTTGGCGAGTAACTTGCCGCGCCCGTAGGGGTCTAGGATTTCATTACACAGGCTATCCACACGACCGGGGAACGTCGGGTTTCAGTAGCGGCTCTATGAAACCCGGGGATCCCAGATATCTGTATTATTCTGTGATACTTATTACATTTCTGTGGTGTTGCATTTTATCACGCCTTGAGCGAATATTATATATTGATATATATACTAGTAGATGTTGTATATGTTTTGCATCCGCGCTAGTCCAGTCCCCGCTCTGTCGTTAGTTAAGTAACCTAACGGGTGATGACGGGACCCAGTGGCGAATGCGGATGGCATATACGTACATCATTATTTTCGTTCTTTTGTGGTGTGATTAATTGATGGGACTGCGTTGATTTGGATCAATGCAAGCTAAACAAACCTATTCTAATGTTGTTGGAACATTTTTTTTCAAAAAGCTGTTATTGCAAGGACGTTCTCTTTTGGTTTGCACAGTGGTATTCGGTTATGAATATCCAGCACCTCAGTCGACGAGGCAAGGGCCGAGATCCCTTCACCGGGAGTGACCTCATGGGCAGAAGTTTGCGTCAGGGTAATAACTTCACTATAGCCGATATCCCTTTTTGCTTTGCATCGTGGTATTCATTTGGAATATCCTGCACCTCATTCTATGGGGAAAGAGCCGAGATCCCTTCACCGGGAGTGACCTCTTTAGCAAAGGTTTTCGTCACTATATTTTTATAAAAAGTTATCCGGTTCCTTCAACGATATCAAGTTCATTACGGTAAAAGGTTTTTCGCCAAAAACCATCCGTAGCCCTCCGTCATTTCAGATTAGTATTGCTTAGTATTCGCGCTACGTTTGTCGTTGCTATTCGCCGAGGCGTAGTGTGCGGTAGCTCTGTAATGCTTTCTGTCGCATGGATATGTGGATTGGTTAGGACGGTCGTACGACTTTGTTGATTATTCGTCAAGGGTCGTGCGGGTGGGTTTAACGCAATCAAGATAATGACGGGTTGAACTTGACTAGGACCTTTTGATTTGTTGATTATTCGTCAAGGTCACTTGGGTCCTAGGGGTAAAAATTATATCGGGAGTTTCTAAAGAAACTGAAACTTGCCAGGCTTGCGCATACCTTCTGGAGTGTGATAACGTGAGTAGATTCCGTCACATTATCATGCGATGATAGTTGGATCCCGATTCCCACTGATGAGTTGGTTTACTCCTCGGGTGATCCCGACTAATTCTTCTTTCAGGTTTGGAGGAGAATTTGACGTTACAGTGGGAGGTTTCCTGATTAGATAAAGTGATAACCATTCTGATCTAGGTTAGAGTGCACGCTGAGTGTTTCTTTTCTCTCTCTCTCTCTCTCTCTCTCTGGCAGCGACCATGACCCGACCCTGGACTATGACTCAGTGACCAAGTTGACCGAACCTTCTTAAAACACTGGATTTTGGATTGTCAGAGTTGCAAACCTCTTTGCCACTCCTACTTTTACCCTTTTCTCCAGGACACCCCGTATTACTACGAACGTCCACTTCCATTGGATAAAACCATCATATGGTTATATACGAACTCGAAGGAATTTATTCGAGGATGGTTTCCGGTTCTGGAGAAAACGAATAGGGCTATTCAGTTGTCTTTTCCTCTTACCTTCTCTCAGGTTTCGAGTGTTCCTTGGATTAGGACAGTACACCCATTACGCAAATTGGATAGTCTTCTTCCAAACCATAGGCAGGTGCCGAACGGTGGGGAATGAAGAAAACCAATTAGCCCAACGAAGCTGTGCAGAAGGTATTAAGTTAAGACAAATAAAGGGATTAGTAAGAGGGCAAAGTAAATTGCGACTGCTATTCACGACCAAACCAAGTATTTCATTACCACTCACACTTCACCTTTGTATTTCTCCAGAACACTCGGTATCACTACGAAGATCCACAGTTTATTGGATACTCCATCGTATGGTTATATACGAACTCGAAGGAACTCGTTTCAGTTCGGGGATGGATTCTGGTTCAGGAGAAATAGGAATAAGGTTTATTCAGTTGTCTTTTATCTTTACCTTCTCTCGCATTGCGAGTGCTCCTAGGATTAGGACAGTACACCCATTATGGTTATTGGATAGTCTTCTTCCAAAGCATAGGCTGGTGCCGAACAGTAGGGAAGGAAGAAAACCATTTAGCCTAAGAGGGTGTGCAGAAGGTAATGACTAAAAGACATATAAAGGGATTTAGAAAGATGGCAAAGAAATATACGGTTTCAGTTGTGAATCTGATAATGGAAGAGGCATTACTAGGCATACCCGGATACCCCATCGAAACATTTCAATGTTTCAGTTTCACCGTGTACTGTTAAAAGAAAACTGATTTCCCAATTAACCTTTGCTCCAGGGTATGTATTTACCAGGTTTGATTCTCACATCTGTATGATTTTGCAGATGATGAGTGGGAGTAAGTTATTGGGAATTGGGTGATCATCCTCATTATATCGGGATTCGTTGTAATTGGTGATATTTGAGGAAATCACCTGGGTTGTTTGCCGGATGGCAAATTTTTGGTTTTGAATATCCGTTGTTATGCACCAATTTCAAATTGATATATCTGTACGTTTATTTTTATAAAGTGAGATATAACTTTTTGAAATTATGTCTATGACATTTACCTATATCAGTGGATGGTTAGGTAAGGAGTATTAAACAGCGGTGTAATTCTTCTTAGCCATAAGTACAGTTTTCAACCTACGACACACAGTGAATGAGTCACTAGACTCAGGGGACTTATGCAGAGTATTGTATATTTTCCAGTGTCCATTAGGACAGAGGGGTTGGTCCTCGTACTATATTCGGTTTACTTATGACTTCTCTAGTTCTTAGACAGGTGTTTCGTAGAGACACAAGGTCTAAGTTTTTGAGAAGTTATAGGTATATGAATAAAGTAGAGAACCAGGTGTTGCAAGTATCGGGATTCTTCAAGGTGATCGAAAATGTAGATACTTATGAATGGTATTCAGTTGATAGTAATGATTAAGAGAACTTGCTTCTCTTTCAGTTTACTCATAATTGGAAGTACTCCTAAGTTGAGTAACGCTAATCGGCATCCTTCCATTTAGTTGACATGCACTGGAGACAGCTGCATGATTTGAATCTGGTTTAATTAAATCAGTGCCTCTGTTTCTGTATTGGATATAGAACAGTTCATATCTTGACATTGTTAAGGTACGGGGAGTTGTCCAGCTTATACTTAAAACCAGACACTGGACAACTCAAGGCACGTTTCTGTAATGGCTGTTTGTGGGTTGACCCGGGCTATGATGAGGGTTGACTTTCTACCATCTGGAAGATCAATAGTGATATTGTTCTTGACTCGCTACAGTTTTAATAAAAATGGATTTTTTCAGAAAACAGTAGTGGGAGTATGGTAGAACTGGAAGTGATTCCAGAACCGTAAACGATTACTGAAAATTTGATAAGAACCTAAAGATTCAATTTGGTTTGACATTCCATTGGCCACTCCGCAGATATGGTGGGTAACCTCAGGCACTCGAGAGGTACTTCGGTATGCTCAAAGACGGTGACAGGGAGGTTCTTGTTTACCCAGACTTGCCATTGCTGTTGTTCCAGACTGTGAGACCTGGCAGGAGGATGAGTATAGCGTCGTTCTAAACTGGTTTTAGAAGTGCACGTGTATATGACTCTGCCAGAGGGTTGTCGTAGTCAGTGGGGGCAGCGGAAGTATAATGGACAAGTGGCTTATGTCTATTTATAGACTAAAGCAGATATAGCGGAGATAGATCATCTATTTCTGATGTGACAGTCATAGGTTTGACTTCATCAGAATAGGGGATGGATCTGTTAAGAAGGTAGTAGGGTGTAATGTCCTGGTATTTGGATGACATACACAGAGTAGGAAGTGAAATTCCTATAATACGGTCGGTTATACTTTGGTTGTCACACAGTGGTTTCTCCAGATAGGATATTAATCCAGTTCTGGAGAAACGATCGGAAGCTGTTTTAGAACATAAGTGGATGTTCTAGGGATATGATAACGGCATCCTCCTTCGGGAGACAGTTATCACTCCAGGCTTCCAGGGTGACCTGGATGACAGAGTGTCTGTCAGAGTTATAGTTTTCCCTCTGATGAGGGGAAGTATTTTGGACAGGTGGTCCAAGAGGATACTGAAAGAGGTGTGGCGCAGGATACTGATTAAGTTCAGTTGACGATACAGTCTGAGAAGTTTGGATTTGGAGTTCATTTATGAACTAGGTCCCGTCAGATATCCAGACATACTCTATGACAGGTATTACTCATTTTGGGAGATGGCTTTCTCCGCGAACTTGAGAAAAAGAGAGACATAGAAAGAAACATTAGAGCGGATCCACTCACTGAGACTATTCCTCGTACGCAATAGTTTCGCAAACAGTTTTGATGAGACTGATTAGTAGAGGAGTTGGGTGTTCGGTATCACACGGGCTGTGAGTATGCGACATCACAATAATTAGCCTTGAGTGCAAGTGGGAGATTATTGGAGATAGTGCCCTCAGAGTCAATTATTGGATCACAGGCACGTGATTGCAATGATTGAGAGAGGACCTATACCGTTAGAACAGTCTTACTCAAGATGATAGTATGCTATCTGGTTTATCTTTATCATCGTGTACTGTTTCAGGTGACCTTACAGGTCACTATTGCACGTTGATAAAGCCCTTAGGATTCTTGCTTGACGGCCAGCAGTATGATGGCGATCATATACGCGGGAGCTAGGGTCTATAAGCACATCCTTAAAAGGTCCCTAGTCGTGGGAGTTTCGAGACAGGGCATCGATACTCCAGAGCAGACTAGTGTATACAGTCGAGACCCCGACGAGGGGCGGTGGCCAGTCTCACAAGCCACTGGTGTCAGTTGGTTCACCTAAGATGTATACAGGTGCTCATTGGGTTATGAGTACACCGGACAGGACTCGCCGGGAATATGCTAGTTGGTCTTATACCAGACGTCAGATAGCAGTTCCCTGGTGATATGTGTACAGGTTAGTTCATCGACCTGAGATCGTCATTTGTCTTGTGTGAGTTCCCACTGTACTTTGATTACTACCCTACCACGGCTCAAAGGAGTCGTGCAAACAGGTTTTAGTTGGGTACAGTCCCGAGCCATATGGAGGCAGTGAGCGGATCGGCAGGGGTTCGTCTCTCCCGGTATTGGGGGTGAGGTCTCTCTGTGTCTAGGAGAGCCATTACACAAAGCTCTCGGCCGAGGCAGGAGATTTACTGGTAGGTATTCCAATAGTATCTCAGGGTGTTCTGGGCTACACTCCGACACGACTTGTACCGCTTTTAGGGGTCTGACTTTTACCAACCCCCTAGGCCCGCCATGCGATGCTCATAGAAGAACGGACCGGACTGTACGGATATTGTCACTGACAGGCTCAGTAGGGTGTCAGCATGAGTTCGCTCACGGACGTCCCTTTTGGTCAATACCTGGTAGCCCGTTACGTATGGCTAATACCTCTGACGCACTAGTGGTTAAATCCACAACCAAAGTATTGACGAGCCTTTAGAGTCCCCCACAGACCGTTTTCTCAAGTTTCGGGCGAAACGCTGTAGAGGCCGTATGGAGATATGGCAGGGTTCGATCATATATGTGCGGTATTGCACGGATCGTGATCGGACGGATAATACTAGCGGGCTTTGGTTTAAGCCGGATCCTAGTATTGTACAGTGTGGATTTTGTCTCATTGCATTTGTAGTCGGTCGGAATACAAATGCGGGTATGTATATACAGTCGTGGGGTTTTCCTGTAATTTATTACGGGATCAGTTTTTTGAAGTTGCCAGTTTGCAAAGGAGGAATCAAAGGCATTCGCAAACTAACTATTCCGTTTCGGCCAGTTTTCCTTTGTTCCTTCACGGCCGGACTTTTATGATGGAGGGGCTAATTTGCAAGTGTGCAAATTAGCAATTGTGGAGGGTTTATTTGTAAATGAGTGATTATGATGGTTCAAGCATCTTTGCTTTTTCATTCATCATGATTTTGCATTAATGAGAAAGGATTGGAGATTAGATTGATAAGGATTATGATGTGAGGCTTGCTTTATGGCTTATGGTCACCATTTCTTTTCCTACACTCACCTCCCTTGTATATTTTCCTTTTCTCCAATTTTGTGATGGCCGGCCACTTCTTGTGTGAGAGAGAGAGGGTTCATTTTTGGTGTGGGAAAAATTATCATATCATATTATGCTTTGCCACAAAAATCGATAGCCATCTCAAAAGCTCATCTTCTTCTTCCCTCCTTCAAAGGCAACTTCACTACCCGTAAGAGACAAAGCATTCTACACTGATCCTACAACACCCTTAGGCACGTCGGCTCGCCAACTCGTGCCCGAGTTGCCTCGGTCCAGAGGTGGGAGTCTGTAAAAGAACCCGGCGATGTGGTGCCCGTTCCGACAAGGAAATGAAGACCGGAGATTCCGCGAGGAGATCGGAGTGAAGGCGAAGACCGAAGGACACGGATCGCTTGGTATAGCTCTCTACCCCATTCTCTTGATAGCTAGGATTAGGTTAATGGTTACGATTCGGGTTTTTAGGATGCGGTAGTGCCGGTTTAAAGTCAAGAAAATTTTTCGTTTCCGCATTTTGGCCGAGGAAAGACGGCCGGGGCTATACCGTAGTCCTACAGTTCATTACGTTAAAGGTTTTTTGCCAGAAACCATTCGTAGCCCTCCGTCATTTCAGACGAGTAGCACGTACTATTCATGCTATGTTTGTTGACCTTTGTCAAGGCATAGTGTATGGTAGCTGCTTGTTACCTTTCTGCTGCATAGATAGATGCGTTGGTTTGGGATAATCGTATAGCCTTGTTGATCTTCGTCAAGGGCTTGTACGGGTGGGTTCAAATTAACCTGGACAATGACGGGTAGAACTTGACATGTGACTTATGATTAGTTGACCTTCGTCAAGGTCATAAGAGCATGGGGCAAAAATCACATCGGGAGTTTCTAAAGAAACTGAAACTTGCCAGATATGCGCATACCTTCTGGAGTGTGATAACGTGAGCGGATTCCGTCACATTATCATGCGATGATAGTTGGATCCCGATTCCTACTGATGAGTTGGTTTAATTCTCGGGTGATCCCGACTAATTCTTCTTTCAGGTTTGGGGAAGAATTTAATGTTACAATGGGAGGTTTCCTGATTAGATAAAGTGACAACCATTCTGATCTAGGTTAGAGTGCACGCTGAGTGTTTCTTTTCTCTCTCTCTTTGGCAGCGACCATGACCCGACCCTAGACTATAACTCAGTGACCAAAATTGACCGAACCTTCTTAAACACTGGCTTTTGGATTGTCAGAGTTGCATACCGCATTGCCACTTCTACTTTTACCCTTTTCTCCAGGACACCCCGTATTACTACGAACATCCACTTCCATTGGATAAAACCATCGTATGGTTATATACGAACTCGAAGGAATTTATTCGAGGATGGTTTCCGGTTCTGGAGAAAACAAATAGGACTATTCAGTTGTCTTTTCCTTTTTACCTTCTCTCAGGTTGCGAGTACTCCTTGCTTTAGGAGATAGTACACCTATTACGCAAATTGGATAGTCTTCTTCCAAACCTTAGGCTGGTGCCGAACGGTAGGGAATGAAGAAAACTAATTAGCCTAAATGGTGTACAGAAGGTATTATGTAAAGACAAATAAAGGGATTAGTAAGAGGGCAAAGTAAATTGCGACTGCTATTCACGACCAAACCAAGTATTTCTTCGCCAATCCTACATCACCTTTGTATTTCTCCAGGACACTCCGCATCACTACGAAGATCCACAGTTTATTGGATACTCCATCGTATGGTTATATACGAACTCGAAAGGAACTTGTTCCAGTTCGGGGATGGATTCTGGTTCAGGAGAAATAGGAATAAGATTTATTCGGTTGTCTTTTATCTTCACCTTCTCTCGCATTGCGAGTGCTCCTAGGATTAGGACAGTACACCCATTATGCTTATTGGATAGTCTTCTTCCAAACCATAGGCTGGTGCCGAACGGTAGGGAAGGAAGAAAACCACTTAGCCTAAAAGGGGTGTACAGAAGGAAATGACTAAAGACATATAAAGGGATTTGGAGAGATGACAATGAAATATACGGTTACAGTTGTGAATCTGGATAATGGAAGAGGCATTACTAGAAATACCCGGATACCCCTACGAAATATTTCAATGTTTCAGTTTCACTGTGTATTGTTAAAAGAAAACTGATTTCCCAATTAGTCCTTACTCCAGGATATGTATTTACCAGATATGATTCTCACATCTGTATGGTTTTACAGATGATTGTTGGATATGGTGCCCTCAAAGTCAATTATTGGATCGCAGGCACGTGATTGCAATGATTACGGAGGACCTATACCGGTAGGACAGTCTTACTCGAGATGATAGTATGCTATCTGGTTTACTTTTATCAGTCGTGTACAGGTTCAGGTGACTGATCACTGTTACACTTTGATAGAGCCCTTAGGATCTCGCTTTACTACCAACAGTATAATGGCGATCATATATGTGAGAGTTGGGTAGTCTATAAGCATATCCTTAATTGTGGTCCCTAGTCGTGGGAGTTTCGAGACAAGGCATCGATACTCCGGAGTAGACTAGTGTATACAGTCGAGACCCCGACAAGGGGCGATGGCCGGTCTCACAAGCCACTGGTGTCAGTTGGATCACCTAAGATGTATACAGGTGCCCATTGGGTTATGAGTACACCGGACAGGACTCGCCGGGAACCTGCTAGTTGGTATTATATCTATCGTCAGATAGCACTTCCCTGGTGACATGTGTACAGGTTAGTTCATCGACCTGAGGTCGTCATTTGTCTTGTGTGAGTTCCCACTGTGCTTTGATTTCTACCCTACCACGGCTCAAAGGAGTCGTGCAAACAGGTAGTTTTTGGGTACAGTCCCGAGCCACATGGAGGTAAGTAAGCGGATCGGCATGGGATTCGTCTCTCCCAGTATTGGGGGTGAGATCGCGCTGTGTTTAGGAGAGCCATTACACATAGCCCTCGGCCGAGACAGGAGATTTACTGGTAGGTACTCCAGTAGTATCTCAGGGTGTTTTTGGGCTACACTCCGACACGACTTATACAGCTATTGGGGGTCTGACGTTACCAGCCCCCCAGGCCGATATACGAAACTCATAGGCTAAAGGACCGGACTGTATATACATTGTCACTGTTAGGCTCAGTAGGGTTTCTGGATGAGTTCGCTCATCAGCCTCCCTTGAGGTCAGTGCATGGGCAGCCGTTACGCACAGCTAGTGCCGCTGACGGCTTGTGGTTAAACCCACTGCCAGGGTACTGACGAGTCATTAGAGTCCCCCACAGACAGTTTCCCAAGTTCGGGCAAAACGTTGTAGAGGCCGTATGGTTTTATGGCAGGGTTTGGAAAATGCACGTGCGTTTACGCACGTGTCATATTTCGGGCAGATAATACTGGTGGGTTTTGGTTTAAGCCGGATCCGAGTATTATATTGAGTAGATATAATATCTTTATCTCAGTTGCATTTGTATTCGGTTGTAATACAAATGCGGGTATGTTTATACTGTTACGGGATTGTCCTGAAATTCGTTTCGGGATCGCTTTTGGAAGTTGCCAGTTTCCAGTTTTCTATCGCCCGTATTAAACATTCGGTTTAATGCGGATTTATCTTTTCTTCACTTGGGTGAGTCATGAGGTGAGTCGTGTTTCTAGAAGGTTCTAGAATGGTGACTAGGTTAGTGACTCATTATTGTTCATTTAATGATTTGCTAGGTGTATTAGTGAGTCACCTTTCCATTAATGCTTTTTGTTTTTGCTTTGATATTTCTTCATGATAAGTATTGATTATGGTCACCCCCTCTTTTCCTACACTCACCTCCCTCCTTCTATATATATGGTCGGCCCCTCTTGAAGAAAGATTATGGTTGTTGTTTAAAAAAGATGATAGTTTTTGGTGTATGGAAATTTCATAGCTCTTTTTATTCCATCACCCGATTCAAATGGCAACTTCATTAACTGTTCGTCCATGGCTTTGGACGAAGCGAGACAAAGTGTTCTACTCATTCTCTACATCAATCTTGGTCATCTCTTTTAGCAAACTTGATGACCGAGTTTCCTCGGGTCAGAGGCGGGAGCCCGTTTAAAGATCCGTTGACGTGGTGCCACCTGGACGAGGAGATCGGAGATCGACGAGATTGAAGCAGCCGCAACGGAGCGTAGGATGATGGTTAAAGAACGAAGGACTCAGATCGTTCGGTATAACCTTTCTACCCTCTTTGTAGTTTGTTAGTTTAGCAATAATGGCAGATCCGGGTTATAGTATACGATAGCGCCAGTTAAAAAGTTTTTGTTCCGCATTTGGCGTCTGTTAGACGGCCGGGACGCTACCGTAGACTTACAGTGGTATCAGAGCCTCGCCATTAAGCTTTACTAACTTGTGCTAACGCGTTTACAATATCGATCGAACGAAATTTCGAAAACTACAATTTTCTGGGTTAAAGTTTCTGTCGATTTTTAAAAGGGTCTAAAAATTATTTTGCATATCACAGAAAACAGAGCAGGCTTTATTAAGAATTCTTGTAAAATTTGGTCAACTGAAGCTTCCAAAGGGCCGCGGAACCGCCGCGCAAACCCTAGTTTGGCCGAGATTCCGCCGCCGTTTTGGAGCTACAGTAAACCATTTTTCTATAGTAGGTTCTTCTTGTAAAATTGTTGTTTATGGAATATTTCTTTTGGGCCCAAATTTTTTACTGTACACCAGATGTACGTGGGGTCCACTTAGGGAAGTTTTGTCGATCGGAATTTTAAACTTGTTAGTTTGCAGTACTTTCATTATATCTCCGACCGTGAATGTCATTCGAGTGGTAAACCGCGTCTGATTGCTATAGTTCTTTTAGACGGGTTTGCGAACGTGATATTCACGTTGATGTTCTATGTTGTGCTGTGATGTTGCGGATTTGTCGTGGTGGATAGCAGTGTGCAATGGTAGTGCAGTTTGGATTTATTTGTACATTTGATATTGCGGGGCGAGCGTCCAACATGTGGACTGCTGTCACTGCCTGTTTGTATAATATTCTTTTGGAGCACGACCGGGCTGAGGTCGATGTACCCGTTGTACATATTATTTATTTCTGTACTAGGTTTACCCCACGACGGAGTGCACGGATGGCCAGGTTCTGGAGGGCAACGGGTCCGCATCTCTTGGCTTTGAGAGGCAAAGGGGCCTCACTCTAGAATTGGCAGACTATTCGCCGCACTCGTAAGGGGTACAGGTTGACCCAAGGAGGGGTGCTCAAGTTACCGGATTCCGTGAAGTGCTGGGTGGTCCATTCACTTTGCTGTAGGGGGCTGCCTCGCTTCAGGTTTTGGCGGGTAACTTGCCGCACCCGTAGAGGTATAGGTTTCATTGCACAGGCTATCCACACGACCAGGGGAACGTCGGGTTTCAGTAGCGGCTCTGTGAAACCCGGGGATCCCAGATTATCTGTATTGTTCTGTGATGCTTATTACTTTTCTGTAATGTTGCATATTATCACGCCTGGAGCGATTATTGTATATTGGTATATATACTATTAGATGTTGTATATGTTTTACACCCGTGCCAGTCCAGTCTCCGCTCTGTCGTTAGTTAAGTAACCTAACGGGTGATGACGGGACCCAGTGACGAATGCGGATGGCATATACGTACATTTTATTTTCGTTCTTTTCTGGTGTGATTATTTGATGGGACTGCGTTGATTCTGATTAATGCAAAGGAAAATAAACCTATTTGGCAGTTGTTGGAACAGTTTTAAAAAGTGTTATTACAAAGACGTTTCCTTTTGCTTTGCATAGCGGTATTCGGTTGGAATATCCTGCACCGCATTCGACGAGGCAAGGGCCGATATCCCTTCACCGGGAGTGACCCCTTAGGCAAAAGTTTGCGTCAGGGTAATAATTTCACTATAGTCGATTACAAGTTGCTTTGCATAGCGGTATTCAGTTAGAATATCCTGCACCTCATTCCACGAGAAAAGAGCCGAGATCCCTTCACCAGGAGTGACCTCTTTAGCAAAGGTTTTCGCCACTATATTTTTATAAAAAGCTATCAGGTTCCTTCAGCGATATCAAGTTCACTACGTTAAAGGTTTTTCACCAAAAACCAGCCGTAGCCCTCCGTCATTTCTTTTAGGTATTCAGTAGTATTCAAGCTATGTATTTTGACCTAACGCCAAGGCATAGTGTTTGGTAGCTGCTGGGTATTCATTTGTTGCATAGATAGATGAGTTGGTTTGGGACAGTCGTTCTGCCATTTTGACCTAACGCCAAGGGCATGTACGGGTGGGTTCAAATTGACAAGATAGTGACGGGTAGAACTTGGCATGTGACTTATGACATTTTGACCTAACGCTAAGGTCATAAGAGCATGGGGCAAAAATTATATCGGGAGTTTCTAAAGAAACTGAAACTTGCCAAGTATGTGCATACCTTCTGGAGTGTGATAACGTGAGTGGATTCCGTCACGTTATCATGCGATGAGAGTTGGATCCCGATTCCCACTGATGAGTTGGTTTACTCTTCGGGTGATCCCGATTGATTCTTCTTTTAGGTTTGGAGGAGAATTTGACAGTACAGTGGGAGGTTCCTGATTAGATAAAGTGATAACCATTCTGATCTAGGTTAGAGCGCACGCAGAGTGTTTCTTTTCTCTCTCTCTCTCTTTGGCAGCGACCATTGACCGACCCTAGACTATGACCCAGTGACCAAGTTGACCGAACCTTCTTAAAATACTGGCTTTTGGATTGTCTAAGTTGCATAAGTCATTGCCGCTCCTTCTTTTACCCTTTGCATTTCTCAGAACACCCCGTATTACTACGGTCGTCCACTTCCATTGGATAGATCCATCGTATGGTTATATACGAACTCGGAGGGACTTCATCGAGGATGGATCCAGGTTCAGGAGAAATAGAATTGGTTTATTCAGTTGTCTTTTATTATCACCTTCTCTCAGGTTGCAAGGGCTCCTTAGTTTAGGAGAGTACACCTATTGCGCTTATTGGATAGTCTTATTCCAAACCATAGGTAGGTGCCGAAAGGTAGGGAATGAAGAAAACCAATTAGCCTAAGTAGGGTGTGCAGAAAGGTAATATGTAAAAACAAAATAAAGGGATTAGAAAGAGGGCAAAGTAAATTGCGACTGCTATCATTCACGACTAAACCGCGTAGTTCATCGCCACTCCTATTTCACCTTTGCTTTTTTCCCCAGTTCGGGAGAAATAGAATAAGGTATTATTCAGTTGTCTTTTATCATCACCTTCTCTCAAGTTACGAGTACTCCTTGGTTTAGGAGGGTACACCTATTATGCTTATTGGATAGTCTTCTTCCAAACCATAGGCTGGTGCCGAACGGTAGGGAAGGAAGAAAACCACTTAGCCTAAAAGGGGTGTACAGAAGGAAATGACTAAAGACAAATAAAGGGATTTAGAGATATGGCAAAGAAATATACGGTTATAGTCATGAATTGAATTATGGAAGAGGCATTGCTAAGAATACTAGGATACCCCTACGAAACATTTTCATGTTTCAGTGCATTGTTAAATGAAAACTGTTTTCCCGATTAGATACTTATTCCAGGGCATGTATTTACCAGGTTTCATTCTCATATCTGTATGGTTTTACAGATGATGAGTGGGAGTAAATTATTGGGAATTAGGTAATCATCCTCATTATATCGGAATTCGTTGTAATTGGTGATATTTGAGGAAATTGCCTGGGTACAATTTTCAACCTACGATACACAGGTTTTGAGTTATTCAACTCAGCGGACTTATACAGAGTATTGTATGTTGTCCAGTGTCCATCAGGACAAAGGGGTAGGTCCTCGTATTATGTTCTGTTTACTTATGACTTCTCTAGTTTTTAGACAAGTGTTTCGTAGAAATACAAGGTCTAAGTTTTGAGAAGTTATGGGTATAAGAATAAAGTAGAGAACCAGATGTCGCAAGTATCGAGATTCTTCAAAGAGATCGAAGATGTAGATTCTTGTGATTGGTATTCAGTTGATAGTAATGGTTTTGAGAAACTTGTTTCTCTTTCAAGTTACTCATAATTGGATGGATTCCTAAGTTGAGTAATGCTGATTAGCTTCTCTCCATTAAGTTGATATGCACTGGAGACAGTTGCATGATTAGAATCTGGTTCCAATTAAATAAAGTGCCAAAGTTTCTATATTGGATATAGAATGGTTCATATCTTAACGATGTTAAGGTACGGTGAGTTGTCCAGCTTATGCTTAAAACCAGACTCTGGATAACTCAAGGCACGTTTCTGTAATGGCAGTTTGTGGGTTGAACCTGGCTTTGACGAGGGTTGATTTTCTACCATCTGGAAGATCAATAGTGATATTGTTCTTGACTCGCCACAGTTTTAGTAAAATGCATTTTTTCAGAAAACAGTAGTGGGAGTATGGTAGAACTGGAAGTGATTCCAGAACCGCAAACGACTACGGAAAATTTAATAGGACCTAAAGATTCAATCAGGTTTGACATTCCATTAGCCACTCCGCAGATATGGTGGGTAACCTCAGACACCCGAGAGGTACTTCGGTAGCCTCAAGGATGGTGACAGGGAGGTTCTTGTTTACCCAGACTTGATACTACTGTTGTCCCAGACTATGAGACCCGGCAGGAGGTTAAATATAGCGTCGTTCTAAACTAGCTTTAGAAGTGCACGTATATATTATTCTGCCAGAGGGTTGTTGTAGTCAGTGGGAGCAGCGGAAGCATAGTGGGCAAGAAGCTTATGTCTATTTATAGACTTAAGCAGTTATAGCGGAGATAGATCATCTAGTTTTGATATGACGGTCATAGGTTTGACTTTATCAGAATAGGGGATGGATCTGTTAAGAAGGTAGTAGGGTGTGATGTCACGGTATTTGGATGACATACACAGAGTAGGAAGTAAAATTCCTATACTATGATCGGTTGTACTGTGGTCGTCACACAGTTGTTTCTCCAGACAGGATATGGATAAAATATCTGACATTCTGGTTTCTAGATCTATGGTTTTAGATCTAGATTTGGGTAGTTTCCCAATGTGGGTACTTTGACAGTATTCTGATAGTATTTAGAATAGATGACTCCTGGCATGGTGGTGTACCTGCAGGTGATGGAGTCACCCTCTCTAAAGGTGTCTTACAGACTAAAGGGGAGAGGGATGTGCATGATTGGCAGATCACTTGCTGAGGCAATTGAGTCAATCGTGAGATGTCAAGTACCACACCAGATGTTGTTTTTGCACTAGATGCAATAAGTTTGTAATAATCCAATCCTGGATAAACATAAGGAAGCAGTTTTAGAACATAAGTGCATGTTCTACGGATTTTATGACGGCAGCCTCCTTCGGGAGACGGTTATCATTCCAGGCTTCAAAGGTGACATGGTTGACAGAGTGATTGTCAGAGTTATAGTTTTCCCTCTTATGAGGGACAATATTATGGACAGGTGGTCCAAGAGGATACTGTGGGAGGCTTGGTGCTGGATACTGATTAGGTTCAGTGATCGATACAGTCTAAGAAGTTTGGATTTGGAGTTCATTTATGAACTAGGTCCCATCAGATATCCAGACATATTCTAAGACAGGTATTACTCAATTCGGGAGATGGCTTTCTCCGCGAACTTAAGATTAAGAGAGACATAGAAAGAAACATCAGGGCGGATCCACTCACTGATGCTATTTCTCGAACACAATAGTTTTACAAACGGGCTTTGTGAAACTGATTAGTAGAGGAGTTGGATGTTCGGTTTCACACGGGCTGTGAGTAGTCGACATCGCAATAATTAGCCTTAAGTGCAAGTGGGAGATTGTTGGATATAGTGCCCTCAAAGTCAATTATTGAATCGCAGGCATGTGATTGCAATGATTGCGGAGGACCTATACCGGTAGGACAGTCTTACTCGAGATGATAGTATGCTATCTGGTTTACCTTTATCAGTCGTGTACAGGTTCGGGTGACTGATCACTGTTACACTTTGATAGAGCCCTTAGGATCTTGCTTTACTACCAACAGTATGATGGCGATCATATACGTGAGAGTTGGGTAGTCTATAAGCATATCCTTAATTGTGGTCCCTAGTCGTGGGAGTTTCGAGACAGGGCATCGATACTCCGGAGTAGACTAGTGTATACAGTCGAGACCCCGACGAGGGGCGGTGGCCGGTCTCACAAGCCACTGGTGTCAGTTGTATCACCTAAGATGTATACAGGTGCTCATTGGGTTATGAGTACACCGGACAGGACTCGCCGGGAACCTGCTAGTTGGTATTATACCTATCGTCAGATAGCACTTCCCTGGTGACATGTGTACAGGTTAGTTCTTCGACCTGAGGTCGTCATTTGTCTCGTGTGAGTTCCCACTGTGCTTTGATTTCTACCCTACCACGGCTTAAAGGAGTTGTGCAAACAGGTAGTTTTTGGGTACAATCCCGAGCCACATGGAGGCAAGTGAGCGGATCGGCAGGGGATTCGTCTCTCCCGGTATTGGGGGTGAGATCGCGCTGTGTTTAGGAGAGCCATTACACATAGCCCTCGGCCGAGGCAGGAGATTTACTGGTAGGTACTCCAGTAGTATCTCAGGGTGTTTTTGGGCTACACCCCGACACGACTTATACAGCTATTGGGGGTCTGACGTTACCAGCCCCCTAGGCCGATATACGATACTCATAGGAGAACGGACCAGACTGTATATACATTGTCACTGTTAGGTTCAGTAGGGTTTCTGGATGAGTTCGCTCATCAGCCTCCCTTGAGGTCAGTGCATGGGCAGCCGTTACGCACAGCTAGTGTCGCTGACGGCTTGTGGTTAAACCCACTGCTAGGGTACTGACGAGTTATTAGAGTCCCCCACAGACAGTTTCCCAAGTTCGGGCGAAACGTTATAGAGGCCGTGTGGTTTTATGGCAGGGTTCGGAAAATGCACGTGCGTTTATGCACGTGTCATATTTCGGGCAGATAATACTGGTGGGTTTTGGTTTAAGCCGGATCCGAGTATTATATTGAGTAGATATATTATCTTTGTCTCAGTTGCATTTGTATTCGGTTGTAATACAAATGAGAGTATGTTTATACTGTTACGGGGTTGTCCTGAAATTCGTTTCGGGATCGCTTTTGGAAGTTGCCAGTTTCCAGTTTTCTATCGCCCGTATTAAACATTCGGTTTAATGCGGATTTATCCTTTCTTCACTTGGGTGAGTCATGAAGTGAGTCATGTTTTTAGAAGGCTCTAGAATGGTGACTAGGTTAGTGACTCATTATTGTTCATTTAATGATTTGCTAGGTGTATTAGTGAGTCACCTTTACCATTAATGCTTTTTGTTTTTTCTTTGATATTTCTTCATGATAAGTATTGCTTATGGTCACCCCCTCTTTTCCTACACTCACCTCCCTCCTTCTATATATATGGCCGGCCCCTCTTGGAGAAAGTGTAGGGTTCCTAGGCACTCACAAGAGGTCTCACAAGGCATCAACCATGCCAATTTCAAAAAATACGGTGCCGAGAAACCCTAGACTAGATCGTTAACTAGATATTTTAGGCGAAACAATGAAACTAGTTTACAACTAAACTAAAAGAACGGAAATACAACCTTTGTAGATCCGGTTCTCCACCTCCATAGCTCCGTGATGATGTCTCCTCGCTGTCCAAATCGAATCCATGACTCTTGCATCGGCTTCATCGGAGAAAAAGCGGGCTAGGTCATCGACGACGATGCCGAAGATGATCTACGTCGAGGCATCACTAGATCAAGCTCCACCTTCACCAAGCCATGAAAACTTATGAAGGAAACACACTCTACTACTTGGCAAGAGGTAGAGGATGAAGAAATAGGAAGCGGGTTCACTTTAGAATTGGATTTCTCACTCATTTGCTCAAGTTGCCATTGTTGAAGCAAGCTTTCTTCAAGTGAAGAAGAAGAAGAAGAAAGAAAGAAAGAATATGATAAGTGTTAATTAAAAATGGAAAAGAAAATCAATACTTATCATATTCAAACCATGGTTATGTGTAGAGACTAAACTAGGGTTAGTGGGAATGGTTAGGGTTAAGCATGAGACAAAATGGTGACTTAGTCAAACCTTCATGAAGTTTCAACATACAAACAAACAAAGCCACCATTTTCCCTTTATGCTTTTCATTTTCCAAAAAGAATAAATAAATAAATAAATGAATGAATAAGAAAATGAAAACCCTAACCATTACACAACCATGGTTTAATCTTTACACAAACCCTAGTTAGCATGTATCATCAAACATGATACAAACTTGTGTACAAAAGTATATCACATATACAATGTGCACAATCCAAGTGAGAAAATCCATTTAAAGTGAACCGATACTAGTTAATGCAAAGTAATATATCATATATATATAATTATACATTAAATCATTAAATCAACACTTGATTTAATGATCCGGTCATATAGCATATAACCGACTAGTATCATCAATAACAACTTATCGAAACAACACTTGATCCGATAACCCGGCTATATCGCATATAACCGAGCAATGTCACATATCGCGAGAATCAAATACAGTATCACATACTGGTATCATTCTCGGTCCCGCACATATCTCATATGCGCTCCTATTTCGTTTCGCTTGAGCCAGGAAACCTCTGTGTAGGACTCTAAAGACTCGTCAATACGCCGGCAGCAGATGATGATCATATCAAGCATCCACAAGCCGCAAGCGGTCTGCTAAACGTAACGGCCACCCGGGTATTGAGCGATCAGAAGATCGACGAGCAAGCCCGCTCACACTCCAGTGAATCCAACCAGTAACACTACCGTACAGTCCGGTCTGATCGTCTGATATGTCGCATATCTCGTCTAGGGGTGGTAAACGTCAGACCCCAATAGCTTGATAAGTCGTGTCAATATGAGGTCTATAACAATTCGAGAAACTACTGGTAACACTTACCAGTAAATCTCAGCAACCCTGGCCAGGGATTTCCGGTTATAGCCAATCGAACACAGCGCAACATCAACTCCCTATACCGGGAGAGACGAATCCCCTCCTATCGCTCATTGCCTCCATGTGATTCGGGACTGTACCCAAAAACCACCGTTTTGCACGCCCTCTTGGACGTGGTAAGGTGGAAATCAAAGCACAGTGGGAACCACACAAGACTCTATGACGATCTCGGGTCAACAGACTACTCTGTACCAGTGTCACCAGAGAACTGCCATCTGACGTAAGGTATAATACCATCTGGGAGTTCTCGGCGAGTCCGTCCAGTGTACCCAGTCTCTACTGAGCACCCGTATATCATCTCTGATGTCAAACACCAATGGATATGGGATCATCCATTGCCCATCTGTATGGGTCGAGAAGGTATACGCTAGTCTACTCTGGTATATCGATGCCCCGTCTCGATATACCCACGACTAGGAACCTTGAAGGATGTACTTATGGACTACCATGTCCCCACTAGTATGATCCGCATCATAGTCCAGATAGTCAAGTACACATCCTAAGGGCTTTACCAACATGTAACAGAGAGACAATTAGTATACACGTTAAGGTAAAGATCAACCAGATAGCATACTATCATGTCGAGCAAGAAAGTCCTCCCTATATATGTCCAAGCATCCACTACAATATACATCCTATGTATAGTAATGGCCTCTAGGGCATACATATAACTAACAATCTCCCACTTGCACTAGGGCCATCTGATAGCAGTGGTTGTAGTATCTCATACTCAACCATCCCATAAAAATCTCTCTTTGGGAACAGGCCTTTGTGAGTGGATCCGCTGTGTTTGTCCTCTGAGTCTACTCTCCAAACCTCGATCACCCTGGAGATCAACCATCTCCATGATCAGGTGACACTGCCTTAGAATATGTCTGGATCACTGATGGGACCGGCGTTCCTCGGCATAAGCCACAACTCCATTGTCTCACAATGGTAGGAACGTAGTTCATCTCATGAACCAATATACACCCAAACAACCTCTTTGGTAGCATCTTAAGTAGCGAATGTATCCAGCCTTTATCGTCTAGTATGCCACGGTATCTAGCTTGGAACTTTTCCAACATACCGTCCCTCCACTGAGGGTAAAGACAATGCCTGTGACTGACATTCAGTCGTCTTTATCACCCTGGAACCATTCCAGTGATTCTCCCCAGGGTCGATTGATACCGTCTCACTACAACTAGTGAGAATCCTAACATCCAATTAGATCTATCTCATAGATCCAAAACCCAGGATTTAGGAGGTATCACTTTGATCCTATATGGAGAATCATTGTGATAAGCAGAGATTGACCGAGCGTAGCATAGGAAACTCCTTCCCTATCAAGAGCATGTCATCCACGTACTCTACGAGGATCGTCACTATACTCCCAACTACCTTTTTGTATATACAAGGTTCATCTACCATTTTGATGAAGTCAAACTCTTTGACTACCACATCAAAACAGATGTTCTAACCCCGCGATGCCTGCTTTATCCTATAAAGCATCTTGTACACGTTTCCGCTGCTCCCACTGTCTACGAAGCCCTCTGGCTGTATACTTATAGACGCTCTCTTCCAAATCATTATTTAGAAAAGCAGTCAAGACACCCAACCACAGATATCGTAGTCATGGTATGCAGCCGTGGCAAGTAGGATCTGGATGGACTTAAGCATAGGCACTGGAAAAGGTTTCATCATTATCCACGCCTGGTTGATGACGAAAACCTTTAACATGTCTAGCTTTGAAAGTCTCAACCTTTCCAAGTATACCAAGTAATCTTCTCAAGATATACATGCTCCTGATGGGGATTTAACCCTTCAGATATAGCAACCAAAGTCCATACTTTGTTGGTGTATAAGGATTCCGTCTCAGATCGCTAAGCATCCAGCCATTCTTACAGAGTCCCACTCCTGATGGCCAGCTCGATAACTAGTTGGGTCATCATCTCATGATGCAATCCTCGCTCCCACTGTCATAGAGAAACCAAAGTATCTCTCAGGTGGGTGAGGAACCCTACTAGATCGGCGGAGAGGCTGAGGTTCGTTGGTTACTATTGAATCCTTCGGTTCTACCAAATCATTTGCTGTAGTTTGTATAGCTGGAACCTTTCCAGTTCTACATAACAGATCTTGCCTCGAGCTTGTCCGGATTTTGCTTTTAGACACAGGCCGGACAACCCCAAATCTTAACTAACTTAAGAGATGGGCTCTTCCCTTTCCATATCACATATGAAGTGGTAGGTAACTGATTTGATTGGAACCGTATTCAATAGGTATGCAACTTCATAAGTGCATAACTCCCAAAAGGAAATAGGCAACTTAGTAGTACTCATCATAGAGCACACCATATCAAATAGGGTGCATCTGCTCCGCCCCGATACACCGACGTACTGTGATGTATACGGAGGAGTAATGCTGAGAGAGAATCTCATTCTCCTTTAGAATAGTCCAGGAATTCCATGCACAAGTATTCTCCTCCCTGATCTCATCATAGGACATAATACTTATACCCGTATTTGATTCTCTACTTCTAACTTATATTCTGTGAATATCTCAAAAGGTTCGGACTTGTGTTTCAACAGGAACATAGGTCTGAATCTCGAAAGATCATCAGAGAATGTAATGAAGTACAAAGAACCGGTCTTGGCATGTGTAGACAGGGGACCTTACATACATCATCATGTATCAGTCCCAAGAGTTCACTAACTCTTTCTCTGTTTCCAATAAACAGAGCTATGACCATCTTATCTTTGTGACATGACTGGCAAGTTTCACAAGATGTAAATTCAAACTGATTTAAATATACATCTTTATGTAACTTCAGCTAGTCGGGTCACATTGATATGACCTAGTCTACAATGCCTCAAGAAGGATTCGTTCATTTCTGAACTCTTCCTCTTGTGTGTATTCCATATACTAAGAACTGTAGTTTGATTTAGAACATCAACGCTTTTAGATAACGTGCCTGATACGATCAACTTTTGATATAGGAAATGTTCAAAACATTATCCAACAATACAAAATTATATCCTTTCTTTACTAATAAAGAGACTGATATGATTTTGTATATCAGGTTCGGTATCTAATAACATTCGTTCAGAATCAATGTATTGGTAATACAGGGTGACAGTGACCAACAGACTTGGCTGCAACTCTTGCCTCGTTTTCTGCCTCATGAAACTTATCACCCGTTCTCAGTCCTCTACCTTTCTGTAGCCCTATGTAACAGATTACATATCTGGGATCCTGATCTGGTATCACATACCCAGGACGTAAAGGATACTGAGAAACAGTTCTCTGTAATGAACACACCCGAAGATGATGCATCATCATGCACTCTCCTCGTTTGGGCGGCACGGGAATTCTGGTAATCCCCAATTTCCTGCTCTGTCTTATAACAATTAAAAGTTGGAGCGGGACCAACGTTCCCCAGCTCAGTATAACAAGCGGGTTCGGTCAATACTTCCGTATTATTATCTTGATTAAGGCGTGATATGGTCGCTACCAGGAGAGAGAGAGAAGAAAACACTCAGCGTGCGCTCTTGCAAGAATAGATTGGTTATTATTTTATCTAATCAGGATGGCTCCCACTGCTTTTTATCAAATCTTCCTTCAAACCCTAAAAGAAAAGACTAGCCGGGATTAATTACACACTACAAGTTCGCCAATCTTTCAGCCAGGCCAGTGTCGGTACTTTGAGGGAGGTCCCCCGTGCTTTCGCACGAACCTAATTAATGTAAACCTCGTTTTCCCAGAGGCGTAACCCCGTTGACACCTTTCTAGACACCTACTTGATCAGCTAATTGTAATGTATAAAACTCTCCCAGGAGTAACACTTACTCGCAGCGGGTATCGGGATCCAACTATCTCATAGAAGGTATGCAATCTCATTGCAAATTTCAACACTTGAAATTCCCGATATTTTGCCCATAGCGTCCTATGACCTTGACGCAGGCCAACAAACCATAGTGCACTGGTCAAGTTCAACCCGTCATTTCCTGATTGAATTAAACCCACCCGCACGACCCTTGACACAGGCCAACAAAGTCGCACGACTACCCTAATCCAATCTGCATCATATGCATAAGCAGATAAATACCAGTTAACTACCGCACACTACGCCTTGACGCAGGCCAACAAACGTAGCACGAATACTAACTACTACTTATCTGAAATGACGGAGGGCTACGACAGGTTTTTCTGAAAACCTATTGCGTAATGAACTTGATATCGTTGTAGGATCGAATGAATTTTGAAATGGAGTGTTTTTGAGGCTTTTCTAGTTTTGCTAAAGGAGTCACTCCCGGTGAAGGGATCGTCGGTCCTTTCCTCGTCGAATGAGGTGCGGGATATATCATATATATCACTGTGCAAAGCAAAAACACTTAAAAGCAATCAAAAGACAAACCGAGTGTGTAGCATCAGCCAGTTATTGCTAAAGGAGTCACTCCCGGTGAAGGGATCTCGGTTCTTTCCTCATCGAATAAGGTGCAGGATATATCATATATACCGCTGTGCAAAACAAGAACTGTAGCTACCTGTTTTATTTTGAAATTCGATTCTACAACATCTTAGGTTTCTTTTATTTCATTAATCACATTAATGAAGTCCCATCATTTAAATACCTAAACATCACAGATAAATACGACGTACACTTATGCCATCCGCATTCGCCTCGATGTCCCCTCGTGCACCGTTAGGTTAGGTAACTAACGACAGAGCGGGGCAGGGCTAGCGCGGGTATAAAACATAAGTAACATCTATATAATATATCATATATACTATATACAGTATCTATCACAGAACATCACATGATCACATCACAGATATCGCAGCAGAAGAATCATATGAAATATTGGATATACTAGGACGTCCGTATTTTCAATACGAGCCAGTATAAAACACGGATTCCACGGTCGTGATGAATAGCCAAACCCACACCCCTAGACCCCTACGAGAGCGGCAAGCAACCCTACCAATTCTAGAGTTAGGAGACCCGGACTCGACTCCTCGAGTTGGTCTCCCACTGGACTCCAGAACCCGGTTACTTGTGCTCCCCTCCTTGGGTCTATCCTAGTGCAGAAAAGTAAATAATATACAAAGGGTGACAACTTCCGCAACCTGGAAGTGCCCCAATAAAATAATATTACATACAAGTTTTTACATGAATGAAAATGAAAAACACTCATCTCACATAAAAACCCCCGGCTATTCAAACACGACGATCCAATATAACATATCCAGCAACACATAACATCACATGTCATCAACGTAAGTAAATATGCGCATCCCAATTGTCGTTGACATATAGCAACGAAACCGGCGATATCACATATTACACTTACGGTCACAGAAAAGAAAGTGTAAAACTACAACAGTTGGAATTCGCAACCACCTCAGACATCGCATGCCTGACCAAATGAATTCCTTAGACATCGCATGCATAACAATTATAAACCCCGCATTTTAGTCTCATTATCGAAAACTCTTTTCAATATCAAGTCGGGCAATTCAACAAGATTCCCGACATCCTGATCGAATGCTCGTCGCAAACTTTAGTAGACGGCCGCACCCCCGATACCGTCGACAAAGTGCACCAAGGCGGAACACCGCTGCCGCGAGCACCCGAACGGACGCTTTCGGCGACGGGGTTCTCCTACAGTCACTTGGTCGGGGCTATGGAGTGAGGCTGTCTATTAAGTTTACCCGGCGAGTATCCGTGTACGCTACGTAATCGCGACGGACTTTTGATCACATCAAAATTCCGTGGCAACCGATCAAGTGAGACTAAAGTGCTATGTTTATAACATTCATTCAGTTATCTCATAACTTTTGTGAATTCCAATTATTGTATCCCTTTCCAGATAATTAGAAAATGTTAAACTTTCCGATCGAACAATCGAACACCCAAGTTTTCCCGATACAGCTCAACCCATGAAATAAGTTCAAAGACATTCACTTCGTGCATCAGTACCAACGGTCCAGCCGTAGAAGGGTCAAGCCAACGCCTCACATGTGGCACGCCGTACCGCCCCAAACCCGAAGGTTCAAAGGGCAGTTCAAGACGGTCACATAATCGAGTTAAGGTTTGTTGTCTTCTAGAGGGTCCATCGCGTTACTTGCACTACTTAGAACGTCGTTAAACCACGGAAAAATCCAACACTAGGAAATTTCCCGACAGGGGAAAAATTGGGTATTTATATCCGGTCGAACTTTTTAACATATTCAAAAAATTATCCGGAAAGCCACACAGATAAAATTTGATAATCCAATCGAACATTCGAATCCCCAAAACAACCCAGAAAATTCAACTCTTGAATAAATATTAAAAATTCCCAGAAAATCCAACACCAAAAAAGAGGAATTACTGTGCAAAAATAGGAAGCTGACGTCATCATACGGCCGCGGAACCGCTGCAGAAGCCAGGCTTCTGCCGCGGTTCCACCGCACTTTGGTGGATTCATGGGTACGGGCTTCACAGTAATTCTTACAATTCCCTGCTGATTTTTCTGCATATTTTTAATATGGAAAAATCCCAGTTTTTAGAAAAAGTCCAGAGAGCTATTTTGTGGTTAGGGTTTTGGTTCGATCGGGTTTCAAACGTCGTCTACGCATCGCCTAAGGCTCTAGCTAGGCTCTGATACCATTGTAGGGCAGGCAGCAACCCCATCCAATGGGGTCGCCGTGGCACCAACGGGTCCCTCAGCAGCTACTTTTTACGCATGCCCCCTCGCGAGGACTACAACCCGTCGGAACACCTTCCGGTCTCGGGACACCCTGGGGGTAAGAGCCTATGCTTCGCCACACTGTCACACAGTGAGAACCCCCCATAGGTCGACATCCAATGCCTAGTAGCTCTGATACCACTGTAGGGTTCCTAGGCACTCACAAGAGGTCTCACAAGGCATCAACCATGCCAATTTCAAAAAATACGGTGCCGAGAAACCCTAGACTAGATCGTTAACTAGATATTTTAGGCGAAACAATGAAACTAGTTTACAACTAAACTAAAAGAACGGAAATACAACCTTTGTAGATCCGGTTCTCCACCTCCATAGCTCCGTGATGATGTCTCCTCGCTGTCCAAATCGAATCCATGACTCTTGCATCGGCTTCATCGGAGAAAAAGCGGGCTAGGTCATCGACGACGATGCCGAAGATGATCTACGTCGAGGCATCACTAGATCAAGCTCCACCTTCACCAAGCCATGAAAACTTGTGAAGGAAACACACTCTACTACTTGGCAAGAGGTAGAGGATGAAGAAATAGGAAGTGGGTTCACTTTAGAATTGGATTTCTCACTCATTTGCTCAAGTTGCCATTGTTGAAGCAAGCTTTCTTCAAGTGAAGAAGAAGAAGAAGAAAGAAAGAATATGATAAGTGTTAATTAAAAATGGAAAAGAAAATCAATACTTATCATATTCAAACCATGGTTATGTGTAGAGACTAAACTAGGGTTAGTGGGAATGGTTAGGGTTAAGCATGAGACAAAATGGTGACTTAGTCAAAGCTTCATGAAGTTTCAACATACAAACAAACAAAGCCACCATTTTCCCTTTATGCTTTTCATTTTCCAAAAAGAATAAATAAATAAATAAATGAATGAATAAGAAAATGAAAAACCTAACCATTACACAACCATGGTTTAATCTTTACACAAACCCTAGTTAGCATGTATCATCAAACATGATACAAACTTGTGTACAAAAGTATATCACATATACAATGTGCACAATCCAAGTGAGAAAATCCATTTAAAGTGAACCGATACTAGTTAATGCAAAGTAATATATCATATATATATAATTATACATTAAATCATTAAATCAATACTTGATTTAATGATCCGGTCATATAGCATATAACCGACTAGTATCATCAGTAACAACTTATCGAAACAACACTTGATCCGATAACCCGGCTATATCGCATATAACCGAGCAATGTCACATATCGCGAGAATCAAATACAGTATCACATACTGGTATCATTCTTGGTCCCGCACATATCTCATATGCGCTCCTATTTCGTTTCGCTTGAGCCAGGAAACCTCTGTGTAGGACTCTAAAGACTCGTCAATACGCCGGCAGCAGATGATGATCATATCAAGCATCCACAAGCCGCAAGCGGTCTGCTAAACGTAACGGCCACCTGGGTATTGAGCGATCAGAAGATCGACGAGCAAGCCCGCTCACACTCCAGTGAATCCAACCAGTAACACTACCGTACAGTCCGGTCTGATCGTCTGATATGTCGCATATCTCGCCTAGGGGTGGTAAACGTCAGACCCCAATAGCTTGATAAGTCGTGTCGAAATGAGGTCTATAACAATTCGAGAAACTACTGGTAACACTTACCAGTAAATCTCAGCAACCCTGGCCAGGGATTTCCGGTTATAGCCAATCGAACACAGCGCAACATCAACTCCCTATACCGGGAGAGACGAATCCCCTCCTATCGCTCATTGCCTCCATGTGATTCGGGACTGTACCCAAAAACCACCGTTTTGCACGCCCTCTTGGACGTGGTAAGGTGGAAATCAAAGCACAGTGGGAACCACACAAGACTCTATGACGATCTTGGGTCAACAGACTACTCTGTACCAGTGTCACCAGAGAACTGCCATCTGACGTAAGGTATAATACCATCTGGGAGTTCTCGGCGAGTCCGTCCAGTGTACCCAGTCTCTACTGAGCACCCGTATATCATCTCTGATGTCAAACACCAATGGATATAGGATCATCCATTGCCCATCTGTATGGGTCGAGAAGGTATACGCTAGTCTACTCTGGTATATCGATGCCCCGTCTCGATATACCCACGACTAGGGACCTTGAAGGATGTACTTATGGACTACCATGTCCCCACTAGTATGATCCGCATCATAGTCCAGATAGTCAAGTACACATCCTAAGGGCTTTACCAACATGTAACAGAGAGACAATTAGTATACACGTTAAGGTAAAGATCAACCAGATAGCATACTATCATGTCGAGCAAGAAAGTCCTCCCTATATATGTCCAAGCATCCACTACAATATACATTCTATATATAGTAATGGCCTCTAGGGCATACACATAACTAACAGAAAGATTATGGTTGTTGTTTAAAAAAGATGATAGTTTTTGGTGTATGGAAATTTCATAGCTCCTTTTATTCCATCACCGGATTCAAATGGCAACTTCATTAACCGTTCGTCTATGGCTTTGGACGAAGCGAGACAAAGTGTTCTACTCATTCTCTACATCAATCTTGGTCATCTTTTTTAGCAAACTTGATGACCGAGTTTCCTCGGGTCAGAGGCGGGAGCCCGTTTAAAGATCCGTTGACGTGGTGCCACCTGGACGAGGAGATCGGAGATCGACGATTTGATAAGAATCTAAAGATTCAATCTGGTTTGACATTCCATTGGCTACTCCGCAGATATGGTGGGTAACCTCAGGCACCCGAGAGGTACTCCGGTAGCCTCAAGGACGGTGACAGGGAGGTTCTTGTTGCCCAGATTGCCATTGCTGTTGTTCCAGGCTGTAAGACCCGGCAGGAGGATGACTATAGCGTCGTTCTAAACTAGCTTTAGAAGTGTACGTCTATATGACTCTGCCAAAGGGTTGTCGTAGTCAGTGGGAGCAGCGGAAGCATAGTGGACAAGTGGCTTATGTCTATTTATAGACTAAAGCAGATATAGCGGAGATAGATCATCTATTTCTGATGTGACAGTATAGGATTGACTTCATCAGAATAGGGGATGGATCTGTTAAGAAGGTAGTATGGTGTGATGCCCCGGTATTAGGATGACATACACAGAGTAGGAAGTGAAATTCCTATACTACGATCGGTTATACTTTGGTTGTCACACAGTGGTTTCTCCATATAGGATATAGATGTTGTTTTTGCACTAAATGTAAGGTGATATTGATCTAATCCTGAAGAAACGTTCGGAAGCAGTTTTAGAACATAAGTGGATGTTCTAGGGATATGATAACGACAGCCTCATTCGGGTGACAGTTATCATTCCAGGCTTCCAAGGTGACTTGGATGACAGAGTGGCTGTCAGAGTTATAGTTTTCCCTCTGACGAGGGGCAGTATTTTGGACAGGTGGTCCAGGCAGATACTGAGGGAGGCATGGCGCAGGATACTGATTAAGTTCAGTTGACGATACAGTTTGAGAAGTTTGGATTTGGAGTTCATTTATGAACTAGGTCCCATCAGATATCCAGACATACTTTAAGACAGGTATTGCTCATTTCGGGAGATGGCTTTCTCCTCGAACATGAGATAAAGAGAGACATGGAAAGAAACATTTGAGCGGATTCACTCACTGAGGCTATTCCTCGAACGCATTAGTTTCGCAAACGGGTTTTGTGAGACTGATTGGTAGAGGAGTTGGGTGTTCGGTATCACACAGGCTGTGAGTATGCGACATCGCAATAATTAGCCTTCAGTGCAAGTGGGAGATTGTTGGATATAGTGCCCTCAGAGTCAATTATTGGATCACAGGCACGTGATTGCAATGATTGAGAGAGGACCTATGCCAGTAGGACAGTCTTGCTCGAGATGTGTAACCCTTCGAAAATCATTTAGGCAGTTTTTCGGTAATCGGCCAATTTTTCGGCTTTTTCCGTAAAAAGTCAAATTGATATTTTTTCATTGTAGACCTAATTATACAAAATTTAGACAAGATATTACTATAATTTTGTCACTAAAATGTCACTTATAATTATCTAGTTAAAAAAAAAAATTCGTAATTAATTATTTTTTTATTATTTTAAACCTTTTTAAAATACATTAAATTAGGGATAAATACAAATTTAATTAGGTAAATTTCATAATTAGGAATCTTTATAAGCTAAAATATGGTGTTAATAAAATTATAACATGGCTTGCAAACTTTTAGCTTTTTGGTGGGAAAATTATGAAAAAAATGATGAAAAAAGGTTTTTTTTGTGAAAAGGTTGATATGAAAGCATGAAATGATATCATATGATGTTGTAATGACCTAGAAACTTCTTCAAAATTTCCCCATCTCCTCTCCCTTTCTGCTGGCCGGCCTTGAGCTGCAGAAATTCCCTCACTTCCCACTTCTTTTTGCTTCTTTTTCTTGCAAAAATTCATAAAAAATCAACAAATTTCCATCTCCAACCTAATCCTTTCTCTCTTCAACCCTAATTTGTTTGAAAACATGATGAAAGGAGGCTTCTTGGTGACTTGATCAAGCTAGGGTTCAAGCTTGAGAGGTGAAAATTCTAAACTAGTTGCTAACTTGTAGTTTATATATGCTAGAATCTAATTTTTTAAGTATTAATTTAGTGTAAATCTTTGTTCATGAAAAATCAAGAGAAGGTTTTGATTTTTAAAAATTAGGGTTTGTAGCATAATGGTTGGATTATGTTAGGGATGGTTATCTAATTGATTAGAATGGTTAATGGTGTAATTATATGCTCGCTAGATCGTTAAATTTCGATGTTTGTATCGAATCGGTAAGCAAATCGCTTACTAGATTTTTGTAGAAATTAGAATGCGACCGAAATGCGTTATGTTAGCGATATAATTAGCTTCGTATAGGATTATTAGAATGCGCGAACGCGGGGTTTCGTCTAGTCGGGTTGTAGTTTTGTCGATTTCCCCGAAATGACGATTTTAGTGAAAGGATTGAGATTTTCGTGCGTTTTTTCGCGCACTGAGTGCATGCTACGATTAATTTGAGAGCGTGGATAATTGTATGTTGTGACTTTCATTGTGTTAGGTTTTATAATCTTATGCTTGGTATTGTGCAAATATAGGATCGGTCGGGGAAACTTCGGATACGGCGCGAAAAGGCAAAGCGGTGGCCGGATCAGATTAGCGGGGATTTCAGGTGAGTAGATGTATTCATCTATGGGGGAATCGTCTGAATGGCGCGAGGCGCCCCCCCTAGTTAGGATTACCCTACTTTATGCAAGATTTATATTGTTAGACAGCTTACCCCTTTATGTACATTGCATAACCTCACAGCTAACCGTATGCTAGATTGCATGGACATTCACCTTCATATATGCGATATCACTTCGTAGGACACGAACACCATTACCATTGGCATCTGTTGCACGCGCACTATTCATGTGACACACACGCCTTTGGTAATTGTCATGCCACGTGCACGATAGAACCTGTTTATCTTAATATCATCACCCGCATTCATACTTGATATATGAAACTGCATCGCATGCACATATCTCGCATCATCATCATATTTACATAGAACTCTAGCAAAAATTTACATCATACACATGATATCATAGACATTTGCCATATATATAACATGTGGACATTATGATTTTCTTGAGGATTTCAGTTTTGCTGCGATTTCTGGATTTTTGGGGGAAAACCGCAAGAATTTAACAAAATCTTATATTTATCATTTTTAAAACAAAGTTGCGGTTTTCTCGTGATGTATGTGTCGTCTACCATGAGTTTTCATATTTTCTGTTGGATTTCGAGACCCGATTCGAGGAGTGGATGAACCGTCTCGGGTACATGGTGGGCCCGGTATGGTACCCCGGGGCAAGAAGATCGAGTTGTAGACGATGAGCCTGGCAGGGGAAGACTACCTACCGGTGATGTCTGGCGCGGCGGATATCCGGAGGATACCGACCGTTGTCGTGAGATTTATGATATGGGCCGATCCGGACTGACGGAGCCCGATATTGAGACAGATATGATTTCTATTTGGTGTCGATGCTTGACACGGGTTTTCAGATGATTTCTTGATGATATTTAGCTATTATACAGACATTCATTTTCTAAAAGTTAAGAATGCAGTAACTTTAACATTCTAAACACTTAAAGAGTTAGAAAAGATATTGCATACCTGTGCATGCATACTAGAGTTATTATATCACATATGGACATACATGTTGTTCCGCATTGCGTGCATTCTTACGATTGCCTTACTAGATGTTATATTCTACTCACGAGCTGGCAACTCACCCCCGTTGTGCCACAGTGTCTTGCAGGTCGGACCCGTCACCTTTGTAGCGGCGGGCTATCTTATCATCAGCTCCTTTTGCTCAGACTCGCGACATCGCCCGTAGGTGGGTTGCGAGCATACTTTATTTCTTTTGCTTTATCATTGTATCTAGTATTCTCCATCTACCATTTCACATTGTATATGCGACTTAGTGATGAGACGGAGAGATTTGTATATTGTGGTTTCTTTTGGGTCGAGCTCACTTGAGCCGACGTGTGTTTTCTGGTATTTGCATTTCTTTTATGCTCTTTTTCTTGATATTACTATTATATTGCATGTGGTTGTGATCCGCCTTGGGCGAAGAGCTAGCTCCCGCTTGGGGATGCCATTTTTATGTTTACAGGTTTACTATCTTGTTGTACCCATTTTGGGGGATAGAAAATACAGGGGAGACTCTGCCGAAATTTTCAGAAATTTATGATGTTTTTAAAAAGGGATTCTATGCAACTTAAATGATTTTAAAAACCGTTTCATTAAAGGTTTTCCTTCACTCTCTTTTGATTTTGGTTTAGATTCTTCTGGGCTTTGGCTGACTTAGGTTACGGAACGCCTTTAGACGTCTCGTAATCTAAGTGCCAGTCGCGTTCCGTACTTTCGGGACGTGACAAAGTTGGTATCAGAGCGTAGGTTTTACCTTTCTGAGTGTAGGACGACCTTGGTAGATGGAGTAGGTGACTTAAGCAGAGTGGCGTACCGTGGGTATGATCCGCGGCATACTTACGATACGGTACTCCGCCCAAGTAACCTTAGGACATAATTGCTTGTATTTCCTTTCTTGATTCCTTGCATTCCTTGATCCAATTGCAATGTCCATATCGGTCCTGTTTCTTATTCCAGCTTCGATGCCGTCAAAGACTACGAGAGCTCAGCGGGCTGCCGCTAGGGATGAGATTCGAGCGGGCTCGTCTGAGGCGAGGATCGAGCGGGAGGATACGCCTACCCCTCAGGGTCCCACTGATCCGCCTTATCCTGACCGTATTGCCAGATTAGAGGCCGGCATGCAAGAGTTGCGGCAGATGATGGGATCTTTAGTTGAGTCCAGCCGGGCACAGAGATCCGAGGACGTTCCTTCCACCGCACAGACCACGATCGTACCTGCTGCACAGATGGTCACTCCTGCTGCTACTACGGAGACTATCCCTGTTTCACTACAGGAGTTCATGAGATTGAGACCTCCAGCTTTTACCGGTACAGATGCGACAGAGGACCCACAGGCATTTCTTGATAGGATGGCTCGGATTTGCCGTTCGTTGAGGTGTTCTGATGATAGATTGGTGGAGTTTGCGAGTTTTCGTCTGGAGGGTCTTGCCCAGACATGGTACGACTCAGTAGAGAGAGGCCGAGCTGCAGGTCTGCCTTCTATGACCTGGGATGAGTTTACATCCGCATTTCTTGCCCGTTTTCTTCCGGAGAGCGTCCGAGATGCTCGAGCCCGTAGTTTTGAGTCTTTGCGCAAGACTCCTGGGATGACAGTGTCGGAGTATGATATACAGTTTACCCAGTTGTCTCGATATGCTCCGTACCTAGTCGACACAGAAGAGAAGAGAATAAAGAGGTTTGTACGAGGGCTTGATACACAGCTATTCCTTGCCATCGGCACCCAGCATTTTGACACATATGCTGCCGCGATGGATGCAGCCTTACTTTTGGAGGAGCGTATTTCTGAGACTCCGGTCGCCTTTGGGCCGAAGAGGATCCGTACTGATACGCCAGCTCAGCGGCAGATGGGTAGACACCGCGATAGATTATTTCCGGGAGATGGTGGAGGCAGAGGATTGAGACGAGGTCAGTTATTTGGTTCATATCCACAGACCCAACAGTCGTCTCCAGGATGTTTTCGGTGCGGGAGTCAGTATCACCGTGTCAGAGACTGTACCATGGGACGTCCGGGCGCGGCGACAGTCCCGCATGTGACTTTACCACCTTCACCACCATCGCAGAGAGCTTTACTTCCTACTCCTGATGATGCTCCACGCCAGCCAGATGCTTCTAGAGGCCGTGGGCGTGGCGGTCCGGTTCAGAGAGGACAAGGCGACAGAGGCAGAGGCAGAGGCCGAGGTAGAGGTAGAGCACAGCCAGCTATTAGTGGTGGACAGGCCCGAGTGTTCGCGTTGACTCCTCAGGATGCACAGGCATCCAATGCCGTCGTGACAGGTACTCTGCCAGTATGTTCTTTTGATGCACGGGTATTATTTGATCCAGGCTCCACACATTCCTATGTATCCACGTATTTTGCACCGAGGTTGGGTCGAGAGTCTTCTCCGTTAGATCAGCCGCTTGTCGTTATTACCCCGGTAGGCGAGTCTTTTGTTGCCCGTTTTGTGTATCGATCGTGTTCCGTTCGTATCGGGGAGAGAGATTCTTCAGTAGATTTGATTCTCCTCGATATGCTAGACTTTGACGTTCTTCTTGGTATGGACTGGCTAGCCACCTGTTATGCATCCGTGGACTGCCGTGAAAAGGCGGTCAGATTCAGTTTTCCTGGTGAGCCGGTTCTTACTATTCAGGGAGATCGTAGTGCTACCCTTCCCAGCTTGATTTCTTCTCTTCGCGCTGGTCAGCTCTTAAGGAAAGGGTGTCAGGGATTCTTAGCCTATATTTGTGATACTAGCTCCACAGAGGTTCCGTTGGACCAGGTCCCTGTTGTGAGAGAGTTTCCTGATGTATTTCCTGATGAGCTGCCTGGTCTGCCACCAGAGCGCGAGATTGAGTTCTGTATTGACTTGATCCCCGGCACGGGGCCTATTTCTATACCTCCTTATCGGATGGCCCCGGCGGAGCTGAGAGAGCTAAAGGATCAGTTACAGGACTTGCTGGACAAAGGGCTTATCCGACCGAGTGTGTCACCTTGGGGTGCTCCCGTCCTGTTTGTTAAGAAGAAGGACGGAAGTATGCGTTTATGCATTGATTATCGTCAGCTGAACCGGGTTACTGTGCGGAACAGGTATCCCCTACCCCGCATTGATGACTTATTCGATCAGCTCCAGGGTGCAGGGTTCTTCTCGAAGGTTGATTTACGGTCAGGTTATCACCAGTTGCGGGTTCGGAAGGAGGATATTCCGAAGACTGCCTTCCGTACTCGATATGGTCATTACGAGTTCTTGGTGATGTCGTTCGGGCTCACCAATGCCCCGGCAACTTTTATGGATCTGATGAACCGCGTATTCAGGCCGTATCTCGATCAGTTCATCATTGTGTTCATTGACGACATCTTGGTTTATTCTCGGAGCCGGGAGGAGCATGAGCAGCACTTACGTATCACATTGCAGACTTTGAGGGTGCATCAGCTGTTTGCCAAATTCTCCAAGTGCGCATTCTGGTTAGACAGTGTCGACTTCTTGGGTCATGTGGTGACGAGAGATGGTATTTGCGTGGACCCGAAGAAGATCGAGGCAGTTCAGCGTTGGCTTAGACCGGTATCAGTTACAGAGGTTCGTACCTTTTTAGGTCTGGCCGGCTATTATCGACGTTTTGTCCAGGATTTCTCCCGCATTGCTGCACCGTTGACCGGGTTGACCCGGAAGGGGGTTCCTTTTGATTGGACCCAGGCATGTGAGGATAGCTTCCAGCAGTTGAAGACTCGTCTGACTACTGCACCAGTGTTAGCATTGCCTTCAGGATCAGGCGGGTTCGTGGTTTATTGTGATGCTTCTCGAGTGGGGCTGGGATGTGTATTGATGCAGCACGACAGAGTTATCGCGTATGCTTCTCGGCAGCTGAGGAAACACGAGCAGAACTACCCCACCCATGATTTAGAGATGGCTGCAGTGGTGTTTGCACTCAAGATCTGGAGACATTACCTATACGGTGAGTCGTGCCAGATATTCACTGACCACAAGAGTTTGAAGTATATATTCCAGCAGCGAGACCTGAACCTGAGACAGCGTCGTTGGATGGAGTTGGTGAAGGATTATGACTGCGAGATTCTATACCATCCGGGCAAGGCGAATGTGGTGGCAGATGCTTTGAGTAGGAGGCCCGGAGGTAGCTTATCTTGTTTGAGCGCAGTACAGATGCAGTCGACGGCGGATTGGCAGGTTTTATGTGATAGCAGAGTGCAGTTCGAGTTTACTCCTACAGGGGGACAGCTGGCCCATTTTAGAGCACGCCCACAGTTACTTGACCGTATCCGCGAGGCACAGTCCGGCGATGCCCGTATCTTAGAGATTATTGAGCAGATTCGGCAGGGCAGAGTTTCTGAGTTCGTGATTGATGATCAGGGGATACTTCGATTTGGGACTCGACTGTGCGTGCCAGATTCAGAGGGACTGAGGCGTGATATTCTCGAGGAGGCACATAGATCAGTATACAGTGTTCACCCAGGTTCCACCAAGATGTATCGTGATTTGAGAGAGGTTTACTGGTGGGACGGGATGAAGAAGGATATTACAGACTTTGTGTCGAGATGCCTGACTTGTCAGCAAGTCAAGGCTGAGCACCAAAGGCCAGCCGGCGAGTTACAGCCTTTGCCCATCCCTGAGTGGAAGTGGGAGCAGGTCTCCATGGACTTCGTTGTGGGTCTACCCAGGACCAGTCGAGGGTATGACTCTATTTGGGTGATTGTGGATCGACTGACGAAGGCGGCTCACTTCCTGCCAGTGAAGACCACTTTTGGATTTTCTCAGTACGCCCAGGTTTTTATTGATGAGATAGTGCAACTGCATGGTGTTCCGACTTGCATCGTGTCCGACCGTGACACCCAGTTTACCAGCCGATTGTGGCAGAAACTACAGGAAGCTTTGGGCACCCGATTGAGTTTTAGCACAGCCTTTCATCCTCAGACTGACGGTCAGTCGGAGCGTACGATTCAGACTCTTGAGGACATGCTCAGAGCTTGTGTTTTAGTTTTCGGTGGTAGCTGGGATCGTCATTTGCCTTTGATCGAGTTTTCCTACAATAATAGCTTTCAGGAGACGATTCAGATGGCACCTTTCGAGGCTTTATATGGGAGGAGATGTCGATCGCCAGTATGTTGGACAGAGCTTAGGGAGAGCTGTATTTTGGGGCCGCAGATCGTACAGGAGACGACCGAGAAGATACAACTGATTCGGGATAGGATGAGAGCGGCACAGAGCAGGCAGAAATCATATGCTGACAGGCGCCGTCGCCGACTCGAGTTCGCTGTTGGCGATCATGTTTTCCTGAAGGTCTCTCCGATGAAGGGTGTGATGAGATTTGGGCGGAAAGGGAAACTGAGTCCTAGATATGTTGGTCCTTTCGAGATCCTAGAGCGTGTTGGTCCAGTCGCTTATCGGCTAGCTCTTCCGCCCAGCTTCCCCGATGTTCACCCCGTATTCCATGTCTCGATGCTCCGCAAGTACCTTCATGATCCTTCCCAGGCGATTCAGCACCAGACGATCCAGTTAGAGCGTGATCTTTCTTTCACCGAGCAGCCGGTTGTCATTTTGGATCGGCAGGTGAAGAAATTGAGGTCGAAGGTCATACCGTCTGTCAAGGTACTTTGGCGTGGCCCGAACAGCGAGGAGGTCACCTGGGAGACCGAAGTCGAGATGAGGAAGAGATATCCCCATCTTTTTGAAGGTACGCGTAGTTAAATTCTAAATTCGGGGACCGAATTTCTTTAAGGGGGGAAAATTGTAACCCTTCGAAAATCGTTTAGGCAGTTTTTCGGTAATCGGCCAATTTTTCGGCTTTTTCCGTAAAAAGTCAAATTGATATTTTTTCATTGTAGACCTAATTATACAAAATTTAGACAAGATATTACTATAATTTTGTCACTAAAATGTCACTTATAATTATCTAGTTAAAAAAAAAAAATTCGTAATTAATTATTTTTTTATTATTTTAAACCTTTTTAAAATACATTAAATTAGGGATAAATACAAATTTAATTAGGTAAATTTCATAATTAGGAATCTTTATAAGCTAAAATATGGTGTTAATAAAATTATAACATGGCTTGCAAACTTTTAGCTTTTTGGTGGGAAAATTATGAAAAAAATGATGGAAAAAGGTTTTTTTTGTGAAAAGGTTGATATGAAAGCATGAAATGATATCATATGATGTTGTAATGACCTAGAAACTTCTTCAAAATTTCCCCATCTCCTCTCCCTTTCTGCTGGCCGGCCTTGAGCTGCAGAAATTCCCTCACTTCCCACTTCTTTTTGCTTCTTTTTCTTGCAAAAATTCATAAAAAATCAACAAATTTCCATCTCCAACCTAATCCTTTCTCTCTTCAACCCTAATTTGTTTGAAAACATGATGAAAGGAGGCTTCTTGGTGACTTGATCAAGCTAGGATTCAAGCTTGAGAGGTGAAAATTCTAAACTAGTTGCTAACTTGTAGTTTAGATATGCTAGAATCTAATTTTTTAAGTATTAATTTAGTGTAAATCTTTGTTCATGAAAAATCAAGAGAAGGTTTTGATTTTTAAAAATTAGGGTTTGTAGCATAATGGTTGGATTATGTTAGGGATGGTTATCTAATTGATTAGAATGGTTAATGGTGTAATTATATGCTCGCTAGATCGTTAAATTTCGATGTTTGTATCGAATCGGTAAGCAAATCGCTTACTAGATTTTTGTAGAAATTAGAATGCGACCGAAATGCGTTATGTTAGCGATATAATTAGCTTCGTATAGGATTATTAGAATGCGCGAACGCGGGGTTTCGTCTAGTCGGGTTGTAGTTTTGTCGATTTCCCCGAAATGACGATTTTAGTGAAAGGATTGCGATTTTCGTGCGTTTTTTCGCGCACTGAGTGCATGCAACGATTAATTTGAGAGCGTGGATAATTGTATGTTGTGACTTTCATTGTGTTAGGTTTTATAATCTTATGCTTGGTATTGTGCAAATATAGGATCGGTCGGGGAAACTTCGGATACGGCGCGAAAAGGCAAAGCGGTGGCCGGATCAGATTAGCGGGGATTTCAGGTGAGTAGATGTATTCATCTATGGGGGAATCGTCTGAATGGCGCGAGGCGCCCCCCCTAGTTAGGATTACCCTACTTTATGCAAGATTTATATTGTTAGACAGCTTACCCCTTTATGTACATTGCATAACCTCACAGCTAACCGTATGCTAGATTGCATGGACATTCACCTTCATATATGCGATATCACTTCGTAGGACACGAACACCATTACCATTGGCATCTGTTGCACGCGCACTATTCATGTGACACACACGCCTTTGGTAATTGTCATGCCACGTGCACGATAGAACCTGTTTATCTTAATATCATCACCCGCATTCATACTTGATATATGAAACTGCATCGCATGCACATATCTCGCATCATCATCATATTTACATAGAACTCTAGCAAAAATTTACATCATACACATGATATCATAGACATTTGCCATATATATAACATGTGGACATTATGATTTTCTTGAGGATTTCAGTTTTGCTGCGATTTCTGGATTTTTGGGGGAAAACCGCAAGAATTTAACAAAATCTTATATTTATCATTTTTAAAACAAAGTTGCGGTTTTCTCGTGATGTATGTGTCGTCCACCATGAGTTTTCATATTTTCTGTTGGATTTCGAGACCCGATTCGAGGAGTGGATGAACCGTCTCGGGTACATGGTGGGCCCGGTATGGTACCCCGGGGCAAGAAGATCGAGTTGTAGACGATGAGCCTGGCAGGGGAAGACTACCTACCGGTGATGTCTGGCGCGGCGGATATCCGGAGGATACCGACCGTTGTCGTGAGATTTATGATATGGGCCGATCCGGACTGACAGAGCCCGATATTGAGACAGATATGATTTCTATTTGGTGTCGATGCTTGACACGGGTTTTCAGATGATTTCTTGATGATATTTAGCTATTATACAGACATTCATTTTCTAAAAGTTAAGAATGCAGTAACTTTAACATTCTAAACACTTACAGAGTTAGAAAAGATATTGCATACCTGTACATGCATACTAGAGTTATTATATCACATATGGACATACATGTTGTTCCGCATTGCGTGCATTCTTACGATTGCCTTACTAGATGTTATATTCTACTCACGAGCTGGCAACTCACCCCCGTTGTGCCACAGTGTCTTGCAGGTCGGACCCGTCACCTTTGTAGCGGCGGGCTATCTTATCATCAGCTCCTTTTGCTCAGACTCGCGACATTGCCCGTAGGTGGGTTGCGAGCATACTTTATTTCTTTTGCTTTATCATTGTATCTAGTATTCTCCATCTACCATTTCACATTGTATATGCGACTTAGTGATGAGACGGAGAGATTTGTATATTGTGGTTTCTTTTGGGTCGAGCTCACTTGAGCCGACGTGTGTTTTCTGGTATTTGCATTTCTTTTATGCTCTTTTTCTTGATATTACTATTATATTGCATGTGGTTGTGATCCGCCTTGGGCGAAGAGCTAGCTCCCGCTTGGGGATGCCATTTTTATGTTTACAGGTTTACTATCTTGTTGTACCCATTTTGGGGGATAGAAAATACAGGGGAGACTCTGCCGAAATTTTCAGAAATTTATGATGTTTTTAAAAAGGGATTCTATGCAACTTAAATGATTTTAAAAACCGTTTCATTAAAGGTTTTCCTTCACTCTCTTTTGATTTTGGTTTAGATTCTTCTGGGCTTTGGCTGACTTAGGTTACGGAACGCCTTTAGACGTCTCGTAATCTAAGTGCCAGTCGCGTTCCGTACTTTCGGGACGTGACAAGATGATAGTATGCTATCTGGTTTATCTTTATCATCGTGTACTGCTTTAGGTGACCTTACAGGTCGCTATTGCACGTTGATAGAGCCCCTAGGATTCTTGCTTGACTACCAGCAGTATGAGAGCGATCATATACGTGGGAGCTGGGGACTATAAGCACATCCTTAAAAGGTCACTAGTCATGGGAGTTTCGAGACAGGGCATCGATACTCCAGAGTAGACTAGTGTATACAGTCGAGACCTCGACGAGGGGCGGTGGCCGGTCTCACAAGCCACTGGTGTCCGTTGGTTCACCTAAGATGTATACAGGTGCTCGTTGGGTTATGAGTACACCGGACAGGACTCGCCGGGAACCTGCGAGTTGGTCTTATACCAGACGTTAGATAGCAGTTCCCTAGTGACATGTGTACAGGTTAGTTCATCGACCTGAGATCATCATTTGTCTCGTGTGAGTTCCCACTGTACTTTGATTACTACCCTACCACGCTCAAAGGAGACGTGCAAACAGGTTTTAGTTGGGTACAGTCCCGAGCCACATAGAGGCAGTGAGCGGATCTTCAGGGGTTCGTCTCTCCCGGTATTGGGGGTGAGGTCGCGCTGTGTCTAGGAAAGCCATTACACGAAGTCCTTGGCCAAGGCAGGAGATTTACTGGTAGGTATTCCAGTAGTATCTCAGGGTGTTCTGGGCTACACTCCGACACGACTTGTACCGCTTTGGGGGGTCTGACTTTTACCAACACCCTAGGCCCGCCATGCGATGCTCATAGACGAACGGACCGGACTATACAGATATTGTCACTGATAGGCTCAGTAGGGTGTCAGCATGAGTTCGCTCACAGACGTCCCTTTTGGTCAATACCTGATAGCCCGTTACGTATGGCTAATATCTCTGACGTGCTAGTAGTTAAATCCACAACCAAAGTATTGACGAGTCTTTAGAGTCCTCCACAGACCGTTTTCTCAAGTTTCGGACGAAACGCTGTAGAGGCCGTATGGAGATATGGCAGGGTTCGATCATATACGTGCGGTATTGCACGGATCATGATCGGACGGATAATACTAGCGGGCTTTGGTTTAAGCCGAATCCTAGTATTGTATAGTGTAGATTTTGTCTCTTTGCATTTGTATTCAGTGGGAATACAAATGCGGGTATGTATATACAGTCGCGGGGTTTTCCTGTAATTTATTACGGGATCAGTTTTCTGAAATTGCCAGTTTGCATTCCGTTTTGGCCAGTTTTCCTTTGTTCCTTCACGACCGGACTTTTGTGATGGGAGGGGCTAATTTGCATATTTGCAAATTAGCATTGTGGAAGGGGTTTATTTGTATATGAGGGATTATGATGGGTAAAGCATCTTTGCTTTTTCATTCATGATGGTCTTCATTTATGAGATTGGATTTGTGTTGATGGTGGTGTGACCCTTTTACCTCATTATCTTCATATTCTCTTATGGTCACCTTCTTACTCTCTTGTGCTCACCCCCCTTTGGTTTTCCCCCTCCAATTTTCCAACATAGGGCCGACCACTTCTAGAGGTGAGAAGGGAATTCATTTTCTTGATGAGGGAAAAATATTCATCACACATTTTGGCTTGCTACAAAAACTTCCTCACAACTCTCCATAGTTCTTTCTCTCCTCCATCATCAATGGCAACTTCAAACCCCAAGAGACAAACCATCCTACACTTCATCTACAGTATTTTTGGACACGTCGACTCGCCAACTTCGTACCCGAGTTGCCTCGATTCAGAGGTGGGAGCCCGTAAAAGAACCCGGCGATGTGGTGCCCGTTCCGACGAGGAGATGAAGACCGGAGATTCCGCGAGAAAATCGGAGTGGAGGCCGAAAACCGAAGGACACGGATCGCTCGGTATAGCATTCTACCCTTTCTCGTATTTGCTAGGAGTAGGTTAATGGCCCGATCCGGGATTTTAGTGCGCGGTGGTGCCGGTTTATAAGTTCCGTAAAAGTTTCGTTTCCGCATCCCGGCGTCGAATTGACGGCCGGGGCGCCGCCGTGCACTTACACATTAGTAAAGGAATATATATGTATCTATATACGTTTTGCTTAAGATATTCGTCCCGCCTTTTTGAAATTTGTTTAGATGAGTTTTCTTTTGTAAAGTTTAGTGTCGCTCATAGACACGCGGGAAAATAATAAGATTATAGCTCCTCTTCTTTTTTTTGTGAATATCTCTTAAGTAAATACCAATGCATGCAAAAACACTTAGGTACTGTTCTAAGACCAGTCCTGCTCGCCTTCTATACAATATAGTATATATCATAAAATGCGATGCTCAAAAAGAAAGAATCAATCTCAATAGGTGTATATGAAAATACCACATGCGTCTATTGCGCACGGAAATCAAAGTCAAATTCATGTGCCATGGATGTGCACGAAAACAAAAACTAAGTGCAACGGGTGTGCACAAAAGCATTTGTCAAGCGGAAGAGGTGTGCATGACAACGATATCAAGTGCATCTAGGGTGCACGGAAATCTCAACCAAGTGTAACTAATATGCACGAAAAATATCGATTAAGTGTATCTAGAGTGCATAAACCCACATCAAGTGTGCCAAGCGTGCGCGAAATTCTAAATCAAGTGTGGCAGGTCCGTACAAAAACATCTAGTGCAAGAGGATACACGAAAACATAAATCTAGTACTACAGGGTGCACGAAAACGAATATCAAGTGCACACGGTACACGAAAACATAAATTTAGTGCAACAGAGTGCACGAAAACAAATATTAAGTGCACTAGATGCACGAAAATATAAATCTGGCGCCTACAAGAATTTTTTTTCACAATTTTCATAATTTTCAAAATAATTAAGACGTACAACATAATTTTCCTAATTTTCCTTTAGCTTAAATTTTTTTTGAATGCCTACAAGAAATTAGAAGACATGATCAATTGACTGCTTATAATTACAATACAATAATTTACGCTCTTCTCCAAGGTTTTATGGATCAAAATTTGTTTAAATTAACAAAGCAGTGATCTCCACTCGATAGTTTATAGTTTACGCGCCAGCACGAACCTAGAAACTTAGTAAAGCTTTTCAACAATAGACTGGGTCTTCAACAAATCGCTCAGCTTCACACGCAAAAAGCATTCTAAGCCTTCACTACTGTCAGAAAGCATCATAAACACTATTGTGCTCATGCATATTCTAGGGTAATTATCTTTCTTTATTTCGAGTAATAGCTGAGAATATATTTTCTTACAATATTTTCTATCTATAGAACTTCTCTTCACACTGTCATTTTAAAATATCCGATCAAATAAAACCACACTACAAAAAAAATTTCTAAAACCATCTACATTGATGCTAAAAGTTCCAATTAAAATTCATGCCCCAGAGCTGACGGCCATTGAGGGCACCATTATTAAAATAACAAAAAATTCTATCTAAACCTAAAATAGCAAAAAGAAACTCCAAAGTCAGATACCTACAGGTCCTTTACACCACTTAACCAAGAATACAAAAGTGATAAATCCAAAAGTGATAAATTTCTACGAAGGCAATCATTCAAATATATCAGTTAGCTCTGCCTTTGAATCTTTGGATATGCTCAGTTTACTCTCGGGGGCTAAGCTCACGCTCTATATCTTACAATGATCGGCCCTTTGTCTCGACCGCGCTGCCAATTATGTACAAAACTCCCATTAGGTAGACAGAGGCAAATCCCAAATAAACATTGTTGATCCCAAACTTGGTCACTATGCTTAAAAAGTAGAGTCCAATGACAAAATTGCATATCTGTGGAAATCAAAATTGGTTGGTTAAGCAATCAAAATATCTCCAAAACGCAGAAATCTATTCTTTAAATACTAGACATGCCCCCCCCCCCCCCCAACTTTGATATTCTATTACACATACTATTTTTTAAGATGCGCCCCAAACAAGAAACAAAATTGCTACGGTTGGCAAAAATACTCATCTTGTTTTAATGATAATTTCATATTTTGCAGGGATTATTTCCTTAAAAAAGGAAAGTATTAATAGGCTGGAGATAGCTTTTTCGTAGGTTGCTTTATCAAATCTTGCAAGTGTGGGTTTTCGCTATAATAGTAGAGTTGTATATACAAATTCAGAAACGCGTGCGCTTTTATCAGGGTTATGAACTTTCTACCTGATTATTCAGTTCTAGGGGTTGGAAAAAAGTAACTCGATGATGTTAAAAACTACACTCATTTATTCTGCTATGGTGATCTAATGTCAAGCCAAATAATCCTTGATCTCTCAAATCAATGGTTACCAAAAAGTTATACAAAAGTAGCTCGATTATGTTGGAACCTATAAACTTATTTATTCTGCTATGTGTAGGGTTCCTAGGCACCCTAGTGAGGTCTCACAAGGCATCAACCATGCCAATTTCAAAAAATCTAGATGCCGAGAAACCCTAATACGGATCGTTGGCTAAAGTTTAGGCGAAACTAGAAACTTGTTAACACTTAACTATAAGAATACGGAAATACAACCTTTGTAGATCCGGTGCTCCACCTCCACGGCTCCGCAATGAAGTCCTCTCCGCTGTCCAAATTGAACCATGACTCTCACGGTGGTTTCATCGGAGAAAAGACCGGGCTAGGTCGTCGACAACGTGCCGAAGATGATCTACGTCGAAGCATCACTAGATCAAGCTCCACCTTCACCAAGCCATGAAAACTTGTGAAGGAAACACACTCTACTACTTGGCAAGAGGTAGAGGATGAAGAAATAGGAAGTGGGTAGACTTTAGAATTGGATTTCTCACTCTAATTCATCAATCACCATTGATGGAATCTAGTTTCTCTTCTTGAAGAAGAAGAAGAAGATAGAAATATTATGATAAGTTATTTTAAAATGAAAAGGAAAATCAATACTTATCATAATACTAACCTTAGTTTAGTGTAGAGAATAGACCATGGTTAGATATGATGGTTAGGGTTAAGCAAGAGACAAGAATGGTGGACTAGGTCAAAGGTTCATGAAGTTTCAACTAAACTACAAAACTAGCAACCATTCTTTTCTCATCTATTCAAAATAAATAAATAAATAAATAAGTAAGAAAAGAAAACCCTAATCATTAGTTTAATCATGGCTTAATTCTTTACACTTAACCAAGTAAACATGTATCATCAAACATGATACAATCAAGTGCACAAAAGTATATCACATATACAACTTGCACAATTCAAGTGAGAAAATCCATTTAAAGTGAACCAATACTAGTTAATGCAAAGTAATATAACAAATATATAATTATTCATTAAATCATTAAATCAACACTTGATTTAACGATCCGGTCATATCGCATATAACCGACTAGTATCCAATGTATCGGCTTATCGAATCAACCCTCGATTCGATAACTAGGTTATATCGCATATAACTATATCGATACATTCATCGCAAGAATAGAATACGGTATCACATACACGCATTATTCTCGGTCCCGCACATATCTCATATGCGCCCCTATTTCGTTTCGCTTGAGCCAGGAAACCTCTGTGTAGGACTCTAAAGACTCGTCAATACGCCGGCAGCAGATGATGATCATATCAAACACCCACAAGCCGCAAGCGGTCTGCTAAACGTAACGGCCACCCGGGTATTGAGCGATCAGAAGATCGACGAGCAAGCCCGCTTACACTCCTGTGAATCCAACCAGTAACACTTACCGTACAGTCCGGTCTGATCGTCTGATATGTCGCATATCTCGCCTAGGGGTGGTAAACGTCAGACCCCAATAGCTCGATAAGTCGTGTCGATATGAGGTCTATAACAATTCGAGATACTACTGGTAACACTTACCAGTAAATCTCAGCAACCCTGGTCAGGGATTTCCTGTTATAGCCAATCGAGCACAGCGCAACATCAACTCCCTATACCGGGAGAGACGAATCCCCTTCTATCGCTCATTGCCTCCATGTGATTCGGGACTGTACCCAAAAGCCACCGTTTTGCACGCCCTCTTGGACGTGGTAAGGTGGAAATCAAAGCACAGTGGGAACCACACAAGACTTTATGACGATCTCGGGTCAACAGACTACTCTGTACCTGTGTCACCAGAGAACTGCCATCTGACGTAAGGTATAATACCATCTGGGAGTTCTCGGCGAGTCCGTCCAGTGTACCCAGTCTCTACTGAGCACCCGTATATCATCTCCGATGTCAAACACCAATGGATATGGGATCATCCATCGCCCATCTGTATGGGTCGAGAAGGTATACGCTAGTCTACTATGGTATATCGATGCCCTATCTCGATATACCCACGACTAGGGACTTTGAAGGATGTACTTTTGGACTACCATGTCCCCACTAGTATGATCCGCATCATAGTCCAGGTAGTCAAGTACACATCCTAAGGGCTTTACCAACACGTAACAGAGAGACAATCAGTGTACACGTTAAGGTAAAGTGTAACCAGATAGCATACTATCATGTCGAGCAAGAAAGTCCTCCCTATATATGTCCCAGCATCCACTACAATATACATCCTATGTATAGTAATGGCCTCTAGGGCATACATATAACTAACAATCTCCCGCTTGCACTAGGACCATCTGATAGCAGTGGTTGCGGTATCTCATACTCAACCATCCCATAAAAGTCTCTCTCTGGGAACAGGCCTTTGTGAGTGGATCCGCTGTGTTGTCCTCTGAGTCTACTCTCCTGACCTCGATCCCCTGGAGATCAACCATCTCCATGATCAGGTGATACTGCCTTAGAATATGTCTGGATCACTGATGGGACCGGCGTTCCTCGGCATAAGCCACAACTCCATTGTCTCACTATGGTGGGAACGTAGTTCATCTCATGAACCAATATACACCCAAACAGCCTCTTCGGTAGCATCTTAAGTAGCGATGTATCCTGCCTTTATCGTCTAGTATGCCACGGTATCTAGCTTGGAACTCTTCCAACATACCGTCCCTTTACTGAGGGTATAGACAATGCCTGTGACTGACATTCAGTCGTCTTTATCACCCTGGAACACTTCCAGTGATTTTCCCCAGGATCAACTGATACCATCTCACTACAACTAGTAAGAATCCTAACATCCAATTAGATCTATCTCATAGATCCAAAATCCAGGATTTAGTAGGTATCACTTTGATCCTATGTGGAGAATCATTGTGATAAGCGGAGATTGATCGAGCGTAGCATAGGAAACTCCTTCCCTATCAAGAGTATGTCATCCACGTACTCTACGAGGATTGTCACCATACTCCCTACTACTTTTTTGTTTATACAAGGTTCATCTACCATTTTGATGAATGTCAACTTCTTTGACTAATTCATCAAAACAGATGTTCCAACTCCGCGATGCCTGCTTTATCCTATAAAGCATCTTGCACACATTTCCGCTGCTCCCACTGTCTACGAAGCCCTCTGGCTGTGTACTTATAGACGCACTCTTCTAAAACATCATTTAGAAAAGCAGTCATGACACACAACCACCAGATATCGTAGTCATGGTATGTAGCCGTGACAAGTAGGATCTGGATGGACTTAAGCATAGCTACTTGAAAAGGTTTCATCATTATCCACACCTGGTCAATGATGCAAACTTTTAACAAGTCTAGCTTTGAAAGTCTCAACTTTTCCATCTACACCAAGTAATCTTCTCAAGATATACTTGCTCCTGATGGGGGTTTAACCCTTCAGATATAGCAACCAAAGTCCATACTTTGTTGGTGTATAAGGATTCCATCTCAGATCGCTAAGCATCCAGCCATCCTTACAGAGTCTTACTCCTGATGGCCAGCTCGAAGCTAGTTGGGTCATCATCTCATGATGCAATCCTCGCTCCCACTGTCACAGAGCAACTGAAGTATCTCTCAGGTGGGTGAGAAACCCTACTAGATCGGCGGAGAGGCTGAGATTCGTTGGTAACTATTGAATCCTTTGGTTCCATCAAATCATCGGCTGTAGATTGTATAGCTGGAACCTTTCCAGTTCTACATAACTAACCTTGCCTCGAGCTTGTCCGGATTTTGCTTTTAGACATAGGCCGGACAACCCCAAATCTTAACTAACTTAAGACATGGGCTTTTCCCTTTCCATATCACATATGAAGTGGTAGGCAATTGATTTGATTGGAACCCTATTCAATAGGTATGCAGCTTCTCAAGTGCATAACTCCCAAAAGGAAATAGGTAACTCAGTAGTACTCATCATAGAGCACACCTTATCATATAGGGTGTGATTGCTCCGCCCCGATATACCATCGTGCTTTGCTGTATTTGGAGGAGTAATGCTGAGAGAGAATCTCATTCTCCTTTAGAATAGTCCAGAATTTCCGTGCTCAAGTATTCTCCTCCTTGATCTCATCAAAGGACATAATACTTATACCCGTATTTTGGTTCTCTACTTCTAACTTATATTCTGTGAATGTCTCAAAAGGTTCGGACTTGTGTCTCAACAGGAACATATGTCTGAATCTTAAGAGATCATCAGAGAATGTAATGAAGTATAAAGAACCAGTCTTGGCATGTGTAGACAGGGGACCTACATACATCAACATGTATCATCCCAAGAGTTTACTAACTCTTTCTCTGTTTCCAATAAACAGGGCTATGGTCATCTTATCTCTGTGACATGACTGGCGAGTTTCACAAGATGTAAATTCAAACTGATTTAAATGTGCATCTACATGTAACTTCAGCTAGTCGGGTCGCATTGATATGACCTAGTCTACAATGCCTCAAGAAGGATTCGTTCATTTCTGAACTATTCCTCTTGTATGTGTTCTGTATACTAAAGAACTATAGTTTGATTTAGAACATCAATGCTTTTAGATAACGTGCCTGATACGATCAACTTTTGATATAGGAAATGTTCAAAACATTATCCAACAATACAAAATTTTATCATTTCTTTACTGATAAAGAGAGTGATATGATTTTGTATATCAGGTTCGGTATCTAACAACATTCGTTCAGAATCAATGTATTGGTAATACAGGGTGACAGTGACCAACAGACTTGGCTGCAACACTTGCCCCGTTTTCTGCCTCATGAAACTTATCACACGTTCTCAGTTCTCTACCTTTCTGTAGCCCTATGTAACAGATTACATATCTGGGATCCTGATCTGGTATCACATACCCAGGACGTAGAGGATTTAGAGAAACAGTTCTTTGTAATGAACACACCCGAAGATGATGCATCAGCATGCACTCTCTTCGTTTGGGCGGCACGGGAATTCTGGTAATCCCCAATTTCCTGCTCTGTCTTATAACAATTATAAGTTGGAGCGGGACCAACGTTCCCCAGCTCAGTATAACAAGCGGGTTCGGTCAATAATCCGTATTATTATCTTGATTAAGGCGTGAAAGGGTCGCTACCTGGAGAGAGAGAGAAGAAAACACTCAGCGTGCGCTCTTGCAAGAATAGATTGGTTATTATTTTATCTAATCAGGATGGCTCCCACTGCTTTTTATCAAATCTTCCTTCAAACCCAAAAAGGAAAGACTAGCCGGGATTAATTACACACTACAAGTTCGCCAATCTTTCAGCCAGGCCAGTGTCGGTACTTTGAGGGAGGTCCCCCGTGCTTTCGCACGAACCTAATTAATGTAAACCTCGTTTTCCCAGAGGCGTAACCTCGTTAACACCTTTCTAGACACCTACTTGATCGGCTAATTGTAATATGTAAAACTCTCCCAGGAGTAACAATTACTCGCAGCGGGTATCGGGATCCAACTATCTCATAGAAGGTATGCAATCTCATTGCAAATTTCAACACTTGAAATTCCCGATAATATTTTGCCCCAAGCGATCTATGACCTTGACTGAGTCAACAAATCATAGACCACAAGTAAAGTTCAACCCGTCATTTCTCGATTGAATTAAACCCACCCGCACGACCCTTGACTGAGTCAACAAGGCCGCACGACTACCCTAATCCAATCGCATCATATGCTTTGCAGATAAACATTAATCAGCTATCGCACACTACGCCTTGACTGAGTCAACAAACGCAGCACGAATACTAATTATTACCTATCTGAAATGACGGAGGGCTACGACAGGTTTTTAAGAAAACATTTTGCGTAATGAACTTTATATCGTTGTAGGATCGAATGAATTTTGAAATGGAGTGTTTTTGAGGCTTTTCTAGTTTTGCTAAAGGAGTCACTCCCGGTGAAGGGATCGTCGGTCCTTTCCTCGTCGAATAAGGTGCAGGATATATCATATATACCGCTGTGCAAAGCAAAAACTCTTAAAAGCAATCAAAAGACAAACCGAGTGTGTAGCATCTGCCAGTTATTGCTAAAGAAGTCACTCCCGGTGAAGGGATCTCGGTCCTTTCCTCATCGAATAAGGTGCAGGATATATCATATATACCGCTGTGCAAAGCAAGAACTGTAGCTACCTGTTTTATTTTGAAATTCGATTCTACAACATCTTAGGTTTCTTTTATTTCATTAATCACATTAATGAAGTCCCATCATTTAAGTACCTAAACATCACAGATAAATACGGCGTACACTTATGCCATCCGCATTCGCCTCGATGTCCCCTCATGCACCGTTAGGTTAGGTAACTAACGGCAGAGCAGGGCAGGGCTAGCGCGGGTGTAAAACATAAGTAACGCCTATATAATATATCATATATACTATATACTGTATCTATCACAGAACATCACATGATCACATCACAGATATCGCAACAGAAGAAACATATGAAATATTGGATATACTAGGACGTCCATGTTTTCAATACGAGCCAGTATAAAACACGGATTCCACGGTCGCGATGAATAGCCAAACCCACACCCCTAGACCCCTACGAGAGCGGCAAGCAACCCTACCAATTCTAGAGTTAGGAGACCCGGACTCGACTCCTCGAGTTGGTCTCCCAGTGGACTCCAGAACCCGGTTACTTGTGCTCCCCTCCTTGGGTCTATCCTAGTGCGGAAAAGTAAATAATATACAAAGGGTGACATCTTCTGCAACCTGGAAGTGCCCCAATAAAAGAATATTACATACAAGTTTTTACATGAATGAAAATGAAAAACACTCATCTCACATAAAAACCCCCGGCTATTCAAACACGACGATCCAATATAACATATCCAGCAACACATAACATCACATGTCATCAACGTAAGTAAATATGCGCATCCCAATTGTCGTTGACATATAGCAACGAAACCGGCGATATCACATATTACACTTACGGTCACAGAAAAGAAAGTGTAAAACTACAACAGTTGGAATCCGCAACCACCTTAGACATCGCATGCCTGACCAAATGAATTACTTAGACATCGCATGCCTAACAATTATAAACCCCGCATTTTAGTCTCATTATCGAAAACACTTTTCAATATCAAGTCGGGCAATTCAACAAGATTCCCGAAAAACTGATCGAATGCTCGTCGCAAACTTTAGTAGGCGGCCGCACCCCTGATACCGTCGACGAAGTGCACCAAGGCGGAACACCGCTACCGCGAGCACCCGAACGGATGCTTTCGGCGACGGGGTTCTCCTACAGTCACTTGGTCGGGGTTATGGAGTGAGGCTGTCTATTAAGTTTACCCGGCGAGTATCCGCGTACACTACGTGATTGCGACGGACTTTTGATCACATCAAAATTCCGTGGCAACCGATCAAGTGAGACTAAATTGCTATGTTTATAACATTCATTTAGTTATCTCATAACTCTTTGTGAATTCCAATTATTGTATCACATTCCAGATAATTAGAAAATGTTAAACTTTCCGATCGAACAATCGAACACCCAAGTTTTCCCGATATAGATCAACACATGAAATAAGTCTAACAACATTCAGTTCGTGCCTCAGTACCAACGGTCCAGCCGTAGAAGGGTCAAGCCAACGCCTCACATGTGGCACGCCGTACTGCCCCAAACCCGAAGGTTCAAAGGGCAGTTCAAGACGGTCACATAATCGAGTTAAGGTTTGTTGTCTTCTAGAGGGTCCATCGAGTTACTTGCACTACTTAGAACGTCTTTAAACCACGGAAAAATCCAACACTTGGAAATTTCCCGACAGGGGAAAAATTGGGTATTTATATCCGGTCGAACTTTTTTAACATATTCTGAAATTTATCCGGAAAGCCACACAGACAAAGTTTGATAATCCGATCGAACATACGAATCCCCAAAACAACCCTGAAAATTAAAACTCTGGAAAAATTATTAAAAATACCCAGGAAAACCAGAACTGATAACTAAGAATTAAGGTGCAAAATTCGATGCACAAGAGGACAAATTGGTCGCGGAACCGCCGCATGAGCTTGCTCATGCCGCGGATCCGCGGCTATATTATGGAATTACGACCTCGAATTTTGCAGTAACCCTTATATCTTCCTGCTTATTTTTCTGAATATTTTTAATCTGGAAAAAACCACGATTTTAGAAAATGTCCAGAGAGCTATTTTGGGGTTAGGTTTTCGGTTCGTCCGTCTTTCAAATTCCGTCTAGACTTCGCCTAAGGCTCTAGCTAGGCTCTGATACCACTGTAGAGTTCCTAGGCACCCTAGTGAGGTCTCACAAGGCATCAACCATGCCAATTTCAAAAAATCTAGGTGCCGAGAAACCCTAATACGGATCGTTGGCTAAAGTTTAGGCGAAACTAGAAACTTATTAACACTTAACTATAAGAATACGGAAATACAACATTTGTAGATCCGGTGCTCCACCTCCACGGCTCCGCAATGAAGTCCTCTCCGCTGTCCAAATCGAACCATGACTCTCACGGTGGTTTCATCGGAGAAAAGACCGGGCTAGGTCGTCGACAACGTGCCGAAGATGATCTACGTCGAAGCATCACTAGATCAAGCTCCACCTTCACCAAGCCATGAAAACTTGTGAAGGAAACACACTCTACTACTTGGCAAGAGGTAGAGGATGAAGAAATAGGAAGTGGGTAGACTTTAGAATTGGATTTCTCACTCTAATTCATCAATCACCATTAATGGAATCTAGTTTCTCTTCTTGAAGAAGAAGAAGAAGATAGAAATATTATGATAAGTTATTTTAAAATGAAAAGGAAAATCAATACTTATCATAATACTAACCTTAGTTTAGTGTAGAGAATAGACCATGGTTAGATATGATGGTTAGGGTTAAGCAAGAGACAAGAATGGTGGACTAGGTCAAAGGTTCATGAAGTTTCAACTAAACTACAAAACTAGCAACCATTCTTTTCTCATCTATTCAAAATAAATAAATAAATAAATAAGTAAGAAAAGAAAACCCTAATCATTAGTTTAATCATGGCTTAATTCTTTACACTTAACCAAGTAAACATGTATCATCAAACATGATACAATCAAGTGCACAAAAGTATATCACATATACAACTTGCACAATTCAAGTGAGAAAATCCATTTAAAGTGAACCAATACTAGTTAATGCAAAGTAATATAACAAATATATAATTATGCATTAAATCATTAAATCAACACTTGATTTAACGATCCGGTCATATCGCATATAACCGACTAGTATCCAATGTATCGGCTTATCGAATCAACCCTCGATTCGATAACTAGGTTATATCGCATATAACTATATCGATACATTCATTGCAAGAATAGAATACGGTATCACATACACGCATTATTCTCGGTCCCGCACATATCTCATATGCGCCCCTATTTCGTTTCGCTTGAGCCAGGAAACCTCTGTGTAGGACTCTAAAGACTCGTCAATACGCCGGCAGCAGATGATGATCATATCAAACACCCACAAGCCGCAAGCGGTCTGCTAAATGTAACGGCCACCCGGGTATTGAGCGATCAGAAGATCGACGAGCAAGCCCGCTCACACTCCTGTGAATCCAACCAGTAACACTTACCGTACAGTCCGGTCTGATCGTCTGATATGTCGCATATCTCGCCTAGGGGTGGTAAACGTCAGACCCCAATAGCTCGATAAGTCGTGTCGATATGAGGTCTATAACAATTCGAGATACTACTGGTAACACTTACCAGTAAATCTCAGCAACCCTGGCCAGGGATTTCCTGTTATAGCCAATCGAGCACAGCGCAACATCAACTCCCTATACCGGGAGAGACGAATCCCCTCCTATCGCTCATTGCCTCCATGTGATTCGGGACTGTACCCAAAAACCACCGTTTTGCACGCCCTCTTGGACGTGGTAAGGTGGAAATCAAAGCACAGTGGGAACCACACAAGACTCTATGACGATCTCGGGTCAACAGACTACTCTGTACCTATGTCACCAGAGAACTGCCATCTGACGTAAGGTATAATACCATCTGGGAGTTCTCGGCGAGTCTGTCCAGTGTACCCAGTCTCTACTGAGCACCCGTATATCATCTCCGATGTCAAACACCAATGGATATGGGATCATCCATCGCCCATCTGTATGGGTCGAGAAGGTATACGCTAGTCTACTCTGGTATATCGATGCCCCGTCTCGATATACCCACGACTAGGGACTTTGAAGGATGTACTTTTGGACTACCATGTCCCCACTAGTATGATCCGCATCATAGTCCAGGTAGTCAAGTACACATCCTAAGGGCTTTACCAACACGTAACAGAGAGATAATCAGTGTACACGTTAAGGTAAAGTGTAACCAGATAGCATACTATCATGTCGAGCAAGAAAGTCCTCCCTATATATGTCCCAGCATCCACTACAATATACATCCTATGTATAGTAATGGCCTCTAGGGCATACATATAACTAACACTATGGTGATCTAGCATATTAGGGACAGGCCAACCAACCCATGATCTCTCTAATTTATCAATTCTTGCCGAAAAAAATTATAGTTCTACCTTTGGTATTTAAATAGACAACAAAGACAAGAAGCCTTTATCCCAAATTTTTTGGACCGGCTATATGATTCCTTCCTTCTATTCTGCCTTGTCAAGAACCATCTCCTCGGTTAAATTATCGTTCTTCATTGCCTCTATCCATGTTCGTTGTCTGCCCCTACCCCTAATTGCACCACTCTAATTTTTTCATGTCTTCTAACCGGGACATTGATTGGTCTCCATTGTAAACTATGAAACCATCGGTTTCACCTAATATTAAACTCTATGGGAGCTATCTCTAACTTGTTACGAATGCACTCGTATTTTATCGTATCTTTCAGTGTATTACCATCCATCCATCTTTTTCACTTTAGCCACACTAATTTTTTGAACAATTTGTTTCTTAATTGTCCTACATTCTGATCAATGAAGAAGTGTCTACCTTATCGTCGCTTTTTTTATTAAAGAAGATCAATTTCAAAGGTATCTTACCATCGCATAGTTCTAGCTCTCGTTAAGCACTTCTCCATCTCTCTTTGACCCTATGAACTATATCTTCCTCATCCAAACATGATTAATTATAGATCCTAAGTAACGAATATGGTTCTTCTTAGATATTTCAAAGCCATCAATTTGCACCGTACGTTCATTTCTTCGCATAATTTTGCTTAAATTACATTCCGTATATTTTGTTTTCGTTATGCTAATTCTAAATCTTTTAGATTCCAAGGCCCCTCCCCTCTCCACTTTTCCACAAAAAGAAGAGAGTTTTTCTGCGAAAAATAGACGTGTAATTATAATTCTAGCATGGCTTACCCAGTGCATCCCCATGCATAATGCGACCGCCTTGGCTCTGATTCTGGAAGCAAAAATTTCAGGAAGCAGAAAAGCTGGTACCGGCCCAGCACCCAATGAAAAAGACAACACATAACTGTTTACATGCAAACGAAACTGAGTTATATATTTCCAATGAAGCAGCAGAATAATAATAATAATAATAATAAAGTAGGCCCATTCCAATATGAGACGTTCAATGTTTCACTTACAAGACGGTGCCGAGCACTGCAAGGGTTCCAGAGTAAGGAGCAAGGGCCTTCCATGTGAAGGATAAGGAAAGGAGTAACATTGAAGCAGCCTACAGATTTAAAAAGAAGAAAACTCATCATTCCAACATTAAGAAAAGATGCAAGAAAAATAAATAAAGGAGAAGGATGTAAATGTTATATTGACAAAAATAAATATACAACTAAATTGTATTACCTGCTTCAGTTGAAATTAATCATATTTTTTAAGGGGGTCAAAACAAAACAAAAAACGAGGAAGAAATAGATGCAATCCTTCTTCCACGATATGATATAGGGTTCAAGAACAAGAGAACAGTAGACTCAAAATTTGAAGCTCATAACCTGTTCCAGAATATATGTGAAAACTAATTTTTCTTTTTTGAAGGTTGCACAAACAAAACAGTAAACTCCAAATTTTGCGCTGTTATTATACCCAGTAGGGAAATACCTTAGGCATATATTTACTTGTATTGGACACGTGATTGGAAACTATGTGGAACAACCGCAATGAACCATATGACTTTCCTCGGACAAGATCCAAAAACATGCTTAAAATTGTTGCTCGTAGATTTTACGTACAGAACCATTGTTTCTGGTCATCAGTTCAAACTCGGAGAGAATTATAAGCCTGGCAAAAGTTACAAAGAAAACAGAAGCTTACTACTGGAAAATGAACTATTATTAGAATAACATATATGATTAGAAAAAAGTTTTACCATTCCACAGAAGCTGGTGATTAGAAGGCTTTTCCTTCCTTGCTTGTCCATTAGCGAAGAAGCTATAGTAGTGCCTGTATCAAAATTAAGTCCCGTCACATGCAAGAACATATTGTGTCAAAATAAAAGGTTGGACACTACTTTTACTATAATGATGTAGATTTCATTACAAGACAAACTCACCAAAGACATTTGAAGCTCCTACAAGGGCACTTGCTGCAACATCAGAAGTAATTCCAACACTACGGAAAACAGATGTGGAGTAGTATACCACAGCATTTATTCCAGCCATTTGCTGGAATAGGAACAATGCTGCCCCTACGGTAACAACTGCAATTTGGAAATAGTGTTCAATCATAACTATATGAATGAAAATCTAAATCCAAAATGAAATTCTGAACAGAATATTGTAAAGCAGCTATGGGATCAAAGGGGATATTAATTACTTGTAGCTCAAATTTTACATGGTGTATAACTAGAAATGCAATTAAGGTTATAATTAAGTACAAGATAAAAATCACTATAATCACAAATCATCAAGTATATGATTTTTCAGTCAAATCGGTTTGCCCCCTTTCTCTTATATTTTTTCCCTTAAGATTTGTCATATCTGTGTCAATGTAGGATCAATCAGATTAATGTCATCCTGGGTATACGGTGTTGACTAAATATTAATGACCAGAAAATCAGCCATACATAGTTACAAGCAACCAAAATTAGAATATCTGAAGTACCTTTTCTGTAGCGTTTACTGAAAAGATCAAGCCAACCAGCATCGTGCTCTGTAGAATCTTGGCTACATGCTTTCAGTTCTGAAGGAATGAGAAGAATTTAAAAACTGAAACAAAAAAAATGGAAAGTGACAAAAATTCCTAACCGGTGTTTCAGAAAGCAAGAGCATAAAAGAGAAGAGCAAACCTCAAGAAAATAAGTTTAAGCTTAGGAAAGAAAAGAGTATTTATACTTTGTGAGGTCAAATTTCTAATATGTGTGAGAGCAGAAATTAAAGGCAAATTTTGTCTACACTACTATGAACTGTACTGTAGTTTCACTAACCTACCATAATCTCCAAAATTACACAATACTTCCATAAACTCGTTACATGAAACCACCATCTGCCAGCCAACAATTTTTGTCACAGGTATAAATTGTGACCATATATCCACAAACGTCTTTTAGTTTAATTAAGTAACTACCATCATTTTTATTTCTCCTTCTCATTGTTTTTAATTTACCAAAATCATCTTTATTGACTCAATTCATCAACTCCTTCGCCCTGTTCACTTTTTCTTTTCTTGCTTCTTTTTGTGCTTATTTGCAACCTTCTTTAAATGAACGAGAATTTTCAAAAGGGGAGAATACTAGTGGATAGATGAGTATTGTGGCTGATGGGTTCCGATGTTTAACATGGTGAATACGTTGACTTGATGTGTCGAAGTAAATAGCTTGGATTGATGAATTTAGAAGAGGAGAGTTATGATGATTCCAATCAATGCTATTATTAAGGGCATGCTCAAGCAGAAGCATATGGTAACTTGAACGATGATTCAATTATTTTGCATCACACAGTCCAGTAAAAGGATTATAATGATTAATGACCAACTGCCGCTATAACCAACACAAGGCCTATAAGCGATAATCATGATTGCTGTCGTATATAACAATTTTTATAAAGATGGCAGTTCTATTAAAATATGGTTAAATTTATTATTTTAAATTAAAGGGAAATTAGATCATTTTACAAAAGATTGTCGTCATTGTCAGGGAGCAACTGGTACCAGACAACTACATGCCAGCAACGAGTAGTTTAAGAAGTTTATGCAAGTTTTGTGAAAATGTGAAGTTCATGGTAGTGCAGTGAAATTATGTTATACTCGAAGATGAGCAACAATTTAATTTTTACACATGATCGAATATGAACCTAATGCAAATAATAAAACAAATGAAGAGGCATATCAAGGTGGGTTGTCCGAAAAAAGAATTTATGTTTTTGGTACTGTTGTGATTGGAGAAAAAGGAAGCCACAAATCCATAATGTCAAATAACAAAATACAAGGAGAATAAAAACTAAATCTACCAACATTAAACACTAAAGATGTGGCTTCTGTTAGTCATCACAACTGGTTAAGATCCTCCAAGTTTGTTTCAAAGCAGAGATGGAGCAAAGGGCAAATAAAAAGAAATTTGTAAACAAAGAGTTATCATCAGGCTACATAGTAAATTCTCGTCCTTGCACTTTGAACCACACTAAATTGAGTAACATAAGAACTGAGTATGCAAAATATCAACAATCGTAAGCAGAGGGAAAAACCTGAACAAGCCAACGAGGACTTTCTGGAGAAAATGCCATCCCAAACGCCAACAAGACAGACGGAATAACCGCAATACCAAACATTGACCTCCACCTGATAAATGGACATAAGGATCATTACCAAAAAGGAAAAACATACATATCACCTAATCAGTCGGATAAAAAATGAATTCAGAGGTGTAGGGCATTTTACAAGTCGTATTGGAAGCAATATGGTAATCATTGCACAACTGAACTGATACATGAATTGATCAGTTATAATAAGCAAAGCAGGAAGTGTCAACCCAAGGTATGTGCATCTAGATTTTCGAATTTAATATCTCCAATAATATGATTCTTAACAAAATAAAAATTATAACCATATTCTGGACTCTGGAAGACATAAATATGAAGTGGCACAGTGGGCCCGTGGAAGCGGAGGCTTCTACAACCATGAACATCATTCATTAATGTTTATTATTATCATTGGAAATAGCTAGTGATGCAGGCTGATAAAATGCCTACTATATATACCTAATCTTCACAGTTTACACTGCTGTCTGCAAAACTATTTCGGGTCCAAAATGGCTAGAGTGACGCAGGTAAGGTAGTCCTCGATGTGCAGTCATATAAATCGTAAATGCCTTCCAACTATTTTTAGGTTGCGAAGAGCAAGAACTGATGTAAAATTTTTATTTAACTTCTTTTTTCTGATGTAGGGTAACATAGGAGCAAAAAAAACTAAGATACACCCTCAAGATGGGGTATAGTATACCAAGACTGTTTGTTTTCAACAAATTATCCTGCTTTATCAAAATACTAGAAGGGAAAAGTATGTGTTATTCAGTTTGCAGTCGTAAGTGTAAACTCGGGTATGCTTAAATTCTAGGACAATACTAGAATGAGTATGTACATTTCAGTTTTTATGTAGTCATATAAGTGTTAACTGAATTTAAACTTTACGACAATTGGGGTGTAATTGAAAAGGTCAAGACTTAAATCTAGGTTTTCAAGGGAAAAGAGTTGCAACTTATAGTATGTAGGATGAAGACCATAAAACAGTGTTAAAGATATTGGTATATAAGATGGGAAAGACTCCCTAGTTGTTAACTTAGTTACGCCTACATAAAATAATCAAATAAACTAATTATTTTTCACGTTCGGCTCCGTCCATCTTCATCTTCAATATCTAAAGTATGGATACACCATGTTTCATGTGATTTAAAAACTTTTAGTCCCCCTGATGGATCTCAGGATCTTCTTCTTCAGATGTTATCTTCCGTTGATCTGCTGCGAGCGCTGATGGACGGCTGAGATTGGATTTGGAGGGTTGCCTCCTGGAGCGTGTGGATCTCAATGGGTTTGAGGTGGATGAGGCCGAGCTACCTGTAAGGAAGTCCCGGGATAGTTGTGCCACCGAGGACCCTCCGACGATCAAGTTAGACGAGGTATTTTGGCAGAGTAACGGCCTATTGGAGTAAAATTGGCTTACCTGAGTCGTCTGAGAGGGATTTATATAGTGGCGGCAATGAGCAGGCGGGAACGAGATTCACGCCGGCCGTTATGCCCCCGGCGTCATGCCTGCATGATAGGCGAGATTCCCCATTAATGACGAGACATGCTCATTAATAGGGGATCGTGATGGCATGGAACGCGGGACCATGGGCGGCGGATATCTCACGCCTGGCGAGATTCGCGGAGCCGTGGTGGAGGCGCCTGTGATCGGTGATGTGGGTCGGTCGGTGAGACCGAGGAAGATGAGCTCGGTGGGAGGCTCGGGAACGAGCGGGAGGCCGAGGCATCTTGAATCTGTGATAGCTCGGAGACAAGCCGGGGTGGTCTAGAAGGCCACCGAAGGTCAGGAACACCCTCGGGCCGGAGGCCTAGGGTGAGATCCCAACGCAACGTTCTTGATCCTTTCTTTTAAGCTCTGGGACACGTTATCTGCAACGTGTCATTATCTGGGGAGTCACCGATATCGAGCATTATCATTAGCCCCCCACTCTCGACTCAACCCGTTCCTAGGTCGGGTCGAGAATGGTCTGACTGGTCACCCGGGGTGAGCTCTCATTCAAAGATATCGTCGGTGCGCATTCCCGGGCAAAGAGTAGTGTTTTCTTGATGACGTCAGCGGATTAGTGGAGAGATCCCGCATTAAAGAGGAAGCACCGGTTTGTGCATACGTTCGTCGAAGCGACAGCCCACGTGTCTGGTACTGGTTGGCTGACGAGAAGGGCCGCAGACGTTCCCGCGCCCGATGGGACGTGCCCAATGTGAGTGCGACATGTGGAATGTTGTCGTCCGTTGGTTGTGAAACGTTGTTTTGACGGGAGGCGATCGGAGTCGTAGGATGTGCACGCCGGCAGCTATAAATAGAGGTGGGATCTTCATCAGGGCCCATACCTCTCCATAATTTTCTCGTCCTTAGTCGTGTTTGCCCGGCGCTCTTCTCCCCAGGTCGGATTTCTTGCGTTTTCTCTCTCGAGGACACATCCCTTTGATCAGGTTAGATGTTTTCTTCCGAGAAGTTTGTAGAAATAGTTTGGATAGAGTTTAGGGAGTCTTCTGAAGCTTCCTCTTCTACTTCTTTCTCTTCCTCTTCTGAGTCGGAGTCTCCCCGGGAAATTAGGGTTAGTCATGCTCCCCGGGGTCGTGTGACATGGGCGGTCCCAAAGCGCAGGTCACGGGTGTTCTTGGCGCGTCATCCTCCCTGAGGCATGCGGATGAGCTCGCTACCATCCGGACTCGTTTCTACATTCCTCCCGGCTATTCGCTTTGTCTGGCCGAGGAGGGGGAGAAGGCAGACCAGGTACGGGGCAAGGAGATTGCTTTGTACCTGGAAGCCTTTTAGGCTGGGATGCGCCTGCCCTTCTCCCCCGAGGTGATTGCGGCGTTGAATTGTTTTGGGTTAGCCCCGAGCCAGTTAGTGCCAAACTCTTGGAGGATTCTCCTTGGGTTCCTGGTCCGGTTGAAATTCTGATCCCTTTCAGTCGGAGCCTTCTCATTTCTTCTCTTTGCCATAAAAACCACCCTGGAGCTTGCAGGGGCAAGCCGAGCTGGGTATACATCTCTTTTAGAAAACAACGGGGGGACGCTGCCCGGTCGGAAGTCGTCGTAGTACCTTCTTCCATTCACGAATGAAAGAAAAAGTTTTTGTTTGTTGGACCGCCCGAGGGTGAGGATTGGCCTGTGCCCATCCAGTGGCACGGGGCCAGCTGCCCGCAGGTGAGTCGGTCGAATCATCCCGACGCGGTGGCGGTGTCGGAGTGGGAGCCTTTCCCCCAGACTGATGTGTTGCTGTCTGAGCGGGCCTTCAGTTGGGCTGGGCTCAACCCCGCCCAGTTCACGGGTAAGTTGGAAGCTTTCAGACGACCTGTTTAGATTTGTGTATTCTTTCATTTTTTTTGGTATTGTTGACTCCTCTGCATTTTTGTCTTATGCAGAACCCATGGACCTAGGCAAATTTCGGGCAGCCCTGATTGAAACGAAGAAGGGGAAGAAGGCCGGAGGCACCGGCCTTTCTCGACCGCCGTCGGCTCCGGCTCCACCGGCGGCCACTCCATCCAGGCGCCCCGGGCCCCAGAGTCCAGTCGTGCGCCGAGCTGAAAAAGTGCTCGGGAGCAAGAGCCCCGGGCTTCGGAGGTGGGAGGTGAGACTGGTTCTCCTGCGTCGCTCCTCAAGAGGTTTCATAGGACGGCGTCCAGCTCCCCGGCTTCTCCGATCCTCATAGATGATGGGGAGCTTCGCTTCGAGATGCCCTCGGGGCTTTCCATCGCCGACAGTCTTCTTCTGGAGATGGAAAGGTCGGCCGGGGGCAGAATCCCTCGGGGGACCCTCCGGGCCCAAATGACGGCCATAGCTCAAGAGGCCGTGCATATTAGTGTTCACACCCCACTTGGTTCTTCATTCAGTATTTTTGTTCGCGTGATTGGGTGCCTCCCTTTCCTTTTTAACCCTCTTTCTTTTGTTCAGGTCCTCCAGCACGTCGTCCTCATTGTCAACATGGAGGACGAGAAAATTACCCGGGCGATGCGGGCCGTGGGTGAATTCTCCTCGCGGGAGGAGAGCTCGAGGCTGGAGCTAGAGGCGGCGATGGAGAGGGTCGCTTCCCTTGAAGATCGGGCGGCGGCTTGGGATCGGGAGATCACCAGGTGCCGAGAGGCCGCCCAAGCCGCCGAGGCCCAGTTGGAAGATTCCAAGGTGCTCGTCGCCATCCGGAAAGAGAATGAGGCGGCGAAGGATGGGACAAGGCGTGCCGAGCTTCGAGCGTCGAAAGCGGTGGAGAGCTATAAGAAGTTAGACCTGGGGCCGCCGCCGTCGTTTGGCACAACACCCTTGACGCCGTCAAGGCCCTGATGCCGGAGTTTCCTGACGGCGAGCTCCGGGGTGAGTACCCTCTCGGGGATGACGCGCAGGGGAATGCCCCTGGAAACACTGCAGGGGAAGAGGCCCCCGATGGGAGCATGGGGGATAAGTCGGCAGCCCTGGCCACTAGCGCCGAGGCTCTTGCTGTGGGTGCCAACCTTCAAGATGCCGTCCCGGTTGTTGCAGTGGAAGCGCAGCTCATCGATGTTCTCCCCAGCCCCGAGGCCTGAGCTTCCTCGTCTTCTTATTTCTTTGCGCTAAAATTTTGTAAGCCTCCGGGCGTGTTTGCAAGGTTGGGGAGCCCATAATACCTCTGTAAAGACTTTCGGTTTTTTTATGAATAAAAAACTTTTTGCAGTAGTCTTTGCGTGCGCGTTTTCCCTTTGTTTGTGGTAAACATTTTTATTTGCGCAGTACTACTTTCATGTTTAGGTCAGTTTTCGTCCAGCGATCGTACGTCGAGTTGAGAGTTGAAGTCGACCATTTGCTAAGTGTGCAAAGACCCGTGAAAGGTCGGTATCTCCATGGCCCCGAAGTCGAGGTGGAGATCGCTTAGACATGGATGGACCGAACAGGGTAGCTGCTCGGTGGCCTCCTGACGAGGGCCTTCGATCCCTGGCATCAGTGGGTAAGAAATTACCAGCCAAGGATGGACCGAGCAGGGTAGCTGCTCGGTGGCTTCTTGATGGGGGCTTTTATCCTGGGCGTCGTGGGGTAAGAAATTACCGGCCAAGAATGGACCGAGCAGGGTTGCTGCCCGGTTGCCTCTTGGTGAGGGCTTTGATCCTTAGCGCGGGAGGGCATGGAGAGGCCTGCTAAGGGTGGACCGAGCAGGGTTGCTGCCCGGTTGCTTCTTGGTGAGACCTTTGATCCTTAGCGCGGGAGGGCATGGAGAGGCTTGCTAAGGATGGACCGAGCAGGGTAGATGCTTGGTGGATTCGTGAGGTTCTGTCCGACCTTTCCCGGTATGAACATTGGGAAGAGTGACCGTCGCGGGCGACACGTATTATGAACGCGTAGGGGGAGGTGAAGCGTAAGAGCCGCGTCGTTCTGTTTCCGGTTCGTCGAGAAAGACGGGATAGCCGCAGCATGGCGGCACATTAGTGGAAGAAACGAGCGTCTGTTGGACGTGGGGCTATAAAACAAAGGGAGCGTTGATCACTCCTTTCTTCATCCGTAAAACGTAAGAATGGACGAATTCCCCTTCACCATCCCCGAGATCATAAATTTCGAGGATGTATACCTGTACGACCAGCTGTGCTCCGAGGAGACGGTGCAGGCGGTGATACGGCGGGTTGAGGATCGCATCGGCCGCTTGCTTCCCCGGCGATCGCTCCTTCTCCATTTGCTCATGTACTCGATCTGGAAGGTATTGCCGGAGCTGCACAACCCCTTGTCCGAACAACTGAAGGATGAGGCGGTTGGCAAGCTAAGGTCGCTATGTCGTCTAGGCCTGATCTCGAAGAGTCGGCGGGATCACTCGGTAGCACTCGTCCTAGAGTGTTACCAATTGAGGCATCTCGCCGATGGGTGCCCGCCTGAGGAGCTTCCTGGCTCATCCGTGGCCACGAGGGTTCGCAGACAGCATAGAGGCAGAGGCCCGAGGCGGCAAGGGCTCGGCTGGCGGCGATTTCTTCATAGTATCACGAGGAATGCTTCTTGCATCCCCTTCCCCCGCTGCTGTAATTTTTTTTCTTTTTTTTTTATGTAAGGCTGAGGAGCCTATAATACCTTTTTGAATCAATAAAATTCTTCTTTTCGCAATGCTCTATCGTGTCCTTTTTGTTGTTTAAATAAAAAGAACTTAGAAGAATTTACATCGCTTGGTTGAAGAACCCTAGTAGTGGTCTGCTAAGGATGGACCGAGCAGGGTCTGCTCGGTGGATCCGTAGGTTCAGTTTGACCTTCTTTGGTTCGTGAACATTGGGAGGAGTGACCATAGCAGGCGGCATGTGTCAGGGACGCTTGGGGGAGGCGTAACGTTTCGGGAAGCCGCGTCAGTTCTGCCACGTGACTGCACGGTATTGGAGTAATCTTGGTGGATCCCAGGATTCGCGCCCATGCGCGCGTGAATCTGGGTCCTTTAGGATTCTGTTTGGGGTTATAAATAGAGAAGGAGACGGCAACTTCTTCGGCATCGCTTTCTGAGATGACTGGGCGCATGTATTCGATCGAAAAGATCATCACCTTCGATGACGTCTCCGTGTATGACCAATCCCTGGCTGAGGACGGATATCGGGGAGTGGTTCAGCACCTCGAGGGTCACATCGGCCGGCTTCTCCCTCGGCGGTCGTCCCTCCTTCAATTGCTGATGTACGCAATTTGGAGGAGGTCCCCAGGGTTGTATAACCCTTTCTCCGAGGAGTTGCTGGATGAGACGCTCGACAAGGTGCGCTCGATCTTCCTGCTCGGCCTTATCTCGAAGGCCAGGCACGACCGATCCTTGGCGCTCATTTTGGAGTGCTTCAAAAGAGGTACATCATGAACCAAGACGCGGAGGGCGGAGCGTCGGGTGCTTCCGTGGCGTCCTGGGTTCGTGTGCAGCATCGTCGGGAGCAGGCTACAGAGGTTAGGGCTCGGCTAGCGGAAATCTACTCTGAGTATCACCAGGAGTACTTCTTCGATCCCGTTCCACCTCTATTGTAAATTTTCCTTTTCCTTTTTCTGTAAGGCTGAGGAGCCCGTAATACCTTTGAATGAATAAAATTCTTCCTTTTTGCAATGCTCTATTGTTTCATTTTTATTATTTAAATAGAAAGAACTTTAGAAAGGTTTACATCGCCTTTGTGAAAGAAAAAATACACATGCGTAGATATTCTTTTCAGAGGTACAACTTGAGCTTCTCAGCGTTGTAAGGTTGTGGAAATTTGCGGCCATCCGCGTCTTTAAACGATAGGCTCCGCCGGGCAGGACCTCGGAGACGAGGAAGGGACCGTCACATTTTAGGGAAAACTTATGCAGCTTTCCTTGATCGACGAACTCGTTTTGCCTTAGGACTAAATCTCCGGTCTTGAAGAAGCGACGCTTGACTCGCGCATTGTAGTAACGGGCGGTTTGATGTTGATAGGCGGCATCTCTGATCTGAGCCCGGTCCCGTTTCTCCAACAAAATGTCCAGGTTAGTTCGGAGGGCTGAGGTGTTCGCTTCGTCGTCGAAATGCTCGACCCGGTGATTGGGGAGCCCGATCTTCGCTGGGGCCATTGCCTCGGTACCGTAGCAAAGGCTGAAAGAGGTCTCCCCGGTGGGGGTTTTCTTCGACGTGCACAGGGCCTATAAGACCCGGGGTAATTCCTCGACCCAACTGCCTTAACATCCTTCTAGGCGTGTCCGAAGGCCTCGGAGGACGTCCCGGTTAGCGACCTCGGCCTGCCCATTGCATTGGGGATGCGCGACCGCGGCAAACTTCATGAGGATACGATATTCGCTGCAGAATTTATTAACTCTTTCGTTTTCGAAATTTGTCCCATGGTCGGGGATGATACACCTCGGGATCCCGAACCGGAGTATCACGTTGTTCTGCAGGAACTTAATAGTCGTAGTGGCGTCCAGTTTCCTGATGGGAATGGCCTCGATCCACTTCGTGAAGTAGTCCACTGCGACGAGGATGTACTTGTGCCCGCCCGCACCGGTAGGAAACTGGCCTATCATGCGGTTAGCTCGGTAGCAGGAAGGCGAGCTATGCTTCCATGGAGTTGGCAGCTCTTGCATCTCCTGACGAGCTTCTGGGCGTCCTGATGAATGTCGGCCTGTAGTACCCCTGGAGCAATGACTTCTAGATTAAGGTGCGGGCCTCTTGGTGCGCACCGCTGACCCTTTCGTGAATCTCACGGAGAACATATTCGGCTTCGTGGGGGTCGACGCACCGGAGCAGGGGCTGAGTGAAGGACTTCTTGTAGAGGTTCCCATTGCTCCAGATGAAATGGCAAGCTTTGGCTCGGAGACGGCGGGCTTCTCCCCGATCTTCTGGGAGCATACCTTCCCTCAGGAATTCCACGAGGGGCTTTCTCCAGTCCCGATCTTCCCGGGCTGTGCACTTGAAGTGGCGTTGCCCCGTCCTCCACGCTGGGCCGTGGCAAGACCTCGAAGAGGATGTTCCTCTTGTTGTTGGCCGTATAAGATGAAGACAGCTTACTCAAGGCGTCGGCCTGGACGTTCAGCTGTCTGGGTGTTAGTTATATGTATGCCCTAGAGGCCATTGCTATACATAGGATGTATATTGTAGTGGATGCTTGGACATATATAGGGAGGATTTTCTTGCTCGACATGATAGTATGCTATCTGGTTGATTTTTACCTTAACGTGTACACTGATTGTCTCTCTGTTATATGTTGGTAAAGCCCTTAGGATGTGTACTTGACTACCTGGACTATGATGCGGATCATACTAGTAGGGACATGGTAGTCCATAAGTACATCCTTCAAGGTCCCTAGTCGTGGGTATATCGAGACAAGGCATCGATATACCAGTGTAGACTAGCGTATACCTTCTCGACCCATACAGATGGGCGATGGATGATCCCATATCCATTGGTGTGACATCAGAGATGATATACGGGTGCTAAGTGGAGACTGGGTACACTGGACGGACCCGCCGAGAACTCCCAGATGGTATTATACCTTACGTCAGATGGCAGTTCTCTGGTGACACAGGTACAGAGTAGTCTGTTGACCCGAGATCGTCATAGAGTCTTGTGTGGTTCCCACTGTGCTTTGATTTCCACCTTACCACGTCCAAGAGGGCGTGCAAAACGGTGGTTTTTGGGTACAGTCCCGAATCACATGGAGGCAATGAGCGATAGGAGGGGATTCGTCTCTCCCGGTATAGGGAGTTGATGTTGCGCTGTGTTCGATTGGCTATAACCGGAAATCCCTGGCCAGGGTTGCTGAGATTTACTGGTAAGTGTTACCTGTAGTCTCTCGAACTGTTATAAACCTCATATCGACACGACTTATCGAGCTATTGGGGTCTGACGTTTACTACCCCTAGGCGAGATATGCGACATATCAGACGACGAGACCGGACTGTACGGTAAGTGTTACTAGTTGGATTCACAGGAGGATGAGTGGGCTTGCTCGTCGATCTTCTGATCGCTCAATACCCGGGTGGCCGTTACGTTTAGCTGACCGCTTGCGGCTTGTGTGTGTTTGATATGATCATCATTTGCTGCCGGCGTATTGACGAGTCTTTAGAGTCCTACACAGAGGTTTCCTGGCTCAAGTGAAACGAAATAGGAGCGCATATGAGATATGTGCGGGACTGAGAATAATGCGTGTATGTGATACCGTATTTTATTCTCGCGATGAATGTATCGATTGGTTGTATGCGATATAACCTAGTTATCGAATCAAGGATTGATTCGATAAATCGATACATTGGATATTAGTCGGTCATATGCGATATGACCGGATCGTTAAATCAAGTGTTGATTTGATGATTTAATGCATAATTATATATTTGATATATTACTTTGCATTAACTAGTATTTTTTCACTTAAGATGGATTTTCTCACTTGATGTGTACATTGTGTATATGATATATTTTTGTGCACAAGATTGTATCATGTTTGATGATACATGCTAGTTTGGGTGTATGTTTGGTTTAAACCATGGTTGGTCAATGGTTAGGGTTTCACTTGATTTATTTGCGTATTTATTTATTCATTCATTCATTTTGGCAAAAGGAAAAATGGTGGCTTTCTTTGTTTGCTTGTTGAAGCTTCATGAAGTTTTGAACAAGTCCACCATTTTTGTCTCATACTTAACCCTAACCATTCAACCTAACCATAGTTCATTCTCTACACCTAACCATGGTTGGTATATGATAAGTATTCATTTTATTTTCTATTTTGAATAATACTCATGATATTCTTGCTTCTTCTTCTTCTTCATCAACAAGAAGAAAAGCTTGCCTCCATCAATGGAAACTTGAGAAAAAGAGTGAGAAATTCAATTCTAAAGTGAACCCACTTCCTATTTCTTCATTCTCTACCACTTGCCAAGTAGTATAGGGTGTTTTCTTCACAAGTTTCATGACTTGGTGAAGTTGAAGCTTGATCTTGTGTTGCCTCGACGTAGATCATCTTCGGCATCGAAGTCGACGACCTAGCCCGCCTATTTCTCCGATGAAGCCGACGCTAGAGCCCGGGATCCGATGATCGCAGCGAGGGGACTTCATCACGGAGCTATGGAGGTGGAGGACCGGATCTACAAAGGTTGTATTTCCGTTCACTTAGTTATGTTGTTAACTAGTTGCTATCTTTCGCCTAAATTCTAGTTAACGATCCGTATTAGGGTTTGTAGGCACAAATTTTTTTTGAATTTGGCATGGTTGATGCCTTGTGAGACCTCTTTAGAGTGCCTAGGAACCCTACACTGGGGATCTGCTCCACCTGGACTTCGTGAAAATCCTTCCGCAGTCTTCTTACCTCGGCCAGAAACTTCACCATCAGAGGCTTCCGTGCCTCGAATCGGCTGGTCACTTGGCCAACGACTAGGATGGAGTCGCTGCGGATCCGAATCGTTTTCAGCCTCAGTCCGAAGGCTATGCGCAGTCCGGCCAGCAAGGCCTCGTATTTCGCCGCGTTATTCGAGGCTTTGAAACCGAGCTTCAGAGAATACTCCATTTCTGCCTCGTTCGGGCCCCGAATGATGAGGCCAGCACCATAGCCTTCCTTGGTTGAGAACCCGTCGACGTAGAGGATCCAATCAGGGACGAAGTTGGGCTTCTCATCGACTGAGGGTTGAGCTGCGGGGGCCGGCATGGACTCCAGCTCTTTGCTGGGATGGTGCATTCGACGATAAAATCGACCAGGGCTTGTGCTTTGATCGCCTGCCTCGGACGGTAATGTCGAACTGGGACAACTCCCACCTCCACTTCTCTAGGCGGCCAGAAGACTCGGGAGAGGCGAGGATAACCCCCAAATGTCACTCGGTAAGAACGAGGATGGTGTCCGCCTGGAAATAGTTCTGTAGTTTCCTTGAGGCCACGATGAGTGCCAAGACGATCTTCTCTATGGCTGGGTACCTCGTTTCTGCGTCCTTGAAGACATGGCTCACATAGTATACCGGCTTCTGGACTCCCTCGATCTCTCGGACGAGCACCGAACCCGCAGCTTGGTCGGATACCGTCAGATATAGTTATAGCTCGTCCCCTTCAACTGGCCCGGTGAGTAGCGAAGGAGTCGCGAGGTGCCTCTTTAATTGCTCAAAGGCGGTCTGGCACTCATCCGACCACACGAATCTTGGTATCTTCCTTAGAGCTTTGAAGAACGAGAGGCATTTCTTCCCAGACCTCGACATGAAGCGACTCAGAGCGACTACCCGCCCTATCAGCCGTATGATTTCGACGTTAGTCTTGGACGCAGCCATGTTGAGGATGGCGTTGATTTTCTCCGGGTTAGCTTCGATCCCACGGTGTGTGACCATGAAACCGAGGAACTTTCCACAGGTGATCCCGAATGCGCACTTGGCGGGGTTCAATTCCATCTCGTATTTACGGAGGACGTCGAAGGCCTCGCCCAGATCCTTAGCGTGTTCGTCCGATGAGATCGATTTGACGAGTATGTCGTCGACGTAAACTTCCATGTTCCTGCCGATCTGCGGCTTGAATATGCGATTGACCAAGCGTTGGTACGTAGCTCCGGCATTTTTGAGGCCGAAAGGCATCACCTTGTAGCAGTATACCCCCCGGTCCGTTGTGAATGCGGTGAGATCCTCGTCTGCCGGATTCATACGGATTTGGTTATAGCTGGAGAAGACATCCATGAAGCTAAGTAGTTCGTAGCCTGCCAAGCAGTCAACGAGCTGATCTATCTGAGAGAGGGGATAGTTGTTTTTCGGGCAGGCCTTGTTGAGGTCGGTGAAGTCGACGCACATGCGCCACTTCCCGCTTGACTTTTTGACCATGACTACGTTCGCCAACCATTCCGAGTATGGCACGTTCCGAATGAAGTTGGCGATGAGGAGCCTGTCTACCTCGTCCTCGATCGTCTTTTGTTTGATCAGGATGAAGCTTCGTTTTTTCTGTCGGACGGGTTGGACCGTAAGGTCCACCCCGAGCTTGTGAGATATGATTTTGGGATCGATCTCAGGCATGTCGGCAGGTGCCCAGGGGAACACGTCAGAGTTTTTTCTGAGGAAGTGAACCAGGTCGTCTCGCTGAGTCCCCATCAGAAGCGACCCGATCTGAACGGTTCGCTCGTCGTCCCTTTCTACGAGGGGACCTCTGTCAGTGGCTCCACCGGGGTCCTTCGGACCTCTTTCTGTTCGTTTCGAGTGTCCAGAGAACCCTTGATGTCACCCTCGCCCTCAACATCATTGTTCGGCCCGCTCAGACGTAGATGTTGCGGTGAACCAATCCTTTGCGGTCCGTTGGTCTCCGTAGGCCCGACCTATTCCGCCTTGGTCAAGCGGGAATTTTATCGCTAGGTGGTAGGTCGATATCTGGACCCGGAGGGAGTTGAGTGTCGGACGACCGAGTAGAACGTTGTAGGCCGATGGGATTCTTGCAAAGATGAATTCTACAGGCAGTGCGCATGCGACCGGCCTCCCTGATGTTAAATTGGAGAGTGATTACCCCTTCCGCTGGGATGGAGTGGTTAGTGAACCCTGACAAGACATAGGTCGTCGGCTTTAGGTCCGACGGGATAAGTCCCATACGCAGGAAGCAGTCATAGAAGAGAATGTCTGCCGAGCTTCCAAAGTCGATCAGTATCCTCTGTACCTCGTAGCGGTGGACCCGAGCTATGATCACCAGCGGGTCGTTGTGATGCAGGGATATACTGTGGAGGTCCTCGTCGGTAAAAACGATTGGCTCGGCTACTTTGTCCTTCTTCCTCGGTGGCCGACAGGTCCTTCGATCGGGGAGGGATGCCGTGTCTCGTTGGTCCTCGTCGTACCCCCGCTGACATAACCATGATTTGGCCGATTGTCAATTCGCCAGGAAAGGGACGCTCTTGCTCACGGTAGGCTTATCGCTTGTCTCGCAAGTACGCTGCCAGGTGCCCCGAGCAGATTACCTCCTCGATATAGTCTCAGAGCTATTTGCAGTTCTCAACGGAATGGCCCTGCGACTTGTGGAAGCCGCGGTAGGGGCCCCCGGTGCGCTTTGCTGCCTTGTTAGAGGTCGGGGGGAGTTTGAAGAACCTCTCGCCTTTAGCCTCCTCCAGCAGTACCGTCTGGGAGACGTTGAGCGGGGTGTACTCCTGAAACTTTGGGGAGTAGGGCTTTGGCCGCTCAATCTTCTTTCTCTTCCCGGGCCCTTTTCTTCTGGTCAGCTTGGCATTCACCTCGGATTCAAGCTGGATTTCACGTTCGGTCCAGGCCTTTACCTCGGCCATGGTCTTAGGTTGCGCTTATGCAAAGGAGCGTAGCTACTTTTTGTGCCTAAGACCCGACCTGAGTGCCGTAATGACCATTTCGTCCTGGTGTTCCGGAACCACAAGAAGGGTGTTGTAGAAGCGGGTGACGTATCATTTGAAGGATTCTTTGTCCCCGCTCTTTATGGTGAAGAGATGATCGACGGTCCGCTTCTGCCGTCTGTTCCCGACGAAGTGGCCGAGGAATTAGGTGGCCAGCTCATCGAAGGTAGAGATTGAGCATGGCGTGAGTCCTCGGAACCAGTCTCGTCCGGAGCGGATGAGAGTGGCGGGGAAAGCGCGGCGTCGGAACAGTCCTGGAAACTCATCCCGGCTGTGAACGCGTCCAAATGATCCTTCGGGTCGGACTTCCTGTCGAAAAGGGAGACCTTCGGGGGCTTGTTCCGGGAGGAGACATGGACGGCGAGTAGCTCTTTGGTGAAGGGTTTCGTGAGCGAGTCGGCAGCATATTTAGCCCCGTCGCTTAAATGACGACCTTCCTGATGCATGCTTTCGATCTTCTTTTCGAGGGCGTCGAGTCGGCCGTGGTATCCCGATGATTCAGCACATTCTGATTTTTGGCCTCTGCTACCGGAGACCTCTGCTTGGTCACGGCCCCGTTCCGTTCGATGAGGTTCCTCAGGTCCCCTGACGAGGTTGTCTTCGAGCTGTCGTGGCGAGTCCCGTGCGAGCGACCCCGTTGAGGGAGGGGTGTCGGTCATGCCTGGGCGCAAGCGAGCTGACTGACACCTCCTCGGGAGGGACATGGGCATGATGGGGCTCGGGGCGAGGCGCTCTGGCGTAAGACCTCGGAGTTAAGCTGTGCGGTGCCCACCGGGTCATTGAATATGTCGGCCCGGGGGACCTGCGACTGCCAAAGACAGCGAGGCGGTGATCGGTCGTGCCAACGCGGGAAGGGTCTTCTCTCCTTGTTAGAGACCGGGGGGAGTTTGAAGAACCTCTCGCCTTTAGCCTCCTCCAGCAGTACCGTCTGGGAGACGTTGAGCGGGGTGTACTCCTGAAACTTCGAGGAGTAGGGCTTTGGCCGCTCAATCTTCTTTCTCTTCCTGGGCCCTTTTCTTTTGGTCAGCTTGGCGTTCACCTCGGACTCAAGCTGGATTTCATGTTCGGTCCAGGCCTTTACTTCGGCCATGGTCTTAGGTTGCGCTAATGCAAATGAGCGTAGCTACTCCTTGTTCCTAAGACCCGACTTGAGTGCCGTAATGACCGTTTCGTCCCGGTGTTCCGGAACCACAAGGAAGGCGTTGTAGAAGCGGGTGACGTATCATTTGAAGGATTCTTTATCCCCGCTCTTTATGGTGAAGAGATGGTCGACGGTCCGCTTCTGCCGTCTGTTCCCGACGAAGTGGCCGAGGAATTGGGTGGCCGGCTCATCGAAAGTAGAGATTGAGCGTGGCGCGAGTCCTCGGAACTAGTATCGTCCGGAGCGGATGAGAGTGGCGGGGAAAGCGTGGCATTGTGCGGCGTCAGAACAGTCCTGGAAACTCATCCCGGCTGTGAACGCGTCCAAATGATCCTTCGGGTCGGACTTCCCGTTGAAAAGGGAGACCTTCGGGGGCTTGTTCCGGGAGGAGACATGGACGACAAGTAGCCCTTTGGTGAAGGGCTTCGTGAGCGAGTCGGCAGCATATTTAGCCCCGTCGCTTGAATGACGACCTTCCCGATGCATGCTTTTGATCTTCTTTTCGAGGGCGTCGAGTCGGCCGTGGTATCCTGATGATTCGGCACATTCTGATTTTTGGCCTCTGCTGCCGGAGACCTCTGCCTGGTCACGGCCCCGGTTCCGTTCGATGAGGTTCCTTCAGTCCCCCGACGAGTTCGTCTTCGAGCTGCCGTGGCGAGTCCCGTGCACGCGACCCCGTCGAGGGAGGGGTGTCGGTCATGCCCGGGCACAGGTGAGCTGACCGACACCTCCTCGGGAGGGACAGGGTCACGATGGGTCTCGGGGCGAGGCGCTCTGGCGTAAGACCTCGGAGTTAAGTTGTGCGGCGCCCACCGGGTCATTGAATATGTCGGTCCGGAGGACCTGCGACTGCCGGAGACAGCAAGGCGGTGATCGGTCGTGCCAACGCAGGCAGAGTCTTCTCTCCTTCTGTTGGAGTCACAGTCCTGAGGTGGGAGAGCGGCGACCTGGGGAGCTTGTCCAACCGTTTGGACACGGACGGGTGCGTCCACGACGGACGTGAGTCGATCTATCCGAGCGGATAGGACATGAATGGCGTTCGGGAAAGGAGGGGATTCTCCCTCGTCTCCACTGCGGGGAGGTCGACTGCTGGTGCTTGGATCGTCGCAGTGACCGCTTGCCATGAAGTCAAGATCGGAAGATGAACTTTCATTGAGTGGAACTATTTTCCCACAGATGGCGCCAACTGATGGATCTCAGGATCTCCTTCAAATGCTATCTTCCGTAGATTTGCTGCGAGCGCTGATGGACGGCTGAGATTGGATTTGGATGGTTGCCTCCTAGAGCGTGTGGATCTCAATAGGTTGAAGGTGGATGAGGCCGAGTTACCTGCAAGGAAGTCCCGGGATGGTTGTGCCACCGAGAAACCTCCGACTATCAAGTTAGACTATATATTTTGACAGAGTAACGGCTTATTGGAGTAAAATTGGTTTACCTTAGTAGTCTGAGAGAGGGGTTTATATAGTGGCAGCAATGGGCAGGCGGGCGCGAGAATCACGTCGGCCATTATGCCCCTGGCGTCATGCCCGTGTGATATGCAGGATTCCCCATTAATGACGAGACATGCTCGTTAATGGGGGATCGTGATGGCGTAGAACGCGAGATCATGGACGGCGGATATCTCCCGTCTGGCGAGATTCACGGAGCCGTGGCGCCTGTGATCGGTGCTGTGGGTCGGTCGAGGAAGATGAGCTCGGCAGGAGGCTCGGAAACGAGCGGGAGGTCGAGGCATCTTGAATCTGTGATAGCTCGGAGGCGAGCCGGGGGTGGTCTAGAAGGCCACCGAAGGTCGGGAACATCCTCGGGCCGGAGGCCAGGGATGTGATCCCAACACAACGTTCTTGATCCTTTCTTGTAAGCTCTGGGACACGTCATCTGCCACGTGTCATTATCTGGGGAGTCACCGATATCGAGTATCATCACCCTCCATCAGGTGGTTGCAAAATTAACAGTTTTCTTACAATATATAAACCCAAGATCGATGTGTAAATGGTATCCAAATCACATGAAACTTGGTGCATCTATACTTTAGGTTTAGATGATTGAAATCAAGATGGACGGAGTCAATCGTAGAAAAAGGTCGTGTATTGCATATTTTAATGTAGGGTGTAACTAACTACTTTCCACCCAGGGAGTATAATAGCCTTTCCCTCGTAAGATTATTATGGAGTTTCTTCCAGAATTATGTTTCTTACATGTACCTTTTTCTTTTTATGCATTTAGATGTTCTTCTCCAACAAATAACAAGACAAATGACAGACTTAACCCAGTAATTGATAGCAACTGACTAGTCGTAAAACATGAATTCAGCACTCTAGCAACTATTTATCTGACCGAATAGCCGCTCATCAAATAGTGAACATGGAAATAATTTCAATCATCTCATGATCGAACCGAAATAATGGCATCATCCAAAGAAGTCTTACAGACCCAATTTTCAGCAACAAATTGAAAAATCTGCCAATTTATATAAATAGCTCAAATAAATTCATGAATTCAAATATAAAATTAAATATAAAAGCTTTTCTTTTTAGCATCGTACAAAAACAAGTTTAGGGAAAACACCCACAAAATGAAGGAAATATGGGCCTAGAAGTCATTTTTCCCAATCTGACAAATTGGGGTAGTCCAAATGTAGGGAATTTGCTGAGATATTCTCGGAAAGGAGTGGGGACTGTTTCGGTTTAATGCAAGAATCCTAACCTAGTGGGCAAAGAAGACAATTCTTCCATCTAAACCTAGTGGAAAGAAGAGAATGACTAAATGTAGCCTCCAAAGAAAAACTCTTTACCCAGGGGTAGGAAGAAATTAATCTGCTCTTAAGTATAGGAACCTAGCCCTGGGATACACCCAAAAACCTTTGAATCTGATTAATCAAGAAAGAATATAACAAAGCAAAAAGAACAAGACATATTCCACCATCAATAATTGTTCAATTTTGAGTTTCTTTTTCTTTTTCTTTCCTTTTTGTGTGCGTGTCATATCCAAAGGTGCGCAGATTGTAAAGAGTCGTCTTTCTTCACTGTCTTTTCAGATCATGTCATGCCAAAAGATATAATGTGAAGGTATCAGCTAATCTTCTTTGCTACTGCACCTAGTGGAATGCATATCAAAACGTAGAAAGCAGACAGACTAAATTTTATGTACTACAGTAAATTAAAAAGGTGTCTTTAGCTTCAATCGCATTTCCTTAGACTACAATATAAAACTCAAGAAAAAAGTGCCAGATTAGTTAAAAGTATACCATCAAAGCGGTTTAGAAGAACTTACCATAAAGGATTTCCAGCCAAAGGCAATCCAGCGACCAGAGCCCCTAGAATTCCAATGCAAATAAAAAGTCGGTTAACAGATCCCAGGGCACCACGAATTTCAGTTGGTGATATCTGAAAATCAATAAATGATAAGGCTGGAGAATTCTTCAGAAGACATAAAATTGAAATGACAAAATTTAACTTCCAAATTAAGCACCTCAGAGATGTAAAGGGGCACAATGGCAGAGGAAATTCCAATTCCTATTCCAGCAAGCAATCGGCCAATCAGCATTATCTGCACATTTTGGGCAGTAGCACTGAAACAAACATGTAGCCAGTTTAGATACAAATGCTTTAAGTATTTAACAACCATGCAAAGAATAAATAGCAGTAAAGCAAACCTTAGAAATTCACCAACTGCCAGTGGAATTGCATCAAGCTGGAAAGTTCTGGTTCTACCAAATTTATCAGCCAATGATCCACCAGTAAAAGAACCAATTGTAGCACCTGCAAGAAGCGTGCTAACAACCCACCCTGGTCAAAGAAGAGGAAAAAGGATAACTCGTAAGCAGGGATTTATGAGAGGTGACATAATTGAGCATCCTATAGCTTCGAAGATCCAAAAGTTACTATTTATAAATTGTGGACTAGATATTAAAGGAATAAATAGTGGAGATGTACAATACACTGACCAATTGACCCGTTACAATAAGGCATTTTGGATATACAGTTGAGTTGATGACTTTTAATGATTGCATATTGAATTAAGTCGTACAAATTTTAGAATCTATGTATGAATCTATGTAGTAGAAAGCAATATAAAACTTTAAGGGCATGAATTGCCATTCTTCGCTAGAGGTTTTGTTTAAAATTATATAGCAAAAAGCAATATATAACTTTAAGGACATGACTATCTATCTATCACGAGAGGAATGAATGTGCACCTTAATCAAAATGGTGAGTGACGGAAGACCATTCCATCTGGACACAATGGAATTGGTGATCATTTACCTTCACCAGGTGGTGAAGTTTTCTAAGGCGGGAAGTTTGATGAGGGACCATCATATATTATTAATTATGTTTAAAATGTTTATTGTTCAGTTGTGATTTCAAAGGTCCCTATTATGTGGCTGTGATAATACCAAAAGCCATCATTTTCAGGTGTAATAGCCTATATATAGGCCAGGTTATCTTGTATGGGGGAAGACCAGTTATGATATATTGAATAAAACTAAGTCCTGCTCAAGCTAGCAAGATCCATCACTTCTTTAAAATGGGTGTTAATGATTTTGTTTTCTTTTCTTTTTTTTGGTGGGGAGGGGAGGTTTGAAGAAGATGATGGGGTCTTTAATAGGAAGATGTTGATAGATCAATAAAATGTCTTTTTCACCAATATAAGGGAGGAAGAATTACCTACTTCATATGGTGTATAAAGAAATCTACAAGATTTACACAATTTAGTAGAAGTTTAGCATTTAATAAGAATCATCCCGCGTACCTTGTAGTACTGTGTTTTCAGTGATTCCAAGATCTTTAGAAAGATACTCTAGTGCTCCGTTCACCGCACTGCAATATAGAATGAAAAAATTGAATACTATAATTATCAAACTGTTGGATGTAAGATTTGTAATACCATTTCATTTGTAAACATACTACAAGTAATGCTAAGGGAGATTAACAAACAACCTTTGCATTATAAACCACGTCATATGTTTAAGAACTGTAAGTTTAAAGGAAATTTAGAAACAGTAGCTTTGGCTTATAGATTTTATATAAGACATAATTAATGTTGTTAGAGAGAGAGAGAGAGAAATAGGAGAGAAAACGATTAGGGAAATGTAATGGGTTAATTAGCTCAAGGCTAATTTTCCTCTTTATATAGGCAAAAACATTACGCAATTACATCCCTATTATTATCCTTATTACATACAACCCCGTATATAATACGGGTTATTCTTAAGACTCCCCCTCAAGCTGGAACATACATAACAAACATGCCCAGGTTGTTACAAAGAAATTGCACTCTATTCTTTCCTAGGGGTTTTGTGAATAAGTCTGCAAGTTAATGTGTCGATTGAACAAAGTATGCATCAACAATCCCATCTTCAACTTTCTCCCTTACAAAGTGGCAATCCACATCAATGTGTTTCATTCGTTCATGGAACATAGGATTGGAAGCAATATAAATCGCTGCCTTATTATCACAATATAACGCATAGGTAAGGTGGGCTCAAAACCAAGCTCTTCCAATATAAATCGAATCCACATAAGCGCACAAGTGGTATTCGCCATGGCTCGATATTCTGACTCGGCGCTAGAACGGGACACAACACTTTACTTCTTATTTTTCCAGAAAACCAATTTACCTCCTACAAACACGCAGTATCCCGTAGTAGATCTGCGATAAGATGGAGATCCGGCCCAATCTGCATCTGTAAAGCCCGCCACTCTCGAATGGTCATGATCTGAGTACAATAGGCCCTTTCCTGGAGCATTCTTCAAATAACAAAATATGATCAGCCATAAATTGGCACACAACGATAACAGGATATGAGATGTCCGGTCAAGTGACGGTGAGATAATTCAATTTACCGACCAATCGTCGGTATTTTCCAGGATCTTCAACCAAGTCACCTTGTCCCGGAAGTAGTTTGGTATTCGGATCCATTGGAGCCTCTATGGGTTTGCATCCTAACATCCCAATTTCAGTCAACATATCCAACACATACTTCTGCTATGAGATGTAAATGCCCCTCTTTCAACCGAGCAACTTCGATACCCAAAAAGTACTTAGGCTCCCAAAGTCCTTGGTCTGAAACTTCATTTGCAGATGATGCTTAAACTGTGCAATACCAGCTTCATCATCACCGGTAATAACTATGCTATCGACATACACCACCAAAAGAATACGAAGACCATTGGTGTTATTATGATAGATTACTGAATGGTCATGTGCACATCGTTTGAGACCAAACATGTAACCACCTCAGTAAATTTCACAAACCAGGCTCGAGGGGACTATTTCAAGCCATACAATGACTTCTTCAATTGACAAACGAGACCAGACTCTCCCTGAGCAACAAACTGGTTTCTCCATATATACCTCATCGACCAAAGAACCGTGATGGAAGGCATTTTTCACATCAAGCTGATACAATGACCAATGATGGATAGCGGCAAGAGACATAAGTAGTCGAACAGAAGTCATCTTCGTCACAGAAGAAAAAGACTCCTAATAATCAACTCCATAAGTTTACGAATACCCTTTTGCAACCAATCGTTCTTTCAAGCGGGAAAGTGTCCCATCAGGGTTAAGCTTCACAGCATATACCCATCGACAACGTACATCCTTCTTTCCGGCCGGATGAGGAACCAAATCCTATGTCTGATTCAGTTCAAGAGCAAGCATCTCATCAATCATAGCATCGATCCACCCTTTATGAGACAAAGTATCCGAAAGAAACTTGGATAGAGCATGAGAGTCGAGTGAGGAGATAAATGCGCGATACGTCGAAGATAAGTGAGATGTGGCCATATGGTGAGATATAAGATAAGAAGTGCAACTCTGGGTGCCTTTCCGTAAAGCAATAGGAAGATCAATATCTCTCTGGCGGAGCTTGAGACTCTAGGAGATTAGCAGTAAGAGGCTGGGGCCCAAGAGCGGGCTGAGGTTCTGGAGCCGTACGGGCTCAACGAGCATATACTCTTGTAATCGGTGGTGTAGGATCCAATGGTGGAGAATTAGGAGTACTAGGTGGATCAATAGGAACGGTACGGATGATTTCCAATACAGGAGGTGGAGAAGCAACCGACTTAAACGAGATGTTGTGTGACCAAAAATATGAGAGATTTAAAGGAAAGTTGCTGTTCATGTCTACAGGAGTGTGCAATGTAGAGAAGTATGGCGTGGACTCATAAAAAGTCACGTCGGCTGATATAAATCGATGATGTAATTCAGGACTATAACAACGATATCCTTTTTGAGCCCGAGAATACCCAAGAAAAATGCACTTTATAGCCTTAGGATCTACTTAGAACCCCCGGTAGTAGATAATGGGAAAAACAAACACATCCAAATACCCGCGGAGGGACAGAATAAAAAAAGACTATTAACGGAAACAATATGGAACGAGAAACCTGTTTATCGAGGACCGACGTGAGCATACGTTTAATCAAGTGATTAGCAGTAAGGACTGCATCTCCCCAAAAAGATTTAGACATTCGCATATGAAACAGGAGAGTTCGAGTGATCTCTAACAAATGCCAATTCTTCCTTTCTGCTACCCTATTCTGTTGAGGGGTATAAGGACGGGAAAATTCATGAATAATTCCGAGTTACTCTGTATATGCCGGAAAAGATGTACTAAAGTACTCCTTGGCATCATCACTCTTCAAGGTATGTACACCGACTCCAAATTGAGTTTTCACTTCAGAACAAAAGATCTGGAAATGAGAAAATACTTCACTCCTAGATTTCATAAAAAATAACCATGAGACTCGAGAAAAATTATCGATGAAGGTCACAAAGTATCGAAATCCTCCTTGGGCAACAACATGGCATGGCCCCAAACGACAGAACAAACTAAATCAAAAAGTTTGTCCACTCTCTTATTAATACGAGATGGATAGCTGGAGCGATGATACTTACCCAACTCACATGATTCACATTCTAGAGTAGACAAGGAACCAAGAGATGGAATCATCCTTTTCAACGTTTGTAAGGACATGTGCCCAAAACGGCAATGAGCATCAAAGGCTGATGTAGGGCTCGATGTTGGACATGCTATAGGACTTGGGTGATGTAAGTCGATGCCGCGCATCCTGCGGGTTCGCGGGGAGGCGGAAAGCGTAAAAAATGATTTTTACGGGTATCGCAACACCGACTTGAACTCCAGGATCGATGCTAAACCCTAGCTAACCAAACTACTAAGAGGTTTACTACTCAGAAAGAAGTTTATACCTCACAGATTCATATCCTTCGGGTCTTCTTGTCGCTGTCCTCATCCTCGTCATAGGCTCCAAGGATCGTAATGGATCGGGCAACCTCGTCGGCCTTCTCGAGTCAAAGACGATCAACCCAAGAGTTTATAGTTCAAGCTCAAACCCGAAGTAACTACGACATCTAGTTCGCTAAACTAGATGTCCTAAATGATGTAAGAGTGTAGATGGATTAATGTCTCTAATAGCCTTAGGTTTCTCAACTCATGAAACATGAAAGGCTAGAGGAAGAAGAAGGGGAGCTTGAGGAAAAGCTAGTGGATAAAATGAGCAAGTGAGTGAGAATGGCTCATTTGTGATGAATAGATACTGAAGCATACAATAATTGATAAGATAAATATCTTAACAAATATCAAGCATGCTTCATAAAATATCTAGGAGTGAGTCATGCAATGAGTCATCAAGAGCCATGTCTCACTTAATGCAAACCTCCACTTCATTTCCTCCACCTCATAAATCTTTTAATCAAAAGATTAAAAACCCTAATGAGGTGTCTTCTTCTAGAAGTAACCCCGAGTAAATTACGAGAATGCCTATCATCCGTATATAGATACCTGTATCCGCATTCCAAAGAATACGAATACAATGAGACGAAAATAATCCATCAATATAATACTAGGATCCGGCTTAAACTAAAGCCCACTAGTATTATCCGCCCAAACATCATACGTGCATAAGTACACGTATGTGTTTGAAGCCCTGCCGTAAAACTATACGGCCTCTACATCTTTTGCCCGATACAGGGAAACCCTCTGTGTGGGACTTTAAAGACTCGACACTACGACTCTAAAGACTCGACACTACGCTGGCGGTGGGTTTAACCACAAGCACGTCAGCGATACTAGCTGCACGTAACGACTACCCAGGTATCTGTCGATAAGAAGGCCGATGAGCAAACTCACCCGAACTTCTACTGAGCATATCTGTTACAATCTCAGTACAGTCCAGTCTGTTCGTCTAAGAGTATCGCATATCGGGCCTAAGGGCAGTAATCGTCACCCCTGATAATGCAATAAGTCGTGTCAGAATGTAGCCCAAAACACCCTGAGAAACTACTGGAGTACCTACCGGTAAATCTCGCTTGCCTTGGCCAAGGACTGTGTAATGGCTTTCCGAACACAGCGCGATATCAACCCCCAATACCGGGAAAGACGAATCCTATCTAACCGCCAAAACCTCCAAGTACTTCGGGACTGCACCCAACTACTACCTGTTTGCACGACTCCTTTGAGCCGTGGTAGGGTAGTAATCTAAGAATAGTAGGAACACACTCGAGGCGAAGTAGCAGTGTCAAGTCGACGGACTAAGCTGTACTCATGTCACCTGGAAACTGCCACCCGACGATAGGTATAATACCCACCAGCGGTTCCCTACGAGTTCTGTCCAGTGTACTCATAACCCAATTAGCACCTGCATACTATCTCCAGTACGACGTATTAATGGCTGTGGGACATACCATCTCCCCTGCTGGGATGAGAAGCATATACACTAGTATACTCTGGAGTATCGATACCCCGTCTCGATAATCCTATGACTAGGGACCTGTATAAGATGTGCTTATAGACTACCCAGCCCCCACTGGTGTGATTGTCATCACAACGCTGGTAATCAAGCAAAGATCTTAAGGGCTCAACCAATATGTATAAACGATATGCTAAAAAAACACATGCACATATTGTGGTAGAAAAAAACCAGGTAGCATACTACCATTTTGAGCAAGACTGTTACTATATCCGTGTATATCCCAAGCTTCCATTAAGTAATATACAAACCAGTATGATACAAAAATGGCCTCTAGGGCATATAACACTAACAATCTCCCACTTGCACTAAGGTCATATATTGGCATATCGCAGACCTATCATCTCGAATAGCCTCTCGAACTGTGTCTAAAAGATGGCCTTGGTGAATAGATCTGTAGTGTTGTTCTCCGTATCTACTCTCCTCACCTTGATCTCCCGGCAATCAACGATCTTCCTGATCAGGTGGTACCGCCTCAAGATATGTCTGGACTTCTGATGGGACCTGGGTTCCTTCGCTAAAACTATAGCGTCGTTGTTATCACAATACAGCGGTATTTGATCAACAATGGTTGGAACCACTTGAAGTTCAGTTAAGAACTTCCTTATCCAAACTGTCTCTTTTGCGGCGTCACAAGCAGCGATATACTCTGTTTCTATCGTCGAGTCGGCAACGGTGTCCTGCTTGGAGCTCTTCCAAGAGACGGCCCCTCCATTGAGGGTAAAGACATAACCCATGGGAAATATGATTTTACATTTGTAAGCGATGATTTCACATCTAGATTTTTGATAACGTCGAATTCTTTGACCGTCTCATCAAAACAAATGTTCCAATTCCACGATGCCTGCTTTAATCCATAAATGGATTTAAGCAACTTGCACACTTTCCCGCTGCTCCCACTCTGAATGATAACCCTCTGGCTGATCCATATAGACGCACTCTTCCAAATGTCCATTCAGAAAAGCGGTCTTTATGTCCATCTGGAAAATTTCATAATCGTGGAAGGCAACAATGACAAGAAGGATCCGAATGGATTTGAGCATAGCCACTGGAAAAAAGGTTTCATCATAGTCCAAACCACGTCTTTGACGAAAACCTTTTGCAACAAGTCTAGCCTTATATGTTTCAACCTGTCCATCTACACCAATCTTCTTTTTGAAGATCCATTTGCAGCCTACGGGTTTTATCCCTTATGGAGTAATGTCTAAGTCCATACTTTGTTGGTGTGCATAGACTCCATCTCGGTCCGTATTGCATCCAGCCATTTTACCGAGTCGCTGCTCTGAATGGCTTGCTGGAAACTAGTTGGCTCATCATTGTCAATGATGCAATCCTCTCTATCCCCGTCTATGAGAAAACCGTAGTATCTCTCGGGTGGATGAGACTGCCTACTAGCCCTGCGGAGTGACGCAGGGATGTCCTATTCTTTCGAAACCTCTGGTTCTACCATACTTTCAGTAATAGCTTGTGGTTCTGGAATTTCTTCCAGTTCTATTATACTCCCACTGGCTTCTTCCAAAAATTGATTTTCCAAAAAATGGTCATGACGAGAAATAAAAACCTTTTGTTCCTCTGCATAATAGAAAAGATACCCTCTGGAGTTCTTTGGGTATCACACAAACTTACACAGTACGAGCATGCCTCGAGCTTGTCCGCATGCTGCTTTTTTACAAAAGCTGGACATCCCTATATTTTCAGATACTGAAGATAGGATTTCTTCCCACTCCACATCTGATATGGTGTGATAGACACAGTCTTGGTAGGAAACTTGTTCAAAAGATATGCAGCTGATTCTAGTGCATAACCCTAGAAGGATTGCGGCAACTCAGCGTTAATTATCATGGAACGTACCATATCCAATAGGGTTCTGTTCCGCCTTTCCGATACACCGTTGTGTTGAGGTGCGTATGGAGGAGTAAGCTGAGAGAGAATTCCATTCTCTTTTAAGTAACTCGGGAACTCGGCACTTAAGTATTCGCCACCTCGATCAGATTTTAGTATCTTGATACTTTTGCCGGTTTGTTTTTCCACTTCATTCTTATATTCTCGGAATTTCTCAAAGGCCTCGGATTTATGTTTCATCAAGAAAACATGTCCATACTTAGAGAAGTCATCCATAAAAGTAATGAAATAGGAATAACCACTTCGTGCATGTGTAGACATTGGACCACACACGTCACTGTGTATGAGTCCCAAGAGCTCGCTCGCTCTTACTTCGTGTACAGTGAACGGAGTTTTTGTCATCTTTCCCATGAGACAAGATCCCTCTCTATGTAACTTCGTCGACCGTGTTTTATTGATGTGACCCAGTCTACAATGCCATAAGAAAGCCTTATTTAATTCCGAAGAATTTCTTTTAAGTGTGTTCTGGACGTTGAAAACCTGAACTTTATTTAATACGTATATACCGTTCTCTAGTGTACCTGACCCAATCAAAGCTTGATTTAGGTGGATGTGGACCACATCGCTTACAAATATAAAATCATATCCTTCTTTAGAAAGTAAAGATACAGATATGATATTACAAGCTAGACTAGGTACACAAACAGTTACGTAAAATCAATATCTGCCCACCTGTCAATCTTAGGTGATATCCCCTTACGGATACAGTATCCACGCTCATTCCGTTAGCAACCGTGAAAGTCATATCACCTGCCCTGATAACTCTATGCTTTCTCAAAACCTGTAATGAATTACATATATGAGATCCAGATCCGGTATCTAATACTCAAGAAGTAGAGTTAATTGACGTATAGTTTTCAATCACAAACATACCCGAACTCGAAGCCACAACGTACTTCGGATCCTGGATTCTGGCTTTCCAAGCCCTGCATTTCTTCTGCCAATGCACTTTCCTGTGACAATAGGAACATCCATCCTTCCCTACTGTTAACCCTGAAACTTTTGCCCTGCCCTTTCCTTCTATCTTACTGACACCGTCTATCGGCCCTGTGGAGGTCTTCTTCTTCTCACCCTTGGTTTTCTCCTTGGATCCAGAAGAGGAAGATTCTCCAATAAGCAGAGCGGGTGTCTTCCTGGTTTCCTTCAGGGTGCCCTCAACTGAAAGTATAATTTTCTTCCCCTGGGCGTAAGTAGAAGGTAGGAACTGTAGAATCAAGTCAGCATATGACTCGTTCTCCAACGTGGTCCGCAGGTCCGTGAGCTGTTTAATACAGCTGATCATTATAGGGACGTGGTCCCTTACAGATGACCCGACAGCCGACCTCGCTTGAAGCAATTCCTTCATGGTCTCATACCTTGCGATACGAGATTGCTCTCCATATAAATCTTTGTTATGGAGGAAGATGGAAACTAAGTCCATCTTCTCGTGCTGCCTCTGCTTTACACCATCAACTGAGCCCAACACGAGGCACTTGGCATTCGCACTGTCTTTTCCGATATCTTACGGATATCATTATCCGCGACGGTGGAATCTGGACCTAGGACGGCGGGGGCTTGAGTAGTAATGAGGTGGTCCAGCTTGTCATAGGTAATAGACATCTGGACAAACTTTTTCCAGTCAATATAATATAACTCAGTCATTTTATTATCTAGCTGTAACCTAATCTTGGTCACCTGGTCGCTGCAATTAGGAGAGAGAAAAGAAAACACTCAGCATAATGCTTTAGATTGGTTTTTAGTTTATCTAAACAGGATGGCTCCCACTGTATCTCGAATCCTTCCTCAAACCATAAAAGAAGAATTAGTCAAGATTAATCTCACCCTACAATACTTGCTTAACCTTTCAGCTAGGCTGGTGTTGGTACTTCGAGGGAGGTTTTCCAATAGTTTCACGAAGTTCCTTAATTACATAACCTCTTTTCCCTGGAGGCGTAGCCCCACTAACACCGTTCTACACACCTACTTGGTTTATAGCATTGATTGTGTTAGTGAAAAATCTCCCGAGTAGCGGATACTCACAGTAGGATCGGGATCCAAATATCATTGTGTGATAATCTTGAAGGAATCCTACCAAAATTATCACTCCAAATGGTATGCAAGACTAGCAAGTTTCAGTTTCTTTAGAAACTCCCGATGTGGATTTTTGCCCCATGCTCTTATGACCTTGACGAAGGCCAACATATCATAAGTCACATGTCAAGTTATGCCCATCATTGTCCAGGTTAATTTGAACCCACCCGTACATACCCTTGACGAAGGCCAAAATAGTTGTACGACTGTCCCAAACCAACGCATCTATCTATGCTACAGATGAATATCCAGCAGCTACCAATCACTATGCCTTGACGAAGGTCAAAATACATAACTTGAATATTACTGAATAATCAACTGAAATGACGAAGGGCTACGGCTGGTTTTGGCGAAACCGTGAACGTAATGAACTTGATATAATCAAAGGAGCCATGATAGCTTTTAAAGGAGTGGTTTAAACTCCGCATTTAAAAGTTCCTGTTTTGAAAAAACCGAGTGGTTTTGAACATATGTCATCCGCATTCGCTACTAGCCCCCGTCTAACACCGTTAGGTTACTTAACCAACGCCAGAACGGGGGCTGGACTAGCACGGATGCAAAACATAAACGTCTACTATATAGTATATATATAATAACCATTCGTCTCACGCAATAATAGGCATTCTAGAACACATATGAACATATTGGATATACTAAAAATTCCGCGTTTCGTTTAAGCCTGTAATGAAAAATGGATTCAACGGTCGTGATGAATAGCCAAACCCCACTCTAGACCCCTACGGGTGCGGCAAACTACCCGCCAAATTCCCGAAGTGAAGCAACCTCCCTCAGTAAAATGAGTAGGACACTCGGCACTTCAAAGAACCCGGTAGTTTTTGCACCCCACCTTGGGTCTATCCTAGGAGCAGAAAACAGTAAAAGAAATAATACAACGGTGGTTACAACCTCAACCCGGATATGCCCCGCAAAAGAATATTACATCACTTTACAATTTATATCGAATGAAAGAAAACCCTCTTCTCACATCTGGCTATTCATCCACGATAATCCAATGAAGTTCATTTACACAAACCAACATCACAGCAACACAGATATGTGCAACCCCCACTAATCGACGTATAGCGATTAGCGGACGTTTCGAAACACATATAACAACAGAAACATGTTAAACTGCGTTAAAACCGCGACTTCGAAAAACCACGTATTGCACAACAGAGAATAAACAGTATAATCAAAATTGGCAAAAACAAACAACACCTAAAACCCTAAATCCAAGAGACAAGAACACATAACAAAATTCGACGAATTCCTTCTTTACAAAACCGGTGGGGCCGGCCTTTTATCAACTGTGGCCGGCCAAAAACTGGTGGAATTGCCTCGTTTTTGGTGTGTGTTCGTATCACAAGTAAAGGAGCACTCTGCAATTGTTTTAAAAAAATTTAAAGCCTCCGAAAATTTTGACAGAAACTTGGATTCAGATTTCGATGTTTCGGAGTTATTTCGGTTTCGTAGTTTTACACGTTGTCTAAACTGTTAGCTAAGATTTAGTTAGCTTTGATACCACCGTACCACTGTAATTCGATGTCGCGCACCCCGCGGGTTCATGGGGAGGCGGAAGGCATAAAAAACGATTTTTACGAGCGTCGAAACACCGACTTGAACTCCCGGATCGATGCTAAACCATAGCTAACCAAACTACTAAGAGGTTTACTACTCGGAAAGTGTTGGAGATAGTGCCCTCAGAGTCAATTATTGGATCACAGGCACGTGATTGCAATGATTGAGAGAGAACCTATTCCAGTAGGATAGTCTTACTCAAGATGATAGTATGCTATCTGGTTTATCTTTATCATCGTGTACTGCTTTAGGAGACCTTACAGGTCACTATTGCACGTTGATAGAACCCTTAGGATTCTTGTTTGACGACCAGCAGTATGATGGCGAATATATACGTGGGAGCTGGGGTCTATAAGCATATCCTTAAAAGGTCCCTAGTCGTGGGAGTTTTCGAGACAGGGCATCGATACTCCAGAGTAGACTAGTGTATACAGTCGAGACCCCGACGAGGGGCGGTGGCCGGTCTCACAAGCCACTGGTGTCAGTTGGTTCACCTAAGATATATACGGGTGCTCATTGGGTTATGAGTACACCGGACAGGACTCGCCGGGAACATGCTAGTTGGTCTTATACCAGACGTCAGATAGCAGTTCCCTGGTGACATGTGTACAGGTTAGTTCATCGACCTGAGATCGTCATTTGTCTCATGTGAGTTCCCACAGTACTTTGATTACTACCCTACCATGCTCAAAGGAGTCGTGCAAACAGGCTTTAGTTGGGTACAGTCTCGAGCCACATGGAGGCAGTGAGCGGATCTTCAGGGGTTCGTCTCTCCCGGTATTGGGGGTGAGGTCGCGCTGTGTCTAGGAGAGCCATTACACGAAGACCTTGGCCAAGGCAGGAGATTTACTGGTAGGTATTCCAGTAATATCTCAGGGTGTTCTGAGCTACACTCCGACACGACTTTTACCGCTTTTGGGGGTCTGACTTTTACCAACCCCCTAGGTCCGCCATGCGATGCTCAAAGACGAACGGACCGGACTGTACGGATATTGTCACTGACAGGCTCAGTAGGGTGTCAGGATGAGTTCGCTCATCGATGTCCCTTTTGGTCAATACCTGGTAGCCCGTTACGTATGGCTAATACCTCTGACGTGCTAGTGGTTAAATCCACAGCCAAGGGATTGACGAGTCTTTAGAGTCCCCCACAGACCGTTTCTCAAGTTTCGGGCGAAACGCTGTAGAGGCCGTATGGAGATATGGCAGGGTTCGGTCATATACGTGCGGTATTGCACGGATCATGATCGGACGGATAATACTAGCGGGCTTTGGTTTAAGCCGGATCCTAGTATTGTACAGTGTAGATTTTGTCTCATTACATTTGTATTCGGTCGGAATACAAATGCGTGTATGTATATACAGTCGCGGGGTTTTCCTGTAATTTATTACGGGATCGGTTTTTTGAGGTTGCCAGTTTGCTTTCCGTTTCGGCCATTTTCCTTTGTTTCTTTCTTTGGCTGAAAATTGATGTGGAGGGGGTTATTTGCAATTGTGCATTTTATTATGGAGAAGACTTTTTGTGATGATAGCTTCATGATGGTTCAACCATCATTTGACTTCTTGGTTCATGATTGCTCATGATTGCTTGACTTTTGGGTTATGATGATGAAGGGTTATGATGATGGAGTGAGGATTGCTTTTGCTTTATGATCACCCCTTTCCTTTTTCCTACACTTACCTTCCTTCATTGTTTTTTCCCCCTCTCTCCATATGCTTTGGCCGGCCACTAGATAAAGGCAGCCCATTCTTTTTGGTGAGGAGATGATGCATCTCATTTTTCATTTCATGCAAAAAGACTAGCTCCATTTCATTGCTCATTTAATCTCCACTCCTAATGGCAACTTCACAACCCTTTGAGACAAAGTAATCCACACTTAGCCTACAGCATTCTTGGACACGTCGGCTCGCCAAGTTTGTGCCCGAGTTGCCTCGGTCCAGAGGTGGGAGCCCGTAAAAGAATCCGGCGATGTGGTGCTCTTTCCGACGAGGAGATGAAGACCGGAGATTCCGCGAGGAGATCGGGATGGAGGCTGAAGACCGAAGGGCACGGATCGCTCGGTATAGCATTCTACCCTTTCTCTAGTTAGATAGCATTATGTTAATGCCCCGATCCGGGTTTTAAAGTCCGCGGTAGCGCCGGTTTCTGTTTAAAGAAAAGTTTTTGTTTCCGCATTTTGGCCTCGGAAAGACGGCCGGGGCGCTGTCGTGCACTTACACTGGTATCAGAGCCACGCCATTAACCTAGTCTAGCTTGCTCTAACGTGTTTAGAACTCGATCGAACAAAAATCCCAAAACCGCGTTTTCAAATTTGACAGTTTCTGTCGATTTTATTTAGTGCTCTAAAAATTTTTTTAGGCATGTCAAAAAATCGTGCAGGGTTTTGTAAGAATTCTGTGAAATTTTGGCTCACTGATGTTCCTGTAGCACCGCGGAACCGCGGCCATACCCCTGTTCCGGCCGCGGTTCCGCCACAGTATGGAGTTAACAATGCACCAAAATTTCCAGTTTTGTCTCTGTCTTGAAAATGGGGTTTTTGGTATATTATTTTTTGGGCCCAGATTTATTTTGAGTGCTACAGTTGTGCTTGGGGCCCACTTCGGGAATTTTGGTCGATCGAAAATTTTAAACATGTTAGTTCACGGTATTTACATTATATCTGCGACCGTGAATGTCACTTGATCGGTAAATTCTGTCTAACTGCTATAGCCCTTTTAAACGGATTTGCGAACGTGACATTCGCGTTGATGTTCTGTGTTGTGCTGTGATGTTGCGGATTTGTCGTGGTGGATAGCCTGGATGCAATGGTAGTACAGTTTGGTTATTATGTACATTTGATATTGCGGGGTGAGCGTCCGACATGTGGACTGCCGTCACTGCCTGTTTGTATATTATTCTTTTGGGGCACGACCGGGCTGAGGTCGATGTACCCGTTGTATGTATATTTTACTTTCTGTACTAGGATTACCCCGCGGAGGGGTGCACGGATAGCTGGGTTCTAGAGGGCAACGGGCCCGCATCTCATGGCGTTGAGACGGAGGGGGCCTCACTTTAGAATTGGCGGGCTATTCGCCGCACTCGTAGGGGGTACAGATTGACCCAATGAGGGGTGCTCAAGTTACCGAATTCCGTGAAGTGCTGGGTGGTCCATTCACGTTGCTGAAGGGGGCTGCCTCGCTTCAGGTTTTGGCGGGTAACTTGCCGCGCCCGTAGGGGTCTAGGATTTCATTGCACAGGCTATCCACACGACCAGAGCAATGTCGGGTTTCAGTAGCGGCTCTATAAAACCCGGGGATCCCAGATATCTGTATTGTTCTGTGATACTTATTACATTTCTGTGATGTTGCATTTTATCATGCCTTGAGCGAATATTATATATTGATATATATACTAGTAGATGTTGTATATGTTTTGCATCCGCGCTAGTCCAGTCCCCGCTCTGTCGTTAGTTAAGTAACCTAACGGGTAATGACGGGACCCAGTGGTGAATGCGGATGGCATATACGTACATCATTATTTTCGTTCTTTATTTGTGTGATCAATTGATGGGACTGCATTGATTCGGATCAATGCAAGATAAAACAAACCTATTCTGATGTTGTTGGAACATTTTTCAAAAAACTGTTATTGCAGGGGTGTTCTCTTTTGTTTTGCACAGTGGTATTCGGTTATGAATATCCATCACCTCAGTCGACGAGGCAAGGGCCGAGATCCCTTCACCGGGAGTGACCCCTTGGATGGAAATTTGCGTCAGGGTAATAACTTCACTATAGCCGATTACTTTTTTCTTTGCATGGTGGTATTCAGTTGGAATATCCTGCACCTCATTCTACGGGGAAAGAGCCGAGATCTCTTCACCGGGAGTGACTTCTTTAGTAAAGGTTTTCGTCATTATATTTTTATAAAAAGCTATCCGGTTCCTTCAACGATATCAAGTTCATTACGTTAAAGATTTTTTGCCAAAAACCATTCGTAGCCCTCCGTCATTTCAGATGGGTAGCACTTAGTATTCATGCTATGTTTGTTGGCCTTAGTCAAGGCATAGTGTATGGTAGCTATTTGTTACTTTTTTGCAGCATAGATAGATGCGTTGGTTTGGGACAGTCGTACAGCCTTGTAGGCCCTAGTCAAGGGCTTGTACGGGTGGGTTCAAATTAACCTGGACAATGACGGGTAGAACTTGACATGTGACTTATGATTAGTTGGCCTTACTCAAGGTTATAAGAGCATGGGGTAAAAATCACATCGGGAGTTTCTAAAAAAACTGAAACTTGCCAGGTATGCGCATACCTTCTAGAGTGATAACGTGAGCGGATTCCGTCACGTTATCATGCGATGATAGTTGGATCCCGATTCCCACTGATGAGTTGGTTTACTCCTCGGGTAATCCCGACTAATTCTTCTTTCAGGTTTGGAGAGGAATTTGACGTTACAGTGGGAGGTTTCCTGATTAGATAAAGTGACAACCATTCTGATCTAGGTTAGAGTGCACGCTGAGTGTTTCTTTTCTTTCTCTTTGGCAGCGACCATGGCCCGACCCTTGACTATGACTCAGTGACCAAAATTAACCGAACCATTTTAAACACTGGCTTTTGGATTGTCAGAGTTGCATACCTCATTGCCACTCTTACTTTTACCCTTTTCTCCAGAACACCCCGTATTACTACGAACGTCCATTTCCATTGGACAAAACCATCGTATGGTTATATACGAACTCGAAAGAATTTATTCGAGAATGGTTTCCGGTTCTGGAGGAAACGAATAGGACTATTCAGTTGTCTTTTCCTTTTACCTTCTCTCAGGTTGTGAGTGCTCCTTGAATTAGGACGGTACACCTATTACGCAAATTGGATAGTCTTCTTCCAAACCATAGGCAGGTGCCGAACGGTAGGGAATGAAGAAAACCAATTAACCTAAACGGTGTACAGAAGGTATTAAGTAAAGACAAATAAAGGGATTAGTAAGAGGGCAAAGTAAATTGCGACTGCTATTCACGACCAAACCAAGTATTTCTTCGTCAATCATAAATCACCTTTGTATTTCTCCAGAACACTTCGTATCACTACGAAGATCCACAGTTTATTGGATATTCCATCGTATGGTTATATACGAACTCGAAAGGAACTTGTTCCAGTTCGGGGATGGATTCTGGTTCAGGAGGAATAGGAATAAGGTTTATTCATGTGTCTTTTATCTTTACCTTCTCTCAGGTTGCGAGTGCTCTTAGGATTAGGACAGTACACCCATTATGCTTATTGGATAGTCTTCTTCCAAACCATAGGCTGGTGCTGAAAGGTAGGGAATGAAGAAAACCATTTAGCTTAAGAGGGTGTACAGAAGGTAATGACTAAAGACATATGAAGGGATATGGAGAGATGGCAAAGAAATATACGGTTACAGTTGTGCATCTGGATAATGGAAGAGGCATTACTAGGAAACCCGGATACCCCATCGAAACATTTCAATGTTTCAGTTTCACTGTGTACTGTTAAAAGAAAAACTAATTTCCCAATTGGTCCTTGCTCCAGGGTATGTATTTACCAGGTATGATTCTCACATCTGTATGGCTTTACAGATGATGAGTGGGAGTAAGTTATTGGGAATTGGGTGATCATCCTCATTATATCGGGATTCGTTGTAATTGGTGATATTTGAGGAAATCACCTGGGTTGTTTGCCGGACGGCAGATTTTTGGTTTTGAATATTCGTTGTTATGAACCAATTTCAAATTGATATATCTGTACGTCTATTTTTATAGAGTGAGATATAACTTTTTGAAATTATGTCTATGACATTTACCTATATCAGTGGATGGTTAGGTAAGGAGCATTTTACAGCGGTGTAATTCTTCTTAACCATAAGTACAGTTTTCAACCTACGACACACAGGGAATGAGTTATTAGACTCAAGAGACTTATACAAAGTATTGTATGTTGTCCAATGTCCGTGAGGACAGAGGGGTTGGTACTCGTACTATATTCTATTTACTTATGACTTCTCTAGTTCTTAGACATGTGTTTCGTAGAAATACAAGGTCTAAGTTTTGAGAAGTTATAGGTATATGAATAAAGTAGAGAACCAGGTATTGCAAGTATGAGGATTCTTCAAGGTGATCGAAGATATAGATACTTGTATATGGTATTCAGTTGATAGTAATGATTAAGAGAACTTGCTTCTCTTTCAGGTTACTCATATCTGGATGTATTCCTAAGTTGAGTAGTGCTGATCGGCCTCTCTCCATTTAGTTGACATGCACTGGAGACAGCTGCATGATTTGAATCTGGTTCAATTAAATCAATGCCTCTGTTTCTGTATTGGATATAGAACAGTTCATATCTTAATGATGTTAAGGTACGGGGAGTTGTCCGGCTTATGCTTAAAACCAGACTCTGGATAACTCAAGGCACGTTTCTGTAATGGCTATTTGTGGGTTAACCCAGGCTATGACGAGGGTTGACTTTCTACCATCTGGAAGATCAATAGTGATATTGTTCTAGACTCGCCACAGTTTTAACAAAAATGGATTTTTTTTTCAGAAAACAGTAGTGGGAGTATGGTAAAACTGGAAGTGATTCCAGAACCACAAACGATTACTGAAAATTTGATAAGAACCTAAAGATTCAATCTGATTTGACATTCCATTGGCCACTCCGCAGATATGGTGGGTAACCCTCAGGCACCCGAGAGGTACTCCGGCAGCCTCAAGGACGGTGGCAGGGAGGTTCTTGTTTACCCAGACTTACTATTACTGTTGTTCCAGACTATGAGACCCGGCAGAAGGATGAGTATAGCGTCGTTCTGAATTGGCTTTAGAAGCGTACATGTATATGACTCTGCCAGAGGGTTGTCGTAGTCGGTGGGAGTAGCGGAAGCATTGGTGGACAAGTAGCTTATGTCTATTTATAGACTAAAGCAGATATAGCGGAGATAGATTATCTATTTCTGATGTGACAGTCATAGGTTCGACTTCATCAGAATAGGGGATGGATCTGTTAAGAAGGTAGTAGGGTGTGATGTCGTGGTTTTAGATGACACACAAAGAGTAGGAAGTGAAATTCCTATACTACGATTGGTTATACTTTGGTTGTCACACAGTGGTTTCTCCACATGGGACTTGGATTTTATATCAGACATCCTGGTTACTGGATCTATGGTTTTAGATCTAGATTTGGGTAGTATCCCAATCTGGGTATTTAGACAGCATTCTAAAGGTGTTTTAGAATGGACGACTCCTGGCACGGTAGTGTACCTGCAGGTGATGGAGTCACCCTCTCTAAAGGTGTCTTACAGACTAAAGGGGAGAGGGATGTGCATGATTGGCAGATCACTTGCTTATGCAATTGAGTCAATCATGAGATGCCAAGTACCACACCAGATGTTGTTTTTGCAGTAGATGCAGTAAGTTGATATTGATCCAATCCTGGAGAAACATTCGGAAGCAGTTTAAGAACATAAGTGGATGTTCTAGGGAAATGATAACGGCATCCTCCTTCGGGAGACAGTTATCATTCCAGGCTTCCAAGGTGACCTAGATGACAGAATGACTGTCAGAGTTATAGTTTTCCCTCTGAAGAGGGGCAGTAGTTTGGACAGGTGGTCCAGATGGACACTGAGGGAGGCATGACGCAGGATACTGATTAAGTTCAGTTGACGATACAGTCTAAGAAGTTTGGATTTGCAGTTCATTTATGAACTAGGTCCCATCAGATATCCAGACATATTCTAAGACAGGTATTGCTCATTTCGGGAGATGGCTTTCTCCGCGAACTTGAGATAAAGAGAGACATAGAAAGAAACATTAGAGCGGATCCACTCATTGATGCTATTCCTCGAACGCATTAGTCTCGCAAGCGGGTTTTGTGAGACTGATTAGTAGAGGAGTTGGGTGTTCGGTATCACACGGGCAGTGAGTATGCGACATCGCAATAATTAGCCTTGAGTGCAAGTGGGAGATTGTTGGAGATAGTGCCCTCAGAGTCAATTATTGGATCACAGGCATATGATTGCAATGATTGAGAGAGGACCTATTCCGGTAGGACAGTCTTACTCAAGATGATAGTATGCTATCTGGTTTATCTTTATCATCGTGTACTGCTTTAGGTGACCTTACAGGTCACTATTGCACGTTGATAGAGCTCTTAGGATTTTTTCTTGACGACCAGCAGTATGATGACGATCATATACGTGGGAGCTGGGGTCTATAAGCATATCCTTAAAAGGTCCCTAGTCGTGGGAGTTTTTGAGACAGGGCATCGATACTCCAGAGTAGACTAGTGTATACAGTCGAGACCCCGACGAGGGGCGGTGGCCGGTCTCACAAGCCACTGGTGTCAGTTGGTTCACCTAAGATGTATACGGGTGCTCATTGGGATATGAGTACACCGGACAGGCCTCGCCGGGAACATGCTAGTTGGTCTTATACCAGACGTCAGATAGCAGTTCCCTGGTGACATGTGTACAGGTTAGTTCATCGACCTGAGATCGTCATTTGTCTCGTGTGAGTTCCCACTGTACTTTGATTACTACCCTACCACGCTCGAAGGAGTCATGCAAATAGGTTTTAGTTGGGTACAGTCCCGAGCCACATGAAGGCAGTGAGCGTATCTTCAGGGGTTCATCTCTCCCGGTATTGGGGGTGAGGTCGCGCTGTGTCTAGGAGAGCCATTACACGAAGACCTTGGCCAAGGCAGGAGATTTACTGGTAGGTATTCCAGTAATATCTCAGGGTGTTCTGAGCTACACTCCGACACGACTTGTACCGCTTTTGGGGGTCTGACTTTTACCAACCCCCTAGGTCCGCCATGCGATGCTCAAAGACGAACGGACCGGACTGTACGGATATTGTCACTGACAGGCTCAGTAGGGTGTCAGGATGAGTTCGCTCATCGACGTCCCTTTTGGTCAATACCTGGTAGCCCGTTACGTATGGCTAATACCTCTGACGTGCTAGTGGTTAAATCCACAGCCAAGGGATTGACGAGTCTTTAGAGTCCCCCACAGACCGTTTCTCAAGTTTCGGGCGAAACGCTGTAGAGGCCGTATGGAGATATGGCAGGGTTCGGTCATATACGTGCGGTATTGCACGGATCATGATCGGACGGATAATACTAGCGGGCTTTGGTTTAAGCTGGATCCTAGTATTGTACAGTGTAGATTTTGTTTCATTACATTTGTATTCGGTCGGAATACAAATGCGGGTATGTATATACAGTCGCGGGGTTTTCCTGTAATTTATTACAGGATCGGTTTTTTGAAGTTGCCAGTTTGCTTTCCGTTTCGGCCATTTTCCTTTGTTTCTTTCTTTAGCCAAAAATTGGTGTGGAGAGGGTTATTTGCAATTGTGCATTTTATTATGGAGAAGACTTTTTGTGATGATAGCTTCATGATGGTTCAACCATCATTTGACTTCTTGGTTCATGATTGTTAATGATTGCTTGACTTTTGGGTTATGATGATGAAGGGTTATGATGATAGAGTGAGAATTGCTTTTGGTTTATGATCACCCCTTTCCTTTTTCCTACACTTACCTCCTTCATTGTTTTTTCCCCCTCTCTCCATATGCTTTGGCCGGCCACTAGATAAAGACAGCCCATTCTTTTTGGTGAGGAGATGATGCATCTCATTTTTTATTTCATGCAAAATGACTAGCTCCATTTCATTGCTCATTTAATCTCCACTCCTAATGGCAACTTCACAACCCTTTGAGACAAAGTAATCCACACTTAGCCTACAGCATTCTTGGACACGTCGGCTCGCCAACTTCGTGCCCGAGTTGCCTCGGTCCAGAGGTGGGAGCCCGTAAAAGAACCCGGTGATGTGGTGCCCTTTCCGACGAGGAGATGAAGACCGGAGATTCCGCGAGGAGATCGGGATGGAGGCCGAAGACCGAAGGACACGGATCGCTCGGTATAGCATTCTACCCTTTCTCTAGTTAGCTAGCATTAGGTTAATGTCCCGATCCGGGTTTTAAAGTCCGCGGTAGCGCCGGTTTCTGATTAAAGAAAAGTTTTTGTTTCCGCATTTTGGCCTCGGAAAGACGGCCGGGGCGCTGCCGTGCACTTACACAAAGAAGTTTATACCTCACAGATTTATGTCCTTCGGGTCTTCTTGTTGCTGTCCTCCTTCTCGTCATAGGCTCCAAGGATCGTAACGGATCGCGCAACCTCGTCGGCATCCTCGAGTCAAAGACGATCCACCCAAGAGTATATAGTTCGAGCTCCAACCTTAAATCCGAGATAACTCCGGTATCTAGTTCGCTAAACTAGATGTCCTAGATGATGTAGAGAGTGTAGATGGATTAATATGTCTCTAATACCCTTAGGTTTCTCAACTCATGAGACATGAAAGGCTAGAGGAAGAAGAAGGGGAGCTTGAGGAAAAGCTAGTTGAGAAAATGAACGAGTGAGAATGGCTCATTTGTGATGAATAGATAATGAAGCATATAATATTTGATAAGATAAATATCTTAACAAATATCAAGCATGCTTCACAAAATATCTAGGAGTGAGTCATGCCATGAATCACCAAGTGCCATATCTCACTTAATGCAAACTTCCACCTCATTTCCTCCACCTCATAAATCTTTTAATTAAAAGATTAAAAACCCTAATGAGGTGTCTTCTTCTAGAAGCAATCCCGAGTAAATTACGAGAATGCCTCTCATCCGTATATACAAACCCGTATCTGCATTCCGAAGAATACGAATACAATGAGACAAAAATAATCCATCAATATAATACTAAGATCCGGCTTAAACCAAACCCCACTAGTATTATCCGTCCGAACATCATACGTGCACAAGTACACGTATGTGTTCAAAGCCCTGATGTAAAACCATACGGCATCTACATCTTTTGCCCGATGCAGGGAAACCCTCTGTGTGGAACTCTAAAGACTCGACACTACACTGGCAGTGGGTTTAACCACAAGCACGTCAACGGTACTAGCTGTACGTAACGGCTACCCAGGTATCTGTCGATAAGAAGGCCGATGAGCAAACTCATCCGAACTCCTACTCAGCCTATCTGTGACAATCTCCGTATAGTCTGGTCTGTTCATCTAAGAGTATCATATATCGGGCCTAGAGGACGATAATCTTCAGACCCCTAATAGCGTAATAAGTCGTGTCGGAGTGTAGCCCAAAACACCTTAAAAGACTACTGGAGAACCTACCAGTAAATCTCGCTTGCCTTGGCCAAGGACTTTGTGTAATGGCTTTCCGAACACAGCGCGATATCAACCCCCAATACCGGGAGAGACGAATCCTATCTAACCGCCACTACCTCCAAGTGCTTCGAGACTGCACCCAACTACTATCTGTTTGCACGACTCCTTTGGCCCGTGGTAGGTAGTAATCTAAGAACAGTGGGTACACACTCGAGACGAAATAGCAGTGTCAAGTCGACGGATTAAGCTGTACTCATGTCACCTGGGAACTGCCACCCGACGATAGGTATAATACCCACCAGCGGTTCCCTACGAGTCCTGTCCAGTGTACTTATAACCCAATGAGCACCTGCATACTATCTCCGGTACGACGTACTAATGGCGGTGGGACAGACCATCTCCCCTGCTGGGATGAGAAGCGTATACACTAGTCTACTCTGGAGTATCGATGCCCCGTCTCGATAATCCTATGATTGGAGACCTGTATAGGATGTGCTTATAGACTACCCAGCCCCCACTGGTGTGACTGCCATCACAACACCGGTAATCAAGCAAAGATCCTAAGGGCTCTACCAATATATATAAGCGATATGCTAAAAGAAACACATGCACATATTGAGGTAGAAACAAACCATGTAGCATACTACCATTTTGAGAAAGACTGTTCGATATCCGTGTATATCTCCAGCTTCCATTAAGTAATATACAAATCAGTATGATACAATAATGGCCTCTAGGGCATATAACACTAACAGGTGCTCATCAAGGTGGTAAAGTCCATCTATCTCTGTCCCCATGCCAATCGTTCGCTGTCTCACACTCCTGAAAAACACATCCTCCAGAGAAAAAGATTGCGCTACAATTCAATTGCCGAGTCAGTTGGCTAACGGATAATAAGTTGAAAGGAAATCGAGACAAGTATAAAACAGAAGACAGAGGTGTGATGTAGCCTGAATTGAACCCGCTCCCACAATTTCAGCAATATTGCCATCTGCTAAAGTGACCGGGATGGTTCCATGTCTCTTCTTATAGGAAGACAATATATTTTGCTCTCCTGTCATGTGATCTGTAGCGCCAGAATCAATAATCCAAGGACAGGGAGGATTTGTTGACGAGAGACAAGATATATGATTGCCTCTTGTCTTGATTAAATCTGAAGTGAGTGAAGACACAAGGAGATGAAGTATTTGCATTTCATCATTTAAACAGTACCTTTCCAAATTAGTTTACGATGCAACCGATGTCATTATCATAGCTATTCGTAAACAGTAAAGATTCTCAAGCAATCTATCAAACACCTGATGGGGTGGCTTAAGCTCACCAGTTTCAACCACCAAATAACAAGAACTAGTGCTCACGAAATCGAGGCAACCCTCAAAATAATGTTCGTATTTGCAAACGAGCTTGAATCTACACACCAAAAAGAGAGATCTCCAAAGATCTCATCGAAATACAATCAAGAATGCTAACCAACCAAAGAAAGGAATCTACATAGATTCCACCCAAATACCGCGATCAATCTTGTAAAATCCGATCCACGATCAAACTACTACAACTCAAACAAACAACCAACTCAATTGGGTCAGATCACGGACTCCGACGACTCCAAAACGCTAACAATACACTCATTCACAGAACTCATAATGAAAATAAGACTAATCAACATCAATCGATTGAGAAATTACCTAAAAATCCTCGTATTACTGTAGCAATCACCAATAAAGAGCTCAAAATCCCCAAACCGAGCACTTAACTCCCAAAGCAAACACAAAAATCCCAGATCGAACATTAACTGAGCACTAAATCTCCAAATCGAACATCGGAATCTCCATCGAACATCAACAGAGCACTTAAACTCTAAAAAACGAAGCAACTCGAGGCAGATCCAAGTAGCTCGAGGTCAAAGGCTGGTATCGAAATCGAAATCAAGGTCATATAAAAAAACTGAGATGATGCAGCAGCAAATACCCAAATCGAGGTCGAAGAAGCAGCATAAGGTTGAAAAAGCAGCAGCTGCGGCAATAGATCTTTAGATCGAGCAAGCAATCTTCTTAAATCGATCAAGAATCGAATAAGAGTCTAAATCGAATTCGAACAAGAAGTAGATCTGAATACACCCAAATCGAGCTCAAGTCGAGATCATCCTCATCATTGATGGCAGATCAGCAAGAGCTCGATGACAAGGGCGTCGACTCAGCTCGAATCGTTACCAATCGGCGTCAAGAGGCTTCGTCGGAGATCAGGCGACGGTCGTCGATGGTTGCCAAAGTTCGGCGAGGCTCCTACGAGGGTCTACGGTGGTGGAAGGTGGTGACGATGGCTGTTGCGGCCGGGTTAGGGTTTGGGGTTTGTTGGTAATGAAGGGTTGAGAGTAGAGATGTTTAGTGATGGAGGACTGAGATTGGATCAGAGGATCTGATACCATGTTGGATTGAGAGAAATGAGCAAGAAAATGATTAGGGAAGTGTAATGGGTTAATTAGCTCAAGGATAATTTCTCTCTTTATATAGCCAAACACATTATGCAATTACATTCTTATTATTATCATAATTACATATAACCCCGTATATAATATGGATTATTCTTAACAAATGTGATTCTAGAATACTTCCTAATTATTTCCCTTAGAGTGAATGTAGACTGTAATAAAAATGTTCAGTCAGGTTGTCAACAGTAAAGGAAGACCATACCCAAGATGATATCCGAAAAGAATGGCCGCCAAACAAGCAACTCCGACAAAAGGCAAAACTGTCCCAGAAGATTGTTTTAATTTTATTAGATGAAACATCCTCAAATTTATTAGAGGGAACATCCTCGATGTCACCTGAAATGAAGTAAAAACAAAGAATGATAATAAATTAATAGACAAATTTGAAGTACAAAGATTAAAAAATAGATAAATGTAAAAAAGTAGATAAATGTATAAAACTGTATTAGACTGTTTCAGGCTCTGTAGATGAGATGCTTCAATTCAATAACCACTAAATGTTTCAAATGATTAACATAACAAATACATATTATATTATATATGTGAATATGTTTTTCAGAAGAAAAAAATCAACTTAACCAAATTGGTCCCTAGTCAACAAATAAATTATAGACCTGATATCCATAAGAACCAGCACAGTAAGGTAATGACCATATAATCATAATTCTATGACTTGGAAGTGGTGCACAAAAGATACAATCAAATTGTCCATGCAGTTGCAGTTCGGACATGCCACAATACTAATAATGAAGGATCCTGATAATATTGCAAAACAATAGGAATAACAATGTGTAAATATACAAAGAGATTGTAATGTAAATGTTAAATGTGTACCAAAAAAGAAAAAAAGGTTTTGTAATGGGATTTCTAATGATAACTGCATTTGGCCCAGTGATCAGAGACTTAAAATTTTGGTATATAAGATCAAAGGTGGCACAAGAACACAGCCTTACAATGCAATCACAAAACATCAACATTTCATGACTTCATGACTATAATACAAAGTCAAAAAGTATCCAACAATCCACCTACTAATGCATGACAAGATAACCAGCAAATAAAATCAAACATCCTTAAGTGATGAGAATAGAAAGAACATACCAGCAGCAGCCCTGACCGATCGGGCACCCACCTTCGTCCTGAAGATGGTCTCGACACCATTCATCTCTCTTTCAATCCCAACTCCCATATCAACCAATCTCAAAAGGGATCTTACACAGCAAGATCCCAAGCCTGGCATCAAAAGGTTCCTCCTTTCAAAACCACCTTTGTTTAGGTCACCAAAACTCGCTGATAACCTCCTGGCCCTGAGATCAGGGACAGCAAACCTTCCTTTAACAGCAGTGATTGTAGCACCTTGCATCTTTACTCTCTCTCAAATTCCTGAATTTCCAATAAAACCAACAAAATAAACTACACATAATCTTTAAAAATATATATAATAATTTAAAATAAGAGCAATTTTGAAGATCTCAATTTAAACTTATACATTGTAAAATCCTAAAAATTCTCCAAGTCAACAAAAAAATTTGAACGATTAATATATTGTTGAGATCGACTTTCGCTCGATAATCTAAATTAAGAAAAACACAATTTTTCCTACATTTTTATCCTCCAAATCATTGAAGGAGTTGTAGAAATCCATAAAGAATTTCAATCTAATCAAAAGTGTATGGACAATTTTTTAAAATAGGCTTGCTTTATAAAATATTAATAAAATTAGGTTACTTTCAAAAATTATTACAAATCTAGGCCATTTTTGACAACATAGGCGCTACATCAGAGCCAGATCAGCGCTGACGCTGGGCTGTTTTTTTTAAAATAATTTCCAAGGGGCGCACTTCTCCATACAATTCAAAGGGGCGCACGTTGGAAGTGCGCTCTTTTGAAAATGTTCTTCTTCCTTTCTCTGGAGCTCATCTCCTTCCTCCCTCTCATCTTCTTCTTCCTCTCTCTCCTTCCCCTTTCTCTCTCATCTCCAGCATCAATTCCCACCTCCACCGACGCCTCTCTTCCTTCACCGCCACCGCCGCCCTCCTCAACGCGACCCTCTCCTTCACCACATGGATCCCCTTACCAAGAGAAAAAATAGGTTGTTCAAGAAAGCTTACGAGCTTTCGGTGCTTTGTGATTGCGATGTCGCACTCATCATTTTCTCGAATCGAGGGAGGCTCTCTAAATTTGCAGCAGGTCGAGATAATTTTTTGCTTGATTTTTCTTGTTTTGGTTGTAATTTGATAGCTAGGGTTTGGTTTTGGGGTCTGTGGGAATGAGGAGGAAGGAGAGGCCGATGGTGAGAGGGGAGGCGAGGTGGTGAGGTGATTGTGATTGGGACGGTGGCGGCGGAGGAGCGGTGTCGTCATTGGAGGAGGGAATTGATGTTGGATGAGAGAAAGGGAAAGGAGAGAGAGTGGAAGAAGAAGATGGGTGGGACAAGGAGATAAGTCTCCAGAGGGAGGAAGAAGTATGGGGAACAATTGTGAAGTGCGTCTCCATACAATTCAAAGGACGCTTTGAATTGAATGGGGCGAACTTCCTAAGTGAATTTTTTTTTATAAAAAAAGCCCAGCATCATAGCTGAGCTGCCGTTGATGTGAAAGCGGCCTAAATTTGTAATATTTTTTTAAAGTGGCCTATTTTTATTAATATTTAATAAAATAAGCCTATTTTAACTCTTGAACATCACGAGTCCAGGCTTAATATATTGTTAAAATCTCAACTTTCACACTATTTCGTGATCAGAAATAAAATACAGAGACATTTTTTTTGCAATTTTATTCTCCAAAAACATCGAGCGGCTTGTAGAAATCCATATAATGACAAAAATAAAAAATTTAACGATCAAACTTACCGTTTCATCAACTTTCTTCAATTAGATAATTAAAGAGCAATAAAGATCGGTAAAAAGAAAAAGAACACGGATCAAAAAATCAAACGCAGCTCTTAAATGAATCTAATGAATCTAAAGAAACAAAACAAATAGGAGTGAATCACTAATAACGCAACGATCGAGAGAGAATGAGGAGAGAATGACCCGTGTTTTTTCTGTCGATGATCTCGAATGATGGTGATGATTTTTTTTATTCGAGTCGAGAGCGAATAAATATAGGGTAGCTTTGTTAATTCCGATGAGATTTAGGGATCGAAAAAGATTATTTTGAGAGAGATAGAGATTTAGAAAGAGAGCGGAAAATCCCAAGTCCAACCTTTTTCCTGTCATTTTGTTGAGAAGATGGCTCTGGATAAACTCTGAGTGTACACATGGCGATTTTCAGTAGATGGTTATGGAGTTTGGTGGTTGGGTCAAATATATGATTGTGTTATCCACAATGAGTCAAATGATGAGGATGACACCCAAATTTTCACCCCGATCTGGGTCACAGGGTGAGATGTGAGTGTATGTTGTAGCTGTAGGGGTATATTTGAGATGCCTTTGGAATAATTTTGAAGAAATTATGTAGCTCTGGAGTGCAAAATTTCTTCAAAACCACCTTGCACTATTGTTAGGGTGGATGCTATGGTCGCTGTGATAGCGGACCGCGGCGAAATGATCAACAAAAATAATCAAGAACATAGCACCATTCCTAAGCTCAAAATTATTCAAATTCTAGTAGTTATCAAAAATAAAAAGAGCAAGTTAGGGACTACAACCTTTGTAGCGTGTTAGGCACCTCTCCTTGGATTCCGGCTAACCTCCACGAAGTCCGGAACAAACTCGCTTGGTGATCTCCTTGCCGAATATGATCCACCATGAGATCCCTCTAACATAAGCTATAGTTTCACATGATCATATCAAATTGAAGCAACTCACTAATCAAACTTGCTAAGAAAGATTAGTAAGTGATGTAGAAAATATTTTTCACTAATTTTCTTCTTAACGCGACCTGGATCGCACCAAGATGTTAACTTCCGTTGATCTGCTGAAGGCGGCGATGGGCGGCTGAGATTGGATCTGGAGACTGTCGCTCCTGAAGCATGTAGATCTCAATAGGTTTGAAGTTGTGGTTGCCGAGCTACCTGCAAGGAAGTACCGGGGTGGTTGTACTACCGAGGAACCTCCGACGGTCAAGTTAGACTAGAGATCCGAGCAGAGTAACGGCTCAGTGGAGTAAAAATGGCTTACTTGAACCGTCTGAAGAAAGGGTTTATATAGCGGTGGCAGCAGGCAGGGCAGGTGCGAGAATCACGACGGCAGTTACGCTCCCGACGTCACCCCCACGTGATAAGCGGGATCTCCCATTAATGGCAAGACAGGCTCGTTAATGGGGGATCGTGATGGGGTGGAACGTGGGATGTGGCCGGGGGATATCTCGCGCATGGCGAGACTCGCGGGGTGGCGGTTGCGCCTGTGAGCGGTGCCGTTGGTCGGTCGATGAGACCGAGGAAGATGACTACGGCGGGAGAGCTTGTGGACGAACGGGAGAGCCGAGGAACTTTCCACCGGTGATCCCGAATGCGCACTTGGCGGGGTTCAATTCCATCTTGTATTTGCGGACGACGTCGAAGGCCTCGCCCGGATCTTTGTGTTAGGTTTACTTAGCACCTCATGAAGGGTTTGGAAGCATCACATGTCTCAAAATCAAATTTTTAAGGTGCTAAGTGAACATACAAAGAATCATCACTAGAAAATTAGGGTTTCTTAACATTAGCAACATCACAAGTAGATAAAGCTAGGGTTTTAAGAGTAAAACCTTTGTAACTCCCTACGCTTGACTCCTTGGCTACTTGAGGGTTGGAAAAAGTCCGTTTGAGAACCTCTAGGTCCACGATGATCCACCCAGAGTCCTCTTTGTCCAAGCTTGAAACTTCACAAGATCAAAAGGAGAAATGGAAGCTAACACTCTTCACAAGTGGGCAAGACTAGTGTAGAATGATGTTGTGGTTGGTTTTCTCACTTCAAAATCCTAACTTGGTAAGTCTTTTGCTCACTTGAGAGAACTAGAGAGCAAAAGAGAGGAGGAAGAAGATGATGGCTCTAGAAAACTCAAGAGAATGATAATCTCATATGAAAAATAGAAAATATAAGTATATATATTTTCTACTCTTCATCTTAAACCATGGTTACATAATAAAGATATTATTGTACTTGAGTTAAAAGAAAAAGGAAGATTAACTCATGGTTAAAAAGTGGGTGAACATAGGTTAGTTCAAAGAAGAGTGTAGAAGATAACCATGGATTAATCTTTTTCTTTTCTTTTGTTTTAAAATAAATACAAATATATATCCATATATAATCATAAGATGTGAGTCTTATATTGCCACCATCTTCTATATATACAACCATGATAGAATGATGTATGCATGTATGTGTGCATGCACATCCATATGTGCATGAACAAGAATGAATGCATACATGCATGTATACACCCAAAAAAGACAAGAAAATGATTTCTAGTGAGAAACTATTGGTTAAATGATAAATCAACACTTGATTTAGCAATCCGGTCATATCATACGACCCGACCAAAAGCAAGCCGCCCGATTAATATACGGTATCTCATACGCGCATTTTAACCGGGTCCATGCGCATATCGCATATGCGCACCACAACGTTTCGCCTGGACTAGGTAACTCCTTTGTGGGACTCTAAAACTCGTCAATACGCCGGCAGTGGGTGATGATCATATCAAGCACCCCCAAGCCGCAAGCGGTCAGCTAAACGTAACGGCCACCCGGGTATTAAGCAATCAGAAGAAAACAAGCGAACCTGTTACAACTCCCGTCGAGCCAACCGGCAACACTACCGTACAGTCCGGTCTCTTCGTCAGATATGCTGCATATCGAGTCTAGGGATGGTAACGTTGACCCCAATAACTCAATAAGTCATGCCGATGAATGGTCTATAATAGATCGAGAAACTACTGATAACACCTATCAGTAAATCTCAGCAGCCCTGGCCAGGGACTTACTGATACAACCAGTCGAGCACAGCACAGCATCAACTCCCAATACCGGGAGAGACGAAACCCCTCCTATCGCTCATCGCCTTCGTGTGTCTCGGGACTATACCCAACGGCCACCTGTTTGCACGACTCAGTAGAGCCGTGGTAGGGTGGCAATCAAAGTACAGTGGGAGAACACACAAGACTCTATGACGATCTCGGGTCTACAGAATAACCTGCACCAGTGTCACCTGAGAACTGCTATCCGACGATAGATATAATTCCATATAGGAGTTCTCGGCGAGTCCGTCCAATGTACCCAGTCACCACTGAGCACCCGTATACGATCTCGATGTCAAACATCGATGAATGTGGGAACATTCATCGCCCATCGTATGGGTCTAGTATCATATACGCTAGTCTACTCTGGTGTATCGATGCCCCGTCTCGATACACCTACGACTATGGACATTCCAGGATATGCTTATAAACTACAGATGTCCCACTAGTATGATCTCTATCATAATCACAGTAGTCAAGCCAATATCCTCAGGGCTTTATCAACATGTGTGAATGAATAAAAGCATGATCAAATCAACATGTCAGATAAAGAAGAACCAGATAGCATACTATCATGTCGAGCAAGAATGTACACTGAATATATATATATATATATATATATATACATGTACAAATATATCCACTATCATATAATGGCCTCTGGGACATACATATATCCAACACCTTGGCGTGTTCATCTAATGAGATCGATTTGATGAGCATGTCGTCGACGTAAACTTCCATGTTCCTGTCGATCTGCGACTTGAACATGCGATTGACCAAGCATTGGTACGTAGCTCTGGCATTTTTGAGGCCGAAAGGCATTACCTTGTAGCAGTATACCCCCGGTCTGTTGTGAATGCGGTGAGATCCTCATCTCCCGGATTCATACGGATCTGGTTGTAGCCGGAGAAGACATCCATGAAGCTAAGTAGTTCGTGGCCTGCCGAGCTGTCGACGAGCTGATCTATCCGAGGGAGGGGATAGTTGTCTTTTGGGCATGCCTTGTTGAGGTCGGTGAAGTCGACGCACATGCGCCACTTCCCGCTTAACTTTTTGACCATGACTATGTTCGCCAACCATTCCGAGTATGGCACGTTCCGAATGAAGTTGGCGGTGAGGACCCTGTATACCTCGTCCTCGATCGCCTTTTGTTTGATCGAGACGAAACTTCGTTTTTCTGCCGGACGGGTCGGACCGTAGGGTCCACCCCGAGCTTGTGAGATATGATTTTGGGGTCGATCTTAGGCATGTCGGCAGGTGCCCAGGCAAACATGTCAGAGTTGTTTCTGAGGAAGTGAACCAGGTCGTCACGCTGAGTCCCTATCAGAAGCGACCCGATCTGAACGGTTCGTTCGTTGTCCACTTCTACGAGGGGACTTCTGTCAGTGGCTCTACCGGGGTCCCTCAGACCTCTTTCTTTTCGTCTCAAGTGTCCAGAGAACCCTTGATGTCACCCTCTCCCTCAACATCATTGTTCGGCCGCTCAGACGTAGATGTTACGGTGAAGCAAACCTTTGTGGTTCGTTGGTCTCCGTAGGCCCGACCTATCCCGCCTTGGTCGAGTGGGAATTTTATCGCTAGGTGGTAGGTCGATATCTGGGCTCGGAGAGAGTTGAGTGTCAGACGACCGAGGAGAACGTTGTAGGCCGATGGGATTCTTGCGACGATGAATTCTACAGGCACGGTGCGCATGCGGCCGGCTTCCCCGATGTTAAATTGGAGAGTGATTACCCCTTCCGCCGGGATGGAGTGGTTAGTGAACCCTGACAGGACATGGGTGGTCGGCTTTAGGTCCGACGGGATGAGTCCCATACGCAGGAAGCAGTTATAGAAGAGTGTCTGCCAAGCTTCCAGAGTCGATCAGTATCCTCTGTACCTCGTAGCGGTGGACCCGAGCTATGATCACCAGCGGGTCGTTGTGAGGTAGGAATATACCATGGAGGTCCTCGTTGGTAAAAACGATCGGTTCGGCTACTTTGGCCTTCTTCCTCGGGTGGCCGACAGGTCCTTCGATCGGGGAGGGATGCCGTGTCTCGTCGGTCCTCGTCGTACCCCCCGCTGACATGACCATGATTTAGCCGATTGTCAATTCGCCGAAAAAGGGACGCTCTTGCTCACGGTCAGCTTGTCGCTTGTCTCGCAAGTACGTTGCCAGGTGCCCCGAGCGGATTAGCTCCTCGATGTAGTCTCGGAGCTATTTGCAGTTCTCAACGGAGTGGCCCTGCGACCTATGGAAGCCGCAGTAAAGGCCCCGCGTGCGCTTTGCTGCCTTGTTAGAGACCGGGGGGGGTTTGAAGAACCTCTCGCCTTTAGCCTCCTCCAGCAGTACCGTCTGGGAGACGTTGAGCGGGGTGTACTCCTGAAACTTCGGGGAGTATGGCTTTGGCCGCTCAATCTTCTTTCTCTTCCCGGGCCCTTTTCTTATGGTCAGCTTGGCGTTCACCTCGTACTCAAGCTAGATTTCACGTTCGGTCCAGGCCTTTACCTCTGCCATGGTCTTCGATTGCGCTAATGCAAAGGAGTGTAGCTACTCCTTGTGCCTAAGACCCGACCTGAGTGCCGTAATGACCGTTTCGTCCAGGTGTTCCGGAACCACAAGGAGGGCGTTGTAGAAGCAGGTGACGTATCATTCGAAGGATTCTTTGTCCCCGCTCTTTATAGTGAAGAGATGGTCGACGGTCCGCTTCTGCCATCTGTTCCCGACGAAGTGGCCGAGAAATTGGGTGGCCAGCTCATCGAAGGTAGAGATTGAGCGTGGCGCGAGTCCTTGGAACCAGTCTCGTCTGGAGTGTTAGTTATATATATGCCCTAGAGGCCATTACTGTACATATGATGTATATTGTAATGGATGCTTGGACATATATAGGGAGGACTTTCTTGCTTGACATGATAGTACGCTATCTGGTTGTACTTTATCTTAACATGTACTCTGATTGTCTCTATGTTACATGTTGATAAAGCCCTTAGGATATGTACTCGACTACTGGGACTATGATGAGATCATACTAGTGGGGCCACGGTAGTCGACGAGTACATCCTATAACTGTTCCTAGTCGAGGGTGTATCGAAACAGGGCATCGATGCACCAGAGTAGACTAGCGTATACGCATCTTGACCCATATGATGGGCGATGGATGATCCCATATCCATCGGTATTAGACATCAAGGATGGTGTACGGGTGCTCAGTAGAGACTGGGTACACTGGACGGACTCGCCGAGATCCCAGATGGTATTATACCTCACGTCAGATGGCAGTTCTCCGGTGACACTGGTACAGAGTAGTCTGTTGACCCGAGATCGTCATAGAGTCTTGTGTGATTCCCACCGTGCTTTGATTTCCATCATACCACGTCCAATAGGGCGTGCAAAAAGGTGTCTTTTGGGTACAGTCCCGAATCACATGGAGGCAATGAGCGATAGGAGGGGATTCGTCTCTCCCGGTATAGGGAGTTGATGTTGTGCTGTGTTCGATTGGCTATAACTGGAAATCCTTGGCCAGGGTTGCTGAGATTTACTGGTAAGTGTTATTATTAGTTTCTCGAACTGTTATAGACCTCATATCGACATGACTTATCGAGCTACTAGGGTCTGACGTTTACCACCCCTAGGCAAGATGTGCGACATATCAGACGACGAGACCGGACTGTACGGGAGTGTTACTGATTGGATTCACAGGAGAATGTACAGGCTTGCTTGTTGATCTTCTGAGCGCTCAATACCGGGGTGGCTGTTACGTTTAGCTGACCGCTTGCAGCTTGTGGGTGTTTGATATGATCATCACCTACTGCCGGCGTATTGACGATTCTTTAGAGTCCTACACAGAGGTTTCTTGGCTCAGGCAAAATGGAGTAGGAGCACATATGTGATATGTGCGGGACCGTGGATAATGCGATATGTGATACCGTATTGGATTCTCGCGATATGAGATATCGGCCGGGTATATGTGATATAGCCGGGTCATCGTATTAGTCGGTTATATACGATATAGTCGGATTGTCGGATCAAGTGTTGATTCGATAATTTAATGTATAATAATATATATGATATATTAAATTACATTAACTAATATTAGCTCACTAAAATATTCTTTTTCTCACTCGTTTAATACATTGATATGTATGCGATATATGTTAATTGTATTATTTTATATCGTTACGATAAATATTATATATGTGATATATAATATTGTAACATGATATGATAACTAATGCAACATATTTAGTGGAGATTAAACAAGATTAGGGTTTGTTTTGGGTTAGTTCCTTCTTGATGATTCTAGAAGGTTTCCTTTTGTTTTGTGCAAGATATTTTCAAATGACTCATGCTTTAACCCAACCCAAACCCTAGCCCTTGGTTAATTCTCTACAAAGGTTTAGCAACCATGGTTGTATTATTCATCATTATCTTCTTTACATTATTCATCACAAAAGGATTCTATTATTGATTCATCTTCTTCTTCCTTCTTTCTTTCATGGAAAAAGCTTTCTAGCTTTTTTCCAAGTGATGAAATTGAGTGAGAATAAGATTATAAATGAGAGCAAAAATCCTACTTCATCATCCTCATCTACCCTTGCCCTTTAGATGAGAGTGTTCACTTCATTTAGTGAGTGTTAGCTTGTGTTAATGAAACTTCAAGGTAGATCATCTATGTTATCGAAGATCGGAAGCTAGCTTGTATCTTTCTCTTCGTGGAACCTCTCGAGATTCCGGAACACGATGATCGCAGCGAAGGGACCTCAACACGGAGCTTAAGAAGTGAAGGACCGGATCTAAAAAGGTTGTAATCTCTCTCACTTAGTGTTAAAGTGTTTAACATACTTGTTTTCGCATAAACTCTAGTTTAAAGATCCGGTTTTGGGTTGTTCGGCACGGCTAAAATTTTAATCGGTTATGGTTGATGCCTTGTAGTCCCTTGTGCGTGTGCCTAGCAACCCTACAGTGGTATCAGAGACAAGCTAGAGCTTTAGGCGAAGTCTAGGCAAAGTTTGAAGTCCGATCGAATCCGGAAACCCCGATGAATACCTTTCTCTGGATATTTTTAAAAAATGTGATTTTTTGTGCATTAAAAATACTCAGAAAAACACGTAGGAAAACCTAAGAATTACTGTGAAGTACGGACCACTAATTCGCTCATTTAGCCGCGGAACCGCCGCCAAACCCTTGGTTTGGCCGAGGTTCCACGGCCAAAATTTTGAATTAGTCCCCGAAACTTCAAATATTTATTCTTAGGTCCTTTCTTGTCATTTTTTTCTGGGAATTTTTTAATTCCACTCAAGTGTTTAGTTTTCTAGGGTTGTATTAGGGACTCGTTGATTCGATCGGATAATTTAACTTCGTTTAGTCTGTCCGGGTAATTTTATAGAACGTGTTAAAAAGTTCGAACGGATATCAATAACTCACTTTTTCCCCTGCCGGAAAATTTCCAAGCGTTGGATTTTTCCGTAGTTTAAGAACGTTCTAAGTCGTGCAGGTAACACGGTGGACCCTCTAGAAGACAACAAACCTTAACTCGATTATGTGACCGTCTTGAACTGCCTCTAAACCTTAGGGTTTGGGGCAGTACGGCGTGCCACATGTGAGGCGTTGGCTTGACCCTTCTACGGCTGGACCATTGGTACTGTGGCATGTGATGGATGTTTTAAACTAATTTCAAGTGTTGAACTATTTGGGAAATCTTGGGTGTTTGATCATTCGATCGGAAAGTTTAACATTGTCTATTTATCTGGAATGTGATACAATATTTGGAATCCACAAATAGTTATGAGATAATTAATTTGAATGTTATAAACATAGCAGTTTATTCTCAGATGATTGGTTGCCACGGAATTTTGATGTGATCAAAAGTCCGTCGCAATCACGTAGCGTACGCGGATATTCGCCGGGTAAACTTAATAGATAGCCACGCCCCATAGCCCTGACCAAGTGACTGTAGGAGAACCCCGTCGCCAAAAGCATCCGTTCGGGTGCTTGCGGCAGCGGTGTTCCGCCTTAGTGCACTTCGTCGACGGCATCTGGGGGTGCGGCCGTCTACTAAAGTTTGCGACGAGCATTCAGTCAGAACATCGGGAATCTTGTTGAATTGTCCGACTTGATATTGAAAAGAGTTTTCGATAAATGAGACTAAAATGCGGGGTTTATAATTGTTAGGCATGAGATGTCTAAGGAATTCATTTGGTTAGGCATGCGATGTCTAAGGAGGTTGCGGATTCCAACTGTTATAGTTTTACACTTTCTTTTCTGTGACCGTAAGTGTAGTATGTAGTTGTATTGCCGGTTTTCGTTGCTATACATCGACGACAATCGGTGTATGCATACTTACTTACGTTGATGATATGAGATATTATGTGTTGCTGTGATATGTTATATTGGATCGTCGTGTTCTGAATAGCCGGGGTTTTATGTGAGATGAGAGTTTTTTTTATTTTCATTCATGTAAAATTCATTTGTATGTAATATTCTTTTATTGGGGCACTTCCGGGCTGAGGATGATGTCACCATTGTATATTATTTACTTTTCCGCATTAGGTAGACCCAAGGCGGGGAGCACAAGTAACCGGGTTCTAGGGTCTAGTGGGAGACCATCTCGAGGAGTCGAGACAGGGTCTCCTAACCCTAGAATTGGCAGTGTTACTTGTCGCTCTCGTAGGGGTCTAGGGATGTGGGTTTGGCTATTCATCGCGACCGTGGAATCCGTGTTTTATACAGGCTCGTATTTAAAACACGGACGTCCTAGTATATCCAATATTTCATATATGTTCTTCTGCTGCAATGTTCTGTGATGAGATCATATTACTGCCTGAGATGAATGTTTATATTATATATATGAGATATATGTTATATTGCAGATTTCGTTTCAAATGTGATACTTGTGAAGCAGAATAAAATGGGACTTCATTAATGAGATTAATGAAATAAAAGAAATCTAAAAATGTTGTAGAAACTTGTTTAAAAACTGGTAGCTCTAGTTCTTGCTTTGCATAGCGGTGTTCCTTGTAGAACATCCAGCACCTTATTCGATAAGGAAAGAGCCGAGATCCCTTCACCGGGAGTGGCCTCTTTAGTGAAACTAGCAGATGCTACAAACTCGGTTTGTCTTTTGATTGCTTCTATAGTTCTTTCTTTGCACAGCGGTATATGTGATATACCCTGCACCTTATTCGATGAGGAAAGAGCCGACGATCCCTTCACCGGGAGTGACCTCTTTAGCGAAACTAGAAAAGCCTCAAAAACATTCCATTTAAAATCATTCGATTCTACAACGATATCAAGTTCATTACGCAAAAGGTTTTCTTTAAAACCTGTCGTAGCCCTCCGTCATTTCAGATAAGTACTAGTTAGTATTCGTGCTACGTTTGTTGACTATGTTAAGGCGTAGTGTGCGGTAGCTGATTAGTGCTTATCTGTATAAGCATATGATGCGATTGGATTAAGGTAGTCGTGCGACTTTGTTGACTATGTTAAGGGTCGTGCGGGTGGGTTTAATTCAATCGGGAAATGACGGGTTGAACTTGACTAGCACTTATGATTTGTTGACTATGTTAAGGTCATATAGCTGCTAGGGTTAATTATTATTGGGAATTTCAAGTGTTGAAATTTGCAATGAGATTGCATACCTTCTATGAGATAGTTGGATCCCGATACCCGCTGCGAGTAAGAGTTACTCCTGGGAGAGTTTTATACATTACAATTAGCCGATCAAGTAGATGTCTAGAAAGGTGTCAACGGGGTTACGCCCTTGGGAAAATGAGGTTTACTTTAATTAGGTTCGTACGAAAGCACGGGGGACCTCCCTCAAAGTACCGGCACTGGCCTGGCTGAAAAATTGGCGAACTTGTAGCGTGTAATTAATCCCGGCTAGTCTTTCCTTTTAGGGTTTGAAGGAAGATTAGACTAAAATAGTGGGAGACATCCTGATTAGATATATTAGATAACCAATCTAATTTTGCAAGAGCATACGCTGAGTGTTTTCTTCTCTCTCTCTCTCCAGGTAGCGACCATATCACACCTTAATCAAGATAATAATATGGATATATTGACCGAACCCGCTTGTTATACTGAGCTAGGGAACGTTGGTCCCGCTCCAACTTATAATTGTTATAAGACAGAGCGGGAAATAGGGGATTACCAGAATTCCCGTGCCGCCCAAACGAAGAAAAGTGCATGCTGATGCATCTTCTTCGGGTATGTTCATTACAGAGAATTGTTTCTCAGTATCCTTTACGTCCTGAGTATTTGATACCGGATCAGGATCCCACATATGTAATTTGTTACATGGGCTACAGATAGGTAGAGAACTGAGAACGGGTGATAAGTTTCATGAGATAGAAACGGTGCAAGTGTTGTAACCAAGTCTGTTGGTCACTATCACCCTGTATTACCAGAATACATTGATTCTGAACGAATATTATTAGATACCGAACCTGATATACAACATCATATCAGTCTCTTTATTAGTAAAGAAAGGATATAATTGTGTATAGTTGGATAATGTTTTGAACATTTCCTATATCAAGAGTTGATCGTTTCAGGCACGTTATCTAAAAGCATTGACGTTCTAAATCAAACTACAGTTCTTAGTACACGGAACGCACACAAGAGGAAGAGTTCAGAAATGAACGAATCCTTCTTGAGGCATTGTAGACTAGGTCATATCAATGCGACCCGAATAGCTAAGTTACATAGAAATGCATATTTAAATTTGTTTGAAATTACATCTTGTGAAACTTGCAGGTCATGTCACAAAGATAAGATGACCACAGCTCTGTTTATTGAAAACAGAGAAAGAGTTAGTGAACCTTTGGGATTGATACATGATGATGTATGTAAGGTCCCCTGTCTACACATGCCAAGACCGGTTCTTTATACTTCATTACATTCTCTGATGATCTCTCAAGATTCAGACATATGTTCCTGTTGAAACACAAGTCCGAAGCTTTTGAGATATTCACAGAATATAAGTTAGAAGTAGAGAACCAAAATACGGGTATAAGTATTATGTCCTTTGATGAGATCAGGGAGGAGAATACTTGAGCATGGAATTTCTGGACTATTCTAAAGGAGAATAAGATTCTCTCTCAGCATTACTCCTCCGTATACACCATAGCACGATGGTATATCGGGGCGGAGCAAATAGCACCCTATGTGATATGGTGTGCTCTATGATGAGTACTACTGAGTTTCCTATTTCCTTTTGGGAGTTATGCACTTGAGAAGTTGCATACCTATTGAATAGGGTTCAAATCAAATCAGTTGCCTACCACTTCATATGTGATATGGAATGGGAAGAGCCCATATCTTAAGAATGTTAAGATTTGGGGTTGTCCAGCCTATGTCTAAAAGCATAATTCGGACAAGTTCGAGGCAAAGTTAGTTCTGTAGAAGTTTGTTGGATATCCCAAGCATTCGCAAGGGAATATCTTCTACCTAGCCGAGGAACAAAAGATATTTTGTTTCTCAACATTCCACCTTTGTGAGAGGGAATTTCTTGTCAAGAAATCAGTGGTCATGAGGTAGAACTGGAAGGAGTTCCAGCTATACAAACTACAACAGATGATTTGGTAGAACCAAAGGATTCAATAGTAACCAACGAGTCTCAGCCTCTCCGCCGATCTAGTAGGGTTCCTCACCTACCTGAGAGATACTTCGGTTTCTCTATGACAGTGGGAGCGAGGATTGCATCATGAGATGATGACCCAACTAGTTTTGAGCTGGCCATCAGGAGTGGGACTCTGTAAGAATGGCTGGATGCTTAGCGATCTGAGATGGAATCCTTATACACCAACAAAGTATGGACTTTGGCTGTTTTATCTGAAGGGTTAAATCCCCATCAGGAGCAAGTATATCTTGAGAAGATTACTTGGTGTACATGGAAAAGTTGAGACTTTCAAAGCTATGCTTAAGTCCATCCAGATCCTACTTGCCACTGCTACATACCATGACTACGATATCTGGTGGTTGGGTGTCATGACTGCTTTTCTAAATGATGATTTGGAAGAGAGCGTCTATAAGTATACAGCCAGAGGGCTTCATAGACAGTAGGAGCAGCGGAAATGTGTGCAAGTTGTTTTATGCGATAAAGCAGGCATCGCGGAGTTGGAACGTCTGTTTTGATGTGGTAGTCAAAGAGTTTGACTTCATTAAAATGGTAGATGAACCTTGTATATACAAAAAGGTAGTAGAGAGTATGGTGGTGATCCTCGTAGAGTACGTGGATGGCATACTCTTGATAGGAAAGGAGTTTCCTATGCTACGCTTGGTCAATCTCCGCTTATCACAATGATTCTCCATATAGGATCAAAATGATACCTCCTAAATCCTGGGTTTTGGATCTATGAGATAGTTCTAATTGGATGTTAGGATACTCACTAGTTGTAGTGAGATGGTATCAATCGATCCTGGGGAGAATCACTGGAAAGGTTGCAGGGTGATAAGGACGACTGAATGTCAGTCGTAGGCATTGTCTTTACCCTCAGTGGAGGGACGGTATGTTGGAAGAGTTCCAAGCTAGATACCGTGACTTACTAGACGATTAAAGGCAAGATACTTCGTTACCAAGGATGCTACCAAAGAGGCAGTCTGGATATTTATAAGTTCATGAGAATACCATTGTGTGACAATGGAGTTGTGGCTTTTGCCAAGGAACCCCCTGTCCCATCAGAAATCCAGATATAATTCTTAGGCAGTATCACCTGATCATGGAGATGGTTGATCTCCAGGGAGATCGAGGTTAGGAGAGTAGACACAGAGGACAACAGCGCGGATCCACTTACAAAGGCCTTTTTCCCAGTAGAGACTTTTATGGGATGGTTGAATATGAGATACTTCAACCACAGCTAATTGTTAGGTATGTGATACCACAACAGATGGCCCTAGTGCAAGTGGGAGATTGTTAGTTATATGTATGCCCTAGAGGCCATTACTGTACATATGATGTATATTGTAATGGATGCTTAGACATATATAGGGAGGACTTTCTTGCTCGACATGATAGTACGCTATTTGGTTGTAATTTATCTTAACATGTACTCTGATTATCTCTATGTTACATGTTGATAAAGCCCTTAGGATATGTACTCGACTACTGGGACTATGATGAGATCATACTAGTGGGGCCACGGTAGTCGACGAGTACATCCTATAACTGTTCCTAGTCGAGGGTGTATCGAGACAGGGCATCGATGCACCAGAGTAAACTAGCGTATACGCATCTTGACCCATATGATGGGCGATGGATGATCCCATATCCATCGGTGTTAGACATCAAGGATGGTGTACGGTTGCTCAGTAGAGGCTGGGTACACTGGACGGACTCGCCGAGAACTCCCAGATTGTATTATACCTCACGTCAGATGGCAGTTCTCCGGTGACACTGGTACAGAGTAGTCTGTTGACCCGAGATCGTCATAGAGTCTTGTGTGATTCCCATTATGCTTTGATTTCCTTCATACCACGTCCAAGAGGGCGTGCAAAAAGGTGTCTTTTGGGTACAGTCCCGAATCACATGGAGGCAATGAGCGATAGGAGGGGATTCGTCTCTTCCGGTATAGGGAGTTGATGTTGTGCTGTGTTCGATTGGTTATAACTGGAAATCCCTGGCCAGGGTTGCTGAGATTTACTGGTAAGTGTTATCAGTAGTTTCTCGAACAGTTATAGACCTCATATCGACACGACTTATCGAGCTACTAGGGTCTGACGTTTACCACCCCTAGGCGAGATATGCGACATATCAGACGACGAGACCGGACTGTACGGGAGTGTTACTGATTGGATTCACAGGAGAATGTACAGGCTTGCTTGTTGATCTTCTGAGCGCTCAATACCTGCGTGGCTGTTACGTTTAGCTGACCGCTTGCAGCTTGTGGGGTTTGATATGATCATCACCTACTGCCGGCGTATTGACGATTCTTTAGAGTCCTACACAGAGGTTTCTTGGCTCAGGCAAAACGGAGTAGGGGCACGTATGTGATATGTGCGGGACCGAGGATAATGCGATATGTGATACCGTATTGGATTCTCGCAATATGAGATATCGGCCGGGTATATGTGATATAGCCGGGTCATCGTATTAGTCGGTTATATGCGATATAGCCGGATTGTAGGATCAAGTGTTGATTCGATAATTTAATGTATAATAATATATATGATATATTAAATTACATTAACTAATATTAGCTCACTAAAAGATTCTTTTTCTCACTCGGGTAATACATTGATATATATGCGATATATGTTAATTGTATTATTTTATATCGTTACGATAAATATTATATATGTGATATATAATATTGTAACATGATATGATAACTAATGCAACATATTTAGTGGAGATTAAACAAGGTTATGGTTTGTTTTGGGTTAGTTCCTTCTTGATGATTCTAGAAGGTTTCTTTTTGTTTTGTGCAAGATATTTTCAAATGACTCATGCTTTAACCCAACCCAAACCCTAACCCTTGGTTAATTCTCTACAAAGGTTTAGCAACCATGGTTGCATTATTCATCATTATCTTCTTTACATTATTCATCACAAAAGGATTCTATTATTGATTCATCTTCTTCTTCCTTCTTTCTTTCATGGAAAAAGCTTTCTAGCTTTTTTCCAAGTGATGAAATTGAGTGAGAATAAGATTATAAATGAGAGCAAAAATCCTACTTCATCATCCTCATCTACCCTTGCCCTTTAGATGAGAGTGTTCACTTCATTTAGTGAGTGTTAGCTTGTGTTAATGAAACTACAAGGTAGATCATCTATGTTATTGAAGATCGGAAGCTAGCTTGTATCTTTCTCTTCGTGGAACCTCTTGAGAGTCCGGAACACGATGATCGCAGCGAAGGGACCTCAATACGGAGCTTAAGAAGTGATGGACCGGATCTACAAAGGTTGTAATCCCTCTCACTTAGTGTTAAAGTGTTTAACATACTTGTTTTCGCATAAACTCTGTTAGGTCCACGTTACCTCTCCCGGTACTTTCGGGGTTGCGGAAACGGTAAATCAAAATTTTTCTAAACTTTGTAACATGGACCGTAAAAGCCGGATCTTTGCTAAACTAAACTAGCATACATGCAAAGAAGAGTTAACTACTCGGCAAAGTGGTTATACCTCAACTTGAACTCCTTCTCTTCTTGTTGTTGTTCTTCTTTGATGTTCTTCTCTTCTTGTTGTTCTTCTCATTGCTTGCTCAATGGTTGATCCGGACTTCGGTCACCTCCGCGGCCTCCTTGAGTCGAAGACGATCCACCCGAGAGATGTACACCGAGCTCCATCTCAAGCCGAGGTAACTAGGGCAAGAAGATAGCTAATCTAAAAGCCCTAGGATGTGTAGAGGAGATGTATGGATGTGTTTGTCAAGTGGAATCCTTTTTCTCTCAACACATGAGATCAAAGGAGAAATCAAGAGGAGGAAGAAGAAGGAGATTTTCTTGCAACCATGGAGCTTCTCATTTCAAGAGAGAGAATGAGAACAAGCAAATGAAAAGCTTAACCAAGAGAAAAGCTAACCATGGTTGCAATAATGCATAAACATCATGATTACTAATCCCATCAAGATAAAGGTGATGGCTACAAATGACATGACCATTATCATAACAAAAGAAAACCAAAGAATACTTTAGAACTTCTAAGAAGATCCAAGTCAACTTTGGTCAAATGGTCAACAAGGTCAAGATGGTCAAATGGTCAATGTAATTAGCCATAACAAAATTATCAATGAAAGGATTAGTAAATAATGTCCCCGGCTCATAATGGTTTTGACCAAACGAACTGTCGAAACCCTAATGAGTCGGCCTCAAAATGGTTTTGACCGAATCAACTGTCAAAACCCTAATGAGCCTGCCACATAGTGGTTTTGGCCGAACCAACTGCCAAAACCCTAATGAGGCACCTCCTCCTTCATCGCTCCAGAAAACTGTGCATACACACCTGCATCCGTATTCCGTAGAATGCGGATGCGCAGAAGACAAAACAAATCCATCCATGCAATACTAGGATCCGGCTTAAACCAAAGCCCACTAGTATTGCCTGCCCGAACACCACACACACACAAGTGTACGTAAGTGATCGCAGCCCTGCCGTAAAACCATACGGCCTCTACACGTTTCGCTCAGTGCAGGGAAACTCTCTGTGTGGGACTCTAAAGACTCGACACTACGCTGGCAGTGGGTTTAACCACAGACCGCAAGCGGCACTAGCTGTACGTAACGGTCCCCAGGTAGATGTCGATAAGAAGGCCGATGAGGTAAACCCATCCGAACTCCTACTGAGTCAGTATGTAACAATCTCCGTACAGTCCGGTCTGTTCGTCTGATACATCGCATGTCGGGCCTAGGGGGGCGGCAAGCGTCAGACCCCTAATAGCGGTACAAGTCGTGTCGGAGTGAAGCCCAGAACACCCTGAGATAACACTGGAACCTACCAGTATATCTCGCTTGCCCTGGCTAGGGACTACTCGTGTAATGGCTCTCCTAGACACAGCGCGATGTCAACCCCCAATACCGGGAGAGACGAATCCTGTCTAACCGTCACTGCCTCCAAGTGCTTCGGGACTGCTCCCAACTACTACCTGTTTGCACGACTCAGTAGAGCCGTGGTAGGGTAGTAATCAAAGAACAGTGGGAACACACTCGAGGCGAAGTGACAGTGTCAAGTCAGCGGACTAAGCTGTACTCATGTCACCTGGGAACTGATAACTGACGATAGGTATAATACCAACCATCAGTTCCCGACGAGTCCTGTCCAGTGTACTCGTAACCTAACGAGCACCCGCATACTATCTCAAGTACGACGTACCGACGGCTGTGGGACAGACCGTCTCCCGTGCTGGGATGAGAAGCGCATACGCTAGTCTACTCCGGAGTATCGATGCCCTATCTCGGTACTCCCACGACTAGGGACGTGTATAAGGATGTGCTTGTAGATTACCCAGCCCCCACGAGTGTGATCGCCATCACAACGCCGGTAATCAAGGAAAGATCCTAAGGGCTCTACTAATGCGTATAGGTGATATAATAAATAAACACACATGTACACATTAAAGCAGAGGCAAACCAAGTAGCATACTACTATATTGAGCAAGATTGTCTGTACAACTGTGAATATCCCAAGCTTCCATCAAGTAATATACATACTAGTATGATACAGTAATGGCCTCTAGGGCATATACACTAACAATCTCCCACTTGCACTAAGGCCATGTACTGGCGTATCGAAAACCTATCATCTCGATCAGCCGCTCGAACTGAGTCAGGGGTAAAGCCTTCGTGAATGGGTCCGCAGTGTTGTCCTTTGTGTCCACTCTCCGGACCTCGATCTCCTGTCGATCAATGATCTCCCTGATCAGGTGATACCGCCTTAAGATGTGCCTGGATTTCTGATGGGACCTTGGTTCCTTCGCTAAAGCTATAGCCCCATTGTTATCGCAATACAAAGGTATTGGGTCAACAATGGACGGAACCACCTGAAGTTCACTAATGAACTTCTTTATCCAGACCGCCTCTTTTGCGGCATCGCTAGCAGCAATGTATTCAGCCTCCATCGTCGAGTCTGCGACGGTATCCTGCTTGAAACTCCTCCAACATACCGCCCCTCCGTTGAGGGTAAACACAAAACCCGAGACAGACTTACTGTCATCTTTGTCACTCTGGAAGCTTGAATCGGTAAAGGACTCGACCCTGAGGTCTCCATTACCGTAAACCAGGAACATCTCCTTAGTCCTTCTCAGGTACTTGAGAATGTTCTTCACTGCTGTCCAGTGGTCCTCCCCTGGGTCTGACTGATACCGGCTTACCGCACTCAACGCGTAAGCTACATCTGGTCTTGTACATAGCATCGCATACATTATAGATCCTACCGCCGAAGCGTAGGGTATAGTGCTCATGCGAACCCTCTCCTCGTCAGTCTTAGGAGACATCTTCTTGAAGAGGGTAATTCCGTGCAATGCGGGTATGTTACCGCGCTTGGAACCCTCCATATTAAATCTCTTTAGTACGGTCTCTATGTACCTGGACTGCGAAAGTCCCAACAGTTTCTTGGATCTATCTCTATAGATCTTGATCCCCAGAATGTACGAGGCATCACCCAGGTCCTTCATGGAGAACCTTTGTGACAAAAACAGCTTGACCGATTGTAGCATAGGAATATCATTTCCTATCAAAAGAATGTCGTCCACGTACAAGACTAGGAACACGACAGTTCGTCCTACAATCTTCTTATAAACACAGGGTTCATCTTCGTTCTTGATGAAATCAAATTCCTTGATTGCTTCATCAAAACAGATGTTCCAGCTCCGCGATGCCTGCTTTAATCCATAAATGGATTTAAGCAACTTGCACACCTTTCCGCTGCTCCTACTGTCTATGAAACCTTCTGGTTGATCCATGTAAACGCACTCTTCCAAACAACCGTTTAGGAAAGCCGTCTTAACATCCATCTGCCAGATTTCATAGTCATGGAAGGCAGCAATGGCAAGTAGGATCCGAATAGATTTGAGCATAGCCACCGGAGAAAAAGTCTCGTCATAGTCCAAACCAGGTCTTTGACGAAAACCTTTTGCAACGAGTCTAGCTTTATAGGTTTCCACCTGCCCATCTACACCAAGTTTCCTTTTGTAGATCCATTTGCATCCAACGGGTTTTACCCCAGGTGGAGCAATATCCAAGGTCCACACTTTATTGGCGTACATGGACTCCATTTCGGATTGCATTGCTTCCTGCCACTTATCAGAGTCCCTACTGATAATGGCCTGCCTGAAACTGGTAGGGTCATCTTCTTCCAAGATGCAATCCTCTCGATCCCCGTCTATGAGAAAACCGTAGTATCTCTCGGGCGGATGAGAAATCCTACCAGATCTGCGGAGTGGCTGAGGTTCGTTTGGGGTCATTGAATCTAGCGGTTCCTCCAAATTTTCAGTTACATTTTGTGGTCGCTGAATTTCTTCCAGTTCTACCGAACTCCCACTAGCTTCTTTTGCAAGAAACTCCCTTTCTAAGAAGGTAGCGTGGCGAGATACAAACACCTTCTGTTCCTCAGTGTGGTAGAACAGATATCCTAGTGAATCTTTAGGATATCCCACAAATTTACAGAGAACTGACCGTGCCTCTAACTTGTCCGGTTTCTGTGTTTTCACATAGGCCGGACAACCCCATATCTTAAATCGCTTAAGATACGGATTTCTTCCACTCCATATTTCATATGGAGTCTTAGGCACTGATTTGGATGGAACATAGTTCAATAGGTACGCTGCTGTCTGAAGCGCATGTCCCCAAAATGAAAGAGGCAACTCAGCACTACTCATCATGGAGCGAACCATATCCAATAGGGTATGATTCCTCCGCTCCGAAACACCGTTGTGCTGTGGTGTATAAGGAGGAGTAAGCTGAGAGAGAATACCATTCTCTTTTAAGTAATCTAGGAATTCCGTGCTTAAGTACTCCCCTCTCCTGTCAGACCGGAGGATCTTGATACTTTTGCCAATCTGGTTCTCTACTTCCTTTCTGAATTCCTTGAATTTCTCAAAAGCTTCAGATTTGTGTTTCATCAGATACACATATCCGAACCTAGAGAGATCGTCAGTGAATGTGATGAAGTATGAGAAACCACCCCTTGCATGTATAGACATCGGACCACACACATCACTGTGAATGAGTCCCAAGAGCTCTCTTGCTCTTTCTCCATGTCCGGTGAACGGAGATTTGGTCATCTTGCCTTTGAGACAAGACTGACAAGTTTCATAAGATGAAAACTCGAACGCATTCAAGAGTCCATCTTTATGCAACTTACTCAGTCTTTTCTCTCCGATATGACCAAGTCTACAATGCCACAAGTAGGATTCATTCGTATCTGAATTCTTCTTCTTGCGTGTGTTTTGTATATTGAGAACTGTATTCTGATTTGGAACGTAGATACCATTAAACAGTGTACCCTCTGCAACCAGTACCTTATTAAGGTAAATGTTCATGATATTCTTTTCAAGAACAAACTTATATCTATCTTTATCGAGTAAAGAAACTGATATGATGTTGCAAACCATGGAGGGTACATAGTAGCAATCGTTCAAAATCATAGTCTTGCCATTTGGCAATACTAGGTGATATTCACCGACGGCTGCCGCATTAACTTGTGCTCCGTTCGCTACTCTGAGCGACATATCACCCGGTGCAACTTTCCTACTTTTTCTCAGTCCCTGTAATAAATTACAGATATGAGATCCTGATCCGGTATCAAGTACCCAGGAGGTAGGGCTGACCGTAAAACAGTTCTCAATTACAAGAACACCTGAAGTAGATGCAAAACCATGCTTCTTCTTCGACTGGGTATCCTGGAAATCCATACAATCCCCTTTCTCATTCTCATACTCATGACAGTTGTCATAAGTTAGAGCTGAACCAACTTTCCCCATTCCCGAATAAGAATTCGGATCGGTCAAGCGATACATTTTATTATCTTGATTAGGGCGTGAAAAGGTTGCTGCCTGGAGAGAGAGAAAAGAAACACTCAGCGTATGCTCGTGCAAGATTAGATTGGTTTATTAATTTATCTAACCAGGATGTCTCCCACTGTTTCCTCAAATTCTTCTTAAAACCTTTTTAAAAGAAGAACTAGCCGGGTTTTAATTCATGTCACAATACTTGCTTAACCTTTCAGCCAGGCTAGTGTCGGTACTTCGAGGGAGGTTTTCCAACGCTTTCGCGAAGTTCCTTAATTAAAGAACCTCTTTTCCCTGGGGGCGTAGCCCCGCTAACACCTTTCTAGACACCTACTAGGTTTATAGCATTGATCGTTAAGTGAAATAATCTCCCGAGAGTAAACCAACTCATCAGTGGGATCGGGATCCAACTGTCATTGTGTGATAACCTAGATGGAATCCACTCTAGTCACCACACTCCAGAAGGTATGCTAAATCTGCAAGTTTCAGTTCTTTTGAAACTCCCGATGTGGTTTTTGCCCCTAGGACCCAAGTGATCTTGACGGAGTCAACAAATCAAAGAGTCCTAGTCAAGTTCAGCCTGTCATTATCTGGATTGCATTAAACCCACCCGCATAACCCTTGACGGAGTCAACAAGGTTATACGACTGTCCTAATTAATCCCATATACCAATACAAACAAGCAGCACTTAGCTACCGTACACTACGCCTTGACGGAGTCAACAAACGCAGCACGAATACTAAGTGTTACTTGTAAGAAATGACGGAGGGCTACGGCTGGGTTTTTGGCGAAAAAACCCGTTAACGTAATGAACTTGATATCGTTGGAGGAACCTGGTAACCTTTTTGAAAATATAGTGGCGAAAACTTTTGCTAAAGAGGTCACTCCCTGTGAAGGGATCTCGGCTCTTTCCTCGTCGAATGAGGTGCAGGATATTCCAAACTGAATACCTCGATGCAAAGCAAGAATAATCGACTATAGTGAAGTTATTACCCTGACGTAAACTTTTGTCCAAGGGGTCACTCCCGGTGAAGGGATTTCGGCCCTTGCCTCGTCGACTGAGGTGCTGGGCATTCACAATCGAATACCGCGATGCAAAACAAAAATGAACGTCCTTGCAATAACAGCTTTTTTGAAAAACTTGTTCCAACAACGTCTTTTAGGTTTATTTTCTTGCATTAGTTCTTTTAATGCGTCCCATCATATAAATCCTACCATTGCAGAAAACAACCAAAATATGACGTACGCTTATGCCATATGCATTCGCCACGGGGCCCCGTCATCACCCGTTAGGTTACTTAACTAACGACAGAGCGGGGGCTGGGCTAGCGCGGCTGTAAAACATAAGCAACGCCTAAATAGAAAGCAATGATAGACATTACAGATCACAGATGAATACATTGGATATACTAGCAATCCGCAATCCTTTCGAGCCTGCAACGAAAAGCGGATTACACGGTCGCGGTGAATAGCCATATACCACACCCAAGACCCCTACGGGTGCGGCAAACTGCCCGCCAAATACCCAGCAGTTTGTGCACCCCTCCATGGGTCTATCCTAGGAGCAAAAACAGTAAAAAGAATTATACAATGACGGCAACAACCCCGACCCGGTTGTGCGACCAAACAAATAATAATATTACATCAATTTACATTTACAATGAATGAAAGAAAAACAAAAGCTCATCTCACATCCACCCCGGCTATTCACCCGCGACAGTCCAACACATTCATATACACATTCCAATATCAAACACAGATCACAGAGAGGTATAACCCCGACTAATCGACTTATAGCGATTAGCCGACGTTCAATACATACAAACATCACAGATATAACCGATGTAGTTAAAGTGTAGTGAAGTTCCGAAAAAATACGGATTTATAGGCCCCCAAAAGTAAATTTTAGTTCTGGAAAATCTGGGCACATTTAACATATCCTAAAAATCCCAAAACCAACACAGAAACACTCTGCACCAAATTTGAAGCAGAGAGGGGACCAGACGGCCGCGCTTCCGCGGCAAGAGCTCCCTCTTGCCGCGGATCCGCGCTCCTCTAATCTCCTCTCTGGTTCGTATTTGGTGGTTTTCTATACAAAAGCCTGAGATAATTTTTGGTGTATAACAAATCTCATTTTGACCAGAAAACAAATTAACAGAAACTTGGGTTTTGCAAAGTTTGGTTTTTGGATTTTCCGGTTTCGAAACTTCGTTACACTTCACTACCTAGCTAGTTTAAGTTTAGTTAGGCTCTGATACCACTGTTAGGTCCATGTTACCTCTCCCGGTACTTTCGGGGTTGCGGAAACGGTAAATCAAAATTTTTCTAAACTTTGTAACATGGACCGTAAAAGCCGGATCTTTGCTAAACTAAACTAGCATACATGCAAAGAAGAGTTAACTACTCGGCAAAGTGGTTATACCTCAACTTGAACTCCTTCTCTTCTTGTTGTTGTTCTTCTTTGATGTTCTTCTCTTCTTGTTGTTCTTCTCATTGCTTGCTCAATGGTTGATCCGGACTTCGGTCACCTCCGCGGCCTCCTTGAGTCGAAGACAATCCACCCGAGAGATGTACACCGAGCTCCACCTCAAGCCGAGGTAACTAGGGCAAGAAGATAGCTAATCTAAAAGCCCTAGGATGTGTAGAGGAGATGTATGGATGTGTTTGTCAAGTGGAATCCTTTTTCTCTCAACACATGAGATCAAAGGAGAAATCAAGAGGAGGAAGAAGAAGGAGATTTTCTTGCAACCATGGAGCTTCTCATTTCAAGAGAGAGAATGAGAACAAGCAAATGAAAAGCTTAACCAAGAGAAAAGCTAACCATGGTTGCAATAATGCATAAACATCATGATTACTAATCCCATCAAGATAAAGGTGATGGCTACAAATGACATGACCATTATCATAACAAAAGAAAACCAAAGAATACTTTAGAACTTCTAAGAAGATCCAAGTCAACTTTGGTCAAATGGTCAACAAGGTCAAGATGGTCAAATGGTCAATGTAATTAGCCATAACAAAATTATCAATGAAAGGATTAGTAAATAATGTCCCCGGCTCATAATGGTTTTGACCAAACGAACTGTCGAAACCCTAATGAGTCGGCCTCAAAATGGTTTTGACCGAATCAACTGTCAAAACCCTAATGAGGCACCTCCTCCTTCATCGCTCCAGAAAACTGTGCATACACACCTGCATCCGTATTCCGTAGAATGCGGATGCGCAGAAGACAAAACAAATCCATCCATGCAATACTAGGATCCGGCTTAAACCAAAGCCCACTAGTATTGCCTGCCCGAACACCACACACACACAAGTGTACGTAAGTGATCGCAGCCCTGCCGTAAAACCATACGGCCTCTACACGTTTCGCTCAGTGCAGGGAAACTCTCTGTGTGGGACTCTAAAGACTCGACACTACGCTGGCAGTGGGTTTAACCACAGACCGCAAGCGGCACTAGCTGTACGTAACGGTCCCCAGGTAGATGTCGATAAGAAGGCCGATGAGGTAAACCCATCCGAACTCCTACTGAGTCAGTATGTGACAATCTCCGTACAGTCCGGTCTGTTCGTCTGATACATCGCATGTCGGGCCTAGGGGGGCGGCAAGCGTCAGACCCCTAATAGCGGTACAAGTCGTGTCGGAGTGAAGCCCAGAATACCCTGAGATAACACTGGAACCTACCAGTATATCTCGCTTGCCCTGGCCAGGGACTACTCGTGTAATGGCTCTCCTAGACACAGCGCGATGTCAACCCCCAATACCGGGAGAGACGAATCCTGTCTAACCGTCACTGCCTCCAAGTGCTTCGGGACTGCTCCCAACTACTACCTGTTTGCACGACTCAGTAGAGCCGTGGTAGGGTAGTAATCAAAGAACAGTGGGAACACACTCGAGGCGAAGTGACAGTGTCAAGTCAGCGGACTAAGCTGTACTCATGTCACCTGGGAACTGATAACTGACGATAGGTATAATACCAACCATCAGTTCCCGACGAGTCCTGTCCAGTGTACTCGTAACCTAACGAGCACCCGCATACTATCTCAAGTACGACGTACCGACGGCTGTGGGACAGACCGTCTCCCGTGCTGGGATGAGAAGCGCATACGCTAGTCTACTCCGGAGTATCGATGCCCTATCTCGGTACTCCCACGACTAGGGACGTGTATAAGGATGTGCTTGTAGATTACCCAGCCCCCACGAGTGTGATCGCCATCACAACGCCGGTAATCAAGAAAAGATCCTAAGGGCTCTACTAATGCGTATAGGTGATATAATAAATAAACACACATGTACACATTAAAGCAGAGGCAAACCAAGTAGCATACTACTATATTGAGCAAGATTGTCTGTACAACTGTGAATATCCTAAGCTTCCATCAAGTAATATACATACTAGTATGATACAGTAATGGCCTCTAGGGCATATACACTAACAAACTCTAGTTTAAAGATCCGGCTTTGGGTTGTTCGGCACGGCTAAAATTTTAATCGGGTATGGTTGATGCCTCGTAGACCCTTGTGCGTGTGCCTAACAACCCTACACAGAGCGGATGAGAGTGGCGGGGAAAGCGCGGCATCGGAACAGTCCTAGAAACTCATCCCGGCTGTGAACGCGTCCAAATGATCCTTCGGGTCGGACTTCCCGTCGAAAAGGGAGACCTTCGGGGGCTTGTTCCGGAAGGAGACATGGACTGCGAGTTGCTCTTTGGTGAAGGGCTTCGTGAGCAAGTCGGCGGCATATTTGGCCCCGTCGCTTGAATGACGACCTTCCTGATGCATGCTTTCGATCTTCTTTTCGAGGGCGTCAAGTCGGCCGTGGTATCCCGATGATTTGGCACATTCTGATTTTTGGCCTCTGCTGTCGGAGACTTCTGCTTGGCCCCGGCCCCAGTTATGTTCGATGAGGTTCCTCAGGTCCCCTGAGGAGGTCGTCTTCGAGCTGTCGTGGCGAGTCCCTTACGCGCGACCCCGTCGAGGGAGGGGTGTCGGTCATGCCTGGGTGTAGGCGAGCTGACCAACACCTTCTCGGAAGGGACAGGGGCACGATGGGGCTCGGGGCGAGGCGCTCTGGTGTAAGACCTCGGAGTTAAGCTGTGCGGCGCCCACCGGGTCATTGAATATGTCGGCCCGGGGGACCTGCGACTGCCGGAGATAGCGAGGCGGTGATCGGTCATGCCAACATGGGCAGAGTCTTCTCTCATTCTGTAGGAGTCCCGGTCCCGAGGTAAGAGAGCGGCGACCTGGGGAGCTTGTCCGACCGTTTGGACACGGACGAATGCGTCCACGATGGACGCGAGTCGATCTATCCGAGCGGATAGGGCGTGAATGGCGTTCGGGAAAGGAGGGGATTCTCCCTCGTCTCCACTGCGGGGAGGTCGACGGTTGGTGCTTGGATCGTCGCAGTGACCGCTTGCCATGAAGTCGAGATCGGAAGATGAACTTTTGTTGAGTGGAACTATTTTCCCACAGTCGGCGCTAAATGATGGATCTCAGGATCTCCTTCAAATGTTCTCTTCCATTGATCTGCTGTGTGCGCTGATGGACGGCTGAGATTGGATTTGGAGGGTTGCCTCCTGGAGCGTTTGGATCTCAATAGGTTTGAGGTGGATAAGATCGAGCTACCTGTAAGGAAGTCCCAGGATGGTTATGCCACCGAGAACCCTCCGCCGATCAAGTTAGACGGGATATTTGGCAGAGTAATGGCCTATTGGAGTAAAATTGGTTTACCTGAGTAGTCTGAGAGAGGGGTTTATATAGTGGCAGCAATGGGCAGGCGGACGCGAGATTCACGTCGGCCATTATGCCTCTGGCGTCATGCCTACGTGATATGCGGGATTCCCCATTAATGACGAGACATGCTAGTTAATGGGGGATCGTGATGGCGTGGAATGCGGGATCATGGGCGGCGGATATCTCGCGTCTGGCAAGATTCACAGAGCCGTGGCGCCTGTGATCGGTGCTGTGGGTCGGTAGGTGAGACCGAGGAAGATGAGCTCGGCAGGAGGCTCGGAAACGAGCGGGAGGCCGAGGCATCTTGAATCTGTGATAGCTCGGAGGCGAGCCGGGGGTGGTCTAGAAGGCCACCGAAGGTCGGGAACATCCTCGGCCCGGAGGCCTGGGGTATGATCCTAACGCAACGTTCTTGATCCTTTCTTGTAAGCTCTGGGACACGTCATCTGCCACGTGTCATTATCTGGGGAGTCACCGATATCGAGTATCATCACCCTCCATCAGGTGGTTGCAAAATGAACAGTTTTCTAACAATATATAAACCCAAGATCGATGTGTAAATGGTATCCAAATCACATGAAACTTGGTGCATCTATACTTTAGGTTTAGATGATTGAAATCAAGATGGACGGAGTCAATCGTAGAAAAAGGCCGTGTATTGCATGTTTTAATGTAGGGTGTAACTAACTACTTTCCACCTAGGGAGTATAATATCCTTTCCCTCGTAAGATTATTATGGAGTTTCTTCCAGAATTATGTTTCTTACATGTACCTTTTTCTTTTTATGCATTTAGATGTTCTTCTCCAACAAATAACAAGACAAATGACAGACTTAACCCAGTAATTGATAGCAACTGACTAGTCATAAAACATGAATTCAGCACTCTAGCTACTATTTGTCTGACCGAATAGCCGCTCATCTGTCACGGCCCGAAAAGTACGGAACATGGCCCGCACTTAAACTACGAAACGTCTCGAGACGTACGTAATCTAAGTCAAAACCCAAAAATCCAAACCAAGAAAAACAGTAGAGTGAAGGAAAAACCAATTTTAAAGCAAGAAGTTTAACAACATAAGCCGAAATATGCATTTTTAAAATCTCAAGTCTTTTCTGAAAATTTCGGCAGAGTTTCCTCTGTAAAAACTGAACCCAGACGGGTACAAACCTATAAAGCATATATAATGAATAAGGGCATCCCCAAGCGGGAGCTAGCTCTTCGTCAATTAACGGTCACAACCACGCAAGCAATATAATATACAACGCCGAAGGGCAAGGATCAAACTCAGGATAAAAATCCAACATCATCAAGAAAACCAGAGGAAAACCATATAATACAGCGCGCGTCTCTAAGGTCGAAAGAATATACACCGGTCTTCTATGTCTATCAAATAATACAAGTCTGGTTGATGGAGTTTTACTAGATACAACTGAAATAACAAATATACAATAGTGGTCCTGATGCAAAAGAACCCACCTACCAAAGCAATCACCCGGAAGGAACAGTGTGCCAGCAAAACTGCAACGAAACATGTACGGCAAAACCTGCAAGAAACTGTGGCACAACGGGGTGAGTTGCCAACTCGTGAGTAGAAAACATCTACGAGTAGAAATGGCATGCATGACGCTATCCTAGGTCATATCAAGTAATATCCTCAAATAAATATCCTGGTCCATCTATGTATAAGTGTAATACTGCATGCTCGTGTCAGTACCTCAGATAGCAACATATCAGATATATGATGCATGAATGCATTACAAATGAAACAGAATACATCATGAATGAGACAACTGTTTTCTTTATTTAATGAGATTTCTGTATGTATATAAATCGCATATCATCAATGAAATCGATAGATAAAACAGTGTCCAGTATCGACACAAAACATAAATCTCAGTATTTCAATACCTCAGGCTCCGGCTATCCGGACTGGCCTGTATCAACAAATCTCAATATCTCAGTGTCTCAAGTCTCAATATCTCAATAAATCGGGCTCCGTCAGTCCGGATCGGCCCATATCATCAATCACACGACCACGAACGGTATCCTCCGGATATCCGCCGCGCCAGATAAAATCACCGGTAGGCAGTCTGCCCTTGCCGGGCTCATCGTCTAAAATTCGAGCTTCTTGCCCCGGGGTACCTTACCGGGCCCAACATGTACCCGAGACGGTTCATCCAACTCCTCGAATCGGGTCTCAAAAACATCTCAGAACCGAGAAAACATCATGGTGGACAATACTCATCATATCAAGGAAAACCGCATTTTTCTCTTTAAAACAACTCATCAGTTTATAAAACTTTCACATGCGGTTTCTGTAAGTGCACGGCGGCGCCCCGGCCGTCAATCCGACGGCCAAACACGGAAACGGTGATAAACTTTAATTTTTGCGGACTTAGCAAACCGGCACCACCGCGCACTAAACCCCGGATCGTGCCATTAAACTAGTCTAAGCTAACAAGAGGACGGGTTAGAGATATACCGAATGATCCGAGTCCTCCGGTCTTCATCTCCACTCCGATCTCCTTGCGGGATCTCCGTCCGTCTCCTACTCGTCGGAAAGGGCACCACGAAGCCAGGTACTTTTACGGGCTCCCACCTCAATACCGAGGCAACTCGGGCGCGAAGTAGGCTGGCCGACGTGTCCAAGATTTGCTGTAGAATGTGTAGGGTTGAAGCTATGTCTCATTTGGGTTTGTTGCCATTTGAAGATGATGGAGGAAACAAGATAAGAAAATGGTGCTTGCATTTTTCTTAACATGAAAAATGAGATCAAGAATGGTACTCTCTCAAAGATGAAGCTCTCTTCTTCTTCTCTTTTTCTTCTCTTTTTCTTCTCTCTTTTCTCATGAAAACATTCATCCTTAGAAAATGGTGGAGGAAAGATTATGAAGCATGAAGGGAGGTGATGGTAGGAGCATAAGTGGTGACCACATCCAAAACATAATCATAACCATCTCACATCAAACTCTAATCACATCTAATCCTTTCTTATCAACAAAAAGCAAGTGAAGAGAATGGAATCAAAAAGATGTTATCATAATAAATCATCTTGCAAATAAATCCTCCACAATGTGTTATTTGCAAACTTGCAAATAACACCCTCCATCGGAAAAGTCCGGCCGGGAAAGAACAAAGGAAAACCGGCCGGAACGGAATGCAAACTGGCAACTCCAGAAAACTGGTCCCGTAATAAATTACAGGAAAACCCCATACTGTGCATACACACCCGCATCTGTATTCCGTCCGGATACAAATGCAATGAGACAAAATCTACACTGTACTAAACTAGGATCCGGCTTAAACTAAAGCCGGCTAGTAATATCCGTCCGATCCTGATCCGTGCAATACTGCACGTATCTGATCGAACCCTGCCATATACCCATACGTCCATTAGTACAAACCGTCCGATCCTGATCCGTGCAATACCGCACGTATCTGATCGGACCCTGCCATATCTCCATACGGCCTCTACAGCGTTTCGCCCGAAAGCTTGAGTAACTGAAAGTGTGGTGGACTCTAAAGACTCGTCAATACTATGGCTGTGGATTTAACCACCAGCACGTCAGAGGTATAAGCCAATACGTGACGGGCCACCAGCTATTGACCAAAAGGGACGTCGATGAGAGAACTCATCCTGACACCCTACTGAGCCTGTCAGTGACAATATCCGTACAGTCCGGTCCGTTCGTCTATGAGCATCGCATGTCGGGCCTAGGGGGTTGGTAAAAGTCAGACCCCCAAAAGCGGTACAAGTCGTGTCGGAGTGTAGCCTAGAACACCCTGAGATACTACTGGAATACCTACCAGTAAATCTCCTGCCTTGGCCAAGGACTTCGTGTAATGGCTCTCCTAGACACAGCGCGACCTCACCCCCAATACCGGGAGAGACGAACCCCTGAAGATCCGCTCACTGTCTCCATGTGGCTCGGGACTGTACCCAACTAAAACCTGTTTGGACGACTCCTTTGAGCCGTGGTAGGGTAGTAATCAAAGTACAGTGGGAACTCACACGAGACAAATGACGATCCCCAGGTCGATGAACTAACCTGTACACATGTCACCAGGGAACTTCTATCTGACGTCAGGTATAAGACCAACCAGCATGTTCCCGGCGAGTCCTGTCCGGTGTACTCATAACCCAATGAGCACCTGTATACATCTTAGGTGAACCAACTGACACCAGTAGCTTGTGAGACCGGCCACCGCCCCTCGTCGGGGTCTCGACTGTATACACTAGTCTACTCTGGAGAATCGATGCCCTGTCTCGAAACTCCTGCGACTAGGGACCTTTTAAGGATATGCTTATAGACTACCAGCTCCCACGTATATGATCGCCCTCATACTGCTGGCCGTCAAGCAAGAATCCTATGGGCTCTATCAACGTGTAATAGTGACATGTAAGGTCACCTGAAGCAGTACACGATGATAAAGGTAAACCAGATAGCATACTATCATCTCGAGTAAGACTGTCCTATCGGGATAGGTCCTCCCTCAATCATTGCAATCACGTGCCTGTGATCCAATAATTGACTCTGAGGGCACTATCTCCAACAATCTCCCACTTGCACTCAAGGCTAATTATTGCGATGTCGCATACTTACAGCCCGTGTGATACCGAACACCCAACTCCTCTACTAGTCAGTCGCACAAAGCCTGTTTGCGAAACTATTGCGTTCGGGGAATAGCCTCAGTGAGTGGATCCGCCTAGATGTTTCTTTCTATGTCTCTCTATATCTCAAGTTCGCGGAGAAAGCCATCTCCCGAAATGAGCAATACCTGTCTTAGAGTGTCTGGATGTCTGATGGGACCGAGCTCATAAATGAACTCCAAATCCAAACTTCTTAGACTGTATCGTCAACTGAACTTAATCAGTATCCTGCGCCATGCCTCCCTCAGTATTGCCTTGGACCACCTGTCCAGAATACTGCCCCTCGTCAGAAGGAAAACTATAACTCTGACAACCTCCTTGTCGTCCAGGTCACCTTGGAAGCCTGGAATGATAACTGTCCCCCGAATGAGGCCGTCGTTATCATATCCCTAGAACATCCACTTATGTTCTAAAACTGCTTCCGACTGTTTCTCCAGGATTGGGTCAATGTCAACTTATTGCATCTAGTGCAAGAACAACATCTGGTGTGGTACTTGACATCTCATGATTGACTCAATTGCCTAAGCAAGTGATCTGCCAATCATGCACATCCCTCTCTACTTTAGTCTATAAGACACCTTCAGAGAGGGTGACTCCATCACCTGCAGGTACACTACCGTGTCAGGAGTCGTCCATTCTAAATACTCTTAGAATGCTGTCAAAGTACCCTGATTGGGAAACCACCCAAATCTAGATCTAAAACCATAGATCTAGTAACCAGTATGTCAGATATAATGACCAAGTCCTTTGTGGAGAAACCACCGTGTGACGACCAAAGTATAACCGATCATAGTATAGGAATATCACTTCCTACTCTGTGTATGTCATCCAAATACCAGGATATCACACCCTACTACCTTCTCAACAGATCCATCCCCTATTCTGATGAAGTCAAACCTATGACTGTCACATCAGAAATAGATGATCTATCTCCGCTACATCTGCTTTAGTCTATAAATAGACATAAGCCTGATATCCACCAATGCTTCCGCTGCTCCCACTGACTACGACAACCCTCTGGCAGAGTCATATAGACGTGCACTTCTAAAGCTAGTTTAGAACGACGCTATACTCATCCTCCTGCCGGGTCTCGCAGCCTGGAACAACAACAATGGCAAGTGTGGGTAAACAAGAACTTCCCTGTCACCGTCCTTGAGGCTACCGGAGTACCTCTCGGGTGCCTGAAGTTACCCACCTTATCTGCGGGGTGGCCAATGGAATGTCAAATCAGATTGAATCTTTAGGTTCCTTATCAAATCTTCAGTAATCGTTTGCGGTTCTGGAATCACTTCCAGTTCTACCACACTCCCACTACTGTTTTTGAAAAAATCCATTTTTAATAAAACTGTGGCGAGTCCAGAACAATATTTCTATTGATCTGCCAGATGGTAGAAAATCAACCCTCGTCATAGCCTGGGTCAACCCACAAACAGCCATTACAGAAACGTGCCTTGAGCTGTCCAGTGTCTGGTTTTAATCATAAGCCGGACAACTCCCCGTACCTTAACAACGTTAAGATATGAACTGTTCTATATCCAATATAGAACCAGAGGCACTGAATTAATTGAACCAGATTCAAATCATGCAGCTATCTCCAGTGCATGTCAACTAAATGGATGGAGGCCGATCAGCGTTACTCAACTTAGGAATGCTTCCAATTATGAGTAACCTGAAAGAGAAGCAATTTCTCTTTATCATTACTATCAACTGAGTACCATACACAAGTATCTACATTTTCGATCACTTTGAAGAATCCCGATACTTGCTACACTTGGTTCTCTACTCTATTCAAATACTTATGACTCCTCAAAACTTAGACCCTGTGTTTCTACGAAACACATGTCTAAGAACTAGAGAAGTTAAAAGTAAACAGAATATAGTATGAGGACCAACCCCTCTGTCCTAATGGACACTGGACAACATACAACACTCTGTATAAGTCCGCTGAGTTTGACAACTCTTTCACTGTGTGTCGTAGGTTGAAAACTGTACTTATGGTTAAGAAGAATTACACCGCTGTTTAATGCTCCTTACCTAACCAACCACTGATATAGGTAAATGTCATCGACATAATATCAAAAGGTATATCTCACTCTATTCAAATAGACGTACAGATATATCAATTTGAAATTGGTGCACAACAGGGGTATTCAAAACCAAATATTTGCCGACAGGCAAACAGCCCAGGTGATCTCCTCAAATATCACCAATTACAACGAATCCCGATATAATGAGGATGATCACCTAATTCCCAATAACTTACTCCCACTCATCATCTGTAAAACCATACAGATGTGAGAATCAAACCTGGTAAATACATACCCTGGAGCAAGTGTCTAATCGGGAAATCAGTTTTCTTTTAACAGTACACAGTTGAACTGAAACATTGAAATGTTTCGATGGGGTATCCTGGTATTCCTAGTAATGCCTCTACCATTATCCAGATTCACAACTATAACCGTATAAATCTTTGCCACCTCACCAAATCCCTTTATATGTCTTTAGTCATTACCTTCTGCACACCCCTTAGGACAACTGGTTTTCTTCCTTCCCTACCGTTCGGCACCAGCCTATGGTTTGGAAGAAGACTATCCAATAAGCATAATGGGTGTACTGTCCTAGTCCTAGGAGCACTCGCAATGCGAGAGAAGGTGAAGATAAAAGACAACCGAATAAACCTTATTCCTATTTCTCCTGAACCAGGATCCATCCCCGAACTGGAACAAGTTCCTTTCGAGTTCGTATATAACCATACGATGGATTATCCAATGAACTGGGATCTTCGTAGTGATACGGAGTGTCCTGGAGAAATACAAAGGTGATTTAGGATTGGCGAAGAAATACTTGGTTTGGTCGTGAATATCAGTCGCAATTTACTTTGCCCTCTTACTAATCCCTTACTTTGTCTTAATCTTAATACCTTCTGCACACCATGGTTATGCTAATTGGTTTTCCTCATTCCCCACTGTTCGGCACCAGCCTAAAGTTTGGAAGAAGACTATCCAATTTGCGTAATAGGTGTACTATCTCCTAAACCAAGGAGTACTCATAACTTGAGAGAAGGTAAAAGGGAAAAGACAGCTGAATAATCCTATCCGTTTTCTCCAGAATCGGAAATCATCCTCGAATTCCTTCGAGTTCGTATCTAACCATATGATGGTTTTGTCCAATGGAAGTGGACGTTCGCAGTAATACGGGGTGTCCTGGAGAAAAGGGTAAAAGCAGGAGTGGCAATGAGGTCTGCAACTCTGACAATCCAAAAGTCAGTGTAAAGAAGGTTCGGTCAACTTGGTCTCTGAGTCATAGTCTAGGGTCGGGTCAATGGTCGCTGCCAGAGAGAGAGAGAAAAGAAACACTCAGCGTGCACTCTAACCTAGATCAGAATGGTTATCTCTTTTTCTAATCAGAAAACCTCCCACTGTACCTCAAATTCTCCTCCAAACCTTAAAGAAGAATTAGTCGGGGTCACCCGAGGAGTAAACCAACTCATCAGTGGGAATCGGGATCCAACTATCATTGCATGATAACGTGACGGAATCCGCTCACGCTATCACACTCCAGAAGGTATGCGCATATCTGGCAAGTTTCAGTTCTTTTGAAACTCCCGATGTGATTTTTACCCCATGCTCTTATGACCTTGACTTTGGCCAACAAATCATAAGTCACATGTCAAGTTCTGCCCGTCATTCTCCAGGTTAATTTGAGCCCACCCGCACAAGCCCTTGACTTTGGCCAACAAGGCTATACGACTGCCCCAAACCAACGCATCTATCTATGCTGCATATGAATAACCAACAGCTACCAAACACTGTGCCTTGACTTTGGCCAACATACACAGCTTGAATACTATTGACTATCCATATGAAACGACGGAGGGCTACGAATGGTTTCTGGCGAAAACCTTTAACGTAATGAACTTGATATCGTTGAAGGAACGGATAGCTTTTTAGAAAATATAGTGACGAAAACCTTTACTAAAGAGGTCACTCCCGGTGAAGGGATCTCGGCTCTTTCCCCGTAGAATGAGGTGCAGGATATTCCAACTGAATACCACGGTGCAAAGCAAAAGTAATCGGCTATAGTGAAGTTAATGCCCTGACGCAAACTTCTGTCCAAGGGGTCACTCCCGGTGAAGGGATCTCGGCCCTTGCCTCGTCGACTGAGGAGCAGGATATTCCAAATGAATACCACGATGCAAAACAAAAGTGAACGTCCTTGCAATAACAGCTTTTTGAAAAGTGTTCCAACAACATCAGAATAGGTTTGTTTTAACTTGCATTGATCCGAATCAACGCAGTCCCATCAATTGATCACACCACAAAGAACGAAAATATACTGACGTACGTATATGCCATCCGCATTCGCCACTGGGTCCCGTCATCACCCGTTAGGTTAGCTAACTAACGGCAGAGCGGGGACTGGACTAGCGCGGATGAAAAACATATACAACATCTACTAATATATATACCAATATATTATATTCGCTCAAGGCGTGAATAAAATGCAACATCACAGAAATGTACAGCATCACAGAACAATACAGATATCTGGGATCCCCGGGTTTCACAGAGCCACTACTGAAACCCGACGTTCCCCTGGTCGTGTGGATAGCCTGTGCAATGAAATCCTAGACCCCTACGGGCGCGGCAAGTTACCCGCCAAAACCTGAAGCGAGGCAGCCCCCTTCCGCGCCGTGAATGGACCACCCAGCACTTCACGGAATCCGGTAACTTGGGCACCCCTCCTGGGTCAACCTGTACCCCCTACGAGTGCGGCGAATAGCCTGCCAATCCAAGAGTGAAGCCCCCTCCGTCTCAATGCCATGAGATGCGGGCTTGTTGCCTTCCAGAACCCGGCTATCCGTGCACTCCTCCGCGGGGTAATCCTAGTACAGAAAGTAAAATATACATACACCGGGTACATCGACCGCAACCAGGTCGTGCCCCAAAAGAATAATACAAACTGGCAGTGACGGCAGTCCACATGTCGGACGCTCGCCCCGCAATATCAAATGTACATAATACAACCGCACTGTACTAGCATTGCATCCAGGCTATCCCCACCGACCGATCCGCAACATCACAGCATAAACATAGAACATCAACGTGAAAGTCACGTTCGCAAATCCGTCTAACCGGGCTATAGCAGTTAGACGGGATTTACCGATCGAGTGATATTCACGGTCGCAGATATAATGTAAATACTGTGAAAAATGTGTTTAAAATATCCGATCGATCAAAAATTAACATGTGGGCCCCCAATCAAAACTGTAGCACTCACAGAAAACCTGGGCCCAATTTTAATATTCCAAAACCCATATTTTAAGCCCAGAAAGCCTCTGAAAAAAATTGGTGAAGTGATCTCCACAGTGTGCGGCGGAAGAGCGGCGGAATGGGGGTATATGCGGCGGTTCCGCGCTCCCACTGTGGATTCACTTCATCGAAATTTTACAGAGTTCTCAGATTTTCCAGTACATCAATATTTTACAACCTGAAAAAATTTTCGAGACCAAAATATTTCAACAGAAACTGATGCTAACAAAAATGTAGATTTTGGAGTTTTGGTCGATCGGAAATGCAAAAACACATCAAATGAAGCTAGACGAAGTTAATGGCGAGTCTCTGATACCACTGTAAGTGCACGGCGGCGCCCCGGCCGTCAATCCGACGGCCAAACGCGGAAACGGTGATAAACTTTAATTTTTGCGGACTTAGCAAACCGGCACCACCGCGCACTAAACCCCGGATCGTGCCATTAAACTAGTCTAAGCTAACAAGAGGACGGGTTAGAGATATACCGAATGATCCGAGTCCTCCGGTCTTCATCTCCACTCCGATCTCCTCGCGGGATCTCCGTCCGTCTCCTACTCGTCGGAAAGGGCACCACGAAGCCAGGTACTTTTACGGGCTCCCACCTCAATACCGAGGCAACTCGGGCGCGAAGTAGGCTGGCCGACGCGTCCAAGATTTTCTGTAGAATGTGTAGGGTTGAAGCTATGTCTCATTTGGGTTTGTTGCCATTTGAAGATGATGGAGGAAACAAGATAAGAAAATGGTGCTTGCATTTTTCTTAACATGAAAAATGAGATCAATAATGCTACTCTCTCAAAGATGAAGCTCTCTTCTTCTTCTCTCTTTTCTTCTCTTTTTCTTCTCTCTTTTCTCATGAAAACATTCATCCTTAGAAAATGGTGGAGGAAAGATTATGAAGCATGAAGGGAGGTGATGGTAGGAGCATAAGTGGTGACCACATCCAAAACATAATCATAACCATCTCACATCAAACTCTAATCACATCTAATCCTTTCTTATCAACAAAAAGCAAGTGAAGAGAATGGAATCAAAAAGATGCTATCATAATAAATCATCTTGCAAATAAATCCTCCACAATGTGTTATTTGCAAACTTGCAAATAACACCCTCCATCGGAAAAGTCCGGCAGGGAAAGAACAAAGGAAAACCGGCCGGAATGGAATGCAAACTGGCAACTCCAGAAAACTGGTCCCGTAATAAATTACAGGAAAACCCCATACTGTGCATACACACCCGCATCTGTATTCCGTCCGGATACAAATGCAATGAGACAAAATCTACACTGTACTAAACTAGGATCCGGCTTAAACTAAAGCCGGCTAGTAATATCCGTCCGATCCTGATCCGTGCAATACTGCACGTATCTGATCGAACCCTGCCATATACCCATACGGCCATTAGTACAAACCGTCCGATCCTGATCCGTGCAATACCGCACGTATCTGATCGGACCCTGCCATATCTCCATACGGCCTCTACAGCGTTTCGCCCGAAAGCTTGAGTAACTGAAAGTGTGGTGGACTCTAAAGACTCGTCAATACTATGGCTGTGGATTTAACCACCAGCACGTCAGAGGTATAAGCCAATACGTGACGGGCCACCAGCTATTGACCAAAAGGGACGTCGATGAGCGAACTCATCCTGACACCCTACTGAGCCTGTCAGTGACAATATCCGTACAGTCCGGTCCGTTCGTCTATGAGCATCGCATGTCGGGCCTAGGGGGTTGGTAAAAGTCAGACCCCCAAAAGCGGTACAAGTCGTGTCGGAGTGTAGCCCAGAACACCCTGAGATACTACTGGAATACCTACCAGTAAATCTCCTGCCTTGGCCAAGGACTTCGTGTAATGGCTCTCCTAGACACAGCGCGACCTCACCCCCAATACCGGGAGAGACGAACCCCTGAAGATCCGCTCACTGTCTCCATGTGGCTCGGGACTGTACCCAACTAAAACCTGTTTGGACGACTCCTTTGAGCCGTGGTAGGGTAGTAATCAAAGTACAGTGGGAACTCACACGAGACAAATGACGATCCCCAGGTCGATGAACTAACCTGTACACATGTCACCAGGGAACTGCTATCTGACGTCAGGTATAAGACCAACCAGCATGTTCCCGGCGAGTCCTGTCCGGTGTACTCATAACCCAATGAGCACCTGTATACATCTTAGGTGAACCAACTGACACCAGTAGTTTGTGAGACCGGCCACCGCCCCTCGTCGGGGTCTCGACTGTATACACTAGTCTACTCTGGAGAATCGATGCCCTGTCTCGAAACTCCTACGACTAGGGACCTTTTAAGGATATGCTTATAGACTACCAGCTCCCACATATATGATCGCCCTCATACTGCTGGCCGTCAAGCAAGAATCCTATGGGCTCTATCAACGTGTAATAGTGACATGTAAGGTCACCTGAAGCAGTACACGATGATAAAGGTAAACCAGATAGCATACTATCATCTCGAGTAAGACTGTCCTACCGGGATAGGTCCTCCCTCAATCATTGCAATCACGTGCCTGTGATCCAATAATTGACTCTGAGGGCACTATCTCCAACAGTTTCCAAATCCTGAAAATCTCAAGAAGGATCCGGAATCATCAAATCACCATGTCAATAAATAGTGAAAACCGACATAAATCTCCATAATACTGCATAATCAATGAATACATGAATGCATCTGATATCATGCAATTAATGCAATAGTTAAACTAGCATATGAAAGCCATAACATATTGCGACTATCAACTTAGCAAGCTATGTCAAAGAATAGTATTTTCTAAAGTGTACGTGACATAGCAATTACCGATGAAGATGTGTGTGAGCTGGCAAGCAAGTGTATGTGGAGCATATGCATCATCGGTAATGGTGCTGGTGTCCTGACAGCAGGGTTTCATGATAATTACAGATGACATATGCACAAGTATGCAATGCGATGAAACATCATGAATATATAAAAAGTGATATTGTAACAGCAACACTGAAGAATAAACCTACCCGATATATGAGTCATACAGTTTGATACTTTAAAGTACCCACGATTCACTGCATTTGAAAACAGGTATGACTCGAGCCCAGTCAAAAGGGTAAGGAAATCCACCCAGTCTGAGTCGATCTATATATATCTAGTAGTCGGTGATCTCGCCTCAATAGTATCACGTACAATACAATATACACATATGGCATCCTCGAGTCAAGAGTGCGGATCTAACATCATAATTATATCCCGTACGGTAAATCTATCGTACGGCGTCCCAAATCTGGGTATGGGTCAAATATCACATTTATCTCATTATTCATCTAGTATCCTTATCATCATATATCGTGAACAGGAGGTACTGATCTAAGTCTAGTACACTACTAATATCATCAACAATAATCATGATCTGGCTACTGATCTACAGCCTCATACAATCCGATGTCATCAACACATATCATCGTATAGAAGTATACATCGCCCAAGCGATCCATTATAAATTGTTAGTGTATATGCCCTAGAGGCCATTACTGTATCATACTAGTTTGTATATTACTTAATGGAAGCTTGGGATATTCACCATTGTATAGACAATCTTGCTCAAAATAGTAGTATGCTACTTGGTTTGTTTCTACTTCAATGTGTGTACATGTGTTTCTTTTAACATATCGCCTATACACATTAGTGGAGCCCTTAGGATCTTTGCTTACCAGCGTTGTGATGGCAGTCACACTCGTGGGGGCTGGGTAATCCACAAGCACATCCATATGCAGGTCCCTAGTCATAGGACTATCGAGATTGGGCATCGATACTGTAAGTTTACGGTAGCGCCCCGGCCGTCTAACAGATGCCAAATGCGGAACAAAAACTTTTTACAAACTGGCGCTATCGTGTACCGTAATCCGGATCTGCCATTAAAGCTAAATTAACAAACTACAAAGTGGGTAGAAATGTTATACTGAATGATCCGAGTCCTTCGGTCTTCAACCATCATCCCACGCTTTGTTGCGGCTGCTCCGATCTCCTGAATCTCCAGTCTTCTCGTCCAGGTGGCACCACGTCGACGGATCTTTAAACGGGCTCCCGCCTCTGAACCGAGGCAACTCGGTCGTCAAGTTTGCTAAAAAAGACGACCAAGATGAAGTAGAGAATGAGTAGAACACTTTGTCTCGCTTTGTCTAAAGCCATGAACGAACGGTTAATGAAGTTGCCTTTTGGATCGGGTGAAATGAGAAATGAGGCTATCTAATTTCCATGAATCCAAACTATTATAATCTTGTTAATCAACAAGTGAGAGAGTGAGTAGAGGAGGGGAGGGGGCCGGCCACATATAGTGAAGGAGGAGGGTGAGTGTAGGAGCAAAGGGGGTAACCTTAAGGAATAATATCCTAAGCATTACCAAAACACATTAATGCAAATGGTGACTCACAATAAACACCTCACTAAAACATTTAATGCAATCAAGTGAGTCATAAACCTAGTCATCAATCAAGAAGCTTCCTCACTCATGACTCACCCTCATGACTCACCCATGGAAGAAAAGATAAATCCGCATTTATGTTAAATATGGGCGATAGAAAACTGGAAACTGGCAACTTCCAAAAGCGATCCTGAAACGAATTTCAGGATAACCCCGTAACAGTATAAACATACCCGCATTTGTATTACGACCGAATACAAATGCAACTGAGACAAAGATATTATATCTTCACAGTATAATACTCGGATCCGGCTTAAACCAAAGCCCACCAGTATTATCTGCCTGAAATATGACACGTGCGTAAACGCACGTGCATTTTCCGAAGCCTGCCATAAAACCATACGGCCTCTACAACGTTTCGCCCGAACTTGGGAAACTGTCTGTGGGGACTCTAATGACTCATCAATACACTGGCACTGGGTATAACCACTAGCACGTCAGAGGTACAAGCTGTACGTAACGTTTGCCTATGTATTGATTGGAAGGGAAGCTGACGAGCGAACTCATCCATAAACCCTACTGAGCCTGACAGCGACAATATCCGTACAGTCTGGTCTATTCGTCTAAAGAGTATCGCATATCGAGTCTAGGGGGTGGATATAGTCAGACCCCTAATAACGCGATAAATCGTGTCGGCATGAAGCCCATCACTACCTGAGAAACTACTGATCCGAATCAGTAATTCTCCATTACCTCGGCCGAGGATTTCTAGTGATGGCCACCCGTGCACTGTGCGACATCAACCCCCCAATACCGGGAGAGATGAATCCCCGACGATCCGCTCACTGCCTCCATGTGGCTTGGGACTGTACCCAAAAAATACCTGTTTGCACGTCTCCTTTGAGCATGGTAGGGTAGGAATCAAAGCACAGTGGGAACTCACACGAGACAAATGACGATCTCAGGTCGACAAACTAACCTGTACACATGTCACCCGGGAACTGCTATCTGAGGATATGTATAATACCAACTAGCATGTTCCCGGTGAGTCCTGTCCGGTGTACTCATAACCTAATGAGCACCTGTATACATCTTAGGTGATCCAACTGACACCAGTGGCTTGTGAGACCGGCCACCGCCCCTCGTCGGGGTCTCGACTATATACACTAGTCTACTCTGGAGTATCGATATTCTGTCTCGAAACTCCCACGACTAGGGACACTTTAAGGATGTGCTTACAGACCCCAGCTCCCATATATATGATCGCCATCATACTGCTGGCAGACAAGTAAGAATCCTATGGGCTCTATCAACATGCAATAGCGAACTAAAGCATGCATACGATGATAAAGACAAACCAGATAGCATACTATCATCTCGAGCAAGACTGTTATATCGGTATAGGTCCTGCCTCAATCATTGCAATCACGTACCTGCGATCCAATAATTGACTTTGAGGGCACTATATCCAACAATCTCCCACTTGCACTTAAGGCTAATTATTGCGATGTCGCATACTCACAGCCCGTGTGATACCGAACATCCAACTCCTCTACTAATCAGTTTCACAAATCTAGTTTGTAAAACTCTTGTGTTTGAGAAATAGCCTCAGTGAGTGGATCCGCCCTGATGTTTCTTTCTATGTCTCTCTTAATCTCAAGTTCGCGGAGAAAACCATCTCCCGAATCGAGTAATACCTGTCTTAGAATATGTCTGAATATCTGATGGGACCTAGTTCATAAATGAACTCCAAATCCAAACTTCTTAGACTGTAGTGATAACTGAACCTAATCAGTATCCAGCACCATGCCTCCCACAGTATCCTCTTGGACCACCTGTCCATAATATTGTCCCTCGTCGGAGGGAAAACTATAACTCTGACAATCACTCTGTCATCAATGTCACCTTGGAAGCCTGGAATGATAACCGTCTCCTCAAGGAGGCTGCCTTTATCAAATCCATAGAACATCCATTCATGTTCTAAAACTGCTTCCTAATGTTTCTCCAGGATTGGATTAATATAAACTTATCGCACCTAGTGCAAAAACAACATCTGGTGTGGTACTTGACATCTCACGATTGACTCAATTGCCTAAACAAGTGATCTGCCAATCATGCATATCCCTCTCCCCTTTAGTCTGTAAGACACCTTTATAGAGGGTGACTCCATCACCTGTAGGTACACCACCATGCCAGGAGTCATCTATTCTAAAATACCATTTAGAATAATGTCAAAATACCCATATTGGGAAACTATTCAAATCTAGATCTAAAACCATAGATCTAGTAACCAGAATGTCTGATATTATATCCATATCCTTTTTGGAGAAACAACTGTGTGGCGACCAAAGTACAACCGATCGTAGTATAGGAATTTTACTTCCTACTCTGTGTATGTCATCCAAATACCAGGACATCACACCCTACTACCTTCTTAACAGATCCATCCCTTATTCTGATGAAGTCAAAGCCATGACTGTTACATCAAAATTAGATGATCTTATCTCCGCTATATCTGCTCAAGCCTATAAATAGACATAAGCAACTTGCCCACTATACTTCCGCTGCTCCCACTGACTACGACAACCCTCCGACAGAATAATATATACGTGTACGTCTAAAACTTGTTTAGAACGATGCTATACATATCCTCCCGCCGGGTCTCATAGTCTGGAACAACAGTAGTGTCAAGTCTGGGTAAACAAGAACCTCCCTGTCACCGTCCTTGAGGCTACCGGAGTACCTCTCGGGTGTCTGAGGTTACCTACCATGTCTGCGGAGTGGCTATTGGAATGTCAAACCTCATAGAATATATAGGTTCTATTAAATTTTCCATAATCGTTTGCGGTTATGGAATCACTTCCAGTTCTACCATACTCCCACTAGTGTTTTCTGAAAAAGTCCATTTTAATAAAACTGTGGCGAGTCAAGAACAATATCACTATTGATCTTCCAGATGGTAGAAATGTCAACCCTCGTTAAAGCCAGGGTCAACCCACAAACTGCCATTACAGAAACGTGCCTTGAGTTATCCAGTGTCTGGTTTTAAGCATAAGCCGGACAACTCCCCGTATCTTAACATCGTTAAGATATGAACCATTCTATATACAATATAGAAATAGAGGCACTAATTTAACTGGAACCAGATTCAAACCATGCAACTGTCTCCAGTGCATATCAACTTAATGGAAAGAGGCTAATCAGCATTACTCAACTTAGGAATACATCCAATTATGAGTAACCTGAAAGAGAAAGAAGTTTCTGAAAACCATTACTTCCAACTGAATACCAATCACAAGAATCTACATCTTCGATTTCTTTGAAGAATCCCGATACTTGCGATACCTGGTTCTCTACTTTATTCTTATACCCACAACTTCTCAAAACTTAGACATTGTATTTCTACGAAACACTTGTCTAAAAACTAGAGAAGTCACAAGTAAACAGAACATAGTACGAGGACCTACCCCTTTGTCCTGATGGACACTGGACAACATACAATACTCTGTATAAGTCCGCTGAGTTGAATAACTCAAAACCTGTGTATCGTAGGTTGAAAACTGTACCCAGGCGATTTCCTCAAATATCACCAATTACAATGAATTCCGATATAATGAGGATGATCACCTAATTCCCAATAACTTACTCCCACTCATCATCTGTAAAACCATACAGATATGAGAATGAAACCTGGTAAATACATACCCTGGAGTAAGTATCTAATCGGGAAATCAGTTTTCTTTTAACAATGCACTGAAACATCAAAATGTTTCATAGGGGTATTCTGGTATTCTTAGTAATGCCTCTTCCATAATCCAATTCATGACTATAACCGTATATTTCTTTGCCATCTCTCCAAATCCCTTTATTTGTCTTTAGTCGTTACCTTCTGTACACTATTGTTAGGCTAAATGGTTTTCTTCCTTCCCTACCGTTCGGCACCAGCCTATGTTTTGGAAGAAGACTATCCAGTAAGCATAATAGGTGTACCCTCCTAAACCAAGGAGTACTCACAACTTGAGAGAAGGTGATGATAAAAGACAACTGAATAATACCTTATTCTATTTCTCCCGAACTGGGAAAAAAAGCAAAGGTGAAATAGGAGCGGCGATGAAGTATGCGGTTTGGTCGTGAATGATAACAGTCGCAATTTACTTTGCCCTCTTTCTAATCCCTTTATTTTGTCTTTAGTGATTACCTTCTGTACACCCTACTTAGGCTAATTGGTTTTCTTCATTCCCTACCTTTCGGCATCTGCCTATGGTTTGGAAGAAGACTATCCAATAAACGTAATAGGTGTACTCTCCTAAACTAAGGAGCCCTCGCAACCTGAGAGAAGGTGATAATAAAAGACAACTAAATAAACCAATTCTATTTCTCCTGAACCTGGATCTATCCTCGAAGAAGTCCCTTCGAGTTCGTATATAACCATACGATATATCTATCCAATGGAAGTGGATGTCCATAGTAATACGGGGTGTTCTGAGAAATACAAAGGGTAAAAGAAGGAGCGGCAATGACTTATGCAACTCGGACAATCCAAAAGCCAGCATTTTAAGATGGTTCGGTCAACTTAGTCACTGAGTCATAGTCTAGGGTCGGTCAAAGGTCGCTGCCAAAGAGAGAGAGAAAAGAAACACTCTGCGTGCACTCTAACCTAGATCAGAATGTTATCACTTTATCTAATCAGGAAACCTCCCACTGTTATCTCAAATTCTCCTCCAAACCTAAAAGAAGAATTAGTCGGGATCACCCGAAGAGAAAACCAACTCATCAATAAGAATCGGGATCCAACTATCATCGCAGGATAATTTGATGGAAGCCACTCAAGTTATTACACTCCAGAAGGTATGCGCATGCCTGGCAAGTTTCCTGTATGTTTGAAACTCCCGATTTTATTTTTGCCCCATACTCTTATGACCTTGGTTTTGGTCAAAATGTCATAAGTCACATGCCAAGTTCTACCCGTCACTATCCAGGTCAATTTGAACCCACCCGCACATACCCTTGACTTTGGCCAAAATGGCAGAACGACTGTCCCAAACCAACTCATCTATCTATGTAACAAATGAATACCCAGCAGCTACCAAACACCATGCCTTGACTTTAGCCAAAATACATAGCTTGAATACTACTGAATACCCAAAAGAAATGACGGAGGGCTACGGCTGGTTTTTGGCGAAAAACCTTTAACGTAATGAACTTGATCTCGTTGAAGGAAACTGATAGCTTTTTATAAAAATATAGTGGCGAAAACCTTTGCTAAAGAGGTCACTCCCGGTGAAGGGATCTCGGCTCTTTCCTCCTGGAATGAGGTGCAGGATATTCCAACTGAATACCGTGATGCAAAGCAACTAATCGACTATAGTGAAGTTATTACCCTGACGTAAACTTCTGCCCAAGGGGCCACTCCCGGTGAAGGGATCTCGGCCCTTGCTTCGTCGAATGAGGTGCAGGATATTCCAACTGAATATCATTATGCAAAACAAAAGGAAAACATCTTTGTAATAACACCTTTTAAAATTTTGTTCCAACAACATCAAATATAGGTTTATTTTATCCTTGCATTGATAAGAATCAATGCATTCCCATCAATCAATCACACCAGAAAAGAATGAAAAATAAAATGTACGTATATGCCATCCGCATTCGTCACCGGGTCCTGTCATCACCCATTAGGTTACTTAACTAACGACAGAGTGGGGACTGGACTAGCGCGGGTGTAAAACATATACAACATCTAATAGTATATATACCAATATACAGTAATCTCTCCAGGCGTGATAATATTCAACATTACAGAAAAGTAATAAGCATCACAGAACAATACAGATAATCTGGGATCCCCGGGTTTCACAAAGCCGCTACTGAAACCCGACGTTCCCCTGGTCATGTGGATAGCCTGTGCAATGAAACCTAGACCCCTACGGGTGCGGCAAGTTACCCGCCAAAACCTGAAGCGAGGCAGCCCCCTACAGCAAAGTGAATGGACCACCCGGCAATTCACGGAATCCGGTAACTTGAGCACTCCTTCTTGGGTCAACCTGTACCCCCTACGAGTGCGGCGAATAGTCTGCCAATTCTAGAGTAAGGCCCCTTTGCCTCTCAAAGCCATGAGATACGGACCTGTTGCCTTCCAGAACCCGGCTATTCGTGCACTCCGTCATGGGGTAATCCTAGTACATAAAAGAAAATATATACAACGGGTACATCGACCTCAGCTCGGTCGTGCCCCACAAGAATATTATACAAACAGGCAGTGAAGGCAGTCCACATGTTGGACGCTCGCCCCGCAATATCAAATGTACAAATAAATCCAAACAGCACTACCATTGCACACTGCTATCCACCACGACATATCCGCAACATCACAGCACAACATAGAACATCAACGCGAATGTCACGTTCGCAAACCCGTCTAAAAGAACTATAGCAATTAGACGCGGTTTACCGCTCAAATGACATTCCCGGTCGGAGATATAAAATAAGTACTGTATACTAACAAGTTTAAAATTTTGATCGACAAAATTTCCCGAAGTGGGCCCCACGAACATCTGCAGTACAGTAATAAAATCTGGGCCCAAAAGAATAGTACCAAAAACCACAATTTCCAATGTGAAGCTCTCTGGAAAAACTTGGAGCACTGTTCCCACAAAACGGCCGCGGTTCCGCTGTGGTAATGAGGGATCACGTGCCCAAATTTTCCCAGAATGCTTAGAAAAGCCTGCTTTGTTTTCTGTGATATGTAAAATTATTTTTAGACACTTTAAAAAATCGACAGAAATATTGAACTGAAATATGTGATTTTCGAAAATCCGTTAGATTGATGTTTTAAACGCGTTAGCACAAGTTAGTAAAGCTTAATGGCGAGGCTCTGATACCACTGTAAGTCCACGGTAGCGCCCCGGCCGTCTAACAGACGCTAAATGCGGAAAAAAAACTTTTTACAAACTGGCGCTATCGTGTACCGTAACCCGGATCTGCCATTAAAGCTAAACTAACAAACTACAAAGTGGGTAGAAATGTTATACCGAACGATCCGGGTCCTTCGGTCTTCAACCATCATCCCACGCTTTGTTGCGGCTGCTCCGATCTCCTGAATCTCCAGTCTTCTCTCCAGGTGGCACCACGTCAACGGATCTTTAAACGGGCTCCCGCCTTTGAACCGAGGCAACTCGGTCGTCAAGTTTGCTAAAAGAGACGACCAAGATGAAGTAGAGAATGAGTAGAACACTTTGTCTCGCTTCGTCCAAAACCATGGACGAACGGTTAATGAAGTTGCCTTTTGGATCGGGTGAAATGAGAAATGAGGCTATCTAATTTCCATGAATCCAAACTATCATAATCTTTTTAATCAACAAGTGAGAGAGTGAGTAGAGGAGGGGAGGGGGCCGGCCACATATAGTGAAGGAGGAGGGTGAGTGTAGGAGCAAAGGGGGTAACCTTAAAGAATAATATCCTAAGCATTACCAAAACACATTAATGCAAATGGTGACTCACAATAAACACCTCACTAAAACATTTAATGCAATCAAGTGAGTCACAAACCTAGTCATCAATCAAGAAGCTTCCTCACTCATGACTCACCCTCATGACTCACCCATGGAAGAAAAGATAAATCCGTATTTAACCGAATGTTAAATACGGGCGATAGAAAACTGGAAACTGGCAACTTCCAAAAGCGATCCTGAAACGAATTTCAGGATAACCCCGTAACAGTATAAACATACCCGCATTTGTATTACGACCGAATACAAATCCAACTGAGACAAAGATATTATATCTACACAGTATAATACTCGGATCCGGCTTAAACCAAAGCCCACCAGTTGTTAGTTATATGTATGCCTTAGAGGCCATTACTGTACATATGATGTATATTGTAGTGGATGCTTGGACATATATAGGGAGGACTTTCTTGCTCGACATGATAGTACGCTATCTGGTTTAACTTTATCTTAACATGTACTCTGATTGTCTCTATGTTACATGTTGATAAAGCCCTTAGGATATGTACTCGACTACTGGGACTATGATGAGATCATACTAGTGGGGCCACGGTAGTCGACGAGTACATCCTATAACTGTTCCTAGTCGAGAGTGTATCGAGACAGGGCATCGATACACCAGAGTAGACTAGCGTATATGCATCTTGACCCATATGATGGGCGATGGATGATCCCATATCCATCGGTGTTTGACATCAAGGATGGTGTACGGGTGCTCAGTGGAGACTGGGTACACTGGACGGACTCGCCGAGAACTCCCAGATGGTATTATACCTCATGTCAGATGGCAGTTTTCCGGTGACACTGGTACAGAGTAGTCTGTTGACCCGAGATCGTCATAGAGTCTTGTGTGATTCCCACTGTGCTTTGATTTCCATCATACCACGTCCAAGTGGGCGTGCAAAATGGTGGCTTTTGGGTACAGTCCCGAATCACATGGAGGCAATGAGCGATAGGAAGGGATTCGTCTCTCCCGGTATAGGGAGTTGATGTTGCGCTGTGTTCGATTGGCTATAACCGGAAATCCCTGGCCAGGGTTGCTGAGATTTACTGGTAAGTGTTATCAGTAGTTTCTCGAACTGTTATAGACCTCATATCGACACGACTTATCGAGCTACTAGGGTCTGACGTTTACCACTCCTAGGCGAGATATGCGACATATCAGACGATGAGACCGGACTGTACGGAAGTGTTACTGTTTGGATTCACAGGAGAATGTACAGGCTTGCTTGTTGATCTTCTGAGCGCTCAATACCTGGGTAGCTGTTACGTTTAGCTGACCGCTTGCAGCTTGTGGGTGTTTAATATGATCATCACCTACTGCCGGCGTATTGGCGATTCTTTAGAGTCCTACACAGAGGTTTCTTGACTCAGGCAAAACGGAGTAGGGGCACGTATGTGATATGTGTGGGACCGAGGATAATGCGGTATGTGATACCGTATTGGATTCTCGCGATATGAGATATCGGTCGGGTATATGTGATATAGCCGGGTCATCGTATTAGTCGGTTATATGCGATATAGCCGGATTGTCGGATCAAGTGTTGATTCGATAATTTAATGTATAATAATATATATGATATATTAAATTACATTAACTAATATTAGCTCACTAAAAGATTCTTTTTCTCACACGGGTAATACATTGATATATATGCGATATATGTTAAATGTATTATTTTATTTTGTTATAATAAATATTATATATGCGATATATAATATTGTAACATGATATGATTACTAATGCTACATGTTTGGTGGAGTTTAAACATGATTAGGGTTTGGATTAGGGTTAAGACTTCTAGTAGATTCTAAAAGCTTTTCTTTTGTCTTGAAAAAGATATTATGCTTGATATTTTCAAGTGACTCATTCTTAACCTAACCCAAACCCTAGCCTTGGTTAATTCTCTACAAAGGTTTATTCAACCATGGTTGCATTATTCATCATATTTATCTTTCATTATTCATCACAAAAGGTTACTAATGATATTATTCATCATCTTTTTCCTTCTTCTTCTTTTGAGCAAAAGCTTTCTAGCTTTTTGCTTTGTGATGAAAATGAGTGAGAATATGAAAACAAATGAGAGCAAATATCCTACTTCATCATCCTCATCTACCCTTGCCCTTTAGATGAGAGTGTTCACTTCATTTAGTGAGTGTTAGCTTGTGTTAATGAAACTTCAAGGTAGATCATTTTTGTTATCGAAGATCGGAAGCAAGCTTGTATCTTTCTCTTTGTGAAGCCTCTCGAAAGTCCGGAACACGATGATCGCAGCGAAGGGACCTCAACACGGAGCTTAAGAAGTGAAGGACCGGATCTACAAAGGTTGTAATGTTGGCGATAGTGCCCTCAGAGTCAATTATTGGATCACAGGCACGTGATTGCAATGATTGAGGGAGGACCTATGCCGGTAGGACAGTCTTACTCGAGATGATAGTATGCTATCTGGTTTATCTTTATCATCGTGTACTGCTTTAGGTGACCTTACAGGTCACTATTGCACGTTGATAGAGCCCCTAAGATTCTTGCTTGACTACCAGCAGTATGAGGGCGATCATATACGTGGGAGCTGGGGTCTATAAGCACATCCTTAAAAGGTCCCTAGTCGTGGGAGTCTCAAGATAGGGCATCGATACTCCAGAGTAGACTAGTGTATACAGTCGAGACCCCGACGAGGGGCGGTGGCCGGTCTCACAAGTCACTGGTGTCAGTTGGTTAACCTAAGATGTATACAGGTGCTCATTGGGTTATGAGTACACTGGACAGGACTTGCCGGGAACCTGCTAGTTGGTATTATACCTGACGTCAGATAGCAGTTCCCTGGTGACATGTGTACAGGTTAGTTCATCGACCTGAGATCGTCATTTGTCTCGTGTGAGTTCCCACTGTACTTTGATTACTACCCTACCACGCTCAAAGGAGACGTGCAAACAGGTTTTAGTTGGGTACAGTCCCGAGCCATATGGAGGCAGTGAGCGGATCTGCAGGAGTTCGTCTCTCCCGGTATTAGGGGTAAGGTCGCGCTGTGTCTAGGAGAGCCAGTACATGAAAAGTCCTTGGCCAAGGCAGGAGATTTACTGGTAGGTATTCCAGTAGTATCTCAGGGTGTTCTGGGCTGCATTCCGACACGACTTGTACCGCTTTTGGGGGTCTGACTTTTACCAACCCCCTAGGCCCTCCATGCGATGCTCATAGACGAACGGACCGGACTGTACGGATATTGTCACTGACAGGCTCAGTAGGGTGTCAGGATGAGTTCGCTCATCGACGTCCCTTTTGGTCAATACCTGGTAGCCCGTTACGTATAGGCTAATACCTCTGACGTGCTAGTGGTTAAATCCACAACCAAAGTATTGACGAGTCTTTAGAGTCCCCCACAGACCAGTTTCTCAAGTTTCGGGCGAAACGCTGTAGAGGCCGTATAGAGATATGGCAGGGTTCGATCAGATACGTGCGGTATTGCACGGATCGTGATCGGACAGATTTTACTAGCGAGCTTTGGTTTAAACCGGATCCTAGTATTATACAGTGTAGATTTTGTCTCTTTGCATTTGTATTCAGTGGGAATACAAATGCGGGTATATATATACAGTCGCGGGGTTTTCCTGTAATTTATTACGGGATCAGTTTTCTGAAGTTTCCAGTTTGCATTCCGTTCCGGCCAGTTTTCCTTTGTTCCTTCCCGGCCGAACTTTTCCGATAGAGGGGGTTATTTGCAGTTGTGCAAATTATCTTTGTGGAGGGTGTTGTTTGCATTTGTGGCTTCATGATGGCATCTTTTCTTTTCATGCATCATTACATGAATTAATGAGAAGAGATTGATTTGTTTATGGATGTGAGGCTTGCTTTTGGGGGTGTGGTCACCATTCTACTTTTCCTACACTCACCTCCCTTCTTGTTAATTCCATGACACTCCCATTTTGAGAGAGGGGCCGGCCACATTTAGAGAGGGGGAGGGTTTCATTTTTGAGTGGTGATTTCTTGATCTCATTTCATTATTCCTTGCTAGAAAAATGATAGCACCATTTCCCTCCAAAGTTCATTCTTTCTTCACCTCCATCAATGGCAACTTCAACCCCCTAGAGACAATGGATTCTACACTTGTCTACAGCAAACCTTGGACGCGTCGGCTAGCCAACTTCGCGCCCGAGTTGCCTCGGTCCAGAGGTGGGAGCCCGTAAAAGAACCCGGCGTTGTGGTGCCCGTTTCGACGAGGAGGCGACGACCGGAGATTCCGCGAGGAGATCGGAGTGGAGACGAAGACCGAAGGACATGGATTGCTTGGTATATCTCTCTACCCATCTTTTAGTTCGCTAGTAGCTAGGTTAATGGCCCGATCCGGGTTGATAGTGCGCGGTGGTGCCGGTTTGCAAGTTTCGCAAAGTTTTTCGTTTCCGCATTTCCGGCGTCGGATCGACGGCCGGGGCGCCGCCGTGCACTTACATTGGTATCAGAGCCACGCCATTAACCTAGTCTAGCTTACTCTAATGTGTTTACAAGTTCGATCGAACAAATTTCCAAAAACCCGATTTCAAGTGCACAAGTTTCTGTCGAAATTTTTTTGGGCTCTAAAAATTTTTCAGGTTGTTGCAGAATAACATGCAGGGAATTCTAAGACTTCTGCAAAAATTTGGTGACATGAATCCACTGTTCCACTGCGGAACCGCGGCCAAACCCATGCATTGGCCGCGGTTCCGCGGCCATAATAAGTCCTTGTTACACCAATTTTTTTCAGTGGGTCTTAGACTGTGAAATGGGGTTTTTGGAACATTCTTTTTGGGCCCAGATTTTCTGTGAGTGCTACAGTAGTGCTTGGGGCCCACTTGGGTATATTTGATCGATCGAAAATTTTAAACATGTTAGTTCACAGTATTTACATTATATCTGCGACCGTGAATGTCATTTGATCGGTAAATCCTGTCTAACTGTTATAGCCCTTTTAGACGGATTTGCGAACGTGACATTCACGTTGATGTTCTGTGTTGTGCTGTGATGTTGCGGATTGGTCGTGGGGAATAGCCTGGATGCAATGTTAGCACAGTTTTGTTTTATATGTACATTTGATATTGCGGGGCGAGCGTCCGACATGTGGACTGCCGTTACTGCCTGTTTGTATATTATTGTTTTGGGGCACGGCCAGGTTGAGGTCGATGTACCCGTTGTATGTATATTTTACTTTCTGTACTAGGATTGCCCCACGGAGGGGTGCACGGATAGCCGGGTTCTAGAGGGCAACGGGCCCGCATATCATGGCATTGAGATGGAGGGGGCTTCACTTTAGAATTGACGGGCTATTCGCCGCACTCGTAGGGGGTACAGGTTGACCCAGGAGGGGTGCCCAAGTTACCGGATTCCGTGAAGTGCTGGGTGGTCCATTCACGTTGCTGAAGGGGGCTGCCTCGGTTTAGGTTTTGGCGGGTAACTTGCCGCGCCCGTAGGGGTCTAGGATTTCATTGCACAGGCTATCCACACGATCAGGGGAACGTCAGGTTTCATGTCACGTCCCGAAAGTACGGAATATGACTGGCACTTAAATTACGAACGTCTCGAGGCGTACGTAATCTAAGTAAGCCGAAAACCCAGAAATCCAAACCCAGAAAAGTAGTAGAGTGAAGGAAAACCAATTAAAACAAGTGGTTTCAATAGCATAAGCCGAATTATGCGGTTTAAAAAAAAACATCAAACATTTCCCGAAAATTTCGGCAGAGTCTCCTTTGTAAATACTGGCCCCCAAACGGGATACAACATGAATAGTATATAAAATCAAAAAGGCATCCCTAAGCGGGAGCTAGCTCTTCGTCAATCAACGGTCACAACCACACAAGCAATATAATATACAACGCCAAGGGCGAGGATCAAAACTCAAAAGGAAACTCAAAACCACCAGAAATCCACAGAAATATAACGCGCGACTCTAAGGTCGAAAGAATAAACATCACTGGTCTCTATCTCTGAAATAAATACATGTTTGGTTGATGGAACTTCTAGATACAACAGAATAATGATATACAAGATATATAATGGGGGTACGATACAAGTAAACCCACCTACTAGCAAGTCACCCGGAAATGGGAAGCAGTGCTAGCAAAGCCGTAATGAAACCTGTACGGCAAAACCTGTAAGAAACTGGGGCACAACGGGGGTGAGTTGCCAACTCGTGAATAGAAAAACATCTATGGAAAGAAATCGCATAAATAACGCAACCTAGGTCAATGATCATAATATATCCTCAATTATATATATAACATGCAGCCTATAACAAAGGCTAGGGTAAATATCTAACCCGAGTGTAATCTCATGTGCCCGTGTCAGTGCCTCAGGTAGCAATATATCATATGAATGAGGTATGAATGCATGAAAACAGAATACATGTAAATGAAGAAACTGTTTTCATAATTTAATGAGATTTCCTTTGTATTTTTGAAATGAGGTATCATAATGAAATCAGCATAAAACAGTGCCTAGCATCGGCACAAAACGTAATCCCAATATCTCGATATCTCTGTATCACAGTCTCTGTACCTCAATATCTCGAAATCTCAATTTCTCAATCACAATATCTAGGGCGCCGTCAGTCCAGACCGGCCCCTACCATCCATCTCAAGACCACGACGGTATCCTCCGGATATCCGACGCGTCGGGTAATATCACCGGTCGGTAGTGCTCCCCTGCCAGGCTCAACGTCAACAACACGATCCTCTTGCCCCGGGGTACCGCACCGGGCCCACCATGTACCCGAAACGATTCCTCCACTCCTCGAATCGGGTCTCGAAATCCATCAGCAAACTCATGGTGGACGACTCATACATCATGGGAAAACCGCACTTTTTATTTAAAAGAGAGGGAAGAAGCTTATACAAGTTTTGCGGTTTTCCCCCAAATCCAGAAAATCTCATAGAAATCCGAATCCAAATCATCAATAGCATATAAACCCATGAATATAGGCATAAGAATCCATGAATACGGCATAACAATGAATAACAGTATGCATGAAGTGACAAGTAATAACTACAATATCTAAGCTGGCATATAAGGTAAGTACACTAATATTATGTCAAACTACTAGCTATCAAGCTAAGTTAAGCAATAATATTTTCTAAGGTGTACGTGACATGGCAATTACCGATGAAGATGTGTGTGAGCCGGCAAGTAAGTGTACGTGGTACATACGCATCATCGGTAATGGTGCTGGTGTCCTAACAGCATAATGTCAACAATGCAATATGAAATAACAATGTAAGTATGCGATGCGGAGCGAGCAACCAAAATGAGCGGGAGCTAAATATTAAACAATGGTGCCATTTGAAATAACACGAATCGTGGGGTTTTGAAAATAGGGCTACGGTGTTTTTATGAAAAGATACGTCTTTTGAAATATCCATAGGATCCCTTGGGCTGTCTTTTAAAATACCCACGATTCGTTAGTTTTTTGAAATAGGTAAGAATCGAATCTAATCTAACAACTAAACTAAACTAAAGGGCTAAGCTAACAAGCTGGACTACAGGTAAGGAAACCGCCTAATATCTGAGTCGATACATATACATACCTGTATATATATTAGTCAGTGATCTCGCCTCAATAATATCATATCCGATACCATATCTATAATCAGACATCCCAAGTCAAGAGTGCGGATCAATCATCAAACTATAGCTCGTACGTAAATCCGTCGTAAGGCATCCCCAAATCTGGGTACGGGTTAATATCATATTCATCACACTATTCATCTGGTATCCTCTTTATCCAAGATCATAGTCCAGGGTACTGACCTATGTCTAGTACAATACTAATATCATCAATATAGTCATGATCTGACTACTGATCGACAGTCTCGTACAAACCGATATCATCAGCACATATCATCATCAAGGGGTATACATCGCCCAATACGGCCTAGTATCAATATCCTAGCATATCATATCTCATATCACGATCACATGTCGACCATTTTATTTATAGCACTATTCACACGTATCGTCGTTCAAAGACCCGCTATAACATCAGGACGTATCTCAAATACGAATCCTGCCATATCACTGATATCACAACCTCAACACAAATCTCATCGACTCATCTCAAACCCAAGTATCATCCTCAAATCCGTATGCGAACACATAGTCAAATTCTAGTTTACAATATACCCAAATTTTAACAATTTTATAGCAAAAATGCACAAACAACAATTTAGCTAGGATTTTCATGAACTAAAGACATTAAACCACACTTAATAATGTTAATGAAGTCAAGAAAAACCTAATTACATTTTTCTCTTAATCAAATTCAAGGTTTACAAAAACCTAGTTTGCAATTTAAGCAAGTTGGACAAATTACATATAACAAGTGCAATTTAATCGACCAAACTAGGTTTTACATACATTAAGATGTTAAACTAAACCTTGCATCCCTAATGATATGATAAAAACTCTAATTGAAATCACAAACCCTTACTATATTTTTCAAAACATTCAATTAATCCCAAACTATTAACTAATTATGCTAGATTTAAAGTATTCAAACAACAATTAGACATAAGGTTAAGAATTTACCCCCACAATCATCTTGAAATCTAGCACAAATCTAGCCTCCCAAACATGCTTCCCTTCACCAAGATCCATACTAGAATGGTCAAGTAAAAATGGGTAGGGATTAGATTTTGATTTTGTGGAAATTTTGAAGCATTTTGGATGATTTTTTGATGGAATTTTGAAGAGAAAAGAGAAGAAGAAATGGAGGGGGGCTGCTGCTGCTGGTTTCAGTAGAGGAAGAGGGGGAAAAAGATGAGGGGATGATGCCAAAAGATCCAAGTCAAAGCCCTTCCCAATTACCATAATACCCCCACCTACTTTACTATATATAAAAACCTTATTTTAACCCATTTCTCACATGATTTAAGGTCAAAAAGAGGGAAATAAAATTCTTGGGCTGCTACAATAGTGTGGGGCCGGCCAAGGGGAGTGAGGGTGAGTGTGAGAGTCTTTACAAAAAAATTCTATGCAAAAAGACCCCCCACAATACCATATTTGCAAGTTTTAGTTCAAAATAACTATATTTTTGTTTTCCATAAAATAAATCAATTAAAACTTGAAATAAAATACTAAAAAATTATATTACAACTAGATTTCAATTAACATGATTTTAAAGATAAAATTAGCCCATTTAAATTTGTATTTATCGCTAATTTAATGTATTTTCTTACCGGCTTAAAATAATATTAAAATAATTAATTTCGGAAAAATTTTCAGAAAATTTGAAATTTAAGCAGTGGCTCAATAAACACCAAATACTAGCAATTACATAGCTAGAATATGTATATTTAATTTTATAATAAAGATATTTGCATTTTGACTTTTTACAGAAAACCCCCTTATTTTACCGTTTTTTCGAAATATCACCGAAACGATTTTCAAAACGTTACAATCTTCCCCCCTTAAAGAAATTCGGTCCCCGAATTTAAATTAAAACTCCCCCCAAATACTAAAACATCTAAGCAAAACCATCAAGTCGTCGGGGCTCCGAAATTGTAAATATATAAAACAAATCGTAGCGCAGCGCATGCGCATGAAAAATGAGCATATAACTCAAATCAAAACTCCGTCAAGCATCCCGCAATTATCGGAGTCATGGGGAAGACATCAATGCCAAATCCAAAGCAAAACCAATATGATATAATTCGAAACTATACATGTAAATATCGAATCTATATATGTAAGTATCTGAAGGAAATGCATGCCAAATCTCTTTAAGTCGCTGTGCAACGCGTATAACACTGCACAGTGGCGGACGTCTATCATAAGAAAATAACTATATACATATATACCTTTGTTTGAAATGTACGTTCCGCCGTTTTGGAAACAATTTAGAAGGGTCTCCTTGTTTTAAACATTTCGTGTCATATCAGACACGTAGGTAAATACTGAGGCTATAGCTCGCTTTTTGGAAATCCCTTCAATAACTATCAATGCATGCAAAATATATTCAGGTACTGTCCTCTGACTAGTCCTGCTTAGTACGAAAACACATCGCAATTATAAAAAAAAAAACGTACTGCTCTATAAGAAATCAATCCCAAAATACGCGTATGAATACTACGTGCGTCTGGTGCGCACAACAATCAAAATCCATATACGTGCCATATAATTGCACAGAAACAAGATCTAAGTGCATCGGGTGTGCACAAAGCATCTGTCGTAGGCAACGTGTGTGCCTGACAGCAAAATCAGGTGCATCTGACATGCACGAAAAAAATCTCGATTTAGTGCATCTGGTGTGCACCAAAATCGCATCTCAAGACATGCGCTCAACATGCGTGAAAACCCAAAACCAGGGGCATCCATCATGCACGAAATCATGAAATCCAATATCAAGCGCCGAACATGCGCAAAATCAAATCAGGTGCACAAGGTGCACAAAACAAATATCGAGTATCACAATCGAAATCGAAGTCCAGTGCATCTGAGTGCACAAAAGGCGTATCACTGCACTGCAAGCATATATAAACTATACAGAGTGCAGGAACCAAATCGTGTGCATGCATACACACAAAATCAACTCAAATGTCTAAAACCGTAAAATCACAAACATGTGAAACCAAAGCACGAAAACGATATCAAGTGCAACACTGTGCAAAGATCGTAAATCCTCAATCATCAAAATCAAATCATAAGAATAAATCACCCAAAACATCGAAATCAATAATGGCGGAATAGTACCGCTTAAGTGCATCCTCTAAGAATCTCGGGCCAACTGTCGCGGTCACTAGTGGGACATCTCGTCGATGATCATGAACTCTGGCCTGCTGGTGTGCGTAACAATGACCACTCCTGGGTCAAGGTCTTCACTGTGAATTACCAATCTCTCGGTCCATCGGCTCATCGGCCCTGTCAGGTGTGCTAACGGGGATGATTCCGTTCTGGCACTTCTCTGGTCATCTCTCGGTTAATCATCGCGACCACTCGTAAGACAGCATATCACTGGCGTCGGCCTCTGGCTCTCTGAATGTACGTGACACATCTGATCCTGGGTGCAAGTATCATTGCAGCAGTGTCCTGGAAGGAATCCTGCTCACGGTCTCTTCCATGTCTCGTCTCTGCCAACTGTCCGGAAGTCATCGTCCTTTCCTATATCTGCATCTTGCTCTGGAACGACTGCATACTCATCGCGACTCCTTCTGGAAGGTAAATCCAAGTACCATGCCTCGGCATGCGCATCGCATCTCTGATGTCGGCGGAGTGGAACGTAGTCTCATCAAGATCTCGTACGAACCTCTTACTCCACTTTTCTCTAACGTCGATTGCTTCGGACTCGTCTCGTCGTGGCTGCATGGACTGAGCTCCAACGGCTATTCTCGTATCTGGAGTCTCCCAAGAATGCATCTCACCACCTAGCATCCAATTGAAGTCGAACCATCCGATTGATTCGTCAGAACCTCATAATCCCCCAAAAGCTCAACATCTTGGGTACAGTTTAACAGTATCGAGTACGTACCACAGCATTGATGGTCCAGCCGTAGAAGGGCAAACCCAAGCCTCACTAATGGCGCCGTGGAACTTCCGCAAACCCGAAGGTTCAAAGGCTTTCACACGGTCATTATGTCGAGTTAGGGTTTCATTCTTCTAGAAGGTCCATAGAATTGCCTGCATGTCTTTCTTAATACTTTAAACTTGGAATAATAGGTTTCTGACATTCGATCGTCTCTGTCGACTCTCAACGTCTCCGCGTGAAGTCGTCTCTTGCTGGAATCAATCTATCTGATGACCTCTCATCGGGTAGGCGAACGAACCACATGTCCTAGTCATTCATCCTCGGGTGACTAGCGACCTTCTATCATCTCTTAGTACAACCTGTACTGCAATAGCTCCAACATATGGGGCGATATCTCGTCGCTCGCAGCAACAACTGGCTCACTCGTCTGCACGCTGAACAGTGCCTCAATCATCATGAGTAAGCAATACACCAACGGTCATCAAAATCCGGCTGACCTCTATCATTGGCTCAATCCTCTAGTGTCGATCAGCACATCCGAGTAACCTCATAAAGGCGATCCGCCAAACGCTCGTGGCGCGGAAACACAGTAAAAAGACACATCTCCGCAATCGTGTGTCGCCGGAATTTCGCCCTGGTCAGTCCTCGTTCGTGACGAGCTCGTGCTGACCGCAACTCTAGCTGTAGCTCTCCCTGCCCGTAATCGTGGCAGCAAACCGCAACTGGTACCGATGAGGCTAGATCAGGAATGAATATGATACTGAGCAAAGAAATGTATATCCTAAGGCTCCTTAAGTGGAGTAGCGTATCGTAAGTATGCCGCGGAACATACCCACGGTACGTCACTCTACTTTAGTCACCTATTCCATCAACCAAGGGTCATCCTACGCTCCGAAGGTAAAACCTAACGCTCTGATACCAATTTTGTCACGTCCCGAAAGTACGGAATATGACCGGCACTTAAACTACGAACGTCTCGAGGCGTAAGTAATCTAAGTAAGCCGAAAACCCAGAAATCCAAACCAAGAAAAGTAGTAGAGTGAAGGAAAACCAATTAAAACAAGTGGTTTCAATAGCATAAGCCGAATTATGCGGTTTAAAAAAAAACATCAAACATTTCCCGAAAATTTCGGCAGAGTCTCCTTTGTAAATACTGGCCCCCAAACGGGATACAACATGTATAGTATACGAAATCAAAAAGGCATCCCCAAGCGGGAGCTAGCTCTTCGTCAATCGACGGTCACAACCACACAAGCAATGTAATATACAACGCCAAGGGCGAGGATCAAAACTCAAAAGGAAACTCAAAACCACCAGAAATCCACAGAAATATAACGCGCGACTCTAAGGTCGAAAGAATAAACATCACTGGTCTCTATCTCTGAAATAAATACATGTTTGGTTGAGGGAACTTCTAGATACAACAGAATAATGATATACAAGATATATAATGGGGGTACGATACAAGTAAACCCACCTACTAGCAAGTCACCCGGAAATGGGAAGCAGTGCCAGCAAAGCCGTAATGAAACCTGTACGGCAAAACCTGCAAGAAACTGGGGCATAACGGGGGTGAGTTGCCAACTCGTGAATAGAAAAACCTCTATGGAAAGAAATCGCATAAATAACGCAACCTAGGTCAATGATCATAATATATCCTCAATTATATATATAACATGCAGCCTATAACAAAGGCTAGGGTAAATATCTAACCCGAGTGTAATCTCATGTGCCCGTGTCAGTGCCTCAGGTAGCAATATATCATATGAATGAGGTATGAATGCATGAAAACAGAATACATGTAAATGAAGAAACTATTTTCCTAATTTAGTGAGATTTCCTTTGTATTTTTAAAATGAGGTATCATAATGAAATCAGCATAAAACAGTGCCTAGCATCGGCACAAAACGTAATCCCAATATCTCGATATCTCTGTATCACAGTCTCTGTACCTCAATATCTCGAAATCTCAATGTCTCAATCACAATATCTAGGGCGCCCTCAGTCCAGACCGGCCCCTACCATCCATCTCAAGACCACGACGGTATCCTCCGGATATCCGACGCGTCGGGTAATATCACCGGTCGGTAGTGCTCCCCTGCCAGGCTCAACGTCAACAACACGATCCTCTTGCCCCGGGGTACCGCACCGGGCCCACCATGTACCCGAAACGGTTCCTCCACTCCTCGAATCGGGTCTCGAGATCCATCAGCAAACTCATGGTGGACGACTCATACATCATGGGAAAACCGCACTTTTTATTTAAAAGAGAGGGAAGAAGCTTATACAAGTTTTGCGGTTTCCCCCAAATCCAGAAAATCTCATAGAAATCCGAATCCAAATCATCAATAGCATATAAACCCATGAATATAGGCATAAGAATCCATGAATACGGCATAACAATGAATAACAGTATGCATGAAGTGACAAGTAATAACTACAATATCTAAGCTAACATATAAGGTAAGTACACTAATATTATGTCAAACTACTAGCTATCAAGCTAAGTTAAGCAATAATATTTTCTAAGGTGTACGTGACATGGCAATTACCGATGAAGATGTGTGTGAGCCGGCAAGTAAGTGTACGTGGTACATACGCATCATCGGTAATGGTGCTGGTGTCCTAACAGCATAATGTCAACAATGCAATATGAAATAACAATGTAAGTATGCGATGCGGAGCGAGCAACCAAAATGAGCGGAGCTAAATATTAAACAATGGAGCCATTTGAAATAACACGAATCGTGGGGTTTTGAAAATAGGGCTACGGTGTTTTTATGAAAAGATATGTCTTTTGAAATATCCGTAGGATCCCTTGGGCTGTCTTTTAAAATACCCACGATTCGTTAGTTTTTTGAAATAGGTAAGAATCGAATCTAATCTAACAACTAAACTAAACTAAAGGGCTAAGCTAACAAGCTGGACTACAGGTAAGGAAACCGCCTAATATCTGAGTCAATACATATACATACCTGTATATATATTAGTCGGTGATCCCGCCTCAATAATATCATATCCGATACCATATCTATAATCAGACATCCCAAGTCAAGAGTGCGGATCAATCATCAAACTATAGCTCGTACGTAAATCCGTCGTAAGGCATCCCCAAATCTGGGTACGGGTTAATATCATATTCATCACACTATTCATCTGGTATCCTTTTTATCCAAGATCATAGTCCAGGGTACTGACCTATGTCTAGTACAATACTAATATCATCAATATAGTCATGATCTGACTACTGATCGACAGTCTCGTACAAACCGATATCATCAGCACATATCATCATCAAGGGGTATACATTGCCCAATACGGCCTAGTATCAATATCCTAGCATATCATATCTCATATCACGATCACATGTCGACCATTTTATTTATAGCCCTATTCACCCGTATCGTCGTTCAAAGACCCGCTATAACATCAGGACGTATCTCAAATACGAATCCTGCCATATCACTGATATCACAACTGATTGACAGAGTTTCTGCGTGTTCTAGTTTAATTACCGCAATCAGGACGGTTTCGCTTTGCAGCTAGCCGGATGAGTACGGGTCGATCCACAGAGAGATGGGAGTCTTTTTCTTAATGTTTTGACGAGTTAAGTCCAAATATGTTTGGGTTTGTTTGAGACTAGCTAATTGAAAATGAATGATAAGAGAACTTGTTAAGGGTAGGATTTGGTTGGTTTGAGTTAGGAGGATCGCTCACTTGATTCCTTTGCCACTTCTTAATATCGATGTTACGGTAATCGGCAACAACGGGGATTAGCACGACTAAGAGAAAACTTGCGAGTATAAGCTAAGCTTTCCAACACTTCGTTTCCTCTTTTTGGTCCTTGTCCGTCCGTTCTTGGCTCTTAGCCGCAACCTCAAGTTGATTCAACCACAACCGGTCTCACTAGGGTATCACCGCTATTATGAAGAATAGGGTGCCGTAGGGAGCGGATTGTGGATTAATTAACAAGAGTTCAAATCAAGATATATGTAAAAGAGAAAAGTGAGGGAGGTTTCCGTCTTTCAAACTTTCCGTTTCCTACCCTAACAAGTGAGAAATTACTCACCCATTAGAAAGGTTAGATTAAATAAAACAAAGAAAGAGGGTAATAAGAATTGAGGTAGAAAATCACAACTAGCTATTCGGGACCTCACTTAGGCAAGGATCACACTAAGCATCATGGTTGTAAGGATAACCGAAAATGGAAGAAAATTAAAACGACAATTTTAATAAATAACAACAACTACGTTTAACAATCAAAATTACAAGCAACATAAGAAACCGAATTACAAATTACACATATAGAAAAAGAACACTTCTTGCATGCTTCACACTCAATAAAACCTCTCACAAGCTTTAATGGAGGAAGATGGAGGAAAATGGACTTTTATTATGAACTAAATAAATCTAATACAAAAATTACACATGAAATTAAGCACCCACTCTTGGTTCTGCTCTGGGCTATTTATAGGCCTGATTCTGAGAGTTTAGCAGTAAAACACAACCCTACACATAATTACAGAAAACACCCCAAAATTGCACCAGGCGATGACACGTGTCAGCCGCGGATCCGCGGCCATAGTGGGGGTTTGGCCGCGGATGCGCGGCTGTTTGGTGGCCAAACCCTATCGGGTTGATTTCTGTGGTCTTGGTCACTTTTTTCCTGATGTTTGAAAACTTTGCACTGCAACAATTTCTCCAGAGGATCTTCAGATTTCTGATCCAAGATTTCTTCATTTCTTTTCTTTTGACTTTTACCTCCTTTGACTTCAAATCTTGAATTTTAGTCACAAATGACGACTATTTTCGTCCCCTCTTCTGAACTGGTACGGGACGGATACTGGAACCCGGCTTTTATCTGTTTGTGACAGATGTTCTGGATTTTGCCGTAACTGTGGAGATTTTGTCGGATTTGTGCTCTCTTGGACTGGAAACCTGTAATCTGTAAACATACAGCAAATACGGATAAAAAGCACCTACCTGTATGCAATGTGATCAAGAATGGGCGGTACAAATATACAAAATTCTGTGATGAACAAATACCCCCAAACTTATCTTTTGCTCGTCCCGAGCAAAAACCATTTTATTCACAAAAATTCCTAACCTCATTTTCGCAGGGAACGCGATTGCACCGAGCATGTGCAACAAGCCGTTAAACTTCTAGGTGTCCCTAGTAGGAGGAGTGTTGTCTCCTGAGGGTTTTCAGCGGATACTACCCACAAAATCCGGTCAAGTTGGTTTCGTAAAATAACTAAGATTCAAACCCTAAAGTTTTGTTTTAGAAAATAATAATTCTATAATCCTAAGTCTAGACCATCGAACCTTTATTTTTCACACCTCGCTTCTTATTTAACTACAGATTTTATATGTCTTTACGTGCAGTGCAAATAGTGTCGTTAAATTCCCGAAAGATCGAATAAAGTCATCATGTCGTACAATAAAGCCCAGATAACAATTTTAAAAGGATCACATAAGTTTTATAAAGAGTTAAGTATTTTTCAAGTTTCGTTTTCCAGTAAGGTTTCAACTTCAGAATTTCTATCTTCCTTAACAGGAAACTAAGTCGTATTCTTCACTCCACCTTTTTCTTGTTTTCATTTCATACACACCTCTGTGAACGTGCAATAGTCTTTACACAGAATAAAACCTTCATATCTCCGTTAAATTTTTTTTTCTAAAAGCCTGTCTTTTATCAAGATTATTCTCACACAAAGAACCGTTAGGAATTTTAACTCGGAGAGAACACTTGCTTGACTTTGTTTTAAAACTGGACTTTCTAGGCTTTTTAGCGAGCTTTGGGCCAATGCACCCAAACCAGTTGGTTTTAGGGCATTAGGTGTAGAAACACCCCAGCGGACTTAATTACTCAAGTTACCTAGGTCCAAAAACAAAAGACAGTTTGGCGTGAAAATCAGATGATTTAATACGAACGGAGATACAACCGGCTGTTCAATTATTATTTTTTTTTGGATAAAAGACGTGTTTAGTGGGTTCGGTGTGTAATCATTCCAATCAAGTTTCAGATGGGTTATTTTTCAGACTTAGCTCCAATTACGGCATCAATAACATTCCTTCATATTCGCTTTACCTCATAAACTATTCTTGACATTACTTATTTCAGAACAAACCTATTTGATCCTCAGAAAATCATTTATCTGTTTAAAAGTTTTTCAACATAAAAGACTTGTCATCTAATTCCCAAAAACTCAAGACACGTGTAGTGTGATGTAAAGACGTATATTAGCTATAGTTAACTTCAAAGGAGAGTTATCTTTCAGGTTTTCAAAATCCAAACATAAGATTTAGTCATTCCTATTTTTTTCAAACAAAAACCGTCGAAATGTTGAATCAGAGTTCTTCCACAAGCTAACTTGACAAAAAAAGTTTTTATAATTTTTAGAAAATTTTCAGTTTTTTATGGATTTTATGGATTTAAATATGCAGATGCAAAATATACATATGAATGCGAAGGTAAGAAATGCGTACTGAGCGTACCCCCAAACTTAAACTGGATAGTGTCCTCACTGTCGGTGCATGAAGAGATCATTTGAAGGGTCAAATTGTCGGTTACCGATACACAAATTTTTATGTGGATTTTTTTTTGTTTTTAAAGAAAAGAAAAAGAATATACACAAATATATACAAAATGGTTTGTACATACCCCCAAACTTATTTGGAACAGTGTCCACTGTTCTTGGCTGGATAACCGAAGTTTGGAGGTAGGCAGAGGAAGATCATTCAGGGTAAACCGGCTCCTGTAAGAACAGGAGCTCCTCTGTTGGGTCGGCGCTAAGGTACGGTTTTAGTCGATGTCCGTTCACTTTGAAAAATGAACCGTCCTTTGGATTCTCCAAATCCACAGCGCCATGCGGATACACATTCCGCACAAAATACGGCCCTTTCCAGCGAGATCCTTTCCAGCGAGATCTGAGCTTTCCTGGATGGAAGTGTAGCCGGGTGTCGTAGAGCAGTACCTGCTGACCAGGTACGAAGGTTTTGCGCACAAGGTGTTTATCATGAAACACCTTCGTTCGATTCTTAACGACAACCGCGTTATCGTAAGCCTCATCCCTAAGCTCGCTTAGTTCGTTCAGTTGCAGCTTCCGATTGCTGCCCGCATCTTCTAAAGACAGATTTAGCTCTTTTATCGCCCAAAATGCGCGATGCTCTATTTCGACAGGAAGGTGGCAAGCTTTTCCGTATACAAGCCGATAGGGAGACATGCCAAGGTTGGTCTTATAAGCGGTTCGGAAGGCCCAAAGGGCATCAGTGAGTTTTAATGACCAATCCTTACGGTTCTTGGAAACCGTCTTCTCCAATATCTGCTTGATCTGCCGATTTGAAACTTCGGCTTGACCACTGGTTTGGGGGTGGTAATGCGTGGATAGCTTATGATTAATGGAATACTTCCGCATCAAGGCTTCGAAAGTCTTATTGCAGAAATGAGTTCCATTGTCGCTAATGATTGCTCGGGGGTGCCCAAAACGGGAGAAAATGTTTTCTTTAAGGAACCTAACGACAACTTTGTTGTCGTTAGTCCGGCTGGGCACAGCCTCGACCCATTTAGAGACGTAATCAACAGCTAGAAGGATGTACAAGTTCCCGAAAAAGCTGGGAAACGGCCCCATGAAATCTATCCCCCAAACATCGAAAATCTCCACAACCAAGATTGGTTGGAGCGGCATCTCGTTCCTCCGGGATATCCGGCCCATGTGTTGGCACCGGGAGCAAGTCTTGCAATAGTCATGAGCGTCTTTGAAGAGTTGTGGCCAGTAGAAACCACATTGCAAGATCTTCTCAGCTGTCTTTCTGGGGCCAAAATGCCCGCCACATGCTTGGTCGTGGCAAAACGACAGCACACTCTTGAATTCATTGTCAGGAACACACCGACGAATAATCTGGTCAGGACAGTATTTGAACAGATAGGGTTCGTCCCAGTAAAAGTGTTTTACTTGGGATAAGAAGCGAAGTCTGTCCTGACTTGACCATTCAGTAGGTAGTAATCCTGTGGCCAAATAGTTCACAATATCTGCGAACCAGGGTTCGCAAGATACCGTCAAGTGCTGTTCATCCGGGAAAACGTCATTGATCGGGATTTGAAGCGACGGCGAAGAAGGAAGTCGTGAGAGATGGTCGGCAACTACGTTTTCACATCCTCGTTTGTCCTTAATGATAAGATCAAACTCTTGAAGCAAGAGGATCCAACGTATAAGCCGAGATTTGGCATCTTTCTTTGCAAAAAGATGGCGCAGAGCAGAATGGTCAGTGTAGACAATGACTGGAGAGCCGATGAGGTAGGGCCTGAACTTTTCTAAAGCAAATACAACAGCCAAGAATTCCTTCTCAGTTGTTGTATAATTGAGTTGGGCGTTGTTCAGGGTTCGGCTCGCATAATAGATAACGTGCGGCATCTTGTCGATGTGTTGTCCAAGGACAGCACCAATGGCAAAGTCGGATGCATCGCACATAATCTCAAATGGGTGCGTCCAGTCAGGAGAAGAAAGAGCGGGAGCAGAAGTGAGTGAGCTTTTCAATGACTCGAACGCAGTCATACAGCTCGAGTTGAAGTCGAATGGCGTGTCCTTGGCCAGTAGAAGAGTCAAGGGCCTAGCAATCTTGCTAAAGTCCTTGATAAACCGTCTATAGAAACCGGCGTGGCCAAGGAAGGCTCGGATGTCTCTGACGCAACTGGGAGGAGGAAGATTGGAAATGACCTCAATCTTTGCTTTGTCAACCTCTATGCCATTTTGCGAAATGATATGTCCTAAGACAATACCTTCTCGCACCATGAAGTGGCATTTCTCCCAATTCAAAGTGAGGTTCTTGTCCTTACATCGGGTAAGAACAGCGTCAAGATGCAGCAAACACTCGTCAAAGGAGTCGCCGAAGATGGAGAAATCATCCATGAAGATCTCCAGAAATTTTTCCACCATGTCTGAAAAGATTCCCATCATACACCGCTGGAAGGTAGCGGGCGCATTGCATAACCCAAAGGGCATGCGACGATATGCAAACGTGCCGAAAGGACAAGTGAAAGTGGTCTTGTCCTGGTCTTTTTCGGCGATGGGAATTTGATTATAGCCAGAGTAGCCATCAAGAAAGCAGTAGTACTCATGTCCGGCCAATCGTTCAAGCATCTGGTCAATGAAAGGTAGCGGAAAGTGGTCTTTCCGTGTTGCGGCGTTGAGTTTTCTGTAATCGATGCATACTCGCCACCCAGTTTGGGTGCGAGTAGGGATTAACTCGTTTGCCTCGTTGGTTATGACCGTGATACCTGATTTCTTGGGGACAACGTGAATGGGGCTAACCCACTGGCTATCGGAGATAGGGTAAATGGTACCACTATCCAGACATTTGACGATCTCCTTCTTCACAGCCTCCTTCATGACTGGGTTAAGACGTCTTTGTGGGTCCCGGGCTGGTTTGGCATCATCCATCAGATGAATATGATGCTCAACGATCAGGGGACTAATCCCCTTGATGTCCGCCATGGACCAGCCAAAAGCTTGCCTATTGCTGTGCAAGACCGCAAGAAGGGCTTTCTCTTGCTCGGGAGCTAGAGAAGCCGAGATGATGACAGGGAGGGTCTCGTTATCACCCAAGTAAGCGTACTTGAGGTGAGAAGGCAAAGGCTTGAGTTAGAGTGCTAGAGGTGAAACGATTGAAGGCAACGTCGGTGAAAAGGTCTCGAACTCAGAGGACTCCAGAAAAGGTTCAAAATGAGTGTAAGCGACCGAGTTGGATGGTTCCTGTAACTCATCCAGAAATTCGAAAGATTCAAACTCGGGTTCTGCGCGGCTAAGATCGTTCGAGAACGTGAAACACTCGTAGTCGTTGTTGAGCGCAGAAACAGCAGCAGGTTCGAAGAGGAACGCACTAGTGGCGTCAAGGTTATCGTTATCAAACAGAAACTCCTCGAATTCACACTCTTCTGAGGTGATCTCCTGGATCGAGCAGACGTCCAGTATATGAGCATTAGGTTCAGAGGGCTGATTCCCCAACCTAAAAATGTTGAGTTCAATTGTCATATTTCCAAAAGATAAGTTCATAGAACCATTGCGACAATTGATCACAGCATTTGAGGTTGCGAGGAATGGGCGACCGAGTATCACAGGAATTTGATTCCTGGGGTTAGCTACAGGTTGTGTGTCTAATACAATGAAGTCAACGGGGAAGATGAAGTCCCCGACTTTGATTAACACATCCTCTAGCTCACCCCTTGGATGGGTGATCGATCGGTCGGCCATTTGGAGAGTGCAGTGCGTAGGTTTCAGCTCTCCTATGCCTAATTGCACGTATACTGAGTACGGAAGCAGGTTAACACTGGCACCAAGATCTAATAGTGCGCGGTTGATGTTCTTATCCCCAATGGTAATAGAAATAGTAGGACAGCCAGGGTCCTTCCGTTTTTGTGGTAAAGATTGGGTAAGGGCATCACTCACAGCACTAGCCAAGAAAACTTTCTTTGGTACCTGAGACTTCCTCTTTTTCGTGCACAAGTCCTTTAAGATTTTTGCGTAGGATGGAACTTGTTGGACGGCATCTAAAAGAGGAATGTTAATGTTAACCTGCTTAAATAACTCCAGAATCTTCTCCATTTGAGGATTTTGTTTATTAGACCTTAACCGGTTTGGAAATGGGACGTTTTGAAAATTGGTTGAGTCTAAAGCTGGAGGAGGAGATTGTGGAGTTAGAACTGATCCCAGAATAGGTGTTTTCGTGGAGTGAGAAGTGGGTCCATTCAAAGCAGAAGAAGAGGAAGAAGAGCCTTGTGAAGAACGGAGAATTGGCTCAGAAGATGATGAAGTAGGAGAAGAAGAAGAAGAAGCGGCCGGGGTGTCATCGTTGCTCTGTGTGCCAATGTTGTTTTGCAGAATCCTTCCTGATCTCAATGTGGTCACGACACTCACATTATGGTTCTGTTGTTCAAGAGCAACATGTGCATTATGTGGGTGGCCGGGATTTGGAAGTGGCTGGGACGGGAGCTTCCCCTTCTCTCGCTCGCTTAAGGCAGCATTCAGCTGTGCAATCTGGGCCTCGATGGTCTTGATGCTTTGCCCGTGAGCGGCAGTGTGTTGCACTAAGGACTGAATGGAAGACTGGATGTTTGCGGTGGATTATGTCGATTGTTTAACAAACGCCTCCAGACTTCGTTCGAGCGAGGAAACCTTATCGTTGTTTGACGGAACAAAATTGTTTGGTGGAAAAGAATTGTTGGGTGCAAAGTTGTTCGTCTGATTTTGGAAAGGTTGGGGTTGGAAGGGCTGCTGAAATTGATGTTGAGTTTGTTGTTGCGCTTGTTGCTGCGGCGGAGGGGGCCTCTGGAAATTGTTGCCCTGGAATTGATTCTGATTCTGATTCCAGGCGAAATTGGGATGGTTCCTCCAGCCGGGATTGTACGTGGAAGAGTATGGATCATTCCTCGGTCTTTGCTGAAATGCAGCATTAACCTGATCCTGTCCCTGAGATGGTGGATTGTAAGGACACTCTTCGGTTAAATGAGAGGGATCGGAACAACAAGCGCAGATGGTACGAAGGGGAAGAATAGGGCTAGGAGCAGGAGAAGAAAATTTGCTCTCTATCGCTTCAAGCTTTCTCGTTATTGCAGCCATTTCAGCTTTCATCGCAATAGAGACGTCAAGTTGGTGAATCCCTACCCTAGACTGACCGGTAGAAGTGGATGTAGAGGAAGATGAAGAAGTCGGTCTGGTGCTCTCCCACTGTAGCGTTTGCTCCGCAAGGTCGTCGAAAAACTGCCCAGCTTCCTCGTCAGATTTCGATAGGAAGTGGCCCTGACAAATGGTTTCCAACAACTGTTTGGTTGCTGGGTTCAGGCCCTCATATAAGGTTCGGAAAAGTTGCCATCTTTCTATACCATGGTGAGGACACTGAACAAGAAGGTCTTTGTACCGGTCAAAGCACTTCCAGAAGGGTTCAGAAGGAAGCTGGGAGAATTGATTGATTTCATTGCGAATCCTTACGGTTTTATGATTTGGATAGAACTTTTTGAGAAACGCTTTAACAAACTCGTCCCAACTGGTTATGGAGTGGGAAGCGGTGCTATACAGCCATTTTTCCGCAAGATCGCATAGAGTGAATGGAATGACTCGTAGACGTATAGCATCGTCCGACAGTTGGGTGGTTTTCATCATGGCACACACGTTTTGAAATTTATTAATGAAGATATAGGCATCTTCAGATTCAAGCCCGTGGAATCGTGGAAGCATGTTGATGAAGTGGGGCTTAATTTCAAAATTATCCCCATTGGCCGGTGGAAGAGAAAGGCAGGTGGGGAGTGCAGAACGGGTTGGATAGAAACGATCCTGGAGCGCAATTCGCTGCGGCGCTACAACAGGCGGAGGTGGTGTGTTATTGGTCTCCATAGGAGGTGGAGCCAATCCAGGGGTAGTCAAAGGGATGTTCGGATTAAATCCTGACATCGCGGAAGAAGAGGTTGGTGATGGAGTATCGACTTCTGAGTCGATCGCGCAGTCGGTGGCGACTAACGAAACGCGGACTAGGCGGGCGCTAGTGTCCCGAGTCCAAGCGGACATATACTAAACGAGTTTAGTATAGTCAAAGCGAAGAAGGTGAGGGTAAGAAAACGTCAATGAGAAAGGCAATGGGTGGTGGAGTAAAAAAAAAAAATGGAATGTGGCGACAAAGGGCAAGTTTTTATAAAAGTTTTTGATTTTTTTCCTTTTTTTTTTTAGAAAGAGCTTACAGAGATATGTACAGATTTACGGCTTTAAGCAATCACAAACAAGATATGCACAATCACTTCTAGATCTAGGGTCACCTAGGTCTGCTAGACCTGCTCCAAAACTTGATTGTCGAAGCAAAACTGTGTAGAGAAACAGGCTCAAGATACATTGATCAAGAGGCCAGGTAAGTGCAGAGATAAGGGGAGGTTTTCCAACGCTTTCGCGAAGTTCCTTAATTATGTAACCCTTTCTCTTTTGGCGGTTGCGCCGTTAACACTTTCCTAGACACCCCTTAAACAATATACCGTTAAGCGAGGTTCTAAACACGGTTTAACTTCTCCTAATGAGCGCGAATTCCTTAGGGCTGAGTCTATTATTTTTTAATTAACAATGGTCAGTGCATATGCTTTTTGTGATTTTTAGGGTCCTGGGAAGGGTGATGAAATCCCCACCCAATCTGAATTGGTTTCAAGTCCCTTAAAGTCCGTATTAATGAATGCAAAGTGGTAACAAATCAACTGCAAACAATTTTTTTTAATTTTTTTTTAAGCGTGGCGCAAAGAATCCTGCACAAGAACAGTTTATTGGAAGGGGGAAAGAATTCGTGCAAAGAATGCTGCAGAAAACACAGTTCAGTGGAGTTCAGAGGAGTTGAGAAGAGGGTTGGGATACTCACAGAGGATTTTTGGTTTTCGCCTTGATCCGCCGCGGTGTAGCCGCGAGATATGGGTCTAACTCCCCACGACTTTGGCACTGATCTTGATGTTCTCCTTTTCCTGCACTCTTGCACAAAGAATAACAAGATGATTTTGTACAGTATATTTTTTTGTTTTGTTTTTGGTTATATTTATATTCACAAATTAACCCGAAATTACAAAAAGAAATAAACTACCGTCTCCCCGGCAACGGCGCCATTTGATTGACAGAGTTTCTGCGTGTTCTAGTTTAATTACCGCAATCAGGACGGTTTCGCTTTGCAGCTAGCCGGATGAGTACGGGTCGATCCACAGAGAGATGGGAGTCTTTTTCTTAATGTTTTGACGAGTTAAGTCCAAATATGTTTGGGTTTGTTTGAGACTAGCTAATTGAAAATGAATGATAAGAGAACTTGTTAAGGGTAGGATTTGGTTGGTTTGAGTTAGGAGGATCGCTCACTTGATTCTTTTGCCACTTCTTAATATCGATGTTACGGTAATCGGCAACAACGGGGATTAGTACGACTAAGAGAAAACTTGCGAGTATAAGCTAAGCTTTCCAACACTTCGTTTCCTCTTTTTGGTCCTTGTCCGTCCGTTCTTGGCTCTTAGCCGCAACCTCAAGTTGATTCAACCACAACCGGTCTCACTAGGGTATCACCGCTATTATGAAGAATAGGGTGCCGTAGGGAGCGGATTGTGGATTAATTAACAAGAGTTCAAATCAAGATATATGTAAAAGAGAAAAGTGAGGGAGGTTTCCGTCTTTCAAACTTTCCGTTTCCTACCCTAACAAGTGAGAAATTACTCACCCATTAGAAATGTTAGATTAAATAAAACAAAGAAAGAGGGTAATAAGAATTGAGGTAGAAAATCACAACTAGCTATTCGGGACCTCACTTAGGCAAGGATCACACTAAGCATCATGGTTGTAAGGATAACCGAAAATGGAAGAAAATTAAAACGACAATTTTAATAAATAACAACAACTACGTTTAACAATCAAAATTACAAGCAACATAAGAAACCGAATTACAAATTACACATATAGAAAAAGAACACTTCTTGCATGCTTCACACTCAATAAAACCTCTCACAAGCTTTAATGGAGGAAGATGGAGGAAAATGGACTTTTATTATGAACTAAATAAATCTAATACAAAAATTACACATGAAATTAAGCACCCACTCTTGGTTCTGCTCTGGGCTATTTATAGGCCTGATTCTGAGAGTTTAGCAGTAAAACACAACCCTACACATAATTACAGAAAACACCCCAAAATTGCACCAGGCGATGACACGTGTCAGCCGCGGATCTGCGGCCATAGTGGGGGTTTGGCCGCGGATGCGCGGCTGTTTGGTGGCCAAACCCTGTCGGGTTGATTTCTGTGGTCTTGGTCACTTTTTTCCTGATGTTTGAAAACTTTGCACTGCAACAATTTCTCCAGAGGATCTTCAGATTTCTGATCCAAGATTTCTTCATTTCTTTTCTTTTGACTTTTACCTCCTTTGACTTCAAATCTTGAATTTTAGTCACAAATGACGACTATTTTCGTCCCCTCTTCTGAACTGGTACGGGACGGATACTGGAACCCGGCTTTTATCTGTTTGTGACAGATGTTCTGGATTTTGCCGTAACTGTGGAGATTTTGTCGGATTTGTGCTCTCTTGGACTGGAAACCTGTAATCTGTAAACATACAGCAAATACGGATAAAAAGCACCTACCTGTATGCAATGTGATCAAGAATGGGCGGTACAAATATACAAAATTCTGTGATGAACAACAACCTCAACACAAATCTCATCGACTCATCTCAAACCCAAATATCATCCTCAAATCCGTATGCGAACACATAGTCCCATACCCATGTGAACACATAACTATATATTTCCGAATAAGCACAAATGAAAGGAGAAAGTATGCAAGTATGGGTGGTTGTGTGCATGTGTGGTGCGACCACTACTCTAGGGTTTCGCGACACTAAATCATCCAAGAACACCAAATATCCATATTATCATCAATAGACTCAAACAAAATATAATCAATATATATATGTGTGTATACGTATTCGTATACATCACCACGAACTGCGGGGGTGCTATACGCCATCCACCCGACTTCTCCCCGTAGATATAAATCTACTCACCTGGTCCTCGCTCGCCGGTGCCGACGTCGCCACGCGCTTGCTTGTCGTCTCGAAGTCCACATATCATAACGCACCGTATCGCATTAAAATCCGACTCATGATCAAAACGACACACGATACCCACATATGTCAAAACTTATGGTTGCTTTCACAAAAACCCAAAATTCACTTTAAAAGCCATTTTTCCGAAAATCTAGCAAGCACAAATTACCCGTTTTAGTACAAAACTCGACGTTTGAACAAATTTAATGGCCATAATACTTATTAAACAACTTAAATAAGTCATAAAAACCATTTCCATTATTTAATCTCATTAAATTTCTTTAGCCCCAAAATTCTAGTTTACAATATACCCAAATTTTAACAATTTTATAGCAAAAATACACAAACAACAATTTAGCTAGGATTTTCATGAACTAAAGACATTAAACCACACTTAATAATGTTAATGAAGTCAAGAACCTAATTACATTTTTCTCTTAATCAAATTCAAGGTTTACAAAAACCTAGTTTGCAATTTAAGCAAGTTGGACAAATTACATATAACAAGTGCAATTTAATCAACCAAACTAGGTTTTACATACATTAAGATGTTAAACTAAACCTTGCATCCCTAATGATATGATAAAAACTCTAATTGAAATCACAAACCGTTACTATATTTTTCAAAACCTTCAATTAATCCCAAACTATTAACTAATTATGCTAGATTTAAAGTATTCAAACAACAATTAGACATAAGGTTAGGAATTTACCCCCACAATCATCTTGAAATCTAGCATAAATCTAGCCTCCCAAACATGCTTCCCTTCACCAAGATCCATACTAGAATGGTCAAGTAAAAATGGGTAGGGATTTTAGATTTTGATTTTGTGGAATTTTTGAAGCATTTTGGATGATTTTTTGATGGAATTTTGAAGAGAAAAGAGAAGAAGAAATGGAGGGGGGGCTGCTGCTGCTGGTTTCAGCAGAAGAAGAGGGGGAAAAAGGTGAGGGGATGATTCCAAAAGATCCAAGTCAAAGCCCCTCCCAATTACCATAATACCCCCGCCTACTTTACTATATATAAAAACCTTATTTTAACCCATTTCTCACATGATTTAAGGTCAAAAAGAGGGAAATAAAATTCTTGGGCTGCAACAATAGTGTGGGGCCGGCCAAGGGGAGTGAGGGTGAGTGTGAGAGACTTTACAAAAGAATTCTATGCAAAAAGACCCCCCACAATACCATATTTGCAAGTTTTAGTTCAAAATAACTATATTTTTGTTTTCCATAAAATAAATCAATTAAAACTTGAAATAAAATACTAAAAAATTATATTACAACTAGATTTAAATTAACATGATTTTAAAGATTAAAATTAGCCCATTTAAATTTGTATTTATCGCTAATTTAATGTATTTTCTTACCGGCTTAAAATAATATTAAAATAATTAATTTCGGAAAAATTTTCGGAAAATTTGAAATTTTAGCAGTGGCTCAATAAACACCAAATACTAGCAATTACATAGCTAGAATATGTATATTTAATTTTATAATAAAGATATTTGCATTTTGACTTTTTACAGAAAACCCCCTTATTTTACCGTTTTTTCGAAATTTTACCGAAACGATTTTCAAAACGTTACATTTCAGTAGCGGCTCTGTGAAACCCGGGGATCCCAGATATTTGTAATGTTCTGTGATGCTGGTTATATTTCTGTGATGTTGCATTTTATCACGCCTTGAGCGAATATTATATATTGATATATATACTAGTAGATGTTGTATATGTTTTGCATCCGCGCTAGTCCAATCCCCGCTCTGTCGTTAGTAAAGTAACCTAACGGGTGATGACGGGACCCAGTGGCGAATGCGGATGGCATATACGTACATCATTATTTTCGTTCTTTTGTGGTGTGATCAATTGATGGGACTGCGTTGATTCGGATCAATGCAACCTAAACAAACCTATTCTGATGTTGTTGGAACATTTTTTAAAAAGCTGTTATTGCAAGGGCGTTCTCTTTTGTTTTGCACAGTGGTATTCGGTTATGAATATCCAGCACCTCAGTCGACGAGGCAAGAGCCGAGATCCCTTCACCGGGAGTGACCCCTTGGACAGAAGTTTGCGTCAGGGCAATAACTTCACTATAGTCGATTACTTTTACTTTGCATCGTGGTTTTCAGTTGGAATATCCTGCACCTCATTCTACGGGGAAAGAGCCGAGATCCCTTCACCGGGAGTGACCTCTTTAGCAAAGATTTTCGCCACTATATTTTTATAGAAGCTATCCGGTTCCTTCAACGATATCAAGTTCATTACGTTAAAGGTTTTTCGCCAGAAACCATTCGTAGCCCTCTGTCGTTTCAGACAGGTAGCACGTAGTATTCATGCTATGTTTGTTGACCTTCGTCAAGGCATAGTGTATGGTAGCTGCTTGTTATCTTTCTGCTGCATAGATAGATGCGTTGGTTTGGGACAGTCGTATAGCCTTGTTAACCTTCGTCAAGGGCTTGTACGGGTGGGTTCAAATTAATCTGGACAATGACGGGTAGAACTTGACATGTGACTTATGATTTGTTGACCTTCGTCAAGGTCATAAGAGTATGGGGCAAAAATCACATCGGGAGTTTCTAAAGAAACTGAAACTTGCCAGATATGCGCAGACCTTCTGGAGTATGATAACGTGAGCGGATTCCGTCACGTTATCATGCGATGATAGTTGGATCCCGATTCCCACTGATGAGTTGGTTTACTCCTCGGGTGACCCCGACTAATTCTGCTTTCAGGTTTGGAGAAGAATTTGAGGTTACAGTGGGAGGTTTCCTGATTAGATAAAGTGATAACCATTCTGATCTAGGTTAGAGTGCACGCTGAGTGTTTCTTTTCTCTCTCTCTTTGGCAGCGACCATTGACCCGACCCTAGACTATGACTCAGTGACCAAAATTAATCGAACCTTCTTAAACACTGGCTTTTGGATTGTCAGAGTTGTAAACCTCATTGCCACTCCTACTTTTACCCTTTTCTCCAGGACACCCCGTATTACTATGAACATCCACTTCCATTGGACAAAACCATCGTATGGTTATATATGAACTCGAAGGAATTTATTCAAGGATGGTTTCCGGTTCTGGAGAAAACGAATAGGACTATTCAGTTGTCTTTTCCTTTTACCTTCTCTCAGGTTTCGAGTGCTCCTTGGTTTAGGAGATAGTACACCTATTACACAAATTGGATAGTCTTCTTCCAAACCTTAGGCTGGTGCCGAACGGTAGGGAATGAAGAAAACCAATTAGCATAACGATGGTGTACAGAAGGTATTAAGTTAAGACAAAGAAAGGGATTAGTAAGAGGGCAAAGTAAATTGCGACTGCTATTCACGACCAAACCAAATATTTCTTCGCCAATCCTAAATCACCTTTGTATTTCTCCAGGACACTCCGTATCACTACGAAGATCCACAGTTTATTGGATATTCCATCGTATGGTTATATACGAACTCGAAAAGAACTTGTTCCAGTTCGGGGATGGATTCTGGTTCAGGAGAAATAGGAATAAAGTTTATTCAGGTGTCTTTTATCTTCACCTTCTCTCACATTGCGAGTGCTCCTAGGATTAGGACAGTACACCCATTATGCTTATTGGATAGTCTTCTTCCAAACCATAGGCTGGTGCCGAATGGTAGGGAAGGAAGAAAACTATTTGGCCTAAAGGGGTGTGCAGAAGGTAACGACTAAAGACATATAAAGGGATTTGGAGAGATGGCAAAGAATTATACGGTTATAGTTGTGAATCTTGATAATGGAAGAGGCATTACTAGGAATACCAGTATACCCCACCGAAACATTTCAATGTTTCAGTTTCACCGTGTACTGTTAAAAGAAAACAGATTTCCCAATTAGACACTTGCTCCAAGGTATGTATTTACCAGGTATGATTCTCACATCTGTATGGTTTTACAGATGATGAGTGGGAGTAAGTTATTGGGAATTACGTGATTATCCTCATTATATCGGAATTCGTTGTAATTGGTGATATTTAAGGAAATTGCCTGGGCTGTTTGCCGGTCGGCAAATATTTGGTTTTGAATATCCGTTGTTGTGCACCAATTTCAAATTGATATATCTGTACGTCTATTTTAGTAGAGTGAGATATACCCTTTTGAAATTATGTCTATGGCGTTTACCTATATCAGTGGATGGTTAGGTAAGGAGTATTAAACAGCGGTGTAATTCTTCTTAACCATAAGTACAGTTTTCAACCTACGACACACAGTGAATGGGTCACTAGACTCAAGGGACTTATACAGAGTATTGTACATTGTCCAGTGTCCATCTGGACAGGGGGGTTGGTACTCGTACTATATTCTGTTTATTTGTGACTTCTTTATTTCTTAGACATGTGTTTCGTAGAAATGCAAGGTCTAAGTTTGAGAAGCTATAGGTATATGAATAAAGTCGAGAACCAGGTATTGCAAGTATCAGGATTCTTCAAGATGATCGAGGATGTAGATACTTGTGTATGGTATTCAGTTAATAAGAGAACTTGCTTCTCTTTCAGGTTACTCATAATTGGAAGCATTCCTAAGTTGAGTAACGCTAATCGGCCTCCTTCCATTTAGTTGACATGCACTGGAGACAGCTGCATGATTTGAATCTGGTTCAATTAAATCAGTGCCTCTGTTTCTATATTGGATATAGAACAGTTCATATCTTGACATTGTTAAGGTACGGGGAGTTTTCCGGCTTATGCTTAAAACCAGACTTCGGATAACTCAAAACACGTTTCTGTAATGGCTGTTTGTGGGTTGACCCGGGCTATGACGAGGGTTGACTTTCTACCATTTGGAAGATCAATAGTGATATTGTTCTAGACTCGCCACAGTTTTAACAAAAATGGATTTTTTTAGAAAACAGTAGTGAGGTGGCTTATGTCTATTTATAGACTAAAGCAGATATAGCGGAGATAGATCATCTATTTCTGATGTGACAGTCATAGGTTTGACTTCATCAGAATAGGGGATGGATATGTTAAGAAGGTAGTAGGGTGTGATGTCCTGGTATTTGGATGACATACACAGAATAGGAAGTCAGATTCCTATACTACGATCGGTTACACTTTGGTTGTCACACAGTGGTTTCTCCACATGGGACTTGGATATTATATCAGACATTCTGGTTACTAGATCTATGGTTTTAGATCTAGATTTGGGTAGTATCCCAATCTGGCTACTTAGACATCATTCTATGAGTATTTAGAATGGACGACACCTGGCACGGTAGTATACCAGCAGGTGATGGAGTCACCCTCTCTAAAGTTGTCTTACAGACTAAAGGGGAGAGGGATGTGCATGATTGGCAGATCACTTGCTTATGCAATTGAGTCAATCATGAGATGTCAAGTACCACACCAGATGTTGTTTTTGCAGTAGATGCAGTAAGTTGATATTGATCCAATCCTGGAGAAACATTCGGAAGCAGTTTAAGAACATAAGTGGATGTTCTAGGGAAATGATAACGGCATCCTCCTTCGGGAGACAGTTATCATTCCAGGCTTCCAAGGTGACCTGGATGACAGAGAGGTTGTCAGAGTTATAGTTTTCCCTCTGACAAAGGGCAGTATTTTGGACAGGTGGTCCAGGTGGATACTGAGGGAAGGATGGCGCAGGATACTGATTAAGTTCAGTTGACGATACAGTCTAAGAAGTTTGGATTTGGAGTTCATTTATGAGCTAGGTCCCATCAGACATTCAATCATATTCTAAGACAGGTATTGCTCATTTCGGGAGATGGCTTTCTCCGCGAACTTGAGATAAAGAGAGACATAGAAAGAAACATCACAGCGGATCCACTCACTGAGGCTATTCCTCGAACGCAATACTTTCGCAAACGAGCTTTGTGAGACTGACTAGTAGATGAGTTGGGTGTTCGGTATCACACGGGCTGTGAGTATGCGACATCGCAATAATTAGCCTTGAGTACAAGTGGGAGATTGTTGGAGATAGTGCCCTCAGAGTCAATTATTGGATCACAGGCACGTGATTGCAATGATTGAGGGAGGACCTATGCCGGTAGGACAGTCTTACTAAAGATGATAGTATGCTATCTGGTTTATCTTTATCATCTTGTACTGCTTTAGGTGACCTTACAGGTCACTATTGCACGTTGATAGAGCCCCTAGGATTCTTGTTTGACTACCAGCAGTATGAGGGCGATCATATACGTGGGAGCTGGGGTCTATAAGCACATCCTTAAAAGGTCCCTAGTGGTGGGAGTTTCGAGACAGGGCATCGATACTCTAGAGTAGACTAGTGTATACAATCGAGACCTCGACGAGGGGCAGTGGCCGGTCTCACAAGCCACTGGTGTCAGTTGGTTCACCTAAGATGTATGCAGGTGCTCATTGGGTTATGAGTACACTGGACATGACTCGCCGGGAACCTTCTAGTTGGTATTATACCTGACGTCAGATAGCAGTTCCCTGGTGACATGTGTACAGATTAGTTCATCGACCTGAGATCGTCATTTGTCTCGTGTGAGTTTCCACTGTACTTTGATTACTACTCTACCACGCTCAAAGGAGACGTGCAAACAGGTTTTAGTTGGGTACAGTCCCGAGCCACATGGAGGCAGTGAGCTGATCTGCAGGGGTTCGTCTCTCCCGGTATTGGGGGTGAGGTCGCACTGTGTCTAGGAGAGCCAGTACATGAAAAGTCCTTGGCTAAGGCAGGAGATTTACTGGTAGGTATTCCAGTTGTATCTCAGGGTGTTCTGGGCTGCACTCCGACACGACTTGTACCGCTTTTGGGGGTCTGACTTTTACCAACCCCCTAGGTCCGCCATGCGATGCTCATAGACGAACGGACCAGACAATACGGATATTGTCACTGACAGGCTCAGTAGGGTGTCAGGATGAGTTCGCTCATCGACGTCCCTTTTGGTCAATACCTGGTAGCCCGTTACGTATAGGCTAATACCTATGATGTGCTAGTGGTTAAATCCACAACCAAAGTATTGACGAGTTTTTAGAGTCCCCCACAGACCAGTTTCTCAAGTTTCGGGCGAAACGCTGTAGAGGCCGTATGGAGATATGGCAGGGTTCAATCTGATACGTGCGGTATTGCACGGATCGTGATCGGACGGATTTTACTAGCGAGCTTTGGTTTAAACCGGATCCTAGTATTGTACAGTGTAGATTTTGTCTCTTTGCATTTGTATTCAGTGGGAATACAAATGCGGGTATGTATATACAGTCGCGGGGGTTTCCTGTAATTTATTACGGCATCAGTTTTCTGAAGTTGCCAGTTTGCATTCCGTTCCGGCCAGTTTTCCTTTGTTCCTTCCCGGCCGGACTTTTCCGATGGAGGGGGTTATTTGCAGTTGTGCAAATTATCTTTGTGGAGGGTGTTGTTTGCATTTGTGGCTTCATGATGGCATCTTTTCTTTTCATGCATCATTACATGAATTAATGAGAAGAGATTGATTTGTTTATGGATGTGAGGCTTGCTTTTGGGGGTGTGGTCACCATTCTACTTTTCCTACACTCACCTCCCTTCTTGTTGATTCCATGACACTCCCATTTTGAGAGAGGGGCCGGCCACATTTAGAGAGGGGGAGGGTTTCATTTTTGAGTGGTGATTTCTTGATCTCATTTCATTATTCCTTGCTAGAAAAATGATAGCACCATTTCCCTCCAAAGTTCATTCTTTCTTCACCTCCATCAATGGCAACTTCAACCCCCTAGAGACAATGGATTCTACACTTGTCTACAGCAAACCTTGGACGCGTCGGCTAGCCAACTTCATGCCCGAGTTGCCTCGGTCCAGAGGTGGGAGCCCGTAAAAGAACCCGGCGTTGTGGTGCCCGTTTCGACGAGGAGGCGACGACCGGAGATTCCGCGAGGAGCTCGGAGTGGAGACGAAGACCGAAGGACACGGATCACTTGGTATATCTCTCTACCCATCTTTTAGTTTGCTAGTAGCTAGGTTAATGGCCCGATCCGGGTTGATAGTGCGCGGTGGTGCCGGTTTGCAAGTTTCGCAAAGTTTTTCGTTTCCGCATTTCCGGCGTCGGAGGGCACCGCCGTGCACTTTCATTGGTATCAGAGCCACGCCATTAACCTAGTCTAGCTTGCTCTAATGTGTTTACAAGTTCGATCGAACAAATTTCCGAAAACCCGATTTCAAGTGCACAAGTTTCTGTCGAAATTTTTTTGGGCTTTAAAAATTTTTCAGGTTGTTGCAGAATAACATGCAGGGAATTCTAAGACTTCTGCAAAAATTTGGTGACATGAATCCACTGTTCCACTGCGGAACCGCGGCCAAACCCATGCATTGGCCGCGGTTCCGCGGCCATAATAAGTCCTTGTTGCACCAATTTTTTTCAGTGGGTCTTAGACTGTGAAATGGGGTTTTTGGAACATTCTTTTTGGGCCCAGATTTTCTGTGAGTGCTACAGTAGTGCTTGGGGCCCACTTGGGTATATTTGATCGATCGAAAATTTTAAACATGTTAGTTCACAGTATTTACATTATATCTGCGACCGTGAATGTCATTTGATCGGTAAATCCTGTCTAACTGTTATAGCCCTTTTAGACGGATTTGCGAACGTGACATTCACGTTGATGTTCTGTGTTGTGCTGTGATGTTGCGGATTGGTCGTGGGGGATAGCCTGGATGCAATGTTAGCACAGTTTTGTTTTATATGTACATTTGATATTGCGGGGCGAGCGTCCGACATGTGGACTGCCGTCACTGCCTGTTTGTATATTATTGTTTTGGGGCACGGCCAGGTTGAGGTCGATGTACCCGTTGTATGTATATTTTACTTTCTGTACTAGGATTGCCCCACGGAGGGGTGCACGGATAGCCGGGTTCTAGAAGGCAACGGGCCCGCATCTCATGGCATTGAGACGGAGGGGGCTTCACTCTAGAATTGGCGGGCTATTCGCCGCACTCGTAGGGGGTACAGGTTGACCCAGGAGGGGTGCCCAAGTTACCGGATTCCGTGAAGTGCTGGGTGGTCCATTCACGTTGCTGAAGGGGGATGCCTCGCTTTAGGTTTTGGCGGGTAACTTGCCGCGCCTGTAGGGGTCTAGGATTTCATTGCACAGGCTATCCACAGGACCAGGGGAACGTCAGGTTTCAGTAGCGGCTCTGTGAAACTCGGGGATCCCAGATATCAGTATTGTTCTGTGATACTGGTTACATTTCTGTGATGTTGCATTTTATCACGCCTTGAGCGAATATTATATATTGATATATATACTAGTAGATGTTGTATATGTTTTGCATCCGCGCTAGTCCAATCCCCGCTCTGTCGTTAGTAAAGTAACCTAACGGGTGATGACGGGACCCAGTGGTGAATGCGGATGGCATATACGTACATTATTATTTTCGTTCTTTTGTGGTGTGATCAATTGATGGGACTGCGTTGATTCGGATCAATGCAACCTAAACAAACCTATTCTGATGTTGTTGGAACATTTTTTAAAAAGCTGTTATTGCAAGGGCGTTCTCTTTTGTTTTGCACAGTGGTATTCGGTTATGAATATCCAGCACCTCAGTCGACGAGGCAAGGGCCGAGATCCCTTCACCGGGAGTGACCCCTTGGACAGAAGTTTGCGTCAGGGCAATAACTTCACTATAGTCGATTACTTTTGCTTGGAATATCCTGCACCTCATTCTACGGGGAAAGAGCCGAGATCCCTTCACCGGGAGTGGCCTCTTTAGCAAAGGTTTTCGCCACTATATTTTTATAAAAGCTATCCGGTTCCTTCAACGATATCAAGTTAATTACGTTAAAGGTTTTTCGCCAGAAACCATTCGTAGCCCTCTGTCATTTCAGACGGGTAGCACGTAGTATTCATGCTATGTTTGTTGACCTTCGTCAAGGCATAGTGTATGGTAGCTGCTTGTTATCTTTCTGCTACATAGATAGATGTGTTGGTTTGGGACAGTCGTATAGCCTTGTTGACCTTCGTCAAGGACTTGTACGGGTGGGTTCATATTAACCTGGACAATGACGGGTAGAACTTGACATGTGACTTATGATTTGTTGACCTTCGTCAAGGTCATAAGAGCATGGGGCAAAAATCATATCGGGAGTTTCTAAAGAAACTGAAACTTGCCAGATATGCGCATACCTTCTCGAGTGTGATAACGTGAGCAGATTCCGTCACGTTATCATGCGATGATAGTTGGATCTCGATTCCCACTGATGAGTTGGTTTACTCCTCGGGTGATCCCGACTAATTCTTCTTTCAGGTTTGGAGAAGAATTTGAGGTTACAGTGGGAGGTTTCCTGATTAGATAAAGTGATAACCATTCTGATCTAGGTTAGAGTGCACGCTGAGTGTTTCTTTTCTCTCTCTCTTTGGCAGCGACCATTGACTCGACCCTAGACTATGACTCAGTGACCAAAATTAACCGAACCTTCTTAAACACTGGCTTTTGGATTGTCAGAGTTGCAAACCTCATTGCCACTCCTACTTTTACCCTTTTCTCCAGGACACCCCGTATTACTACGAACATCCACTTCCATTGGACAAAACCATCGTATGGTTATATACGAACTCGAAGGAATTTATTCGAGGATGGTTTCCGGTTCTGGAGAAAACGAATAGGACTATTCAGTTGTCTTTTCCTTTTACCTTCTCTCAGGTTTCGAGTGCTCCTTGGTTTAGGAGATAATACACCTATTACGCAAATTGGATAGTCTTCTTCCAAACCTTAGGCTGGTGCCGAACGGTAGGGAATGAAGAAAACCAATTAGCATAACGATGGTGTACAGAAGGTATTAAGTTAAGACAAAGAAAGGGATTAGTAAGAGGGCAAAGTAAATTGCGACTGCTATTCACGACCAAACTAAATATTTCTTCACCAATCCTAAATCACCTTTGTATTTCTCCAGGACACTTCGTATCACTACGAAGATCCACAGTTTATTGGATATTCCATCGCATGGTTATATACAAACTCGAAAGGAACTTGTTCCAGTTCGGGGATGGATTCTGGTTCAGGAGAAATAGGAATAAAGTTTATTCAGGTGTCTTTTATCTTCATCTTCTCTCGCATTGCGAGTGCTCCTAGGATTAGGACAGTACACCCATTATGCTTATTGGATAGTCTTCTTCCAAACCATAGGCTGGTGCCGAACGGTAGAGAAGGAAGAAAACCATTTGGCCTAAAGGGGTGTGCAGAAGGTAACGACTAAAGACATATAAAGGGATTTGGAGAGATGGCAAAGAATTATATGGTTATAGTTGTGAATCTTGATAATGGAAGATGCATTACTAGGAATACCAGTATACCCCACCGAAACATTTCAATGTTTCAGTTTCACCGTGTACTGTTAAAAGAAAACAGATTTCCCAATTAGACACTTACTCCAAGGTATGTATTAACCAGGTATGATTCTCACATCTGTATGGTTTTACAGATGATGAGTGGGAGTAAGTTATTGGGAATTACGTGATTATCCTCATTATATCGGAATTCGTTGTAATTGGTGATATTTGAGGAAATTGCCTGGGCTGTTTGTCGGTCGGCAAATATTTGGTTTTGAATATCCGTTGTTGTGCACCAATTTCAAATTGATATATCTGTACGTCTATTTTAGTAGAGTGAGATATAACTTTTTGAAATTATGTCTATGGCGTTTACCTATATCAGTGGATGGTTAGGTAAGGAGCATTAAACAGCGGTGTAATTCTTCTTAACCATAAGTACAGTTTTCAACCTACGACACACAATGAATGGGTCACTAGACTCAAGGGACTTATATAGAGTATTGTACATTGTCCAGTGTCCATCTGGACAGAGGGGTTGGTACTCGTACTATATTCTGTTTACTTGTGACTTCTTTATTTCTTAGACATGTGTTTCGTAGAAATGCAAGGTCTAAGTTTGAGAAGCTATAGGTATATGAATAAAGTAGAGAACCAGGTATTGCAAGTATCGGGATTCTTCAAGATGATCGAGGATGTAGATACTTGTGTATGGTATTCAGTTAATAAGAGAACTTGCTTCTCTTTCAGGTTACTCATAATTGGAAGCATTCCTAAGTTGAGTAACGCTGATCGGCCTCCTTCCATTTAGTTGACATGCATTGGAGACAGCTGCATGATTTGAATCTGGTTCAATTAAATCAGTGCCTCTGTTTCTATATTGGATATAGAATAGTTCATATCTTGACATTGTTAAGGTACGGGGAGTTTTCCGGCTTATGCTTAAAACCAGACTTCGGATAACTCAAGGCACGTTTCTGTAATGGCTGTTTGTGGGTTGACCCGGGCTATGACGAGGGTTGGCTTTCTACCATCTGGAAGATCAATAGTGATATTGTTCTAGATTCGCCACAGTTTTAACAAAAATGGATTTTTTCAGAAAACAGTAGTGGGAGTATGGTAGAACTGGAAGTGATTCCAGAACCGCAGACGATTACTGAAGATTTGATAAGAACCTAAAGATTCAATCTGGTTTGACATTCCATTAGCCACTCCGCAGATATGGTGGGTAGCTTCAGGCACCCGAGAGGTACTTCGGTATGCTCAAGATTGAGGTGATGCCACTTACATTCTGGGGATCCAGATCCATCGTGATAGTTCCAAGAGGATATTAGGACTTTCGCAGTCCAGGTACATCGACACCATACTGAAAAGATTCAGTATGGAAGATTTCAAGCGTGGTAATCTACCGGCTTGTCACGGGATCACCCTCTCCAAAGAGATGTCTCCCAAGACTGATTTGGAAAGGGATCGCATGTCTATTATACCCTACGCTTCTGCGGTAGGCTCTATAATGTATGCGATGTTGTGTACCAGGCCAGATGTTGCTTATGCATTGAGTGTGGTAAGCCGGCATCAGTCAAGCCCTGGAGAGAAGCACTGGATAGCGGTAAAGAACATTCTTAAGTACCTGAGAAGGACTAAGGAGATGTTCTTGGTGTATGGTGGAAAAGACCTCAAGATTGAGGCCTTTGCTGACTCCAGCTTCCAGAGTGACAAGGATGATTCCAAGTCCATGTTGGGTTTTGTCTTTACCCTCAATGGAGGGGCGGTGTGTTGGAAGAGTTCCAAACAGGAAACCGTTGTTGACTCGACAATGGAAGCGGAATATATCGCTGCATCTGATGCCGCAAAAGAAGCCGTCTGGATGAGGAAGTTCTTGAAAGAACTTCAGGTGGTTCCGTCCATTGTTGATCCAATACCTTTGTATTGCGACAACAACGGGGCTATAGCTTTAGCGAAGGAACCCAGGTCCCATCAGAAATCCAGACACATCTTGAGGCGGTATCACCTGATCAGGGAGATCGTGGATCGCCAGGAGATCGAGGTTCGGAGGGTTGCTTCAGAAGATAACACTGCAGATCCATTCACGAAGGCCTTGCCCCAGACTCAGTTCGAGCGGCTGATCGAGATGATAGGTCTTCGATACGCCAGTACATGGCCTTAGTGCAAGTGGGAGATTGTTAGTGTATATGCCCTAGAGGCTATTACTGTATCATACTAGTTTGTATATTACTTAATGGAAGCTTGGGATATTCACCATTGTATAGACAATCTTTCTCAAAATAGTAGTATGCTACTTGGTTTGTTTCTACTTCAATGTGTGTACATGTGTTTCTTTTAACATATCGCCTATACACATTAGTGGAGCCCTTAGGATCTTTGCTTAATTACCAGCGTTGTGATGGCAGTCACACTCGTGGGGGCTGGGTAATCCATAAGCACATCCTTATGCAGGTCCCTAGTCGTAGGACTATCGAGACTGGGCATCGATACTCCGGAGTAGACTAGCGTATGCGCTTCTTATCCCAGCAGGGAAGACGGTCTGTCCCATAGCCGTCAGTACGTCGTACTTGAGATAGTATATGGGTGCTCGTTAGGTTACGAGTACACCGGAATGGACTCATCGGGAACTGTTGGTTGGTACTATACCTATCGTCAGTTATCAGTTCCCAGGTGACATGAGTACAGCTTAGTCCGCTGACTTGACACTGTCACTTCGCCTCGAGTGTGTTCCCACTGTACTTTGGTTACTACCCTACCACGGCTCAAAGGAGTCGTGCAAACAGGCAGTAGTTGGGTGCAGTCCCGAAGCAATTGGAGGCAGTGATGGTTAGACAGGATTCGTCTCTCCCGGTATTGGGAGTTGATATCGCGCTGTGTCATGGAGAGCCATTACACATAGTCATCCCTGACCAGGGCAAGCGAGATATACTGGTAGGTTTCCAATGTTATCGCAGGGTGTTCTGGGCTACACTCCGACACGACTTGTACCGCTATTAGGGGACTGACGTTTACCATCCCCTAGGCCCGCCATGCGTGTTAGTTATATGTATGCCCTAGAGGCCATTACTATACATAGGATGTATATTGTAATGGATGCTTGGACATATATAGAGAGGACTTTCTTGCTCGACATGATAATATGCTATCTGGTTGCTCTTTACCTTAACGTGTACATTGATTATCTCTCTGTTATATGTTGGTAAAGCCCTTAGGATGTGTACTTGACTACCCGGACTATGATGCAGATCATACTAGTGGGGACATGGTAGTCCATAAGTACATCCTTCAAGGTCCCTAGTCGTGGGTGTATCGAGACGGGGCATCGATATACCAGAGTAGACTAGCGTATACCTTCTCGACCCATACAGATGGGCGATGGATGATTCCATATCCATTGGTGTTTAACATCAGAGATGATATACGGGTGCTCAGTGGAGACTGGGTACACTGGACGGACTCGCCGAGAACTCCCAGATGGTATTATACCTCACGTCAGATGGCAGTTCTCTGGTGACACTGGTACAGAGTAGTCTGTTGACCCGAGATCGTCATAGAGTCTTGTGTGATTCCCACTGTGCTTTGATTTCCACCTTACCACGTCCAAGAGGGCGTGCAAAATGGTGGTTTTTGGGTACAGTCCCGAATCACATGGAGGCAATGAGCGATAGGAGGGGATTCATCTCTCCCGGTATGGGGAGTTGATGTTGCGCTGTGTTCGATTGGTTATAACCGGAAATCCCTGGCCAGGGTTGCTGAGATTTACTGGTAAGTGTTACCAGTAGTTTCTCGAACTGTTATAGACCTCATATCGACACGACTTATCGAGCTACTGGGGTCTGACGTTTACCACCCCTAGGCGAGATATGCGACATATCAGACGATGAGACCGGACTGTATGGTAAGTGTTACTGGTTGGATTCACAGGAGTGTGTGCGAGCTTACTCGTTGATCTTCTGATCGCTCAATACCCGGGTGGCCGTTACTGTAAGTCCATGCTACCTCTCCCGGTACTTTCGGGAAAGCGGAATTTGGTAAAAAACGATTTTTACGGAGGTGGTAATATGGACCTAAAACCCGGATCTTGGTTAAACATCTATCTAACATCCTAACTATGAGTTTCTAGCTACTCGGTTAGGGGGTTATACCTTGCTTGTCTTGAACTCCTTCGTCTTCAAAGCTCCGATGGTGGTCCGATGGCTTCTTCTCGTCGTCTCCGTACGCCGAAGATAGATCCACCTGAAAGCTCCAACCTTTAGCTCCTTCTTCGTTCTTTGAAGAAACTAGTTCACTTGGTTTGCTAAACCTAGTGAACTAGAATGAGTAGAGAAGAAATAGAATGGGATTTTATCTATGGTTCTTGATTCTCAACTCATGAGACAATAGAACCATAGGATCAAGAGAGGGAGCAAGAGGTTGAGGGTGAGAGCAAAAGGAGAGCTCAAGAACAAGAGAGAGAATGAGCAAGAAAGAATGAGGCTCTCTTTTGACTTTCACCCTCTCATAATCCAAAGTGATCATAACTCATCATATCAAAAAAAGTCTTATGTGATGGTTGAAGCAACCATAACCATATCATTTCATGCACTCATTTTACATAAATGAGCAAGTAAACAAAAGTCTTTGCCATGAAATGATGGCTATGGTTATCATGATGGTCAACTAGTCAAGCCTAGTCAACCGGTCAACAAGTCAACAAAAGTCAACAAGTCAACAAAGTCAACAAGTCAACAAAAGTCAACAAGTCAACAAAGTCAACAACCATATCACCATAATACTTAATTAATATAATAGTTAATCACATATCATATTCTCATTAGGGTTGAGCAAAAAGTCAAATAGTCAACGGTCAACTGTCAACAACCCTAATGAGAATCCGCTGCCTCTGCCTCTGTAAATCCCCGTTTCCTTTTCAATAAAAGTCTCCCATTTTCTGATTCCAGTAGCTTTCCTTCTTTTCTTTCATATTTGGATTGGTTGGTTAAGCAAGATATTTATATTTTTCCCCAAAACCTAAAAGTTAAAACCCAGAAATTAAAACAATTAAAACAATTAAAACCCAAACCAATTAAACTGAAACCTAATATAAAATAAATCTATACAAACAATTATAATCCATCAGCCCACTTCTTGTTACTGTTTTAAATTGATTTTCCCTTCTCGGGCCAGCCACTTCTCCCTCAGCCCACGAGAAACTTGTTTTTAGAGGAAAATGTTTTCCCTCTAACCGAGCTCGGCCCAATTCCCCCACACACCCGACCCGCTTCTTAAAACCTTCCTTCTTCCCCACTTCATTTTCCCGCTCGTTTCCTTCTCCCCACGTCGCCCCACTTCGCGCCGAACTTCCCCACGTCGCCCGCGCCGTTGCCCACGTCCCCGCGACCCCCGACCACGACTCCCTCTAACTCACGCTCTCCAACTCCTCACCTCCAACTCCTCAAAACTCTCTCCAACCCTCAAGTTTTTCCCCCACGAAACCCTACGAACCCACTGCAAAACTTCAGGCCAACCCCCGACGACGACGACGACGAACCTCCTCGACCCCTTTTCTCCATCACCGAGCACCCTAGCCTCCTCTCTCCATCACCCGAGCCCCTACTGAGCCCTCTGCACACAGAAACCCATCACCCGCCGAGCTCGAGTTACCCCTGGCACTCAACGCCGGCGAACTCCCCACCACGACGTCGACACCCCTGCATCCCTAACCTCCTCAGCATCAGCACCATCACCATCACCCAAGTCCCCACTGCACTCTCTCTCTCTCTCTCTCTCTCTCTTTCCAAAGAACCCCCTGCACGTGCACTGTGCACGTCGCCGGAGCGACCGCGGCCGACCACCGTCGACCCCAGCAAGTCCCAAGTGAACCACAGAGCTTCCCTAAGCTTCCAGCGCGCACAAGACGGCTCCGGAAAAGTCCGACGCAAAAATCCGTGTTCGATCGAGGCTCGCGCGAAATTGTTCCGTGGCGTACAACGCGCGTTTGTGACGACGTTGCTTCCCCGTGACCCCGAGTCGTTACCAGGCAAGTGTTTACTTGCTTCATGCTAAATTATTACTGATATGAACCTAAAATAACTAGTTTACGGAATTGCCAAATACTAATGCATAATACGATCAAAGTGTTCGATGCTATTCTTTTATAAAAATAATTGTTTATTTTGACGGAACCCGACATTTTATGTTGGACCTTATAGTGATAAACATAGTGTATGAATATCGCTGGAAAATACGATCGTTCGTAACAAAAATTGATACCCCCAAATATGCCGTTAAAACTAGAAAGTTTCTCGTGCCTGAAAACGGATAAAATCACCATAAATCATATGCATAATGGATTGATGTGTTCTAGGGCTTAAATCGAAGCCGACTTGACGAACTTTAACCCTATGGAAAATCCTAATGATTTATGTTCTGTAATCATGATGATAACTGGGTCGGAACACGACTCTGGACTGCAGTCCAGAGCGTTTCTGATTATTGTTTTCTGTTCAAAGGACCTGCGTTACTGTGTTTCCTGAAATCATACTTCGCGGAACTTTACATTGGATTAGAGATAATTCTGTTAGCTAAGCAAAACAAGTGGTTTCACCCTGATCCATCGCCGTTTGTTATTTTAAAATGTAATTAAAAGGGCAGAACGTATATCTGTCCAGAACAGATTCTAAAATGACACCCTGAGATTAAACTGGTTATAACTTTCAACGTACAGATGTGATTGAGGATCCGTCTATTGCGTTGAATACTTTATCGAAAACCCTAAATTTCATTTAACTGTGACATCACTAAATTCTTAGACCAACTGGGTGCAATTCGTGCCGCGAAATGGACGTTCAGTTCTGAAACTGAATTTCCAGCCGCGAGCACTTAAAACTGAAATAGCTATATCTTGAGAACCGAAACTCCGATTTAACTGAAACAAATTTTGGTGAATTACCGACTGATTGTTCTATGTATCTTACCTACATCATTTGTACTGAATTCTTAACATGTTAATTAGTACAATTCATTTTCATGACATGCCTGTTGATTCATAATATACAAAACTCATTGGTAGCATACATACATATATCATACCCTTGCCATATACTCAGTGTTATTACGTGTGGACATTGCATTATCGTACGTGACGGATGTTGATTTAGTTGTGACAAGTACATCAATGGAAAATGAATATTCGTGACAGTGATTGATACAGTGAACAGTGATAAAAATCGTGCCATTGATATACTTGTACATAACTGGATCAAGATCATAGCTAGTGAGAACCTGGGAAAAAAGGGGAAATCAAAGTGGAAAGAGTATCGTATTTAGCGGGACCGATTTTAGAGGATGATCATTCGAACAGAGATATCGATACATGTAGGATAGGATCTAGCGATCCGGCTGACAGGGTTATGTCCCGAGCATGTGGGCCGTTGTCTCGGGTATGTACGAGACTCCTGTTAAACATGATCCTCCTTCCACTATGTGATTTCAAACTCGACCTAGAGACCGATAGGGGCACATAATATACTCTGCATCATATAGCGACATAGTGATTACTTGCATTGTTCTCACACCAGTATTACTCATACACCTGTCACATCTCATTATGATAACATTGTTGTTGTGTCGCTCTGACGACCTGAGTATGCATGCTCAGATCCCGCGGGAGGACCAGCACAGGAGACGGACCTACCTTTCGAGTTCACGGAGATTTAGACTGGTGTACTTTCCACTTTCTGCTTTCCATAAAAGTGACCGTAAGTTTGACTTTTGTTAGTACTTGTTCTTGTTATCTGTAAATTTGTGAACAATGGAATATTAATGTAATAAATTAGTGATGTGATTCCTTTACCACTGCGCTTTATTTACTGATTACCATGCAATGCTAGAAGCCGAAGTGTGACTACGGCAGGATGATTCCTTGACCGTAGGAGCATGGCTGGCCTAGTCATCCCTCGTTTTCCATATTTTGGGAAGCGGGGCGTGACATGGTTTAGTTGGTATCAGAGACAGGTTTAGTATCAAGGGATAACATTAACTATGCAGTATTACGTTATTCTTGTTTCACTACTCTTAATTTCCATCCTTGAATCTGATCCTATCCTTTTGAATCTTCCAGTAATATGACGTCCCCGAACGACCCCTCCTCGGACTCCAGCACTCAGGACCGCACGGAAAGGATGCTCAGCGCACTGACCACTCTCGCGGAAGCTCAGGAGAGGAAGACCGACTTGCTCACCGAGGGACTCAGGGCGATTACCGCCACAGGAGGACCCTCCGCATTTATTACCACCCCCGAGGGCGTTGTTCCACCAGCTTATCATGCTAGGGCTGGTACAGTAGCAGACTTCCGACGGTTACACCCAGCTGCGTTTACAGGGCTTGCTGAACCCCTTGAGGCTGAGCAATGGTTGGTGAATATGGAGAATCTATTGACTGCCGCCCGGGTTCCAGAGGAAGACAGAGTGGACGTAATAAAGATACAATTAGAAGACGAGGCCCGCACATGGTGGTCGGTGGAAGAGAGCAGACTTGACAGGCCGATCGAATGGAGCAAGTTTAAGGAGTGCTTCCTAGATCATTACTTTCCTTCCACAGCCAAGGCAGAAATGGAGGAGAGGTTTATTCTTTTGAAGCAGAATGGACGCCCAGTGGATGCTTATGCGGCAGAGTTCAACCGCTTGAGTCGTTTCGCTCCGTACATGGTCGCCTCAGAGGTCACCAGGGCCAGGCGTTTCCTTCAGGGGTTAGATTTTGAGTTGCAGCAGTTGATTGCTTCGTTGGATCTGCAGACTTTCGCACAGGTACTCAATGCGGCGAGAGTTCAGGAGCAACTGATTAACAAGTTCAGGAGACCCTCAGTCGTTCCAGCACGTACCCACACGCCATCTCGAGGAGCCATACCGGTTCACAGGCCAGGGACGACGCAAATGAAGCGCCCATTTGTACCACAGCAGCGCCCCCAGAGACATGGCGTAACTTGCGGCTATTGCGGTAGAGGAGGACATACCCAGAAGGACTGTCGCCGTGCCAAGGGACAGTGTTTGATTTGCGGTTCTAGTCAGCACAAGATTGGCAGTTGCCCTGAGCGAGCAGAGGCACAGGCAGGTTCTGGACCGTCACAGCAGAGGCCGCAGGAGCAGAGACAACCATTTACAGGTCGCGGTCAGGGACGGGCTTTCACCTTGACCGCCGAGCAGGCAGAAGCGTCAGGAGATGTGGTTACAGGTACTCTACTCGTGCATTCCTTACCAGCTAGAGTACTTTTTGATTCAGGAGCATCGCATTGTTTCTTGTCTGAGCATTTCACTGATACACACTCAATACCAAATGAACCACTAACAAAGGGATGGGAAATTCATACGGGTAATGGCGTTATCATATCTAGCCGAGAATGTAGATTATGCCCGGTTGTAGTGTGCGGCAGGGAATTCTATGCGAATTTCCTCGTAATTGGGACAGGCAGTTACGACGCAATTCTTGGGATGGATTGGATGAGCACTTTTCATGCTGTTATCGATTGTCGTTCAAGGAATGTGATCTTCCGCATTCCCAATCATCCGGAGTTTATTTTTGAGGGCGGAAGCGAATCTTTGGAGCCAGCTAAATACAGAGCAAAGCCTAAGGAGTTGACAGCTATGGAGATTGATAGGAGCCCGGACCCAGAAATTGTTCGGGACTTTCTGGACGTTTTTCCCGAGGATTTACCAGGTCTACCACCTCCTCGAATTTTGGAGTTCTCAATCGACTTGACTCCGGGTACGGCCCCAGTATCCAGGGCCCCATACCGAATGGCACCAGTTGAGTTGGCGGAATTGAAGAAGCAGGTTGAAGAACTATTGGAGAAAGGATTCATTCGGCCAAGCGCTTCACCGTGGGGTGCACCAGTTCTATTGGTAAAGAAGAAGGACGGATCGTTGCGAATGTGTATAGATTACCGGGAGCTGAACAAGGTTACCATAAAGAACAAGTACCCAATCCCGCGTATTGACGACCTATTTGATCAGCTAAGTGGAGCCAAGGTTTTCTCGAAATTGGACCTCCGTTCTGGGTATCATCAAATCAGGGTAGCAGCCGAGGATGTGTGCAAGACGGCTTTCAGGACCCGATACGGACATTACGAGTTCCTTGTGATGCCGTTCGGCGTTACCAACGCCCCAGCAATATTCATGGACTTAATGAACAGGGTGTTCGCAAAATACTTGGACACGTTTGTCGTTGTGTTTATCGATGACATACTTGTCTACTCGAAGACTCAGGAGGAGCACGCTGAACATTTGCGCACAGTTCTGCAAATTCTTCGGGAGGAGAAGCTGTATGCGAAGCTAAGCAAGTGTGAATTCTGGCTCGACAAGGTACAGTTTTTGGGACATATTGTTTCAGGCGAAGGCATCTCGGTTGACCCGGCGAAGATAGAATCTGTGAGAGATTGGCCGACGCCGAAGTCAGTGGCCGAGATCAGGAGTTTTCTGGGATTGGCAGGTTATTATCGGAGATTCGTCCAAGATTTCTCCAGAATCGCGGAACCATTGACGAGGCTGACACGGAAGGACGTGCCGTTTACATGGACAGAGGAGTGCACTCAGGCTTTCGACACACTAAAGCAGAAGTTAACTACGGCGCCTATTCTTACTGTACCAGATGATTCAGGTGGTTTGGTGATACACAGTGATGCCTCAGGGAAGGGTTTAGGCTGTGTTTTGATGCAGCACGGACGTGTGGTTGCTTACGCCTCTCGACAACTGAGAAATCACGAGAAGAACTACCCCACACATGACTTGGAGTTAGCCGCGGTAGTTTTTGCATTGAAGATTTGGAGGCACTACCTTTTGGGTGAGAAAGTGGAGGTGTACACAGATCACAAAAGTTTGAAGTATGTTTTCACCCAGAAGGAATTGAATATGAGGCAGCGCCGATGGCTAGAGCTGATGGCAGATTACGATTTGGACCTTCAGTATCACCCGGGGAAGGTAAATGTTGTACCAGATGCGCTCAGTCGCAAGCCAGCGGTCATGATGTTGACCGATCAGAGGAGCATTATTGAGGACTTTCAGAGGCTTGCACTTGAGGTCGTTACGCCGAACGCACTCAGTCAACTTTGGCAACTGCAGGTGCAATCTTCTCTGGTGGATCGCATCAAGGCTGCGCAGGCGGACGATCCCCGATTGCAAAAGTTTAGAGAGGAAGTGAAAGCTGGACTAAGAACAGAACTGATTATACATGAAGATGGCTCTCTGAGATTCGGCAGCAGACTCTGCGTACCTAAAGGAGGTGTTCGAGAAGAAGTGTTGGCTGAAGCACACAGTTCAGCTTATTCTGTGCATCCGGGAAGTACAAAAATGTATCAGGACCTAAAGCAGCACTTTTGGTGGAACGGAATGAAACGGGAAATTGCGAGGTTCGTATCCAGGTGCTTGGTATGTCAGCAGGTGAAGGCGGAGCATCAGAGGACAGCAGGACTGTTACAACCCCTGTCGATACCGGAATGGAAGTGGGAGCACATTACTATGGATTTCGTGACGGCTTTACCACGGAGCCCTAGGGGCAATAACGCCATTTGGGTTATCGTCGATCGCCTCACGAAAGCTGCACACTTTCTACCTTTCCGAGTAGGGCAGTCGACAGAATCATTGGCAGAAAGATATATGCAGGAGATTGTACGACTTCACGGTGTTCCAGTCAGCATTGTGTCAGACCGGGACACGAGATTCTTGTCGCACTTTTGGAAGAGCTTACAGGAGAGCTTGGGTACCCGCCTTAATTTCAGCACAGCTTATCACCCACAGACGGATGGACAATCCGAGCGTACGATCCAGACGCTCGAGGACATGCTGAGAGCCTGTATGTTGGACTTTCAAGGGTCCTGGGAGGACCATCTGCATCTAGTCGAGTTCTCTTATAACAATAGTTATCAGGCTAGTATTCAGATGGCTCCTTTTGAAGCACTATACGGGCGGAAGTGTCGATCTCCAGTATGTTGGGATGATGTGGGAGAACGAAGACTGCTAGGCCCCGAACTCATTGTTCAGACAGTTGACAAAGTCCAAATGGTCAGACAGCGTATCAAGGCGGCTCAGGATCGACAGAAGAGTTGGGCAGATACCAGCAGAAGGGCACTTGAGTTCGAAGTCGGAGATCATGTGTTCTTGAAGATTTCCCCTACTCGTGGAGTTATCAGATTCGGAGGTCGGGGAAAGCTTAGTCCCCGCTTTATCGGACCTTTTGAGGTGCTAGAGCGAGTAGGAGAGGTGGCTTATCGACTTGCCTTGCCTCCATCGCTAGCTGGTGTGCACAATACCTTCCACGTGTCACAGTTGCGGCGTTACGTTCGAGATGAGAGCCATGTCCTGGACCATTCAGAGCTAGTTTTGGGTACCGATTTGTCGTACGAGGAGCAACCTACTACCATTCTCGACCGCAGAGAGAAAGTGCTAAAGAATAAGGACATACCGTTAGTCCGAGTGTCTTGGGGCGGTCGTTCCCCAGGGGAATCCACCTGGGAGCGGGAGGAAGAGATCCGTGATCGATATCCACATCTTTTTGTTTAGTACATTGCATTCTTGCATCCTTGTCAAATTTCGAGGACGAAATTTTTGTTAGGGGGGGTATGATGTAAATCCCCGTTTCCTTTTCAATAAAAGTCTCCCATTTTCTGATTCCAGTAGCTTTCCTTCTTTTCTTTCATATTTGGATTGGTTGGTTAAGCAAGATATTTATATTTTTCCCCAAAACCTAAAAGTTAAAACCCAGAAATTAAAACAATTAAAACAATTAAAACCCAAACCAATTAAACTGAAACCTAATATAAAATAAATCTATACAAACAATTATAATCCATCAGCCCACTTCTTGTTACTGTTTTAAATTGATTTTCCCTTCTCGGGCCAGCCACTTCTCCCTCAGCCCACGAGAAACTTGTTTTTAGAGGAAAATGTTTTCCCTCTAACCGAGCTCGGCCCAATTCCCCCACACACCCGACCCGCTTCTTAAAACCTTCCTTCTTCCCCACTTCATTTTCCCGCTCGTTTCCTTCTCCCCACGTCGCCCCACTTCGCGCCGAACTTCCCCACGTCGCCCGCGCCGTTGCCCACGTCCCCGCGACCCCCGACCACGACTCCCTCTAACTCACGCTCTCCAACTCCTCACCTCCAACTCCTCAAAACTCTCTCCAACCCTCAAGTTTTTCCCCCACGAAACCCTACGAACCCACTGCAAAACTTCAGGCCAACCCCCGACGACGACGACGACGAACCTCCTCGACCCCTTTTCTCCATCACCGAGCACCCTAGCCTCCTCTCTCCATCACCCGAGCCCCTACTGAGCCCTCTGCACACAGAAACCCATCACCCGCCGAGCTCGAGTTACCCCTGGCACTCAACGCCGGCGAACTCCCCACCACGACGTCGACACCCCTGCATCCCTAACCTCCTCAGCATCAGCACCATCACCATCACCCAAGTCCCCACTGCACTCTCTCTCTCTCTCTCTCTCTCTCTTTCCAAAGAACCCCCTGCACGTGCACTGTGCACGTCGCCGGAGCGACCGCGGCCGACCACCGTCGACCCCAGCAAGTCCCAAGTGAACCACAGAGCTTCCCTAAGCTTCCAGCGCGCACAAGACGGCTCCGGAAAAGTCCGACGCAAAAATCCGTGTTCGATCGAGGCTCGCGCGAAATTGTTCCGTGGCGTACAACGCGCGTTTGTGACGACGTTGCTTCCCCGTGACCCCGAGTCGTTACCAGGCAAGTGTTTACTTGCTTCATGCTAAATTATTACTGATATGAACCTAAAATAACTAGTTTACGGAATTGCCAAATACTAATGCATAATACGATCAAAGTGTTCGATGCTATTCTTTTATAAAAATAATTGTTTATTTTGACGGAACCCGACGTTTTATGTTGGCCCTTATAGTGATAAACATAGTGTATGAATATCGCTGGAAAATACGATCGTTCGTAACAAAAATTGATACCCCCAAATATGCCGTTAAAACTAGAAAGTTTCTCGTGCCTGAAAACGGATAAAATCACCATAAATCATATGCATAATGGATTGATGTGTTCTAGGGCTTAAATCGAAGCCGACTTGACGAACTTTAACCCTATGGAAAATCCTAATGATTTATGTTCTGTAATCATGATGATAACTGGGTCGGAACACGACTCTGGACTGCAGTCCAGAGCGTTTCTGATTATTGTTTTCTGTTCAAAGGACCTGCGTTACTGTGTTTCCTGAAATCATACTTCGCGGAACTTTACATTGGATTAGAGATAATTCTGTTAGCTAAGCAAAACAAGTGGTTTCACCCCGATCCATCGCCGTTTGTTATTTTAAAATGTAATTAAAAGGGCAGAACGTATATCTGTCCAGAACAGATTCTAAAATGACACCCTGAGATTAAACTGGTTATAACTTTCAACGTACAGATGTGATTGAGGATCCGTCTGTTGCGTTGAATACTTTATCGAAAACCCTAAATTTCATTTAACTGTGACATCACTAAATTCTTAGACCAACTGGGTGCAATTCGTGCCGCGAAATGGACGTTCAGTTCTGAAACTGAATTTCCAGCCGCGAGCACTTAAAACTGAAATAGCTATATCTTGAGAACCGAAACTCCGATTTAACTGAAACAAATTTTGGTGAATTACCGACTGATTGTTCTATGTATCTTACCTACATCATTTGTACTGAATTCTTAACATGTTAATTAGTACAATTCATTTTCATGACATGCCTGTTGATTCATAATATACAAAACTCATTGGTAGCATACATACATATATCATACCCTTGCCATATACTCAGTGTTATTACGTGTGGACATTGCATTATCGTACGTGACGGATGTTGATTTAGTTGTGACAAGTACATCAATGGAAAATGAATATTCGTGACAGTGATTGATACAGTGAACAGTGATAAAAATCGTGCCATTGATATACTTGTACATAACTGGATCAAGATCATAGCTAGTGAGAACCTGGGAAAAAAGGGGAAATCAAAGTGGAAAGAGTATCGTATTTAGCGGGACCGATTTTAGAGGATGATCATTCGAACAGAGATATCGATACATGTAGGATAGGATCTAGCGATCCGGCTGACAGGGTTATGTCCCGAGCATGTGGGCCGTTGTCTCGGGTATGTACGAGACTCCTGTTAAACATGATCCTCCTTCCACTATGTGATTTCAAACTCGACCTAGAGACCGATAGGGGCACATAATATACTCTGCATCATATAGCGACATAGTGATTACTTGCATTGTTCTCACACCAGTATTACTCATACACCTGTCACATCTCATTATGATAACATTGTTGTTGTGTCGCTCTGACGACCTGAGTATGCATGCTCAGATCCCGCGGGAGGACCAGCACAGGAGACGGACCTACCTTTCGAGTTCACGGAGATTTAGACTGGTGTACTTTCCACTTTCTGCTTTCCATAAAAGTGACCGTAAGTTTGACTTTTGTTAGTACTTGTTCTTGTTATCTGTAAATTTGTGAACAATGGAATATTAATGTAATAAATTAGTGATGTGATTCCTTTACCACTGCGCTTTATTTACTGATTACCATGCAATGCTAGAAGCCGAAGTGTGACTACGGCAGGATGATTCCTTGACCGTAGGAGCATGGCTGGCCTAGTCATCCCTCGTTTTCCATATTTTGGGAAGCGGGGCGTGACAGCCTCCCTGTCAACTGTGCATACGCACCCGCATCCGCGTTCAGAGGAACACGAATGCACACTGGATAAATCCAATCCCAAAAGGTACACTAGGATCTGGCTTAAACCAAAGCCCGCTAGTGTAAACTGTCCGGACACTGTACGTGTACAAGTGCACGGATGTGACCGAACCCTGTCGCAAAACCATGCGACCTGTCGCAATACCATGCGACCTCTACTCTTTTGCCTAAAGGCGAAAAGCTTTCTGTGTGGGACTCTAAAGACTCGACACTACGCTGGCAGTGGGTTTAACCACAGACCGCAAGCGGCACTAGCTGTGCGTAACGGTCCCCAGGTAGTGCCGACAAGAAGACCGACGAGGCGAAACCCATCTGAACTCCTACTGAGACTGAGTGTGACATTCTCCGTACAGTCCGGTCTGTTCGTCTGATACATCGCATGGCGGGCCTAGGGGGCGGTAAACGTCAGTCCCCCAATAGCGGTACAAGTCGTGCCGGAGCGAAGCCCAAAACACCCTGAGATAACACTGGAAACCTACCAGTATATCTCGATTGCCCTGGCCAGGGACTACTTGTGTAATGGCTCTCCTAGACACAGCGCGATGTCAACCCCCAATACCGGGAGAGACGAATCCTGTCTAACCGTCACTGCCTCCAAGTGCTTCGGGACTGCACCCAACCACTACCTGTTTGCACGACTCCTTTGAGCCGTGGTAGGGTAGTGATCAAAGTACAGTGGGAACACACTCGAGGCGGAGTGACCATGTCAAGTCAGCAGACTAAGCTGTACTCATGTCACCTGGGAACTGATAACTGACGATAGGTATAATACCAACTAGTCAGTTCCCGACGAGTCCTGTCCAGTGTACCCGTAACCTAACGAGCACCCGCATACTATCTCAAGTACGACGTACTGACGGCTGTGGGACAGACCGTCTCCCACACTGGGATGAGAAGCGCATGCGCTGGTCTACTCCGGAGTATCGATGCCCTGTCTCGATAGTCCTGCGACCAGGGACCTGCATAAGGATGTGCTTATAGATTACCCAGCCCCACTAGTGTGACGGCCATCACATCGCTGGTAATCAAGCAAAGATCCTAAGGGCTCTACTAATGTGTATAGGCGATATACAAAAATAAACACATGTACACATTGAAGTAGAAACAAACCAAGTAGCATACTACTATTTTGAGCAAGATTGTATATACAAGGTGAATATCCCAAGCATCCATTAAGTAATATACAAACCAGTATGATACAGTAATGGCCTCTAGGGCATATACACTAACAATCTCCCACTTGCACTAAGGCCATGTACTGGCGTATCGAAGACCTATCATCTCGATCAGCCGCTCGAACTGAGTCTGGGGCAGGGCCTTGGTGAATGGATCTGCAGTGTTATCTTCTGAAGCGACTCTCCGAACCTCGATCTCCTGGCGATCCACGATCTCCCTGATCAGGTGATACCGCCTCAAGATGTGCCTGGATCTCTGATGGGACCTGGGTTCCTTCGCTAAAGCTATAGCCCCGTTGTTGTCGCAATACAGAGGTATTGGATCAACAATGGACGGAACCACCTGAAGTTCTTTCAAGAACTTCCTCATCCAGACAGCTTCTTTTGCGGCATCAGATGCAGCGATGTATTCCGCTTCCATCGTCGAGTCTGCAACAGTTTCCTGTTTGGAACTCTTCCAACACACCGCCCCTCCATTGAGGGTAAAGACAAAACCCGACATGGACTTGGAATCATCCTTGTCACTCTAGAAGCTGGAGTCAGCAAAGGCCTCGATCTGGAGGTCTTTTCCGCCATACACCAAGAACATCTCCTTAGTCCTTCTTAGGTACTTGAGAATGTTCTTTACCGCTATCCAGTATTTCTCCCCACGGTTTGACTGATACCGGCTTACCACACTCAGTGCATAAGCTACATCCGGTCTGGTACACAACATCGCATACATTATAGAGCCTACCGCAGAAGCGTAGGGTATGATAGACATGCGATCCCTCTCCAAATCAGTCTTGGGAGACATCTCTTTAGAGAGGGTGATCCCGTGACAAGCCGGTAGGTTACCGCGCTTGGAATCTTCCATACTGAATCTCTTCAGTATGGTGTCGATGTACCTGGACTGAGAAAGTCCTAATATCCTCTTGGATCTGTCACGGTAGATCCGGATACCCAGAATGTATGAGGCATCACCCAGGTCTTTCATGGAGAACCTGTGTGACAAGAACCCCTTGACAGATTGTAGCATAAGAATGTCATTTCCTATTAAGAGAATGTCATCCACGTATAAAACGAGGAATACTACAGTTCTCGCTACAAATCTACTATAGATGCATGGTTCATCTGGATTTTTGATAAAGCCAAATTCTTTGACCGTCTCATCAAAGCAGATGTTCCAACTCCGCGACGCCTGCTTTAGTCCATAGATGGACTTAAGCAACTTGCACACCTTTCCGCTGCTCCCACTCTGAATGAAACCCTCCGGCTGGTCCATATAGACACACTCCTCTAAATTTCCATTTAGAAAAGCTGTCTTTATGTCCATTTGCCAGATCTCATAATCGTGGAAGGCAGCAATGGCAAGAAGGATCCGAATGGATTTCAGCATGGCTACTGGAGAAAAGGTTTCGTCATAGTCCAAGCCAGGTCTTTGACGAAAACCCTTTGCTACCAGCCTAGCTTTATAGGTCTCAACCTGTCCATCTACACCAATCTTCCTTTTGAAGATCCACTTGCATCCTACGGGTTTTACCCCGTCTGGAGCAATGTCCAACGTCCATACCTTGTTGGTGTACATGGACTCCATTTCGGTCCGCATTGCATCCAGCCATTTCACTGAGTCAACACTCTGAACGGCCTGCTGGAAGCTAGTAGGCTCATCATAATCTATGATGCAATCCTCTCTATCCCCGTCTATGAGAAAACCGCAGTATCTCTCGGGCGGATGAACTGCCTACTACTCCTGCGGAGCGGCGTAGGAATGTCCTGTTCTTCCGAACCCTCTGGTTCCACTAAACTTTCAGTAATAGTCCGTGGTTCTGGAATTTCTTCCAGTTCTACTGCGCTCCCACTTATTTCCTTTTCCAAGAACTGGTGTTCTAGAAAGTGGGCATTACGAGAAACAAGTACTTTTTGTTCCTCTGCGTAGTAGAAAAGATACCCCCTGGTGTTCTTTGGGTATCCCACAAACTTACACAGTACTGAGCGTGCCTCGAGTTTGTCCGCATGCTGCTTTTTGACAAAAGCTGGACATCCCCAGATCTTCAGATATTGAAGATAGGGTTTCTTCCAACTCCACATTTCATATGGGGTGGTAGGCACAGTCTTAGTCGGAACTCGGTTCAAAAGGTATGCTGCTGATTCTAGCGCATATCCCCAGAATGATCGCGGCAACTCAGCGTTACTCATCATGGACCGCACCATATCCAATAGGGTGCGGTTCCGTCTCTCCGATACACCGTTATGTTGCGGGGTGTATGGAGGAGTAAGCTGAGAGAGAATTCCGTTCTCTTTTAAGTAGTCCAGGAACTCGGCACTTAAGTATTCTCCACCTCGATCCGATCTTAGAATCTTAATACTTTTGCCGGTCTGTTTCTCTACTTCATTCTTATACTCCTGGAATTTTCCAAAGGCTTCGGACTTATGTTTCATTAAGAAGACATAACCGTACCTTGAGAAGTCATCCGTAAAAGTAATGAAGTAAGAATGTCTGCTTCGGGCATGTGTAGACATTGGACCGCACACGTCACTGTGTACGAGTCCCAAGAGCTCGCTCGCTCTTACTCCATGTCCAGTAAACGGAGTCTTTGTCATCTTTCCTTTGAGACAAGATTGACAAGTGGCATACGATTGATATTCGAACGCATTCAAATATCCTTCTGTATGTAACTTAGTCAACCTTCTCTCATTGATGTGACCCAATCTACAATGCCATAAGAAAGTTTGATTTATTTCTGGAGACTTTCTTTTGTGTGTATTCTGGACATTAAAAATCTGTGGTTGGTTTAACACGTATATACTATTACTCAATGTACCTGACCCAATCAAAACTTGATTAAGGTGAATGTTTACAACATTACTTACAAACGCAAATTCATAACCTTCTTTAGAAACTAAAGATACAGAAATGATATTACAAGTTGCGTTGGGTACAAAAAAGCAATTACGCAAAACCAAAACATGTCCATCTGACATTCCCAGGTGATAGTCCCCCACGGCTTTAGCATCCATGCTAGCTCCGTTCGCAACTCTGAGGGTCATGTCACCTGCCTTCAAAACCCTACGGTTTCTCAACGCCTGCAAAGAATTACAGATATGAGATCCTGATCCGGTATCCAATACCCAGGAAGTAGAGTTTATTGAAAGACAGTTTTCAATAACATACACACCTGAAGCTGAAGCTGCAACCTGCTTCAATTCCTGTGTTCTGGCCTTCCAGGCCCTGCAATCATTCTTCCAGTGTCGTTTCTTATGACAATAGAAGCATTCTTCCTTATCCACAAGCTTCCCCGCTATCTTTGTTGCTTTACCTTTTCCCTTCGTATCCACTTTACTAACACCGCCCCTTGGTTTGGCGGGGGCCTTCTTCTTCTTTCCCTTGGCTTTCGCCTTGGACCTAGAAGAAGATGATCCTCCTACAAACAAAGTGGATGTATCCCTACCTTTCTGTAGGGTGCCCTCTGCGCTCCTCAGCATGTTGAGGAGCTCTGAAAGTTCAACCTCTTTTTCTTGTAAGTTGAAGTTCAGTATAAACTGGGCGTAAGTGGAAGGAAGGGACTGGAGAACTATATCCGTATATAGCTCACTCTCCAATGTGATCCCTAGGTCAGCGAGCTCCTCAATGTAGCCGATCATCTTTAGCACGTGCTCGGCTACTGATGATCCGACGGCCATTCTTGTCGAAAATAACTTTTTCGACGCTTCGTATCTTGCGATACGAGATTGCCCTCCATACAGTTCTTTTGTATGAAGCAATATGGATTCCATGTCCATATTCTCGTGCCTCCTCTGATGTTCGTTGTCCATCGAGGCAAGCAGGAGGCATTTGGCCTTCGCGCTATCAATCTCCCAAGTCTTGCGGATTTCCTTATCCGCGACGCTGGAAGTTGGACCAGGGACAAGGGGAGCTTTGGTGGTAAGAAGATACCCCAGCTTGTCGTAAGTGATTGCTATCTTGACATTCCTGAGCCAATCTTTGTAGTTTGGCCCTGTCAGTTTGTTTTTATCTAGGAGTAACTTAAGTCCAGTCATGTTGATTGGTCGCTGCAATTAGGAGAGAGAAGAAGAAACACTCAGCATGATGCTCTTGCAAGTTTAGAGTGGTTTTTAGTTTGTCTAAACAGGATGGCTCCCACTGTTTCTCGAATCCCTCCTCAAACCATAAAGGAAGAATTAGTCAGGATCAATCCCACCGTACAATACTTGCTTAACCGTTCAGCCAGGCCGGTGTCGGTACTTCGAGGGAGGTTTTCCAACGCTTTCGCGAAGTTCCTTAATTAAAGAACCTCTTTTCCCTGGGGGCGTAGCCCCGCTAACACCTTTCTAGGCACCTACTAGGTTTATAGCATTGATCGTTAAGTGAGAAATTTCCCGAGGAGTAGCATATACTCACAGTAGGATCGGGATCCAAATATCATCGCGTGACGAAACTGAAGGAATCCTACCAGAATCATCACACTCCAAATGGTATGCAAATCTAGCAAGTTTCAGTACTTATGAAACTCCCGATGTGGATTTTTGCCCCATGCTCTTATGACCTTGGCGTGAGGTCAAAATGTCATAAGTCACATGTCAAGTTCGTCCCATCATTATCCAGGTTAATTTGAACCCACCCGTACATACCCTTGACGTAGGCCAAAATGGCAGTACGACTGTCTCAAACCAACGCATTCTATCTATGCAACAGATAAATATCCGGCAGCTACCAATCACTATGCCTTGGCGTGAGGTCAAAATACATAGCTTGAATACTACCGAATATTTAACTGAAATGATGGAGGGCTACGGATGGTTTTGGCAAAACCGTGAACGTAGTGAACTTGATTTGGTCGATGGAACGAGATAGCTTTTAAATGGAGTGGCTCAAACTCCGTATTTTAAAAGTTTGTTTTGAAAAGAACCGAGTGGTTTTTCGAAAGTGTTCCAACGACTTTAACTTGGTTTATTATCTTGCATTAGTTCTTTTAATGCGTGATATTCTTGCATTAGTTCTTTTAATGCGTCCCATCATTTAATCCTACCATTGCAGAAAACAACCAAAATATGATGTACGCTTATACCATTCGCATTCGCCACGGGGCCCCGTCATTACCCGTTAGGTTACTTAACTAACGACCGAGCGGGGGCTGGGCTAGCGCGTCTGTAAAACATAAGCAACGCCTAAATAATATCATATATAGATATACTGCAATGATAAACATTTCGGATCACAGATGAATACATTGGATATACTAGGAATCTGTAATTTGCACGAGCCTGTAACAAAAACAGATTACACGGTCGCGGTGAATAGCCAAAACCCCACCCAAGACCCCTACGGGTGCGGCAAACTACCCGCCAAGTACCCGAAGCGTAGCAACCTCCCTCATCTCCATGAGTAGGCCACTCGACACTTCGGCATACCCGGTAGTTTGTGCACCCCCTCCATGGGTCTATCCTAGGAGCAAAAACAGTAAAAAGAAATTATACAATGACGGCTACAACCCCGACCCGGTTGTGCGGCCATACAAATAATTATTACATCAATTTACAAATTTACATGAATTGAAAGAAAAGAAAACTCTCGTCTCACAACCCCCGGCTATTCACCCGCGACAATCCAACATATTCATATCCACATTCCAGCAACATTACAGATCACAGATTTGTATAACCCCCACTAATCGACATATAGCGATTAGTAGACGTTCAAAACAAATAACACATTACAGAAAACCCGTTAGCTTAAGTCTTTTAGAAGTTCGATCAAAAATACGGATTTTCGGGACCCCAAAATAAAATTTTCGTTCTGGAAAATCTGGGCAGAAAATATATATTCCAAAATTCCTAAAATACCCCCAGAAGAACACTGCACCAAAAAGGGACCACGGCCGAGTCAACTCGGCCGCGGATCCGCGGCGGGAGCGTGCTCCCGCCGCGGATCCGCGGCGCTTTGACTCGATCGTGGGACCAATTTTGGTGGGTGTTCACAGAAAAGCCTGAGCCGATTTTAGGTGTGAAAATAATCAACTTTTGAACAGTAGAAAAATCGACAGAAACTCGAATTTTTGGGGTTTTGTTTTCGGGACTTTTTCTTTGATCGATCTTCTAGTTACTTGCTAACATGTTAGATAGAGTTTAACTAGGCTCTGATACCACTGTAAGTCCATGCTACCTCTCCCGGTACTTTCGGGAAAGCGGAATTTGGTAAAAAACGATTTTTACGGAGGTGGTAATATGGACCTAAAACCCGGATCTTGGTTAAACATCTATCTAACATCCTAACTATGAGTTTCTAGCTACTCGGTTAGAGGGTTATACCTTGCTTGTCTTGAACTCCTTCGTCTTCAAAGCTCCGATGGTGGTCCGATGGCTTCTTCTCGTCGTCTCCGTACGCCGAAGATAGATCCACCTGAAAGCTCCAACCTTTAGCTCCTTCTTCGTTCTTTGAAGAAACTAGTTCACTTGGTTTGCTAAACCTAGTGAACTAGAATGAGTAGAGAAGAAATAGAATGGGATTTTATCTATGGTTCTTGATTCTCAACTCATGAGACAATAGAACCATAGGATCAAGAGAGGGAGCAAGAGGTTGAGGGTGAGAGCAAAAGGAGAGCTCAAGAACAAGAGAGAGAATGAGCAAGAAAGAATGAGGCTCTCTTTTGATTTTCACCCTCTCATAATCCAAAGTGATCATAACTCATCATATCAAAAAAAGTCTTATGTGATGGTTGAAGCAACCATAACCATATCATTTCATGCACTCATTTTACACAAATGAGCAAGTAAACAAAAGTCTTTGCCATGAAATGATGGCTATGGTTATCATGATGGTCAACTAGTCAAGCCTAGTCAACCGGTCAACAAGTCAACAAAAGTCAACAAGTCAACAAAGTCAACAAGTCAACAAAAGTCAACAAGTCAACAAAGTCAACAACCATATCACCATAATACTTAATTAATATAATAGTTAATCACATATCATATTCTCATTAGGGTTGAGCAAAAAGTCAAATAGTCAACGGTCAACTGTCAACAACCCTAATGAGAATCCGCTGCCTCTGCCTCCCTGTCAACTGTGCATACGCACCCGCATCCGCGTTCCGAGGAACACGAATGCACACTGGATAAATCCAATCCCAAAAGGTACACTAGGATCTGGCTTAAACCAAAGCCCGCTAGTGTAAACTGTCCGGACACTGTACGTGCACAAGTGCACGGATGTGACCGAACCCTGTCGCAAAACCATGCGACCTGTCGCAATACCATGCGACCTCTACTCTTTTGCCTAAAGGCGAAAAGCTTTCTGTGTGGGACTCTAAAGACTCGACACTACGCTGGCAGTGGGTTTAACCACAGACCGCAAGCGGCACTAGCTGTGCGTAACGGTCCCCAGGTAGTGCCGACAAGAAGACCGACGAGGCGAAACCCATCTGAACTCCTACTGAGCCTGAGTGTGACATTCTCCGTACAGTCCGGTCTGTTCGTCTGATACATCGCATGGCGGGCCTAGGGGGCGGTAAACGTCAGTCCCCCAATAGCGGTACAAGTCGTGCCAGAGCGAAGCCCAAAACACCCTGAGATAACACTGGAAACCTACCAGTATATCTCGATTGCCCTGGCCAGGGACTACTCGTGTAATGGCTCTCCTAGACACAGCGCGATGTCAACCCCCAATACCGGGAGAGACGAATCCTGTCTAACCGTCACTGCCTCCAAGTGCTTCGGGACTGCACCCAACCACTACCTGTTTGCACGACTCCTTTGAGCCGTGGTAGGGTAGTGATCAAAGTACAGTGGGAACACACTCGAGGCGGAGTGACCGTGTCAAGTCAGCAGACTAAGCTGTACTCATGTCACCTGGGAACTGATAACTGACGATAGGTATAATACCAACTAGTCAGTTCCCGACGAGTCCTGTCCAGTGTACCCGTAACCTAACGAGCACCCGCATACTATCTCAAGTACGACGTACTGACGGCTGTGGGACAGACCGTCTCCCACACTGGGATGAGAAGCGCATGCGCTGGTCTACTCCGGAGTATCGATGCCCTGTCTCGATAGTCCTGCGACCAGGGACCTGCATAAGGATGTGCTTATAGATTACCCAGCCCCACTAGTGTGACGGCCATCACATCGCTGGTAATCAAGCAAAGATCCTAAGGGCTCTACTAATGTGTATAGGCGATATACAAAAATAAACACATGTACACATTGAAGTAGAAACAAACCAAGTAGCATACTACTATTTTGAGCAAGATTGTATATACAAGGTGAATATTCCAAGCATCCATTAAGTAATATACAAACCAGTATGATACAGTAATGGCCTCTAGGGCATATACACTAACAGTTACGTTTAGCAGACCGCTTGCGGCTTGTTGGTGTTTGATATGATCATCACCTACTGCCGGCGTATTGACGAGTCTTTTGAGTCTTACACAGAGGTTTCCTGGCTCAAGCGAAACGAAATAGGAGCGCATATGAGATATGTGTGGGACCGAGAATAATACCAGTATATGATACTGAATTCTATTCTCGCGATTTATATCATCGGACGGTTATATGTGATATAGCTGGGTTACCGAATCAAGTGTTGATTCGATACATTGATACACATGATATTAGTCGGTTATGACCGGATCGTTAAATCAAGTGTTGATTTAATGATTTAATGTATAATTATATATTTGATATATTACTTTACATTAACTAGTATTGGTTCACTTAAGATTATTTTTCTCACTAAATTGTGCACATTGTATATATGATATATTTTTGTGCACTTGTTTGTATCATGTTTGTTGATACATGCAAACTTGGGTGTGTGTATGCTTTAAACCATGATTAGGTTAATCGTTAGGGTTTGATTTACTTATTTATTTATTTTATTCATTTATTTAGTTAAAACAAAATGGTGGCTTTCTTTCTTTTCTTTGCTAGAAGCTTCATGTTGTTTTCTAGCATCTTTGAAAAAGTCTACCATTTTGTTTTATCCTTAACCTAACCATTTGCCTAAACCCTAGTTTATTCTCTACATTAGTTACACTCACCCATGGTTGCAAGATGATAAGGCTTCACTTGAATTTTCTAATTAGATAATTCATTCCTTCTTTTCTTTCTTCTTCTTCTTCTTCATGAAGAAGAAAACCATTACTAGAAAATTTCAAGTGAGAAATCCAAATCCAAAGTGAACCCACTTCCTATTTTTCATCCTTTACCACTTGCCATGTAGTAGAGTGTGTTATCTTCACATGTTTAATGACCTAGTGAAGATGGAGCTTGGGTTTGAGTCGCCTCGACGTAGATCATCTTCGGCATCGAAGTCAACGACCTAGCCCGATCATTTCTCCGATGAAACCAACGCTAGAGTCCAGGATCCCGATGGTCGCAGCAGAGGGACGTCATCATGGAGCTTTGGAGGTAGAGGAACGGATCTACAAAGGTTGTATTTCCATTCACTTACTAGCAAAGTAGTTTGCTTGCATTTGTTTTCGCCTATCCTCTAGTTAACGATCTATATTAGGGTTTCTCGGCACATAAAATTTGAATTTCGCATGGTAGATGCCTTGTGGAACCTCTTGAGTGTGCCTAGGAACCCTACAGTGGTATCAGAGCCTAGCTAGAGCTTTAGGCGAAGTGTAGACGAAGCTAGAAGTCCGATCGAACCCGATATCCCCCGATTAAACCCTTCTCTGTACATTTTTCAAAACTGTGGAATTTTGTGAATTAAAAATATGCAGAAAAATCATCAGGGTTTTCTAAGAAATACTGTGCAAAACGTGCGCCTAAATTGATCAAGGCGCCGCGGAACCGCGGCACGAGCATGGCTCGTGCGGCGGTTCCGCGGCCGTACGGTCACTTCTTTCATCATTGTTTGCACAGTAATGTCTTAATTTTATTCCTGTGTTTTCTGGGAATTTTTAATTTGCACTCAAGAGTTGAGTTTTCTGGGTTGTATTGGGAGTTCGTAGATTCGATCGGATTGTCTAATTTTGTCTATGTGTTTTTCCGGATAATTTAGAATATGTTAAAAAGTTCGACCGGATATAAATACCCAGTTTTTCCCCTGCCGGAAAATTTCTAAGTGTTGGATTTTTCCGTGGTTTAAGAATGTTCTAAGTAGTGCAAGTAATGCGATGGACCCTCTAGAAGACAACAAACCTTAACTCGATTATGTGACCGTCTTGAACCGCCCTTTGAACCTTAGGGTTTGGGGCAGTACGGCGTGCCATATGCGAGGCGTTGGCTTAACCCTTCTACGGCTGGACCGTTGGTACTGTGGTATGAAATGGATGTTTTTAAACTTATTTCATGTGTTGAGCTGTTTCGGGAAAACTTGGGTGTTTGATTGTTCGATCGGAAAGTTTAACATTTTCTATTTATCCGAAATGTGATACAATATTTGGAATTCACAAGTAGTTATGAAATAATTAATATGGATGTTATAAACATAGCAGTTTAGTCTCACTTGATCGGTTGCCACGGGATTTTGATGTGATCAAAAGTCCGTCGCAATCGCGTAGCGTACGCGGATACTCGCCGGTAAACTTAATAGACAGCCACGCCCCATAGCCCCGACCAAGTGACTGTAGGAGAACCCCGTCGCCGAAAGCATCCGTTCGGGTGCTCGCGGCAGCGGTGTTCCGCCTTAGTGCACTTCGTCGACGGCATCCAGAGGTGCGGCCGTCTACTAAAGTTTGCGGCGAGCATTCGTTCAGGATGTCGGGAATCTTGTTGAATTGCCCGACTTTATATTGAAAAGTGTTTTCGATAGTGAGACTAAAATGCGGGGTTTATAATAGTTAGGCATGCGATGTCTATGCAGGTTGCGGATTCCAACTGTTGTAGTTTTACACTTTCTTTTATGTGACCGTAAGTGTAATATGTGATATCGCCAGTTTCGTTACTATATGTCAACGAAAATTGGGATACGCATGTTTACTTACGTTGATGACATGTGATGTTATGTGTTGCTGGATATGTTATATTGGATCGTCGTGTTTGAATAGCCGGGTTTTTTTTTTATGTGAGATGAGTGTTTTTCATTTTCATTCATGTAAAAACTTGTATGTAATATTCTTTTATTGGGGCACTTTCGGGTTGAGGTTGATGTCACCATTTTTATATTATTTACTTTTCCGCATTAGGATAGACCCAAGGAGGGGAGCATAAGTAACCGGGTTTTAGGGTCCAGTGGGAGACCATCTCGAGGAGTCGAGTCCGGGTCTCTTAACTCTAGAATTGGTAGGGTTGCTTGCCGCTCTCGTAGGGGTCTAGGGATGTGGGTTTGGCTATTCATCGCGACCGTGGAATCCGTGTTTTATACAAGCTCGTATTGAAAACACGGACGTCCTAGTATATCCAATATTTCATATATGTTTCTTCTGCTGCGATATCTGTGATGTGATCATTTGATATGTTGTGATAGATACTGTATATAGTATATATGATATATTATATAGACGTTACTTATGTTTTACACCCGCGCTAGCCCTGCCCCGCTCTGCCGTTAGTTACCTAACCTAACGGTGCATGAGAGGACATCGAGGCGAATGCGGGTGGTATAAGTGTACGTCGTATTTATCTGTGATGTTTAGGTGATTTAAATGATGGGACTTCATTAATGTGATTAATGAAAGAAAAGAAACCTAAAAGATGTTGTGGAATCGAATTTTCAAAAACAGGTAGCTACAGTTCTTGCTTTGCATCGCGGTGAACATCCTGCACCTTATTCGATAAGGAAAGGACCGAGATCCCTTCACTGGGAGTGAGTCCTTTAGCAATAACTGGCAGATGCTACAACCCTCGGTTTGTCTTTTGATATCTTCTCTAGTTCTTGCTTTGCACAGTGATGTATATGATATATCCTGCACCTCATTCGACGAGGAAAGAGCCGACGATCCCTTTACCGGGAGTGACCTTTTTAGCGAAACTGGCAAAAGCCTCAAAAACACTCCATTTTAAAATCATTTGATTCTACAACGATATCAAGTTCATTACGCAATGGGTTTTTAGAAAAACCTGTCGTAGCCCTCCGTCATTTCAGATAAGTTGTATATAGTATTCGTGCTTCATTTGTTGGCTTTCGTCAAGATGTAGTGTGCAGTAGCTATATGCTGCTTATCTGCTGCATATGATGCGATTGGATTAGGGTAGTCGTGCGGCTTTGTTGGCTTTCGTCAAGGGTCGTGCGGGTGGGTTCTCAAGAAATGACGGGTTGAACTTGACTAGCGCGCTATGGTTTGTTGGCTTTCATCAAGGTCATAGCACGTTAGGGGCAAAATATTATCGGGAATTTCAAGTGTTGAAATTTGTAATGAGATTGCATACCTTCTATGAGATAGTTGGATCCCGATACCCGCTGCGAGTAAGAGTTACTCCTGGGAGTGTTTTACACATTACAATTAGCCGATCAAGTAGGTGTCTAGAAAGGTGTTAACGGGGTTACGCCTCTGGGAAAATGAGATTTACTTTAATTAGATCCGTGCGAAAGCACGGGGAACCTCCCTCAAAGTACCGACACTGGCCTGGCTGAAAGATTGGCGAACTTGTAGCGTGTAATTAATCCCGGCTAGTCTTTCCTTTTAGGGTTTGAAGGAAGATTTGATTAAAACAGTGGGAGCCATCCTGATTAGATAAAATAATAACCAATCTGATCTTGCAAGAGCGCACGCAGAGTGTTTTCTTCTCTCTCTTGGTAGCGACCATGTCACGCCTTAATCAAGATAATAATACGGATGTATTGACCGAACTCGCTTGTTATACTGAGCTGGGGAACGTTGGTCCCGCTCTAACTTATAATTGTTATAAGACCGAGCAGGAATTAGGGGAATACCAGAATTCCTATGCCGCCCAAACGAAGAAAGTGCATATGATGCATCTCCTTCGGGTGTGTTCATTACAAAGAACTGTTTCTCTGTATCCTCTACGTCCAGGGTATTTGATACCGGATCAGGATCCCGGATATGTAATCTGTTACATAGGGCTACAGAAAGGTAGAGAACTGAGAACGGGTGATAAGTTTCATGAGACAGAAAATGGTGCAAATGTTGCAGCCAAGTCTGTTGGTCACTGTCACCCTGTATTCCAAATACATTGATTCTGAACGAATGTTATTAGATACCGAACCTGATATACAAAATCATATCAGTCTCTTTATTATTAAAGAAATGATAAAATTTTGTATTGATGGATAATGTTTTGAACATTTCCTATATCAAAAGTTGATCGGTTCAGGCACGTTATCTAAACGCATTGACGTTCTAAATCAAACTACAGTTCTTAGTATACAGAACACACACAAGAGGAAGAGTTCAGAAATGAACGAATCCTTCTTGAGGTATTGTAGACTAGGTCATATCAATGTGACCCGACTAGCTTAAGTTACATTTTAGATGCACATTTAAATCAGTTTGAATTTACATCTTGTGAAACTTGCCAGTCATGTCATAAAGATTAGATGACCATAGCTCTGTTCATTGGAAACGGAGAAAGAGTTAGTAAACTCTTGGGACTAATACATGATGATGTATGTAAGGTCCCCTGTCTACACATGCCAGGACCGGTTCTTTGTACTTCATTACATTCTCTGATGATCTCTCAAGATTCAGACATATGTTCCTGTTGAAACACAAGTCCGAAGCTTTTGAGATATTCACAGAATATAAGTTAGAAGTAGAGAACCAAAACGGGTAAAAGTATTATGTCCTTTGATGCGATCAAGGAGGAGAATACTTGAGCACGGAATTCCTGAATTATTCTAAAGGAGAATGAGATTCTTTCTCAGCATTACTCCTCCGTATACATCACAGCACGTCGGTGTATCGGGGCGGAGCAATCACACCCTATATGATAAGGTGTGCTCTATGATGAGTACTACTGAGTTACCTATTTCCTTTTGGGGAGTAATACACTTATGAAGTTGCATACCTATTGAAAAGGGTTCAAATCAAATCAGTTGCCTACCACTCCATATGAGATATGGTAAGGGAAGAGCCCATTTCTTAAGTCAGTTAAGATTTGGGGTTGTCCGGCCTATGTCTAAAAGCAAAATCCGGACAAGCTCGAGGCAAGGTCTGTTATGTAGAACTGGAAAGGTTCCAGCTATACAAACTACAGCAGATAATTTGGTAGAACCAAAGGATTCAGTAGATTCCAACGAACCTCAGCCTATCCGCCGATCTAGTAGGGTTCCTCACTCACCTGAGAGATACTTCGGTTTCTCTATGACAGTGGGAGCGAGGATTGCATCATGAGATGATGACCTAACTAGTTTCGAGCAGGCCATCAGGAGTGTGACTCTGTAAGAATGGCTGGATGCTAAGCGATCTGAGATGGAATACTTATACACCAACAAAGTATGGACTTTTGTTGCTTTATCTGAAGGATTAAATCCCCATCAGGAGCAAGTATATCTTGAGAAGATTACTTGGTGTACTTAGAAAAGTTGAGACTTTCAAAGCTAGACTTGTTAAAGGTTTGCATCATTGACCAGGTATGGATTTTGTTGAAACCTTTTCTAAGTAGCTATGCTTAAGTCCATCCAGATCCTACTTGCCACGGCTACAAACCATGACTACGATATCTGGCGGTTGGGTGTCATGACTGCTTTTCTAAATGATATTTTAGAAGAGAGAGTCTATAAGTACACAGTCAGAGGGCTTCGTAGACAGTGGGAGCAGCGGAAACATGTGCAAGATGTTTTATGTGATAAAGCAGGCATCGCGGAGTTGGAACGTCTGTTTTGATGTAGTAGTCAAAGAGTTTGACTTCATCAAAATGGTAGATGAACCTTGTATTTACAAAAAGGAAGTAGAGAGTATGGTAGTGATCCTCGTAGAGTATGTGGATGACATACTCTAGATGGGGAAGGAGTTTCCTATGCTACGCTCGGTCAATCTCCGCTTATCACAATGATTCTCCATATAGGATCAAAGTGATACCTACTAAATCCTAGGTTTTTGGATCTATGAGATAGATCTAATTGGATGTTAGGATACTCACTAGTTGCAGTGAGATGGTATCAATTGATCCTGGGGAGAATCACTGGAAAGGTTCCAGGGTGATAAGTGTTAGTTGTATGTATGCCCTAGAGGCCAGTATTGTACAGATGATGTATATTATATTGGATGCTTGGACATATATAGAGATGACTTTCTTGCTCGATTTGATAGTATGCTATCTGGTTGCTCTTTATCTTAACATGTACACTTGTCTCTTTAAACTGTCTTAAAGTTACATGTTGGTAAAGCCCTTAGGATGTCTACTTGACTACCTGGACTATGATGCAGATCATACTAGTGGGGACATGGTAGTCCATAGGTACATCCTTCAAGGTCCCTAGTCGTGGGTGTATCGAGACGGGGCATCGATATACCAGTGTAGACTAGCGTATACGTTTCTCGACCCATGAGATGGGCGATGGATGATCCCATATCCATTGGTGTTTGACATCAGAGATGGTATACGGGTGCTCAGTGGAGACTGGGTACACTGGACGGACTCGCCGAGAACTCCCAGATGGTATTATACCTCACGTCAGATGGCAGTTCTCAGGTGACACTTGTACATGTTAGTCTGTAGACCCGAGATCGTCATAGAGTCTTGTGTGATTCCCACTGTGCTTTGATCTCCACCTTACCACGTCCATGAGGGCGTGCAAAACGGTGGTCTTTGGGTACAGTCCCGAGTCACATGGAGGCAATGAGCGATAGGAGGGGTTTCGTCTCTCCCGGTATTAGGGGTTGATATTGCAATGTGCTCGATTGGCCGTAACAGGGAAGTCCATGGCCAGGGCTGATCAGAGATTTGCTGGTAAGTGTTACCAGTAGCTTCTCGACCCGTTATGAGCCTCATATCGGCACGACTTATTGGTTATTGGGGTCTGACGTTTACCACCCTTAGACTTGATATGCGACATATCAGACGAACATACCGGACTGTATGGTAAGTGTTACTGGTTGGATTCACAGGAGTGTGAGCGGGCTAACTCGTCGATCTTCTGATCGCTTAATACCCGGATGGCCGTTACGTTTAGCAGACCGCTTGCGGCTTGTGGGTGCTTGATATGATCATCATCTGCTGCCGGCGTATTGACGAGTCTTTAGAGTCCTACACAGAGGTTTCCTGGCTCAAGCGAAGCGAAATAGGAGCGCATATGAGATATGTGCAGGACCGAGAATAATGCGTGTATGTGATACCGTATTTCATTCTCGCGATGAATGTATCGATTGGTTATATGCGATATAACCTAGATATCGAATCAAGGATTGATTCGATAAGCCGATACATAGGATACTAGTCGGTTGTATGCGATATGACCGGATCGTTAAATCAAGTGTTGATTTAATGATTTAGTGTATAATTATATATTTGATATATTACTTTGCATTAATTAGTATTGGTTCACTTCAAATGGATTTTCTCACTTGATGTGCAAGTTGTATATGTGATATACTTTTGTGCACATGTTTGTATCATGTTTGATGATACTTGCTCATTTGGTTAAGTGTAAAGAATTAAACCTTGATTAAGTAAATGGTTAGGGTTTTTATTTATTCATTCATTTATCTTTTTAATTTGGATTAAAAAGAAATTGCAAAAGAAAACAAAATGGTTGCTATCATTCTTGAAGCTTGTTGAAGCTTCATGAAGCTTTGACCAAAGTGACCATTTTGTCTTCATGCTTAACCCTAACCATTCATCTAACCTTAGTCAATTCTCTACACCTAACCATGGTTCATATTATGATAAGTATTCATTTCTTTTGCATTTTAAATGAGAGACTTATCATATTCTATCTTCTTCTTCATCTTCTTCTTCAAGAAAAAGCTTGCCACCATTAATGGCATCTTGAGCAAAAGTGTGAGAAATCCAATTCTAAAGTGAACCCACCTCCTATTTCTTCACCCTCTACCTCTTGCCTAGTAGTATAGGGTGTTTTCTTCACAAGTTTCACAACTTGGTGAAGTTGGAGCTTGATCTTGTGTAACCTCGACGTAGATCATCTTCGGCATCGTAGCCGACGACTGTTCCGCTCATTTCTCCGATGAAGCCGATGCGAGAGTCCGGGATTCGAGATGGACAGCGAGGGGACAACTACGTGGAGCTAAGGAAGTGGATAACCGGATCTACAAAGGTTGTAGCTTCTTACCTTTAGTTAAGTTGTTAACTAGTTTCTCTTTTCGCCTAAAATTCTAGTTAACGATCCGTATTAGAGTTTCTCGGCACTTGTAAAATTTAAAATTGGCATGGTTGATGCCTTGTGAGACCTCTTGAGAGTGCCTAGGAACCCTACAGTAGTATCAGAGACTAGCTAGAGCCTTAGGCGAAGTGTAGACGACGTTTGAAACCCGATCGAACCGAAACCCTAAAAACCTAAGAGCTCTCTGGACTTTTTCTAAAAACTGGGTTTTTTCCATATTAAAAATGCTTAAAAAATTCAGCAGGGAATTTTAAGAATTACGGTGCAAAATTTTCAAAATGAAGAGTCCAAAGTGCGGCGGAACCGCGGCAGAAGCCTGGCTTCTGCCGCTGTTCCGCGGCCTGATCATGACGTCATCCTTCCCTGTTTGCACAGTAATTCCTATTTTAATATGCTGAGTTTTCTGGGAATTTTTAAATTGACTCAAGAGTTGAGTGTTCTGGGGTTGCATTGGAAATCGATGATTCGATCGGATTATCAAACTTTGTCTATGTGTTTTTCCGGATAATTTTCGAATATGTTAAAAAGTTCGACCGGATATAAATACCCAACTTTTCCCCTGCCGGAAAATATCCAAGTGTTGGATTTTTCTGTGGTTTAAGGACGTTCTGAGTAGTGCAAGTAACGTGATGGTCCCTCTAGAAGACAACAAACCTTAACTCGATTATGTGACCGTCTTGAACTGCCCTTTGAACCTTCGGGTTTGGGGCAGTACGGCGTGCCACATGTGAGGCGTTGGCTTGACCCTTCTACGGCTGGACCGTTGGTACTGAGGCATGAAGTGAATGTCTTTGAACATTATTTCATGTGTTGAACGGTCTCGGAAAAACTTGGGTGTTCGAATGTTCGATCGAAAAGTTTAATATTTTCTATTTATCCGGAATGGGATACAATAATTGGAATTCACAAACAGTTATGAGATAACTGAATGAATGTTATAAATCTAGCGGTTTAGTCTCACTTGATATTGAAAAGAGTTTTCGATAATGGGACTAAAATGCGGGGTTTATAATTGTTAGGCATGTGATGTCTAAGTATTTCATTTGATTAGGCATGCGATGTCTAATGAGGTTGTGGATTCCAACTGTTGTAGTTTTACACTTTCTTTTCTGTGACCGTAAGTGTAATATGTGATATCGCCGGTTTCGTTGCTATATGTCAACGACAATTGGGATGCACATATTTACTTACGTTGATGACATGTGATGTTATGTGTTGCTGAATATGTTATATTGGATTGTCGTGTTTGAATAGCCGGGTTTTTTTTTATGTGAGATGAGTGTTTTTCATTTTTCATTCATGTAAAAACTTGTATGTAATATTCTTTTATTGGGGCTCTTCCAGGTTGCGGAAGTTGTCACCTTTTGTATATTATTTACTTTTCCGCACTAGGATAGACCCAAGGAGGGGAGCACACGTAACCGGGTTCTAGGGTCCAGTGGGAGACCATCTCGAGGAGTCGAGTCCGGGTCTCCTAACCCTAGAATTGGTAGGGTTGCTTGCCGCTCTCGTAGGGGTTTAGGGGTGTGGGATTGGCTATTCATCACGACCGTGGAATCCGTGTTTTATACTGGCTCGTACTGAAAACACGGACGTCCTAGAATATCCAATGTTTCATATGTTTCTTCTGCTGCGATATCTGTGATGTGATCATGTGATGTTCTGTGATAGATACTGTATATAGTATATATGATATATTATATAGCCGTTACTTATGTTTTACACCCGCGCTAGCCCTACCCTGCTCTGCCGTTAGTTACCTAACCTAACGGTGCACGAGGGGACATCGAGGCGTATGCGGATGACATAAGTGTACGTCGTATTTATCTGTGATGTTTAGGTTCTTAAATGATGGGACTTCATTAATGTGATTAATGAAAGAAAAGAAACCTAAGATGTTGTAGAATTAAATTTTAAACAAAACAGGTAGCTACAGTTCTTGCTTTGCATAGCGGTATATATGATATACCCTGCACCTTATTCGATGAGGAAAGGACCGAGATCCCTTCACCGGGAGTGACTCCTTTAGCAATAACTGGCAGATGCTACACACTCGGTTTGACTTTTGATTGCTTCTATAGTTTATGCTTTGCACAGTGATATATATGATATATCCCGCACCTCATTCGATGAGGAAAGGGCCGACGATCCCTTCACCGGGAGTGACCCCTTTAGCAAAACTAGAAAAGCCTCAAAATCACTCCATTTCAAAACTTCACTTGATTCTGCAACGATATCAAGTTCATTACGCTCATGGTTTTTCAGAAAAACCTGCGTAGCCCTCCGTCATTTCAGATAAGTACTACTTAGTATTCATGCTACGGTAGTTTGACCTCCGTCAAGGCGTAGTGTATGGTAGCTAACTAGTGCTTATCTGCCAGCATATGATGCGATTGGATTAGGGTATTCGTACGGCGTAGTTTGGCCTCCGTCAAGGGTCGTACGGGTGGGTTTAATTCGATCAAGAAATGACGGGTTGAACTTGACTAGCGCCCTGTGGGTAGTGTTGGAGATAGTGCCCTCAGAGTCAATTATTGGATCACAGGCACGTGATTGCAATGATTGAGGGGAGGACCTATCCCGGTAGGACGGTCTTACTCGAGATGATAGTATGCTATCTGGTTTATCTTTATCATCGTGTACTGCTTTAGGTGACCTTTCGAGTCGCTATTACACGTTGATAAAGCCCCTTGGATTCTTGCTTGACCACCAGCAGTATGAGGGCGATCATATAAGTGGGAGCTGGGGGTCTACAAGCATATCCTTAAAAGGTCCCTAGTCGTGGGAGATTCGAGACAGGGCATCGTTTCTCCAGAGTAGACTAGTGTATACAGTCGAGACCCCGACGAGGGGCGGTGGCCGGTCTCACAAGCCACTGGTGTCAGTTGGTTCACCTAAGATGTATACAGGTGCTCATTGGGTTATGAGTACACCGGACAGGACTCGCCGGGAACCTGCTAGTTGGGAATATACCAGACGTCAGATAGCAGTTCCCAGGTGACATGTGTACAGGTTAGTTCATCGACCTGGGATCGTCATTTGTCTCGTGTGAGTTCCCACTGTACTTTGATTACTACCCTACCACGGCTCAAAGGAGTCGTGCAAACAGGTTTTAGTTGGGTACAGTCCCGAGCCACATGGAGGCAGTGAGCGGATCTGCAGGGGTTCGTCTCTCCCGGTATTGGGGGTGAGGTCGTGCTGTGTCTAGGAGAGCCAGAACATGAAAAGTCCTTGGCCAAGGCAGGAGATTTGCTGGTAGGTATTCCAGTAGTATCTCAGGGTGTTCTGGGCTACACTCCGACACGACTTGTACCGCTTTTGGGGGTCTGACTTTTACCAACCCCCTAGGCCCGCCATGCGATGCTCATAGACGAACGGACCGGACTGTACGGATATTGTCACTGATAGGCTCAGTAGGGTGTCAGGATGAGTTCGCTCATCGACGTCCCTTTTGGTCAATAGCTGGTGGCCCGTCACGTATGGCTAATACCTCTGACGTGCTAGTGGTTAAATCCACAGCCATAGTATTGACGAGTCTTTAGAGTCCACCACACAGACAGTTACTCAAGTTTCGGGCGAAACGCTGTAGAGGCCGTATGGAGATATGGCAGGGTTCGATCAGATACGTGCGGTATTGCACGGATTGTGATCGGACGGTTTTTACTAGCCGGCTTTGGCTTAAGCCGGATACTAGTATAAGATAGTGTAGTTTTGTCTCTTTGCATTTGTGTTCAGTGGGAATACAAATGCGGGCATGTATTTGCAGTAGCGGGGTTTTCCTGTAATTTATTACGGGATCGGTTTTTCTGGGGTTGCCAGTTTGCATTCCGTTCCGGCCGGTTTTCCTTCATTCCTTCTCGGCCGGACTCTTGTTGGAGGGGGTTATTTGCAGTTTGCAAATAACTCTTTTGTGGAGGGCTTCCTTGCTTTTGTTCCTTCTTATCATCATGAGATGCCTTTCTATTCCTTTCATTATGCTTTTCATTTGATGGACTTTGATATGAATGGAGGGTGACCATTTTTCCATGCTTATCTCTCATTTCCTTTTTATTTAATTGATTCCTTTTTCCACCCACTTAAATGGTGGGGCCGGCCACTATTTTCCAGAGAGAGAGAGGAGATTGATTTTGTGTGAGTGGTGATTTATATCATCTCTTGCTTTGAAAAATCAAGGTGCTGATTTTTCACAGCAAGAAAGAAATGCATGCTTCTTTTCTTTTCCTTCAAGCATCCATGATAATCTTGTGAAAAAATTCCTCCAAAATGGCAACCTCTTAAACCCCAAGAGACATACTCACTACACTATTCTATAGCAAGTCTTGGACGCGTCGGCTAGCCAACTTCGCGCCCGAGTTGCCTCGGTCAAGAGGCGGGAGCCCGTAAAAGATTCCGGCTACGTGGTGCCCTTTCCGACGAGCGAGGAGGTGACGGAGATTCCGCAGGAGATCGGAGTGGAGATGAAGACCGGAGGACTCGGATCGCTTGGTATTGCATCTCTACTCTTTTCCTTTTTGCTAGCTAGCTAGGTTAATGGCCCGATCCGGGTGAAAAGTCCGCGGCGGTGCCGTTTTGCAAAGTTCGCAAAGTTTTTGTTTTCCGCGTTTCCGGCGTCGGGTCGACTGCCGGGGCGCCCCCGCGGGCTTACAGGTAGTTTGGCCTCCGTCAAGGTCACAGGAAGCTAGGGGCAAAAGTATTATCAGGAATTTCAAGTGTTGAAATTTGCAATGAGATTGCATACCTTCTATGAGATAGTTGGATCCCGATACCCACTGCGAGTAAGAGTTACTCCTGGGAGAGTTTTACACATTGCAATTAGCTGATCGAGTAGGTGTCTAGAAAGGTGTCAACGGGGTTACGCCTCTGGGAAAACGAGGTTTACATTAATTAGGTTCGTGCGAAAGCACGGGGGACCTCCCTCAAAGTACCGACACTGGCCTGGCTGAAAGATTGGCGAACTTGTAGTGTGTAATTAATCCCGGCTAGTCTTTCCTTTTAGGGTTTGAAGGAAGATTTGATAAAAACAGTGGGAGCCATCCTGATTAGATAAGATAATAACCAATCTGATCTTGCAAGAGCATACGCTAAAGTGTTTTCTTCTCTCTCTCTCCAGGTAGCGACCATTTCATGCCCTAATAAATATAATAATATGGATGTATTGACCGAACCCGCATGTTATACTGTGCAGGGGAACGTTGAACCCGTTCTATCTTGTAAGTGTTATAAGAATGAACAGGAAACAGGAGAATATATGGATTCTCACACCGCCCAAACGGAGAACATGCATGTTGATGCATCATCTTCGGGTGTGTTTGTCATTGAGAACTGTTTCTCAGTTCACCCTACGTCCTGGGTATTAGATACCGGATCAGGATCCCACATATGTAAGATGTTACATGGGCTGCGGAAAGGTAGAGAACTGGGAAAAGGTGATCATTCCGTTCAAGTTGGGAATGGGGCAAATGTTGCAGCCAAAGCAGTTGGCGAATATCACCTAGTATTACCAAGTGGTGATACACTGATTCTAAATGAATGCTATTATATACCGAACATGATGTGCAACATTATATCAGTTTCTTTATTAAGTAAAGAAGGATATAATTTTGTAGTAAAGGATAATGTTATGAACATATTCCTAGATCAAAAGTTGATTGCATCAGGCTCGATGTATAATGGCATATTCATTCTCAATCAAAATACAGTCCTCAATTTACAAAACACACACAAGAGGAAGAGTTCTGAACTGAACGAATCTTTCTTGTGGCATTGTAGACTGGGTCACATCAATGCGACACGACTAGCTAAGTTACATAAGGATGGATATTTAAATTCGTTTGAATTTTCATCTTATGACACTTGCCAGTCATGTCTCAAAGGCAAGATGACCAAAACTCCGTTTACCGGACACGGAGAAAGAGTTACCGAACTCTTGGGACTAATACATAGTGATGTATGCGGTCCCATGTCTACACATGCCAGGGATGGTTCTTCGTACTTCATTACATTCACTGACGATCTCTCTAGATTCGGATATGTGTTCCTGATGAAACACAAATCAGAAGCTTTTGAGAAATTTAGAGAATATAAATAAGAAGTAGAGAACCAAACGGGCAAAAGTATTAAGATCCTTCGATCTGATCGAGGAGGAGAATACTTAAGTAACGAATTCAAAGATTATCTAAAAGAGAATGGGATTCTCTCTCAGCTTACTCCTCCTTATACACCACAGCACAACGGTGTATCGGAGCGGAGAAATTGCACCCTATTAGATATGGTGCGCTCTATGATGAGTGCAGCTGAGTTACCTATTTCCTTCTGGGGATATGCACTGGAGACTGCTGCATACCTATTGAATAGAGTTCCAACCAAATCAGTGCCTACCACTCCATATGAGATATGGAATGGCAAGAGACCATGTCTTAATTTTATTCAGATATGGGGTTGTCCGGCCTATGTTAAAACACAAAATCCGGACAAGCTCGAGGCAAGGTCTGTTCTATGTAAGTTTGTTGGATATCCCAAACATTCGCGAGGGTATATCTTCTACCACTCCGAGGAACAAAAAGTGTTTGTTTCTCGACATGCCACTTTCTTAGAAAAGAGTTTTCTTATGAAACAGACAAGTAGCATTGAGGTAGAACTGGAAGAGGTTCCAGCAACACAAACTGTAACAGAAGACTTGGTAGAACCAGAGGATTCAGTAGAACTCGACGAACCCCAGCCTCTCCGCCGATCTAGTAGGGTATCTCGTCCACCTGAGATATACTACGGTTTTCTCATTGACGGTGGAAGCGAGGATTGCATCATGGAGGATGATGACCCAACTAGCTTTGAGCAGGCCATCACGAGTAGGGACTCAGTGAAATGGCTGGATGCTATGCGGTCCGAGATGGAATCCATGTACACCAACAAAGTATGGACTTTGGTAGTTGCTCCTGAAGGGGTAAAACCCATCAGGAGCAAGTGGATCTTCAAGAAAAAACTTGGTGTAGATGGGAAAGTGGAGACTTTCAAAGCTAGACTTATAGCAAAAGGTTTTCGTCAAAGACCAGGTGTGGACTATGACGAAACCTTTTCTCCAGTGGCTATGCTTAAATCCATCCGGATCATACTTGCCATCGCTGCATATCATGATTACGAAATCTGGCAAATGGATGTTAAGACCGCCTTTCTAAATGGTGATTTAGAAGAGTGCGTGTACATGACTCAGCCAGAGGGCTTCGTAGACAGTGGGAGCAGCGGGAAGGTGTGCAAGCTGCTTAAATCCATTTATGGATTAAAGTAAGCATCGCGGAGTTGGAACATCTGCTTTGACGTCGTTATCAAAGAGTTTGATTTCGTCAAAAACCCAGATGAACCTTGTATCTACAAGAAGGTAGCAGAGAGTAAGGTTGTCTTCCTCGTATTGTACGTGGACGACATACTCTTGATAGGAAATGATATTCCTATGCTGCAATCGGTCAAGCTCTTCTTATCACAAAGATTCTCAATGAAAGATCTTGGTGATGCCTCCTGCATATTGGGAATAAGGATCTATAGAGATAGATCCAAACGGATATTGGGATTGTCCCAATCCAGGTACATTGACACCATACTAAAAAGGTTTAGTATGGAAGAATCCAAGCGTGGGAACTTGCCCACGATCTCTGGAGTCACTCTCTCCAAAGAGATGTCTTCCAAGACTGATTTGGAGAGAGCTCGCATGCAAGGGATACCCTATGCTTCGGCTGTAGGCTCTATCATGTACGCGATGCTATGTACCAGACCCGATGTTGCATACTCACTAAGTGTAGTGAGCAGGTATCAAGATGATCCTGGAGAGAGTCACTGGACAGCTGTGAAGAGCATTCTCAAGTACTTGCGAAGGACTAAAGAGATGCTCTTGGTGTATGGTAACGGAGAACTCCAAGTGGAGTCCTTTACCTATTCGAGCTTCCAGAGTGATAAGGACGACTCTAAGTCGCAGTCGGGATTTGTCTTTACCCTTTACGGATGGGCGGTTAGCTGGAACAGTTCCAAGCAGGAAACCGTGGCAGACTCGACGATGGAGGCTGAATACATCGCTGCCAACGATGCTGCTAAAGAGGCCGTCTGGATCAAGAAGTTCATTTTTGAACTTGGAGTGGTTCCATCCATTGAGCATCCAATACCTTTGTATTGCGATAACAATGGAGCGGTGGCTTTGGCCAAGGAACCTAGGTCCCATCAGCGATCCAGGCATATTCTGAGGCGGTATCACCTGATCCGGGAGATAGTTGATCGCCGGGAGATCGAGGTCAGGAGGGTTGACACGAAGAACAACACGGCGGATCCACTCACGAAGGCCATTTCCCAGATACAGTTTGAGAGACTCTTCGGGATGCTCGGTATGCGATACTACAGCAGCTGGCCCTAGTGCAAGTGGGAGATTGTTAGTTGTATGTATGCCCTAGAGGCCAGTATTGTACAGATGATTTATATTATATTGGATGCTTGGACATATATAGAGATGACTTTCTTGCTCGATATGATAGTATGCTATCTGGTTGCTCTTTATCTTAACATGTACACTTGTCTCTTTAAACTGTCTTAAAGTTACATGTTGGTAAAGCCCTTAGGATGTCTACTTGACTACCTGGACTATGATGCAGATTATACTAGTGGGGACATGGTAGTCCATAGGTACATCCTTCAAGGTCCCTAGTCATGGGTGTATCGAGACGGGGCATCGATATACCAGTGTAGACTAGCGTATACGTTTCTCGACCCATGAGATGGGCGATGGATGATCCCATATCCATTGGTGTTTGACATCAGAGATGGTATACGGGTGCTCAGTGGAGACTGGGTACACTGGACGGACTCACCGAGAACTCCCAGATGGTATTATACCTCACGTCAGATGGCAGTTCTCAGGTGACACTTGTACAGGTTAGTCTGTAGACCCGAGATTGTCATTGAGTCTTGTGTGATTCCCACTGTGCTTTGATCTCCACCTTACCACGTCCATGAGGGCGTGCAAAACGGTGGTCTTTGGGTACAGTCCCGAGTCACATGGAGGCAATGAGCGATAGGAGGGGTTTCGTCTCTCCCGGTATTGGGGGTTGATGTTGCGCTGTGCTCGATTGGCCGAACAGGGAAGTCCCTGGCCAGGGCTGATCAGAGATTTGCTGGTAAGTGTTACCAGTAGCTTCTCGACCCGTTATGAGCCTCATATCGGCACGACTTATCGGTTATTGGGGTCTGACGTTTACCACCCCTAGACTTGATATGCGACATATCAGACGAACGAACAGACCGGACTGTATGGTAAGTGTTACTGGTTGGATTCACAGGAGTGTGAGCGGGCTAGCTCGTCGATCTTCTGATCGCTCAATACCCGGATGGCCGTTACGTTTAGCTGACCGCTTGCGGCTTGTGGGTGCTTGATATGATCATCATCTGCTGCCGGCATATTGACGAGTCTTTAGAGTCCTACACAGAGCTTTCCTGGCTCAAGCGAAACGAAATAGGAGAGCATATGAGATATGTGCAGGACCGAGAATAATGCGTGTATGTGATACCGTATTTCATTCTCGTGATGAATGTATCGATTGGTTATATGCGATATAACTTAGATATCGAATCAAGGATTGATTCGATAAGCCGATACATAGGATACTAGTCGGTTGTATGCGATATGACCGGATCGTTAAATCAAGTGTTGATTTAATGATTTAATGTATAATTATATATTTGATATATTACTTTGCATTAACTAGTATTGGTTCACTTCAAATGGATTTTCTCACTTGATGTGCAAGTTGTATATGTGATATACTTTTGTGCACATGTTTGTATCATGTTTGATGATACTTGCTCATTTGGTTAAGTGTAAAGAATTGAATCTTGGTTAAGTAAATGGTTAGGGTTTTTATTTATTCATTCATTTATCTTTTTAATTTGGATTAAAAAGAAATTGCAAAAGAAAACAAAATGGTTGCTATCATTCTTGAAGCTTGTTGAAGCTTCATGAAGCTTTGACCAAAGTGACCATTTTGTCTTCATGCTTAACCCTAACCATTCATCTAACCTTAGTCAATTCTCTACACCTAACCATGGTTCATATTATGATAAGTATTCATTTCTTTTGCATTTTTAAATGAGTGACTTATCATATTCTATCTTCTTCTTCATCTTCTTCTTCAAGAAAAAGCTTGCCACCATTAATGGCATCTTGAGCAAAAGTGTGAGAAATCCAATTCTAAAGTGAACCCACCTCCTATTTCTTCACCCTCTACCTCTTGCCTAGTAGTATATGGTGTTTTCTTCACAAGTTTCACAACTTGGTGAAGTTGGAGCTTGATCTTGTGTAACCTCGACGTAGATCATCTTCGGCATCGTAGCCGACGACTGTTCCGCTCATTTCTCCGATGAAGCCGATGTGAGAGTCCGGGATTCGAGATGGACAGCGAGGGGACAACTTCGTGGAGCTAAGGAAGTGGATAACCAGATCTACAAAGGTTGTAGCTTCTTACCTTTAGTTAAGTTGTTAACTAGTTTCTCTTTTCGCCTAAAATTCTAGTTAACGATCCGTATTAGAGTTTCTCGGCACTTGTAAAATTTAAAATTGGCATGGTTGATGCCTTGTGAGACCTCTTGAGAGTGCCTAGGAACCCTACAATAAGGACGACTGAAAGTCAGTCACAGGTATTGTCTTTACCCTCAGTAAAGGGACGGTATGTTGGAAGAGTTCCAAGCTAGATACCGTGGCATACTAGACGATAAAGGCTGGATACATCGCTACCAAAGATGCTACCAAAGAGGAAGTCTGGGTGTATATTGCTTCATGAGATGAACTTCGTTCCTACCATTGTGAGACAATGGAGTTGTAGCTTATGCCAAGGAACACCAGTCCCATCAGTGATCCAGACATATTCTAAGGCAGTGTCACCTGATCGTGGAGATGGTTGATCTCCAGGGGATCGAGGTTAGGAGAGCAGACTCAGAGGACAACACGGCGGATCCACTCACAAAGGCCTTTTCCCAGAGAGAGACTTTTATGGGATGGTTGAGTATGAGATACTACAACCACTGCTATCAGATGGCCCTAGTGTAAGTGGGAGATTGTTAGTTATATGTATGCCCTAGAGGCCATTACTATACATAGGATGTATATTGTAGTGGATGCTTGGACATATATAGGGATGACTTTCTTGCTCGACATGATAGTATGCTATCTGGTTGCTCTTTACCTTAACGTGTACACTGATTGTCTCTCTGTTACATGTTGGTAAAGCCCTTAGGATGTGTACTTGACTACCTGGACTATGATGCAGATCATACTAGTAGGGACATGGTAGTCCATAAGTACATCCTTCAAGGTCTCTAGTCGTGGGTGTATCGAGACGGGGCATCGATATACCAGAGTAGACTAGCGTATACCTTCTCGACCCATACAGATGGGCGATGGATGATCCCATATCCATTGGTGTTTGACATCAGAGATGATATACGGGTGCTCAGTGGAGACTGGGTACACTGGACGGACTCGCCAAGAACTCCCAGATGGTATTATACCTCACGTCAGATGGCAGTTCTCTGGTGACACTGGTACAGAGTAGTCTGTTGACCCGAGATCGTCATAGAGTCTTGTGTGATTCCCACTGTGCTTTGATTTCCACCTTACCACGTCCAAGAGGGCGTGTAAAACGGTGGTTTTTGGGTACAGTCTCGAATCACATGGAGGCAATGAGCGATAGGAGGGGATTCGTCTCTCCCGGTATAAGGAGTTGATGTTGCGCTGTGTTCGATTGGCTATAACCGGAAATCCCTGGCCAGGGTTGCTGAGATTTACTGGTAAGTGTTACCAGTAGTTTCTCGAACTGTTATAGACCTCATATCGACACGACTTATCGAGCTACTGGGGTCTGACGTTTACCACCCCTAGGCGAGATATGCGACATATCAGACGACGAGACCGGACTGTACGGTAAGTGTTACTGGTTGGATTCACAGGAGTGTGAGCGGGCTTGCTCGTTGATCTTCTGATCGCTCAATACCCGGGTGGCCGTTACGTTTAGCAGACCGCTTGCGGCTTGTGGGTGTTTGATATGATCATCACCTACTGCCGGCGTATTGACGAGTCTTTAGAGTCCTACATAGAGGTTTCTTGGCTCAAGCGAAGCAAAATAGGAGCGCATATGAGATATGTGCGGGACCGAGAATAATACCAGTATGTGATACCGAATTCTATTCTCGCGATTTGTATCATCGGACGGTTATATGTGATATAGCCGGGTTACCGAATCAAGTGTTGATTCGATACATTGATACACATGATATTAGTCGGTTATGACTGGATCGTTAAATCAAGTGTTAATTTAATGATTTAATGTATAATTATATATTTGATATATTACTTTACATTAACTAGTATTGGTTCACTTAAGATTATTTTTCTCTCTAGATTGTGCACATTGTATATATGATATATTTTTATGCACTTGTTTGTATCATGTTTGTTGATACATGCAAACTTGGGTGTGTGTATGCTTTAAACCATGATTAGGTTAATGGTTAGGGTTTGATTTACTTATTTATTTATTTTATTCATTTATTTAGTTAAAACAAAATGGTGGCTTTCTTTCTTTTCTTTGCTAGAAGCTTCATGTTGTTTTCTAGCATTTTTGAAAAAGTCTACCATTTTGTTTTATCCTTAACCTAACCATTTGCTTAAACCCTAGTTTATTCTCTACATTAGTTACACTCACCCATGGTTGCAAGATGATAAGGCTTCACTTGAATTTTCTAATTAGATAATTCATTCCTTCTTTTCTTTCTTCTTCTTCTTCTTCATGATGAAGAAAACCATTACTAGAAAATTCCAAGTGATGAATCCAAGTGAGAAATCCAAATCCAAAGTGAACCCACTTCCTATTTCTTCATCCTCTACCACTTTCCATGTAGTAGAGTGTGTTATCTTCACAAGTTTCATGACCTAGTGAAGATGGAGCTTGGGTTTGAGTCGCCTCGACGTAGATCATCTTCGGCATCGAAGTCAACGACCTAGCCCGATCATTTCTCCGATGAAACCAACGCTAGAGTCCAGGATCCCGATGGTTGCTGCGGAGGGACATCATCATGGAGCTTTGGAGGTGGAGGAACGGATCTACAAAGGTTGTATTTCCATTCACTTACTAGCAAAGTGGTTTGCTTGCATTTGTTTTCGCCTATCTTCTAGTTAACGATCTATATTAGGGTTTCTCGGCACATAAAATTTGAATTTGGCATGGTAGATTCCTTGTGGAACCTCTTGAGTGTGCCTAGGAACCCTACAATGCGATATTCTCAGACGAACAGACCGGACTGTACGCAGATTGTCACATTCAGGCTCAGTAGGTGTTCGGATGAGTTCACCTCGTCAGTCTTCTTATCGGCATCTACCTAGGGGCCATTACGCACAGCTAGTGCCGCTTGTGGTCTGTGGTTAAACCCACTACCAGCGTAGTGTCGAGTTTTTAGAGTCCCATACAGAGAGCTATTCGCCTTTAGGCAAGAGAGTAGAGGTCGCATGGTTTTGCGACAGGGTTCGGTCACATCCGCGCACTTGTGCACGTTTAGTGTCCGGGCAGTTATTACTAGCGGACTTTGGTTTAAGCCAGATCCTAGTATATGTTTTGGGATTGGTTTTATCTCGTTTGTATTCGTGTTCCACGGAACACGGATGCGGGTGTGTATGCACAGTTGACAGAGACAGAGGCAGAGGACTCTCATTAGGGTTGTTGACTGTTGACTTTTTCTAAACCCTAATGAGAATTAGAAATATGATTAATAATAATATTAATTAAGTATTATTATGCCATGGTTGGGTTGAAAGGTTGACTTTGTTGACTTGTTGACTTTGTTGACCGGTTGACTAGGTTGGACTTGTTGACCATCATCATGACAATGGCTATCATTTCATGGCTTTGACCTTTGCTTGCTTGTTTGTTCACAAAATGCATTAAATGCATGAAATGATAAAGCCATTGACATGAACCATCACAAGATACTTAATTATTGTTATTGTTATGATTATTTTGTGTTATGAGAGCATGGGTGGAAAAAGTCTTGCTCATTCTATCATTCTCATTCTCTCTCATCCTCAAGCTCTCCCTCTTCCTCTTGCTCTCTCTCTAGCTCAAGGAAACTCCCTCTCATGAGTTGAGAACCATTTCCTTAGAGATAAAACCCAAAACACTTCTCTACTCATCCTAGTATACAAGGTCTAGCAAACCAAGTGTTCCAGTTTCCTCTAGATTGAGGTTGGAGCCAAAGGTAGAAGCTTTCGGGTGGATCCATCTTCGGTACAAGGAGACGACGAGGAGAGAACCATCCGACCACTACAAGGAGTCGAAGAGAAGGAGTTCAAGTTAAGGTATAACCCCCTAACCGAGTAGATAACACTCTTAGTTAGGTTGTTAGATAGTTAGTTTAACAAAGATCCGTTTTTGAGTCCATGTTACCCCACCGTAGAAAATCGTTTTTCACCATTTCCGCAACCCCAAAGAACCGGGGACGGGTAACGTGGACTTACATAAATATCTTAACATATCTTATCTCATGTCTCGATCACATGTCAACTATCATATATATATCATCATCCACATGGCATCGTCGTGAAAGGTTCCTAGGCACCCTATAGAGGTCTCACAAGGCATCGAACATGCCAATTTCAAAAATTATGGGTGCCGCGAAACCCTAACGCGGATCTTAGACTAGAATTCTAGGCGAAACACAAAACTAGTTAACTACTTAACTAAAAGTTAGATGCTACAACCTTTGTAGATCCGGATATCCACTTCCTTAGCTCCACGTAGTCATCCTCTCGCTGTCCTTTTCGAATCCTAGACTCATTCGTCGGCTTCATCGGGAAAACGAGCGGAATAGGTCGTCGGCTTCGTGTCAAAGACGATCTACGTCGAGGTTGCACAAGCTCAAGCTCCGACTTCACAAAGTTGTGAAACTTGTGAAGAAAACACCCAAAACAACTTGGCAAGAGGTAGAGGGTGAAGAAATAGGAGGTGGGTTCACTTTAGAATTGGATTTCACTCACTTTTTCTCAAGTTGCCATTGATGGCATCTAGTTTTCTCTCTTGAAGAAGAAGGAGAAGATGAAGCTAGTTTATGATAAGTTGTTTTTAAAATGAAAAGAAAAAAACATATTTATCATAATCTAACTAGGGTTAAGTGTAGAGAATAAACCATGGTCACTTGAGAGGGTTAGGGTTAAGCATGATGACAAGAATGGTTGCATAAGTCAAAGCTTCATGAAGCTTCAACTAGAAACAAAAGAAGCCACCATACTTATCTAAATCATTTCCAAATAAATAAACAAATAAATAAATGAAAAAGCAAAACCCTAATCATCTCTTAACCATGGTTTAATCCTTTACACTTAACCACAAGATCAAGTATCATCAAACATGATACAAAAATGTGCACAAAAGCATATCACATATACAATGTGCATCAAGTGAGAAAAATCCGTTTAAAGTGAACCAATACTAGTTAATGCAATGTAATATATCAAATATATAATTATACATTAAATCATTAAATCAACATTTGATTCAATGATCCGGTCATGTCTCACATAACCGACTAGAATCCAATGTATCGATTTATCGAATCAATGATTCGATAACTAGGTCATATCGAATATAACCAATCGAAACATATATCGCGAGAATGAAATGCGGTATCACATACACGCATTATTCTCGGTCCTGCACATATCTCATATGCGCTCCTATTTCGTTTCGCTTGAGCCAGGAAACCTCTGTGTAGGACTCTAAAGACTCGTCAATACACCGGTAGCAGATGATGATCATATCAAGCACCCACAAGCCGCAAGCGGTCTGCTAAACATAACGGCCATCTGGGTATTGAGCGATCAGAAGATCGACGAGCTAGCCCGCTCACACTCCTGTGAATCCAACCAGTAACACTTACCGTACAGTCCGGTCTGTTCGTCTGATATGTCGCATATCAAGTCTAGGGGTGGTATACGTCAGACCCCAATAACCGATAAGTCGTGCCGATGTGAGGCTCATAACGGGTCGAGAAACTACTGGTAACACTTACCAGCAAATCTCTGATCAGCCCTGGCCAGGGACTTCCCTGTTACGGCCAATCGAGCACAGCGCAACATCAACCCCCAATACCGGGAGAGACGAAACCCCTCCTATCGCTCATTGCCTCCATGTGACTCGGGACTGTACCCAAAGACCACCGTTTTGCATGCCCTCATAGACGTGGTAAGGTGGAGATCAAAGCACAGTGGGAATCACACAAGACTCTATGACGATCTCGGGTCTACAGACTAACCTGTACAAGTGTCACCTGAGAACTGCCATCTGACATGAGGTATAATACCATCTGGGAGTTCTCGGCGAGTCGGTCCAGTGTACCCAGTCTCCACTGAGCACCCGTATACCATCTCTGATGTCAAACACCAATGGATGTGGGATCATCCATCGCCCATCTCATGGGTCGAGAAGCGTATACGCTAGTCTACTCTGGTATATCAATGCCCCGTCTCAATACACCCACGACTAGGGACCTTGAAGGATGTACTTATGGACTACCATGTCCCCACTAGTATGATCTGCATCACAGTCCAGGTAGTCAAGTACATATCCTAAGGGCTTTACCAACATGTAACTATAAGACAGTATAAAGAGACTAGTGTACATGTTAAGATAAAGAGTAACCAGATAGCATACTATCATATCGAGCAAGAAAGTCATCTCTATATATGTCCAAGCATCCAATATAATATACATCATCTGTACAATACTGGCCTCTAGGGCATACATACAACCAACAATCTCCCACTTGCACTAGGGCCAGCTGCTGTAGTATCGCATACCGAGCATCCCGAAGAGTCTCTCAAACTGTATCTGGGGAATGGCCTTCGTGAGTGGATCCGCGGTGTTGTTCTTCGTGTCAACCCTCCTGACCTCGATCTCCCGGCGATCAACTATCTCCCGGATCAGGTGATACCGCCTCAGAATATGCCTGGATCGCTGATGGGACCTGGGTTCCTTGGCCAAAGCCACCGCTCCATTGTTATCGCAATACAAAGGTATTGGATGCTCAATGGATGGAACCACTCCAAGTTCAGTAATGAACTTCTTGATCCAGACAGCCTCTTTGGCAGCATCGTTGGCAGCGATGTATTCAGCCTCCATCGTCGAGTCTGCCACGGTTTCCTGCTTGGAACTCTTCCAGCTAACCGCCCCTCCGTAAAGGGTAAAGACAAAGCCCGACCGCGACTTAGAGTCGTCCTTATCACTCTGGAAGCTCGAATCGGTAAAGGACTCCACTTGGAGTTCTCCGTTACCATACACCAAGAACATATCTCTAGTCCTTCGTAAGTACTTAAGAATGCTCTTCACAGCTGTCCAGTGACTCTCTCCAGGATCAGCTTGATACCTGCTCACTATACTTAGTGAGTATGCTACATCGGGTCTGGTACATAGCATCACATACATGATAGAGCCTACTGCCGAAGCATAGGGTATCCCTTGCATGCGAGCTCTCTCCAAATCAGTCTTGGGAGACATCTCTTTGGAGAGAGTGACTCCAGAGATCGTGGGTAAGTTCCCACGCTTGGACTCTTCCATACTAAACCTCTTTAGTATGGTGTCAATGTACCTGGATTGGGACAATCCCAAAATCCTTTTGGATCTATCTCTATAGATCCTAATTCCCAATATGCAGGAGGCATCACCAAGATCTTTCATTGAGAATCTTTGTGATAAGAAGAGCTTGACCGATTGCAGCATAGGAATATCATTTCCTATCAAGAGTATGTCGTCTACGTACAATACGAGTAAGACAACCTTACTCTCTGCCACCTTCTTGTAGATACAAGGTTCATCTGGATTTTTGACGAAATCAAACTCTTTGATAACGACGTCAAAGCAGATGTTCCAACTCCGCGATGCTTGCTTTAATCCATAAATGGATTTAAGCAGCTTGCACACCTTGCCGCTGCTCCCACTGTCTACGAAGCCCTCTGGCTGAGTCATGTACACGCACTCTTCTAAATCACCATTTAGAAAGGCGGTCTTAACATCCATTTGCCAGATTTCGTAATCATGATAAGCAGCGATGGCAAGCATGATCCGGATGGATTTAAGCATAGCCACTGGAGAAAAGGTCTCGTCATAGTCCACACCTGGTCCTTGACGAAAACCCTTTGCTACAAGTCTAGCTTTGAAAGTCTCCACTTTCCCATCTACACCAAGTTTCTTCTTGAAGATCCACTTGCTCCCAATGGGTTTTACCCCTTCAGGAGCAACGTCCAAAGTCCATACTTTGTTGGTGTACATGGATTCCATCTCGGACCGCATAGCATCCAGCCATTTCACTGAGTCCCCACTCGTGATGGCCTGCTCGAAGCTAGTTGGGTCATCATCCTCCATGATGCAATCCTCGCTTCCACCATCAATGAGAAAACCGTAGTATCTCTCAGGTGGACGTGAAACCCTACTAGATCGGCGGAGAGGCTGGGGTTCGTCGGGTACTATCGAATCTTCTGGTTCCACTAAATCTTCAGTTATAGTTTGTGTATCTGGAATTTCTTCCAGCTCTACCACTTTGCCACTAATTTCTTTTTCAAGGAATTCCTTTTCTAAAAAGGTGGCATATTGAGAAACAAACACTTTTTGTTCTTCAGCATGGTAGAAAAAATATCCTTGGGAATTCTTAGGATATCCCACAAACTTGCAAAGAACAGACCGTGCCTCGAGTTTGTCTGGATTTTGCCTTTTGACATAGGCCGGACAACCCCATATCTTAACTCGTTTAAAATATGGTCTCTTCCCACTCCATATCTCATATGGTGTGGTAGGTACAGATTTAGATGGAACTTGATTCAATAGGTATGCTGCTGTCTCCAGTGCATAACCCCAGAAGGAAATAGGTAACTCAGCTGTGCTCATCATAGAGCGCACCATATCTAATAGGGTGCGGTTCCTCCGTTCAGATACACCGTTGTGCTGTGGTGTATATGGAGGAGTCAGCTGAGAGAGAATCCCATTCTCTTTTAGGAAGTCCAGGAATTCATTGCTCAAGTATTCCCCTCCTCGATCAGATCGTAGGATTTTAATACGTTTTCCGGTTTGGTTCTCAACTTCTTGTTTATATTCCCTAAATTTCTCAAAAGCTTCTGATTTGTGTTTCATCAGGAACACATACCCGAACCTAGAGAGATCGTCAGTGAATGTAATGAAGTATGAAGAACCATCCCTGGCATGTGTAGACATGGGACCGCATACATCACTATGTATAAGTCCCAAGAGTTCGGTAACTCTTTCTCCGTGTCCCGTAAACGGAGTTTTGGTCATCTTGCCTTTGAGACATGACTGGCAAGTGTCATAAGATGAAAATTCGAAAGGTTTCAAATATCCATCCTTATGCAACTTAGCCAGTCGTGTCACATTGATGTGACCCAGTCTACAATGCCACAAGAAGGATTCGTTCAGTTCTGAACTCTTCCTCTTGTGTGTGTTTGTTATGCTCAGAACTGTTGATTGATTTAGAACATAAATGCCATTGCACAACGTGCCTGATCCAACCAACTTTTGGTTACGGAAAATGTTCATAACATTATCCTGTAATACAAAATTATATCCCTCTTTACTTAATAAAGAAACCGATATAATGTTGCATATCAGGTTCGGCATGTAATAGCATTCGTTCAGAACCAATGTATTTCCAGTTGGTAATACAAGGTGATATTCTCCGACAGTCTTAGCTGCAACAATTGCACCATTTCCAACTCTAATGTCTTTATCACCTTCTCCAAGTTCTCTACCTTTCCTTAGCCCATGTAACTGATTACATATATGGGATCCTGACCCGGTATCTAATACCCAGGACGTAGAGCAAATGGAGAAACAGTTCTCTGTAACGAACACACCCGAAGAAAATGCATCATCATGTACTTTCTTCATTCGGGTGGCATGGGAATCCTGGTATTCCCCTATATCCTGTTCAGTCCTATAACACTTATAGGAAAGAACGGAACCAACGTTCCCCAGCACAGTAAAACATGCGGGTTCGGTCAATACATCCATATTATTATCTTCATTAGGGCATGAAATGGTCGCTACCTGGAGAGAGAGAGAAGAAAACACTTTAGCGTATGCTCGTGCAAGATCAGATTGGTTATTATCTTATCTAATCAGGATGGCTCCCACTGCTTTTTATCAAATCTTCCTTCAAACCCTAAAAGGAAAGACTAGCCGGTATTAATTACACACTACAAGTTCGCCAATCTTTCAGCCAGGCCAGTGTCGGTACTTTGAGGGAGGTCCCCCGTGCTTTCGCACGAACCTAATTACTGTAAACCTCATTTTCCCAGAGGCGTAACCTCGTTAACACCTTTCTACACACCTACTTGATCGGCTAATTGTAATGTGTAAAACTCTCCCAGGAGTAACTCTTACTCGCAGTGGGTATCGGGATCCAACTATCTCATAGAAGGTATGCAATCTCATTGAAAATTTCAACACTTGAAATTCCCGATAATATTTTGCCCCTAGCAGCTATATGATCTTAACATAGTCAACAAATCATAAGTGCTAGTCAAGTTCAACCCGTCATTTCCCGATTGAATTAAACCCACCCGCACGACCCTTAACATAGTCAACAAAGTCGCACGACTACCCTAATCCAATCGCATCATATGCTTATACAGATAAGCACTAATTAGCTACCGCACACCACGCCTTAACATAGTCAACAAACGTAGCACGAATACTAACTAGTACTTATCTGAAATGACGGAGGGCTACGACAGGTTTTTCTGAAAACCTATTGCGTAATGAACTTGATATCGTTGTAGAATCAAATGAAGTTTTGAAATGGAGTGATTTTGAGGCTTTTCTAGTTTTGCTAAAGGGGTCACTCCCGGTGAAGGGATCGTCGGCCCTTTCCTCGTCGAATGAGGTGCGGGATATATCATATATATCACTGTGCAAAGCAAAAACTCTTAAAAGCAATCAAAGCCAAACCGAGTGTGTAGCATCTGCCAGTTATTGCTAAAGGAGTCACTCCCGGTGAAGGGATCTCGGTCCTTTCCTCATCGAATAAGGTGCAGGGTATATCATATATACCGCTATGCAAAGCAAGAACTGTAGCTACCTGTTTTGTTTAAAATTTGATTCTACAACATCTTAGGTTTCTTTTCTTTCATTAATCACATTAATGAAGTCCCATCATTTAAATACCTAAACATCACAGATAGATATGACGTACACTTATGCCATCCGCATTCGCCTCGATGTCCCCTCGTGCACCGTTAGGTTAGGTAACTAACGACAGAGCAGGGCAGGGCTAGCGCGGGTGTAAAACATAAGTAACGTCTATATAATATATCATATATACTATATACTATATCCATCACAGAACATCACATGATCACATCACAGATATCGCAGCAGAAGAAACATATGAAACATTGGATATACTAGGACGTCCGTGTTTTCAATACGAGCCAGTATAAAACACGGATTCCACGGTCGTGATGAATAGCCAATCCCACACCCCTAGACCCCTACGAGAGCGGCAAGCAACCCTGCCAATTCTAGGGTTAGGAGACCCGGACTCGACTCCTCGAGTTGGTCTCCCACTGGACCCCAGAACCCGGTTACTTGTGCTCCCCTCCTTGGGTCTATCCTAATGCGGAAAAGTAAATAATATACAAAAGGTGACAACTTCCGCTACCTGGAAGTGCCCCAAATAAAAGAATATTACATACAAGTTTTTACATGAATGTAAATGAAAAACACTCATCTCACATAAAAACCCCCCGGCTATTCAAACACGACGATCCAATATAACATATCCAGCAACACATAACATCACATGTCATCAACGTAAGTAAGTATGCATACACCGATTGTCGTCGACGTATAGCAACGACAATCGGCAATACCACTACATACTACACTTACGGTCACAGAAAAGAAAGTGTAAAACTACAACAGTTGGAATCCGCAACCTCTTTAGACATCGCATGCCTAACAGATATAAATCCCGCATTTTAGTCTCATTATCGAAAACTCTTTTCAATATCATATGGGACTAAATTGCTAGATTTATAACATTCATTCAGTTATCTCATAACTACTTGTGAATTCCAATTATTGTATCACATTCCAGATAAACAGAAAATGTTAAACTTTCCGATCGAACAGTCGAATACCCAAGTTTTCCCGATACAGCTCAACACATGAAATAAGTCTAACAACATTCAGTTCGTGCCTCAGTACCAACGGTCCAGCCGTAGAAGGGTCAAGCCAACGCCTCACATGTGGCACGCCGTACTGCCCCAAACCCGAAGGTTCAAAGGGCAGTTCAAGACGGTCACATAATCGAGTTAAGGTTTGTTGTCTTCTAGAGGGTCCATCGCGTTACTTGCACTACTTAGAACGTCGTTAAACTACGGAAAAATCCAACACTTGGAAATTTCCCGATAGGGGAAAAATTGGGTATTTATATTCGGTCGAACTTTTTAACATATTCAAAAGATTATCCGGAAAAACACAAAGACGAAATTTGATAATCCGATCGAAACTTTGATTCCCAATAGTACCCCAGAATACTCTTCTGTAGAGTCACAACAAAAATATCCCAGAAAATATAGCATTAAATTATATGAGTTACTGTGCAGAAATCATCATACAAGGGAACAGTAAGGCCGTGGAACCGCCGCATCATGCATAGCACGTGCCGCGGTTCCGCGGTGGAAAAGTCGACTTAGGCCCTCGTATTTCACAGTAATTCAAATAACACCCTGCTTGATTTTCTGCATATTTTTAATTGACAAAAATCCTATTTTTTAGAAAAAGTCCAGAGAGCTATTTTGGGGTTAGGTTTTCGGTTCGTCCGGCTTTCAAACTCCGTCTAGACTTCGTCTAAGGCTCTAGCTAGGCTCTGATACCAGTGAAAGGTTCCTAGGCACCCTATAGAGGTCTCACAAGGCATCGAACATGCCAATTTCAAAAATTATGGGTGCCGCGAAACCCTAACGCGGATCTTAGACTAGAATTCTAGGCGAAACACAAAACTAGTTAACTACTTAACTAAAAGTTAGATGTTACAACCTTTGTAGATCCGGATATCCACTTCCTTAGCTCCAAGTAGTCATCCTCTCGCTGTCCTTTTCGAATCCTAGACTCATTCGTCGGCTTCATCGGGAAAACGAGCGGAATAGGTCGTCGGCTTCGTGTCAAAGACGATCTACGTCGAGGTTGCACAAGCTCAAGCTCCGACTTCACAAAGTTGTGAAACTTGTGAAGAAAACACCCAAAACAACTTGGCAAGAGGTAGAGGGTGAAGAAATAGGAGGTGGGTTCACTTTAGAATTGGATTTCACTCACTTTTTCTCAAGTTGCCATTGATGGCATCTAGTTTTCTCTCTTGAAGAAGAAGGAGAAGATGAAGCTAGTTTATGATAAGTTGTTTTTAAAATGAAAAGAAAAAAAACATACTTATCATAATCTAACTAGGGTTAAGTGTAGAGAATAAACCATGGTCACTTGAGAGGGTTAGGGTTAAGCATGATGACAAGAATGGTTGCATAAGTCAAAGCTTCATGAAGCTTCAACTAGAAACAAAAGAAGCCACCATACTTATCTAAATCATTTCCAAATAAATAAACAAATAAATAAATGAAAAAGCAAAACCCTAATCATCTCTTAACCATGGTTTAATCCTTTACACTTAACCACAAGATCAAGTATCATCAAACATGATACAAAAATGTGCACAAAAGCATATCACATATACAATGTGCATCAAGTGAGAAAAATCCGTTTAAAGTGAACCAATACTAGTTAATGCAATATAATATATCAAATATATAATTATACATTAAATCATTAAATCAACATTTGATTCAATGATCCGGTCATGTCTCACATAACCGACTAGAATCCAATGTATCGATTTATTGAATCAATGATTCGATAACTAGGTCATATCGAATATAACCAATCGAAACATATATCGCGAGAATGAAATGCGGTATCATATACACGCATTATTCTCAGTCCTGCACATATCTCATATGCGCTCCTATTTCGTTTCGCTTGAGCCAGGAAACCTCTGTGTAGGACTCTAAAGACTCGTCAATACGCCGGTAGCAGATGATGATCATATCAAGCACCCACAAGCCGCAAGCGGTCTGCTAAACGTAACGGCCATCCGGGTATTGAGCGATCAGAAGATCGACGAGCTAGCCCGCTCACACTCCTGTGAATCCAACCAGTAACACTTACCGTACAGTCCGGTCTGTTCGTCTGATATATCGCATATCAAGTCTAGGGGTGGTATACGTCAGACCCCAATAACCGATAAGTCGTGCCGATGTGAGGCTCATAACGGGTCGAGAAACTACTGGTAACACTTACCAGCAAATCTCTGATCAGCCCTGGCCAGGGACTTCCCTGTTACGGCCAATCGAGCACAGCGCAACATCAACCCCCAATACCGGGAGAGACGAAACCCCTCCTATCGCTCATTGCCTCCATGTGACTCGGGACTGTACCCAAAGACCACCGTTTTGCACGCCCTCATGGACGTGGTAAGGTGGAGATCAAAGCACAGTGGGAATCACACAAGACTCTATGACGATCTCGGGTCTACAGACTAACCTGTACAAGTGTCACCTGAGAACTGCCATCTGACGTGAGGTATAATACCATCTGGGAGTTCTCGGCGAGTCGGTCCAGTGTACCCAGTCTCCACTGAGCACCCGTATACCATCTCTGATGTCAAACACCAATGGATGTGGGATCATCCATCGCCCATCTCATGGGTCGAGAAGCGTATACGCTAGTCTACTCTGGTATATCGATTCCCCGTCTCGATACACCCACGACTAGGGACCTTGAAGGTTGTACTTATGGACTACCATGTCCCCACTAGTATGATCTGCATCACAGTCCAGGTAGTCAAGTACATATCCTAAGGGCTTTACCAACATGTAACTATAAGACAGTATAAAGAGACTAGTGTACATGTTAAGATAAAGAGTAACCAGATAGCATACTATCATATCGAGCAAGAAAGTCATCTCTATATATGTCCAAGCATCCAATATAATATACATCATCTGTACAATACTGGCCTCTAGGGCATACATACAACTAACACGTCGTCCAACGAACCGCTATAACATTATGACATATCTCGGTCACACATTAAATATCTCACAACATCATGCCCGATCATATCGACTTATTCCCTAGTATCATATAACATCCTCATCATCCAAGCATAAGAATACCAATATATATATGTGTCCCCAATACACACAAGGAAGTAAATCTATGCGAGTATGTGTATGTGCGTGTATGCAAATCTTTACTCTAGGGTTTCTTGACTAAGAAATCCACTAAAGTCCTTTTTTCAAATCTCGCTAACACTAAAACCACGATCTCCTAAAGCTCCTCTTGCTAAATGTCCGTATCTCTCAACAACATATAAATGTATATCTATATCATATCACATCATTTCTTACGACTTTGCGGGGGTGCTATACGCCATCCACCCGACTTCTACCCGTAGATATATATCTACTCACCTGATCTTCGCTTGCCGATGTCGACGTCGCCATGCGCTTGCTTGTTGTCTTGAAATCCACGTGGGGGTACCTACATATATACACACAAGATATCGTAACCGAGATCACACACGAAAACCAAATCGGCACGAGTATCACACATAGGTTAAAACCTATTGTTTACGCATACGAAAATCAACCAAACAACCCTTGTTGTTGATGTAAAGACATCCAACAACCAAATACGAATCCAAATATCAAGAATTTTCATTTCAAAATACGGAAAACATAGCCAAAACCACACCAAACTGCTCCCAAATTCTCTCTCAGGTAAAATTGGCAAATTCTGCACATATAGGGGGTCTAGTTTACAGCTAAAGGGACCACAGAACGAATACGAATCAATTCCAACCCACCCTGGCCGCAATTTGCGGCCAGATGGAATAAATCTGCGGCCTGGGCTTTGGGTTAGAGGCTCGGGTCTTCAGGGTACACTCCAGGTTTCCTGCACGACTCCCAGTATTCGCTAAATAATTTTTAGTGTCTCTGGATTACTCCAGATTCCCATATACTCTCACAATTCGACACAAAACCGACATAATCAATTCCTAATTCCGTATTCTGGTTTCTATACTCAAACCCAGGTCTTAAATGGTCACTCAACAGCCTCTCAATTATCACCAATCCACAATTTCACTCAAACCCTCACTAGGAATTTTCTAACCTCACTAAATATCTCAATATCGCTTCTGAACATGCAAGGATACTAAAGTAAATCAAATACAAGACTAATTGTGGAGAAATTACCTCATTTGGGCAACTCAAGAAAAACCCTAGTTTGCCAAAGTTGTTCAAATCCCACTTTTCTTGGTCCAATGTGTAGAGGGTGTAGAGGGGATCAATTTTAGTAAAAGGGTTTAGGGTTTGGATCAATATTTTGAGATGATATCATAGGGTGAAGGTGGAGGGAAGAGAGGAAGAAGAAGAAGAAAATGATGGGGGAGGTAAAATGAGGCAGCCCCTCTCTCTCTCCTCTCTTATTCTCACCCCTCTCACTCAATTATTACCCTTTTACCCTTTTGTCTTTTTCTTTTCTTTTCTCCTTTAAAACCAAATCACATAATACCCAGTTGACCCGTTACAATAAGGCATTTTGGATATACAGTTGAGTTGATGACTTTTAATGATTGCATATTGAATTAGGTCGTACAAATTTTAGAATCTATGTATGAATCTATGTAGTAGAAAGCAATATAAAACTTTAAGGGCATGAATTGCCATTCTTCGCTAGAGGTTTTGTTTAAAATTATATAGCAAAAAGCAATATATAACTTTAAGGACATGACTAACTATCTATTCACGAGAGGAATGAATGTGCTCCTTAATCAAAATGGTGAGTGACGGAAGACCATTCCATCTGGACACAATGGATTTGGTGATCATTTACCTTCACCAGGTGGTGAAGTTTTCTAAGGTGGGAAGTTTGATGAGGGACCATTATATATTATTAATTATGTTTAAAATGTTTATTGTTCAGTTGTGATTTCAAAGGTCCCTATTATGTGGCTGTGATAATACCAAAAGCTATCATTTTCAGGTGTAATAGCCTATATATATGCCAGGTTATCTTATATGGGGGCAGACCAGTTATGATATATTGAATAAAACTAAGTCCTGCTCAAGCTAGCAAGATCCATCACTTCTTTAAATGGGTGTTAATGATTTTGTTTTCTTTTCTTTTTTTTGGTGGGGAGGGGAGGTTTGAAGAAGATGCTGGGGTCTTTAATAGGAAGATGTTGATAGATCAATAAAATGTCTTTTTCACCAATATAAGGGAGGAAGAATTACCTACTTCATATGGTGTATAAAGAAATCTACAAGATTTACACAATTTAGTAGAAGTTTAGCATTCAATAAGAATCATCCTGCGTACCTTGTAGTACTGTGTTTTCAGTGATTCCAAGATCTTTAGAAAGATACTCTAGTGCTCCGTTCACCGCACTGCAATATAGAATGAAAAAATTGAATACTATAATTATCAAACTGTTGGATGTAAGATTTGTAATACCGTTTCATTTGTAAACATCCTACAAGTAATGCTAAGGGAGATTAACAAACAACCTTTGCATTATAAACCACGTCATATGTGTAAGAACTGTAAGTTTAAAGGAAATTTAGAAACAGTAGCTTTGGCTTATAGATTTTATATAAGAAATAATTAATGTTGTTAGAGAGAGAGAGAGAAATGGGAGAGAAAACGATTAGGGAAATGTAATGGGTTAATTAGCTCAAAGCTAATTTTCCTCTTTATATAGGCAAAAACATTATGCAATTACATCCCTATTATTATCCTAATTACATACAACCCCGTATATAATACGGGTTATTCTTAAGACTCCCCCTCAAGCTGGAACATACATAACAAACATGCCCAGGTTGTTACAAAGAATTGCACTATATTCTTTCCTAGGGGTTTTGTGAATAAGTCTGCAAGTTAATGTGTCGATTGAACAAAGTATGTATCAACAATCCCATCTTCAACTTTCTCCCTTACAAATGGCAATCCACATCAATGTGTTTCATTCGTTCATGGAACATAGGATTGGAAGCAATATAAATCGCAGCCTTATTATCACAATATAGCCGCATAGGTAAGGTGGGCTCAAAACCAAGCTCTTCTAATATAAATCGAATCCACACAAGCTCACAAGTGGTATTCGCCATGGCTCGATATTCTGACTCGGCGCTGGAACGGGACACAACGCTTTACTTCTTATTTTTCCAGAAAACCAATATACCTCCTACAAACACGCAGTATCCCGTAGTAGATCTGCGATAAGATGGAGATCCGGCCCAATCTGCATCTGTAAAGCCCGCCACTCTCGAATGGTCATGATATGAGTACAATAGTCCCTTTCCTGGAGCATTCTTCAAATTACAAAATATGATCAGCCATAAATTGGCACACAATGATAACAGGATATGAGATGTCCGGTCAACTGACCGTGAGATAATTCAATTTACCGACCAATCGTCGGTATCTTCCAGGATCTTCAACCAAGTCACCTTGTCCCAGAAGTAGTTTGGTATTCGGATCCATTGGAGCCTCTATGGGTTTGCATCTTAACATCCCAATTTCAGTCAACATATCTAACACATACTTCCGCTATGAGATGTAAATGCCCCTCTTTCAACCGAGCAACTTCGATACCCAAAAAGTACTCAAGCTCCCAAAATCCTTGGTCTGAAACTTCGTTTGCAGATGATGCTTAAACTGTGCAATACCAGCTTCATTATCACCGGTAAAAACTATGCCATCGACATACACCACCAAAAGAATACGAAGACCATTGGTGTTATTATGATAGAGTACTGAATGGTCATGTGCACATCGTTTGAGACCAAACATGTAACCACCTCAGTAAATTTCACAAACCAGGCTCGAGGGGACTATTTCAAGCCATACAATGACTTCTTCAATTGACAAACGAGACCAGACTCTCCCTGAGCAACAAACTGGTTTCTCTATATATACCTCATCGACCAAAGAACCGTGATGGAAGGCATTTTTCACATCAAGCTGATACAATGACCAATGATGGATAGCAGCAAAAGACATAAGTAGTCGAACAGAAGTCATCTTCGCCACAGAAGAAAAAGACTCCTAATAATCAACTCCATAAGTTTACGAATACCCTTTTGCAACCAATCGTGCTTTCAAGTGGGAAAGTGTCCCATCAGGGTTAAGCTTCACAGCATATACCCTTTGACAACCTACAGCCTTCTTTCCGGCCGGATGAGGAACCAAATCCTATATCTGATTCAGTTCAAGAGCAAGCATCTCATCAATCATAGTATCGGTCCACCCTTTATGAGACAAAGCATCCGAAAGAAACTTGGATAGAGCATGGGAGTCGAGTGAGGAGATAAATGCGCGATACGTCGAAGATAAGTGAGATGTGGCCACATGGTGAGCTATAAGATAAGAAGTGCAACTCTGGGTGCCTTTCCGTAAAGCAATAGGAAGATCAATATCTCTCTGGCGGAGCTTGAGACTCTAGGAGATTAGCAGTAAGAGGTTGGGGCCCAAGAGCGGGCTGAGGTTTTGGAGCCATACGGGCTCGACGAGCATATACTCTTGTAATCGGTTGTGTAGGATCCAATGGTGGAGAATTAGGAGTACTAGGTGGATCAATAGGAACGGTACAGATGATTTCCAATACAGGAGGTGGAGAAGCAACCGACTTAGACGAGATGTCATGTGACCAAAAATAGGAGAGATTTAAAGGAAAGTTGCTGTCCATGTCTACAGGAGTGTGCAATATAGAGAAGTATGGAGTGGACTCATGAAAAGTCACGTCGGCTTATATAAATCGACGACGTAATTCGGGACTATAACAACGATATCCTTTTTGAGCCCGAGAATACCCAAGAAAAATGCACTTAATAGCCTTAGGATCTACTTTAGAACCCCCGGTAGTAGATCATGGGAAAAACAAACACATCCAAATACCCGCGAAGGGACAGAATAAAAAAAGACCATCAACAGAAACAATATGGAACGAGAAACCTGTCCATCGAGGACCGACGTGAGCATACGATTAATCAAGTGATTAGCAGTAAGGACTGCATCTCCCCAAAAAGATTTAGACATTCGCATATGAAACAGGAGAGTTCGAGTAATCTCTAACAAATGCCAATTCTTCCTTTCTGCTACCCCATTCTGTTGAGGGGTATAAGGATAGGAGAATTCATGAATAATTCCAAGTTACTCTGTATATGCCAGAAAAGATGTACTAAAGTACTCCTTGGCATCATCACTCCTTAAGGTACGTACACCGACTCTAAATTGAGTTTTCACTTTAGAACAAAAGATCTGGAAATGAGAAAATACTTCACTCCTAGATTTCATAAAAAATAACCATGAGACTCGAGAAAAATTATCGATGAAGGTCACAAAGTATCGAAATCTTCCCTGGGCAACAACAGGGCTTGGCCCCAAAAGACAGAACGAACTAAATCAAAAAGTTTGTCCACTCTCTTATTAATACGAGATGGATAGCTGGAGCGATGATACTTTCCCAACTCACATGATTCACATTCTAGAGTAGACAAGGTACCAAGAGATGGAATCATCCTCTTCAACGTTTGTAAGGACATGTGCCCAAAACGACAATGAGCATCAAAGGCTGATGTAGGGCTCGATGTTGGACATGCTATAGGACTTGGGTGATGTAAGTCGATGCCGCACTTCCTGCGGGTTCACGGGGAGGCGGAAGGCGTAAAAAACGATTTTTACGGGCATCGCAACACCGACTTGAACTCCAGGATCGATGCTAAACCCTAGCTAACCAAACTACCAAGAGGTTTACTACTTAGAAAGAAGTTTATACCTCACAGATTCATATCCTTCGGGTCTTCTTGTCGCTGTCCTCATCCTCGTCATAGGCTACAAGGATTGTAACGGATCGTTCAACCTCGTCGGCCTCCTCGAGTCAAAGACGATCAACCCGAGAGTTTATAGTCCAAGCTCCAATCTCAAATCCGAAGTAACTACGACATCTAGTTCGCTAAACTAGATGTCCTAGATGATGTAGAGAGTGTAGATGGATTAATGTCTCTAATAGCCTTAGGTTTCTCAACTCATGAAACATGAAAGGCTAGAGGAAGAAGAAGGGGAGCTTAAGGAAAAGCTAGTGGATAAAATGAGCAAGTGAGTGAGAATGGCTCATTTGTGATGAATAGATACTGAAGCATACAATAATTGATAAGATAAATATCTTAACAAATATCAAGCATGTTTCACAAAATATCTAGGAGTGAGTCATGCCATGAGTCGTCAAGAGCCATGTCTCACTTAATGCAAACCTCCACCTCATTTCCTCCACCTCATAAATCTTTTAATCAAAAGATTAAAAACCCTAATGAGGTGTCTTCTTCTAGAAGTAACCTCGAGTAAATTACGAGAATGCCCATCATCCGTATATAGATACTTGTATCCGCATTCCAAAGAATACGAATACAATGAGACGAAAATAATCCATCAATATAATACTAGGATCCGGCTTAAACCAAAGCCCACTAGTATTATCCGCCCAAACATCAAACGTGCACAGGTACACGTATATGTTCGAAGCCCTGCCGTAAAACTATACGGCCTCTACATCTTTTGCCCGATACAGGGAAACCTTCTGTCTGAGACTCTAAAGACTTGACACCACGACTCTAAAGACTCAACACTACGCTGGTAGTGGGTTTAACCACAAGCACGTCAGCGATACTAGCTGCACGTAACGACTACCCAGGTATCTGTCGATAAGAAGGCCGATGAGCAAACTCACCCGAACTCCTACTGAGCATATCTGTTACAATCTCCGTACAGTCCGGTCTGTTCGTCTAAGAGTATCGCATATCGGGCCTAGGGGCAGTAATCGTCACCCCTGATAATGCAATAAGTCGTGTCGGAGTGTAGCCCAAAACACCCTGAGAAACTACTGGAGTACCTACCGGTAAATCTCGCTTGCCTTGGCCAAGGACTGTGTAATGGCTTTCTGAACACAGCGCGATATCAACCCCCAATACTGGGAGAGACGAATCCTATCTAACCGCCACTGCCTCCAAGTACTTCGGGACTGCACCCAACTACTACCTGTCTGCACGACTCCTTTGAGCCGCGGTAGGGTAGTAATCTAAGAATAATAGGAACACACTCAAGGCGAAGTAGCAGTGTCAAGTCGACGGACTAAGCTGTACTCATGTCACCTGGAAACTGCTACCCGACGATAGGTATAATACCCACCAGCGGTTCCCTACGAGTTCTGTCCAGTGAACTCATAACCCAATTAGCACCTGCATACTATCTCCAGTACGACGTATTAATGGCTGTGGGACATACCATCTCCCCTGCTAGGATGAGAAGTATATACACTAGTCTACTCTGGAGTATCGATGCCCCGTCTCGATAATCCTACGACTAGGGAACTGTATAAGATGTGCTTATAGACTAACCAGTCCCCACTGGTGTGACTGTCATCACAATGCTGGTAATCAAGCAATGATCTTAAGGGCTCTACCAATATGTATAAACGATATGCTAAAAGAAACACATGCACATATTGAGGAAGAAACAAACCAGGTAGCATACTACCATTTTGAGCAAGATTGTTACTATATCCGTGTATATCCTAAGTTTCCATTAAGTAATATACAAACCAGTATGATACAAAAATGGCCTCTAGGGCATATAACACTAACAATCTCCCACTTGCACTAAGGTCATATATTGGCATATCGCAGACCAATCATCTCGAATAGCCTCTCGAACTGTGTCTGAAGGATGGCCTTGGTGAATAGACCTGCAGTGTTGTTCTCCGTATCTACTCTCCTCACCTCGATCTCCTAGCAATCAACGATCTTCCTGATCAGGTGGTACCGCCTCAAGATATGTCTGGACTTCTGATGGGACCTGGGTTCCTTCGCTAAAACTATAGCATCGTTGTTATCACAATACAGCGGTATTGGATCAACAATGGTTGGAACCACTTAAAGTTCTAAGAACTTCCTTATCCAGACTATCTTTTTTGCGGCGTCACAAGCAGCGATATACTCTGCTTCTATCGTCGAGTCGGCAACGGTGTCCTGCTTGGAGCTCTTCTAACAGACGGCCCCTCCATTGAGGGTAAAGACATAATCCGACATGGACTTGGAGTCATCCTTATCACTCTGGAAGCTGGAGTCAGCAAAGGCCTCGATCTGGAGGTTTTTTCCGCCATACACCAGGAACATCTCCTTACTCCTTCTCAGGTATTTGAGAACGTTCTTTACTGCTTTCCAGTGCTTCTCCCCTGTGTTTGACTGATACTGGCTTACCAGGCTTAGTGCGTAAGCAACATCTGGTCTAGTACATAACATCGCATACATTATAGAGCCTACCGCAGAAGTGTAGGGTATAGATGTGATGCGAGTCCTTTCCAAATCAGTCTTAGGAGACATCTCTTTGGAGAGGGTGATTCCATGACAAGCCGGTAGACTACCGCGCTTTGAATCTTCCATACTAAATCTTTTCAGTATGGTGTTGATGTATCTTGACTGTGAAAGTCTCAAAATCCTCTTAGATCTATCACGATAGATCTGGATCCCCAGAATGTAGTTGGCATCACCCGGGTCTTTCATGGAGAACCTCTGTGATAAGAATCCTTTGACTGATTTTAGCATAGGAATGTCATCTCCTATCAAGAGAATGTCATCACGTACAAGACGAGGAATACCACAGTTCTCGCTACAATCTTACTATAGATGCATGGTTCATCTAGATTTTTGATAAAGTCAAATTCTTTGACCGTCTCATCAAAACAAATGTTCCAATTCCACGATGCCAGCTTTAATCCATAAATGGATTTAAGCAACTTGCACACTTTCCCGTTGCTCCCACTCTGAATGATAACCCTCTGGCTGATCCATATTGACACACTCCTCCATATGTCCATTCAGAAAAGCGGTCTTTACGTCCATCTGGAAAATTTCATAATCATGGAAGGCAACAATAACAAGAAGGATCCGAATGGATTTGAGCATAGACACTGGAGAAAAGGTTTCATCATAGTCCAAACCAGGTCTTTGACGAAAACTTTTTGCAACAAGTCTAGCCTTATAGGTTTCAACCTGTCCATCTACACCAATCTTCTTTCTGAAGATCCATTTGCAGCCTACGGGTTTTATCCCTTATGGAGTAATGTCTAAGTCCATACTTTGTTGGTGTGCATAGACTCCATCTCGGTCCGTATTGCATCCAGCCATTTTACCGAGTCGCTGCTCTGAATGACTTGCTGGAAGCTAGTTGTCTCATCATTGTCAATGATGCAACCCTCTCTATCCCCGTCTATGAGAAAGCCGTAGTATCTCTCGGGCGGATGAGACTGCCTACTAGCCCTGCGGAGTGACGCAGGGATGTCCTAGTCTTTCGAAACCTCTGATTCTACCATACTTTCAGTAATAGCTTATGGTTCTAGAATTTCTTCCAGTTCTATTATATTCCCATTAGTTTCTTTTTTCCAAAAATTGATTTTCCAAAAAATGGTCAAGACGAGAAATAAAAACCTTTTGTTCCTCTGCGTAATAGAAAAGATACCCTCTGGAGTTCTTTGGGTATCACACAAACTTACACAGTACTGAGCATGCCTCGAGCTTGTCCGCATGCTGCTTTTTTACAAAAGCTGGACATCCCCATATCTTCAGATACTGAAGATAGGATTTCTTCTCACTCCACATCTGATATGGTGTGGTAGGCACAGTCTTGGTAGGAATCTTGTTCAAAAGATATGCAGCTGATTCTAGTGCATAACCCCAAAAGGATTGCGGCAACTCAGCGTTACTCATCATGGAACGTACAATATCCAATAAGGTTCTGTTCCGCCTTTCCGATACACCGTTGTGTTGAGGTGTGTATGGAGGAGTAAGTTGAGAGAGAATTCCATTCTCTTTTAAGTAACCCGGGAACTCGGCACTTAAGTATTCACCACCTCGATCAGATTTTAGTGTCTTGATACTTTTGCCGGTTTGTTTTTCCACTTCATTCTTATATTCTCGGAATTTCTCAAAGGCCTCGGATTTATGTTTCATCAAGAAGACATGTCCATACTTAGAGAAGTCATCCATAAAAGTAATGAAATAGGAATAACCACTTCGTGCATGTATAGACATTGGACCACACACATCGCTGTGTATGAGTCCCAAGAGCTCGCTCACTCTTACTACGTGTACAGTGAACAGAGTTTTTGTCAACTTTCCCATGAGACAAGATTGACAAGTTGCATAAGACTGATATTTGAACGGATCGAAATATCCCTCTCTATGTAACTTCGTCAACCGTGTTTTATTGATGTGACCCAGTCTACAATGCCATAAGAAAGCCTTATTTAATTCTGAAGAATATATTTTAAGTGTGTTTTGGACGTTGAAAACCTGAGCTTGATTTAATACGTATATACCGTCCTCTGGTGTACCTGACCCAATCAAAGCTTGATTTAGGTGGATGAGGACCACATCGCTTACAAATGTAAAATCATATCCTTCTTTAGAAAGTAAAGATACAGATATGATATTACAAGCTAGACTAGGTACACACAAACAGTTACGTAAAATCAATATCTGCCCACTTGTCAATCCTAGGTGATATTCCCTTACGGATACAGCGTCCACGCTCATTCTGGCAACCGTGAAAGTCATATCACCTACCCTGATTGATAACTCTATGGTTTCTCAAAGTTTGTAATTAATTACATATATGAGATCCCGATCCGGTATCTAATACCCAAGAAGTAGAGTTAATTGACGTACAGTTTTCAATCACAAACATACCGAACCCGAAGCCACAACGTGCTTCGGATCCTGGATTCTGGCTTTCCAAGCCATGCATTCCTTCTGCTAATGCCCTTTCCCGTGACAATAGGAACATCCATCCTTCCCTACTGTTAACCCTGAAACTTTTGCCTTGCCCTTTCCTTCTATCTTACTAACACCGTCTATCAGCCTTGTGGAGATCTTCTTCTTCTCACCCTTGGTTTTCACCTTGGATCCAGAAGAGGAAGATTCCCCAATAAGAAGAGCGGGTGTCTTCCAGGTTTCCTTCAGGGTGCCCTCAACTAAAAGTATAACTTTCTTCCCCTGGGCGTAAGTAGAAGGTAGGGACTGTAGAATCAAGTCAGCATATGAATCGTTCTCCTACGTGGTCCCCAGGTCCGTGAGCTGTTTAATACAGCTGATCATTGTAGGGACGTGGTCCCTTACATATGACCCGACAACCAACCTCGCTTGAAGTAATTCCTTCGAGGTCTCATACCTTGCGATATGAGATTGCTTTCCATATAAATCTTTGTTTGGAGGAAGATGGAAACTAAGTCCATCTTCTCGTGCTGCCTCTGGTTTACACCATCAACTGAGGCCAACACGAGGCACTTGGCATTCGCACTGTCTTTTTCCGATATCTTATGGGTATCATTATCCGTGACGGTGGAATCTGGACCTGGGACGGCGAGGGCTTGAGTAGTAATAAGGTGGTCCAGCTTGTCATAGGTAATAGACATCTGGACAAACCTTTGCCAGTCAATATAGTATTACTCAGTCATTTTATTATCTAGCTGTAACCTAATCTTGGTCACCTGGTCGCTGCAATTAGGAGAGAGAGAAGAAAACACTCAGCATAATGCTTTTGCAAGTTTAGATTGGTTTTTAGTTTATCTAAACAGGATGGCTCCTACTGTATCTTGAATCCTTCCTCAAATCATAAAAGAAGAATTAGTCAAGATTAATCTCACCCTACATTACTTGCTTAACCTTTCAGCCAGGCTGGTGTTAGTACTTCGAGGGAGGTTTTCTAATACTTTCACGAAGTTCCTTAATTACATAACCTCTTTTCTCTGGAGACGTAGCCCCGCTAACACCGTTCTACACACCTACTTGGTTTATAGCATTGATTGTGTTAGTGAAAAATCTCCCGAGGAGTAGCGGATACTCACAGTAGGATCGGGATCCAAATATCATTGTGTGATAATCTTGAAGGAATCCTACCGAAATTATCATGCCAAATGGTATGCAAGACTAGAAAGTTTCAGTTTCTTTAGAAACTCCCGATGTGGATTTTTGCCCCATGCTCTTATGACCTTGACGAAGGCCAACATATCATAAGTCACATGTCAAGTTCTGCCCGTCATTGTCCAGGTTAATTTGAACCCACCCGTACATACCCGTGACGAAGGCCAAAATAGTAGTACGACTATCCCAAACCAACTCATCTATCTATGCTACAGATGAATATCCAGCAGCTACCAATCACTATGCCTTTACGATGGTCAAAATAAATAGCTTGAATATTACTAAATATTCAATTGAAATGACGGAGGGCTACTGCTGGTTTTGGCGAAACCCTGAACGTAATGAACTTGATATAATCAAAGGAACCATGATAGCATTTAAAGGAGTGGTTTAAGCTCTGCATTTAAAAGTTTATGTTTTGAAAAAACCGAGTGGTTTTGAACTTATGTCATCCGCATTCGCCACTGGCCCCCGTCTAACACCGTTAGGTTACTTAACTAATGCCAGGACGGGGGCTGGATTAGCGTGGATGCAAAACATAAGCAACATCTACTATATAGTATATATATAATAACCATTCATCTCACGCAATAATAGGCATTCCAGGTCACAGATGAACATATTGGATATACTAGAAATTCCGTGTTTCGTTTAAGCTTGTAACGAAAGACGGATTCAACGGTCGTGATGAATAGCCAAACCCCACTCTAGACCCCTACGGGTGCGGCAAACTACCCGCCAAATTCCCGAAGTGAAGCAACCTTTCTCAGTAAAATGAGCAGGCCACTCGGCACTTCAAAGAACCCGGTAGTTTGTGCACCCCACCTTGGGTCTATCCTAGGAGCAGAAAACAGTAAAAGAAATAATACAACGGTGGTTACAATCTCAACCCGGATGTGCCCCGCAAAAGAATATTACATTAATTTACAATTTACATCGAATGAAAGAAAACCCTCTTCTCACATTCGGCTATTCATCCACGACGATCCAATGAAGTTCATATACACAAACCAACATCACAGCAACACAGATATATGCAACCCCCACTAATCGACGTATAGCGATTAGCGGACGTTTCGAAACACATATAACAACAGAAACATATTAAACTGCGTTAAAACCGCGACTTCGAAATACCTCGTATTGCCACAACAGATAATAAACAGTATAATCAAATTGGCAAAAACAAACAACAACTAAAACCCTAAATCCAAGAGACAAGAACACATAACAAAATTCGACGAATTCTTTCTTTACAAAACCGGTGGGCCAGTTTTTTATCAACTGTGGCCGGCCAAAAACCGGTGGAATTGCCTCGTTTTTGGTGCGTGTTCATATCACAAGTAAAGGAGCACTTTGCAATTGTTTAAAAAAATTTTAAAGCCTCCAAAAATTTTGACAGAAACTTGGATTCAGATTTCGATGTTTCGAAGTTATTTCGGTTTCATAGTTTTACACGTTGTCTAAACTGTTAGCTAAGATTTAGTAGGCTTTGATACCACTGTACCACTGTAAGTCGATGTCGCGCATCCCGCGGGTTCGCGGGGAGGCGGAAGGTATAAAAACGATTTTTACGGGCGTCACAACATCGACTTGAACTCCCGGATCGATGCTAAACCCTAGCTAACAAAACTACTAAGATGTTTACTACTCGGAAAGAAGTTTATACCTCACAGATTCATATCCTTCGGGTCTTCTTGTCCCTATCCTCCTTCTCGTCATAGGCTCCAAGGATCGTAACGGATCGGGCAACCTCGTCGGCATCCTCGAGTCAAAAACGATCCACCCAAGAGTATATAATCCGAGCTCCAACCTTAAATCCGAGATAACTACGGCATCTAGTTCGCTAAACTAGATGTCCTAGATGATGTAGAGAGTGTAGATGGATTAATATATCTCTAATAGCCTTAGGTTTCTCAACTCATGAGACATGAAAGGCTAGATGAAGAAGAAGGGGAGCCTGAGGAAAAGCTAGTGGAGAAAATGAGCAAGTGAGTGAGAATGGCTCATTTGTGATGAATAGATAATGAAGCATATAATAATTGATAAGATAAATATCTTAACAAATATCAAGCATGCTTCACAAAATATCTAGGAGTGAGTCATGCCATGAGTTACCAAGAGCCATGTCTCACTTAATGCAAACTTCCACCTCATTTCCTCCACCTCATAAATCTTTTAATCAAAAGATTAAAAACCCTAATGAGGTGTCTTCTTCTAGAAGCAATCCCGAGTAAATTACGAGAATGCCCCTCATCCGTATATACATACCCGTATCCGCATTCCGAAGAATACGAATACAATGAGACAAAAATAATCCATCAATATAATACTAGGATCCGGCTTAAACCAAACCCCACTAGTATTATCCGTCCGAACATCATACGTGCACAAGTACACGTATGTGTTCAAAGCCCTGCTGAAAAACCATACGGCATCTACATCTTTTGCCCGATGCAGGGACACCCTCTGTGTGGAACTCTAAAGACTCGACACTACACTGGCAGTGGGTTTAACCATAAGCACGTCAACGGTACTAGCTGTACGTAACGGCTACCCAGGTATCTGTCGATAAGAAAGCCGATGAGCAAGTTTATCCGAACTTCTACTCAGCCCATCTGTGACAATCTCCGTATAGTCTGTTCTGTTCATCTAAAAGTATCGCATATCAGGCCTAAGGGACAGTAATCTTCAGACCCCTAATAGCGCAATAAGTCGTGTCGGAGTGTAGCCCAAAACACATTGAGAAACTACAGGAGTACCTACCAGTAAATCTCGCTTGCCTTGGCCAAGGACTTTGTGTAATGGCTTTCCGAACACAGCGCGATATCAACCCCCAATACCGGGAGAGACGAATCCTATCTAACCGCCACTACCTCCAAGTGCTTCGAGACTGCACCCAACTACTATCTGTTTGCACAACTCCTTTGACCCGTGGTAGGTAGAAATCTAAGAACAGTAGGAACACACTCGAGGCGAAGTAGCAGTGTCAAGTCGACGGACTAAGCTGTACTCATGTCACCTGGGAACTGCCACCCGACGATAGGTATAATACCCACCAGCGGTTCCCTACGAGTCATGTCCAGTGTACTCATAACCCAATGAGCACCTGCATACTATCTCCAGTACGACGTACTAATGGCGGTGGGATAGACCATCTCCCCTGCTGGGATGAGAAGCATATACACTAGTCTACTCTGGAGTATCGATGCCCCGTCTCGATAATCCTATGATTGGAGACTTGTATAGGATGTGCTTATAGACTACCCAGCCCCCACTGGTGTGACTGCCATCACAATGCCGGTAATCAAGCAAAGATCCTAAGAGCTCTACCAATATATGTAAGCGATATGCTAAAAGAAACACATGCACATATTGAGGTAGAAAAAAATCAGATAGCATACTACCATTTTGAGAAAGACTGTTTGATATCCGTGTATATCTCAAGCTTCCATTAAGTAATATACAAATCAGTATGATACAATAATGGCCTCTAGGGTATATAACACTAACATGTGCTCATCAATGTGGTAAAGTCCATCAATCTCTGTCCCCGTGCCAATCGTTCGCTTTGTTTCACGCTCATGAAAAATACATCCTCTAGAGAAAAAGATGGAGCTATAATTCAATTGCCGAGTCGGTTGGTTAACGGATAATAAGTTGAAAGGAAATTGAGACAGGTATAGAACAGAAGATAGAGGTGTGATGTAGCCTGAATTGAACCCACTCCCACAATTTCAGCTATATTGCCATCTTCTAAAGTGACCGGGATGGTTCCATGTCTCTCCTTATAGGAAGACAATATATTTTGCTCTCCTGTCATATGATCTGTAGCGCCAGAATCAATAATCCAAGGACGAGGAGCATTTGTTGACGAGAGACAAGATATATGATTGCCTCTTGTCTTGATCAAATCTGAAGTGAGTGAAGACACAAGGAGACGAAGTATTTGCATTTCATCATTTAAACAGTACCCTTCCAAATTAGTTAACGATGCAACCGATATCATCATCATAGCTATTCGTAAACAGCAAAGATTCTCAAGCAATCTATCAAACACCTGATGGGGTGGCTTAAGCTCACCAGTATCAACCACCAAATAACCAGAAATAATGCTCACGAAATCGAGGCAACCCTCAAAATAATGCTCGTATCTGCAAACGAGCTTAAATCTACACACCAAAAAAAGAGATCTCCAATGATCTCATCGAAATACAATCAAGAATGCTAACCAACCAAAGAAAGGAATCTACATAGATTCCACCCAAATACCGCGATCAATCTCCTAAAATCTGATCCACGATCAAACTACTACAACTCAAACAAACAACCAACTCAATTGGGTCAGATCACGGACTCCGACGACTCCAAAACGCTAACAATACACTCATTCGCAGAACTCATAATGAAAATAAGACAAATCAACATCAATCGATTGAGAAATTACCTCAAAAATCCTCGTATTACTGTAGCAATCACCAATAAAGAGCTCAAAATCCCCAAACTGAGCACTTAACTCCCAAAGCAAACACAAAAATCCCAGATCGAACATAAACTGAGCACTAAATCTCCAAATCGAACATCGGAATCTCCATCGAACATCAACAGAGCACTTAATCTCTAAAAAACGAAGCAACTCGAGGCAGATCCAAGTAGCTCGAGGTCAAAGGCTGGTATCGAAATCGAAATCAAGGTCATATAAAAGAACTGAGATGATGCAGCAGCAAATACCCAAATTGAGGTCGAAGAAGCAGCATAAGGTTGAAAAAGCAGCAGCAGCGGCAATAGATCTTTAGATCGAGCAAGCAATCTTCTTAAATCGATCAAGAATCGAATAAGAATCCAAATCGAATTCGAACAAGAAGTAAATCTGAATACACCCAAATCGAGCTCAAGTCGAGATCATCTTCATCATTGATGGCAGATCAGCAAGAGATCGATGACAAGTGCGTCGACTCAGCTCGAATCGTCACCAATCGGCGTCAAGAGGCTTCGTCGGAGATCAGGCGACGGTCGTCGATGGTCGCCTAAGGTCGGCGTGGCTCCTACGAGGGTCTATAGTGGTGGAAGGTGGTGACGACGGCTGTTGCGGCTGGGTTAGGGTTTGGGGTTTGTTGGTAATGAAGGGTTGAGAGTAGAGATGTTTGGTGATGGAGGATTGAGATTGGATCAGAGGATCTGATACCATGTTAGATTGAGAGAAAAGAGCAAGAAAATGATTATGGAAATGTAATGGGTTAATTAGCTCAAGGCTAATTTCTCTCTTTATATAGGCAAACACATTATGCAATTACATTCATATTATTATCTTAATTACATATAACCCCGTATATAATATGGATTATTCTTAACAAATGTGATTCTAGAATACTTCCTAATTATTTTCCTTAGAGTGAATGTAACTGTAATAAAAATGTTCAGTTAGGTTGTCAACAGTAAAGGAAGACCATACCCAAGATGATATCCGAAAAGAATGGCCGCCAAACAAGCAACTCCGACAAAAGGCAAAACTGTCCCAGAAGATTTTGTTTTAATTTTATCAGATGAAACATCTTCAAATTTATTAGAGGGAACATCTTCGATGTCACCTGAAATGAAGTAAAAACAAAGAATGATAATAAAATAATAGACAAATTTGAAGTACAAAGATTAAAAAATAGATAAATGTATAAAACTGTATTAGACTGTTTCAGGCTCTGTAGATGAGATGCTTCAATTCAATAACCACTAAATGTTTCAAATGATTAACATAAAAAATACATATTATATTATATAGGTGAATATTTTTTTCAGAAGAAAAAAAATTAACTTAACCAAATTGGTCCCTAGTCAACAAATAAATTATAGACCTGATATCCTTAAGAACCAGCACAGTAAGGTAATGACCATATAATCATAATTCTATGACTTGGAAGCGGTGCACAAAAGATACAATCAAATTGTCCATGCAATTGCAGTTCGGACATGCCACAATACTAATAATGAAGGATCCTGATAATATTGCAAAACAATAGGAATAATAATGTGTAAATGTACAAAGAGATTGTAATGTAAATGTTAAATGTGTACCAAAAAAGAAAAAAGGTTTTGTAATGGGATTTCTAATGATAACTGCATTTGGCCCAATGATCAGAGACTTAAAATTTTGGTACATAAGATTAAAGGTAGCACAAGAACACAACATTATAATGCAATCACAAAACATCAACATTTCATGACTTCATGACTCAGTACAGAGTCAAAAAGTATCCAACAATCCACCTACTAATGCATGACAAGATAACCCGCAAATAAAATCAAACATCCTTAAGTGTTGAGAATAGAAAGAACATACCAGCAGCAGCCCTGACCGATCGAGCACCCACCTTCGTCCTGAAGATGGTCTCGACACCATTCCCCACTCTTGCAATCCTAACTCCCATATCAACCAATCTCAGAGGGGATCTTACACAGCAAGATCCCAAGCCTGGCATCCAAAGGTTCCTCCTTTCAAAACCACCTTTGTTTAGGTCACCAAAACTCGTTGATAACCTCCTGCTCTTGAGATCAGGGGCAGCAAACCTTCCTTTAACAGCAGCGATTGTAGCACCTTGCATCTTTACTCTCTCTCAAATTCCTGAATTTCCAATAAAACCAACAAAATAAACTACAAATAATCTTTAAAAGTATATATAATAATGTAAAATAAGAGCAATTTTGATGATCTCAATTCAAACTTATACATTGTAAAATCCTAAAAATTGTCCAAGTCAACAAAAAAATTTGCACGATTAATATATTATTGAGATCGACTTTCGCTCGATAATCTAAATTAAGAAAAACACAATTTTTCCTACATTTTTATCTTCCAAATCATTGAAGGAGTTGTAGAAATCCATAAAGAATTTCAATCTAATCAAAAGAGTAAGGACAATTTTTTAAAATAGGCTTATTTTATAAAATATTAATAAAATTAGATCACTTTAAAAAATTATTACAAATCTAGGCCATTTTTGACCACATAAGCGCTACACCAGAGCCAGATCAGCGCTGACGCTGGGCTGTTTTTTTTAAAATAATTTCCAAGGGACGCACTTCTCCATACAATTCAAAGGGGCGCACGTTGGAAGTGTGCCCTTTTGAAAATGTTCTTCTTCCTTCCTTTGGAGCTCATCTCCTTCCTCCCTCTCATCTTCTTCTTCCTCTCTCTCCTTCCCCTTTCTCTCTCATCTTCAGCATCAATTCCCTCCTCCACCGACGCCTCTCTTCCTTCACCATCACCGCCGCCCTCCTCAACGCGACCCTCTCCTTCACCACATGGACCCCCTTGCCAAGAGAAAAAATGGGCTGTTCAAGAAATCTTACGAGCTTTCGGTTCTTTGTGATTGCGATGTCGCACTCATCATTTTCTCGAATCGAGGGAGGCTCTCTAAATTTGCAGCAGGTCGAGGTAATTTTTTGCTTGATTTTTCTTGTTTTGGTTGTAATTTGATAGCTAGGGTTTGGTTTCGGGGTCTGTGGGAATGAGGAGGAAGGAGAGGCCGATGGTGAGAGGGGAGGCGAGGTGGTGAGGTGATTGTAATTGGGACGGCGGTGGAGGAGGAGTGGCGTCGTCATTGGAGGAGGGAATTGATGTTGGAGATGAGAGAAAGGGAAAGGGGAGAGAGTGGAAGAAGAAGATGAGAGGGACAAGGAGATAAGTCTCTAGAGGGAAGAAGAAGAAGTATGGGGCACAATTGTGAAGTGCGTCTCCATACAATTCAAAGGACGCTTTGAATTGAATGGGGCGAACTTCCCAAGTGAAATTTTTTTTTATAAAAAAAGCCCAGCATCATCGCTGAGCTGCCGTTGATGTGAAAGCGGCCTAAATTTGTAATATTTTTTAAAGTGGCCTAATTTTGTTAACATTTTATAAAATAAGCCTATTTTAAAAAATTGTCCAAAGAGTAACTCTTGAACATCACGAGTCCAGACTTAATACATTGTTAAAATCTCAACTTTCACACTATTTCGTAATCAGAAATAAAATACAGAGACATTTTTTTTGCAATTTTATTCTCCAAAAACATTGAGCGGCTTGTAGAATTCCATATAATGACAAAAATAAAAAAAATTAACGATCAAACTTACCGTTTCGTCAACTTTCTTCAATTAGATAATTAAAGAGCAATAAAGATCGATAAAAAGAAAAAGAACACGGATCAAAAAATCAAACGCAGCTCTTAAATGAATCTAATGAATCTAAAAAACAATAACAAATAGGAGTGAATCACTAAGAACGCAACGATCGAGAGAGAATGAGGAGAGAATGACCTGTGTTTTTTCTGTCGATGATCTCGAATGATGGTGATGATTTTTTTCATTCGAGTTGAGAGCGAATAAATAGAGGGTAACTTTGTTAATTCCGATGAGATTTAAGGATCGAAAAAGATTATTTTGAGAGATAAAGAGATTTAGAAAGAGAGCGGAAAATCCCAAGTCCAACCTTTTTCCTGTTATTTTGTTGAGAAGATGGCTCTGGATAAACTCTGAGTGTATACGTGGCGATTTTTAGTAGATGGTTATGGAGTTTAGTGGTTGGGTCAAATATATGATTGTGTTATCCACAATGAGTCAGATGATGAGGATGACACACAAATTTTCACCCCGATCTGGGTCACAGGGTGAGATGTGAGTGTATGTTGTAGCCGTGGGGGTATATTTGAGATGCCTCTGGAATAATTTTGAAGAAATTATGTAGTTCTGGAGTGCGAAATTTCTTCAAAACCACCTTGCACTATTGTTAGGGTGGATGCTATGGTCACTGTGATAGTGGACCGCGGCGAAATGATCAACAAAAATAATCAAGAACATAGCACCATTCTTAAGCCCAAAATAATTCAAATTCTAGTAGTTATCAAAAATAAAGAGAGCAAGTTAGGGACTACAACCTTTGTAGCGTGTTAGCCACCTCTCCTTGGACTCCGGCTAACCTCCACGAAGTCCGGAACAAACTTGCTTGGTGATCTCCTTGCCGAATATGATCCACCTTGAGATTCCTCTAACATAAGCTATAGTCTCACATGATCATATCAAATTGAAGCAACTCACTAATCAAACTTGCTAAGAAAGATTAGTAAGTGATGTAGAAAATATTGTTCACTAATTTTCTTGTTGACGCGACCTGGATCGCGCCAAGATGTTACCTTCCGTTGATCTGCTGATGGCGGCGATGGGTGGCTCAGATTGGATCTGGAGGCTGTCGCTCCTGAAGCATGTGGATCTCAATGGGTTTGAAGTTGTGGTTGCCGAGCTACCTGCAAGGAAGTCCCGGGGTGGTTGTACCACCGAGGACCCTCCGACGGTCAAGTTAGACTAGAGATCCGAGCAAAGTAACGGCTTAGTGGAGTAAAAATGGCTTACTTGAACCGTCTGAAGAAGGGGTTTATATAGCGGTGGCAGCAGGCAGGGCAGGCGCGAGAATCACGCTGGCAGTTACGCTCCCGACGTCATGCCTGAGTGATAAGCGGGATCTCCCATTAATGGCGAGTCAGGCTCGTTAATGGGGGATCGTGATGGTGTGGAACGTGGGATGTGACCGGCGGATATCTCGCGCATGGCGAGATTCGCGGGATGTCGGTTGCGCCTGTGAGCGGTGCCATTGGTCGGTCGATGATACCGTGGAAGATGACCTCGGCGGGAGAGCTTGCGGACGAGCGGGAGAGAAGAGGTATCTTGGTTCTGTGGTAGCCCGGAGACGAGCTGGTAGGCCAAGGAGACCAATTGTGCAGGGGCTCGGAGGTGGGCTAGTGTTTGCTTGTAGGACGGGCACAGAAGTGGTCTGGTCGGCCACTGTAGGTACTTTCTTGTGAGCCTTGGGACACGTCATCTACCACGTGTCATGATCTAGGAGATCACCGATATCGAGCACCATCATTAGCCCCCTACTCTCGTCCCGACCAGCTGATGGGTCGGGTCGAGAGTGGTCTGCCGAGTCACCCGAGGTGAGCTTCCTTTCAAAGATATCGTCAGGCGTGTCCCCGGGTAATCTGTTGTATTTTCTGGATGATGTCAGCGAATCAAGGACAGATCTTTGCATTAAAGAGGGTGCGCCGGATCGCGCGTACTTTTGCTGAAGTGACAGACCTTGTGCCGGGCGCTGGTTGGCTGATGCGACAGGCTGCAGACCTCTGGCGTCTGATGGGATCCGGCCAATATATGTGCGACAGGTGGAGCGATCGTGGTCATCGAATGCGAAGAGTTGTTTTGGCGGGAGTCGACTGTCGCCATGGGATGAGGACACCGGTGGCTATAAATAGAGGCGGGGTCTGCTTCATGGCCCATCTCTCTTCATATTTCCCTCACTCTTGATCTTGTAAGCTCGGCGCTCTCCTCTTAGGTCGGATTTCTGCGTTGCCGAGGACTTCTCCATCATGTTAGATGTCTTCCTTCGACGAGTCTATAGATGTCGTCAGGGTAGATTCTAGGGATCCCTTCGCCGAGTCGGAGCCTTCCCGGGGAATTAGGGTCAGATCTTCCCGGGGCCGCACGTCAGGGGCGGATCCCCGAGCGGAGGTGGCGGATGCCCCTGGCGTGCTATCCTTGGTGAGGTATGAGAACGAGCTTGCCACCGCTCGGGTTCGTTTCTATATCCCGTCCGGCTACACTCTACGTTTGGCTATGGAAGGAGAGAGGGCGGATCAGGTACGGGGTAAGAAGATTGCCTTGTACCTGGAATCCTTTTGGGTCGGAATATGCCTGCCCTTCTCTCCCGAGATTGTTAGGGCGCTAAATTACTTTGGGCTAGCCCCGGGCCAGCTGGTGCCGAACTCATAGAGGATTCTCCTTGGGTTCCTGGTCCGCTTGAAGTTGCAGATGATTCCTTTTGGTCTGTCGATCCTTGTCTCCTCTCTTGTTTACAAAGGCCACCCCGGCACCTGTGTGGGTGACCCAAGGTGGGTTTATCTCTCCTTTAGAAAACGACGGGGGAGTGCACCGGGTCGGGTGTCGTCGTCCTGCCTTCTTCCATCCACGATTGGAAGAAGAAGTTTTTCTTCGTTGGGCCGCCGGAAGGTGAGGACTGGCCCGTGCCCACCCAGTGGTCTAGGGATAGGTGTCGGTGGGGAAGCCCGTTCAACGACCCCGACGCGGTGAGAGTGGCGGAGTGGGAGCCCATTGCCCGGGCTGACGTGCTGCTTTCCGAGCGGGCCTTTAGTTGGGCCGGGCTCAGCCCCGCACAGTTCGTCAGTAAGTTAGGAGCTCGTAGGCGTTCTGTTAGGCTTGCGTTTATTTTTGTTTTTGTTTGTGTTGCTAACTTCATTGTACCTTGCCTTATGCAGAACCCATAGACCTGAGCTACCTTCGAGCGGCCATGCACAAGCCGAAGAAGGGGTCGAAGGATGGAGGGGCCAGCTCTTCTCGTCGGATGACGATCCCGTCCCCTAGCAGCCGCCTCGCCTCCACGCTCGAGTGCGGATCACGCCCCGGAGTCCAGCGAGGCGCCGAGCCGAAAGCGGGTTCGGGGGAAGGAGTCCCCGGCTTTGGAAGTAGAGACCAACCCTCCGCCGTCGGCCCTCAAGAGGTTCCCCCATGCAGTCCCGCGGACCCCGGCCTCCCCGATCTTGGTGGACGAGGGGGAGCTCCGCTTTGAGGTTCCCTCGGGGATTTCCGTCACTGACAGCTTGCTGTACGACATGGAGAGGTCGGCTGGGGGCAAGGTCCCTGGGGGGACTTTGAAGGCGCAAATGGCATCCATCGCCCAAGAGGTCGTGCAGGTTAGTGCTCGTACTTCACTCGATTTTTCACTTTAGCATTTTGTCATTCACGAGATTTGGTGCTCCTTTTTCTTTCTAACCCCCCTTCTGATTTCTTCAGGTCCTCCAGCACGTCGCTCTCGTCGTTCTGATGGAGGAGGATGAAATAGCCCTGGCGATGCGGGCCGTGGGCGAGCTCTCCTCACTGGAGGAGAGCTCGAAGCTGGAGCTGGAGGCGGCGATGGGGAGGGTCGCTGCCCTTGAGCGCGAGGTGGTGGTAGGGAAGCAGAAGGCGGCGGCCGCGAAAGAGGAGGCGGCGGCCGCGAAGCAGGAGGTGGCGGCCTCGAAGCAGGAGGTTGCCAGGTCCCGCGAGGCCACCCAGGCTGCCGAGGCCAAGCTTCGGGACTCCAGGGTGCTCGTCGGCACCATGAAGAAGTCCGCGAGCACCCTCTGGAAGGAGTTGGAGGCTGCGGTAGAGACGGCGAAGCGAGCCGACCTCAGAGCGGCGAAGGCGGTGGAGAACTTCCAGAAGTCGAAACAGTTCTACACCATCCTAGCCTCGGCCACCACCGCCATCTGGCACGAGGCCCTCGACGCCGTCAAGGCTCGGATGCCGGAGTTCGCTGACGAGGAGCTCCGGGCTGAATATCCTCACGGAAATGACGAGCAGGGAGACGGCCCCGGGGACGAGGTCAGGGAAGAGATACCTGGTGAGGGTGGCGCCGAGGCTCTTATGGCGGGCGCTGAGCTTCCCGATGTTGCGCTTGGCCCTGTGGCCTGAAGCCCCTTGTCTTCTTTTTTTTTCTTCTTTTTGTTGCCTCGGGAATTTTGTAGGCCTCAGGGCATTTTGTAAGGCTGGGGAGCCCACAATACCCTTGTAAAGACTTTTTGCTTTGTGAATAAAGATTTTTGTTTTTGCAGTAGTGTTTGTGCTTGTATTTTCCTTTGTCGGTAAACACTTGTATTTACGCAGTACTGCCTTCGTTTTATGTCGGTTCTTTGTCTAGCGATCACACATCGAGTTGAATCTGTTCGTTTGCCGAGTGTCCAAAGACAGGCGGGGGGACGGTATCTCCATGGCCCCGAAGTTGATGTGGAGATCGCTTAGACGTAGAACCTGATGCCTCTTGGTGAGGTCATGTTCCTTAGCGTGGAAGGCTCGGAGAGGTATGTTAATGATAGACCGAGCAGGGTAGCTGCCCGGGGCTTCTAGGCGAGGGCTTCGATCCCTGGAGTTGTGAGGTAGTGAACTGGCAGCCGGGGATAGCCGAGCAAGGTAGTTGCTCAGATCCCTCATGCGAGGGCTTTTGTTCCTTAGCGTGGGAGGGGCCGTGAGAGGCCTACTAAGGACGTAGCCGAGCAGGGTAGCTGCTCGGTACCTCTTGGCAAGGGCTTTGATCCTTAGGGTGTTGGGGTCGGGAGCTACCAGCCAGGGATAGCCGAGCAAGGGTGGGCCCGGTTGGCTCTTGCGAAGGCTTTGATCCTTAGCACGGGAGGGGCCGTGAGTGGCCTACTAAGGACGGGGCCGAGCAGGGTAGCTGCTCGGTGCCTCTTGGCGAGGGCTTTAATCCTTGGTGTGATGGGGTAGGGAGCTACCAGCCAGGGATAGCCGAGCAAGGGTGGGCCCGGTTGACTCTTGCGAAGGCTTTTGATCCTTAGCGCGGGAGGGGCCATGAGTGGCCTACTAAGGACGGGCCGAGCAGGGTAGCTGCTCGGTGCCTCTTGGCGAGGGCTTTGATCCTTGGTTTGTTGGGGTAAGGAGCTACCATCCAGGGATAACCGAGCAACGGCGGGCCCGGTTGTCTCTTGCAAGGGCTTTGATCCTTAAGGACGGGCCGAGCAGGGTTACTGCCCGGTGCCTCTTGGCGAGGGCTTTAATCCCTGGTTTGTTGGGGTAAGGAGCTACCAGCCAGGGATAACCGAGCAAGGGCGGGCCCGGTTGCCTCTTGGCGAGGGCTTTGATCCCTGGTTTGTTTGGGTTAGGGAGCTACCAGCCAGGGATAACCGAGCAAGGATGGGCCCGGTTGCCTCTTTTGAGGGCTTTTCATCCTTAGCGCGGGAGGGGCCGTAAGTGGCCTATTAAGGATGGACGAGCAGGGTTAATGCCCGGTGCCTCTTGGCGAGGGCTTTTTGTTCTTAAGGATAGCCGAGCAGGGTTGCTGCCCGGTGCCTCTTGGCGAGGGCTTTGATCCCTGGCGTTATGGGGGTAGGGAAGATACTAGTCAGGGATAGCCGAGCAGGATAGATGCAAGGCTGCCTCTTGGTGAGGGCTTCGATCCCTGGCGTTGTGGGGGTAGGGAAGCTACCAGCCAGGGATAGCCGAGCAGGGTAGCTGCAGGGCTGCCTCTTGGTGAGGTCTGTTGGCTATAGTGCCCTCAAGGCAATTATCATAGTCACTGACTTGTGATATGATGATTGAGTGAGGACCTATACCGATAAAACAATCTTACTCAAGATGATAACATGCTATCTGTTTGTCTTTATCATCATGTACATGTTGATAGAGCCCATAGGATTCTTGCTTGACTGCCAGCATTATGACGGAGATCATATATGTGGGAGCTGGGGTCTATAAGCACATCCTTAAATGTCCCTAGTCGTAGGAGTATCGATACCGGGAATCGATACTCCAGTGTAGACTAGTGTATACTGATCGAGACCCCGACGAGGGGCGTTGGCTAGGTCTCACAAGCTATTGGTGTTAGTTTGTTCACCTAAGATAGTATACAGGTGCTCATTGGGTTATGAGTACACTGGACGGACTCGCCGAGAACCTGCTAGTTGGTATTATACCTAATGTCAGATTGCAGTTCCCAGGTGACATGTGTACAGGTTAGTCTGTCAACCTGAGATCGTCATTTGTCTCATGTGAGTTCCCACTGTGCTTTGATTACTACCCTACCACGGCTCAAAGGAGTCATGCAAACAGGTTTTAGTTGGGTACAGTCCCGAGCCACATGGAGGCAGTGATCGGATCGTCGGGGATTCGTCTCTCCCGGTATTGGGGGTTGATGTCGCGTTGTGTATGGATGACCATCACCATAAATCCGTGGCCACGGTGGACGGGAATTACCGATCCAGGATTGATAGTTTCTCAGGTGGTGATGGGTTTCATGCCGACACTAAATATCGCGTTGTTGGGGGTCTGACTTTATCCACCCTCCAAGACTCGATATGTGATACTCTTAGACGAACAGACCGGACTGTACGGATATTGTCACTGTCAGGTTCAGTAGGAGTTCAGGATGAGTTTGCTCATTGGCCTCCCTTTTGCTCAATACCTGGGTAGCCGTTACGTACAACTAGTGCCGCTGACGTGCTTGTGGTTAAACCCACTGCCAGCGTATTGACGAGTCTTTAGAGTCCCACACAGAGGGTTTTCACGGTTCAGGTGATATGGTGTACATGACGTATGATGGTACATACAGGTGTCCGATTAATTATGTGCATGCTGCGCAGACTATAATCGAACGGTTGATAATACTAGCGGCTTAGGATTAAGCCAGATTATTAAATCAGGTTTTGATTTAATAATTTACATATGTATTTATATATATATGTATTCTAGTATAATTGTTCGCTATTTATTTTTCTCTCTTGGCTATTCGTATTTTTGTACGAATACCCGTATATGTATTTCGATACATGTACCGGGAAGTATTCCGTATTTTATACGGAATAGCTTCTAGAAGATGTTAGTGTATATGCCCTAGAGGCCATTACTGTATCATACTAGTTTGTATATTACTTAATGGAAACTTGGGATATTCACAGTTGTATAGACAATCTTGCTCAAAATGGTATTATGCTACTTGGTTTGTTTCTACTTTAATGTGTACATGTATTTCTTTTAGTATATCACCTATACACATTAGTGGAGCCCTTAGGATCTTTTCTTGATTACCAGCGTTGTGATGGCAGTCACACTCGTGGGGGCTGGGTAATCTACAAGCACATCCTTATACAGGTCCCTAGTCGTAGGACTATCGAGACAGGGCATCGATACTCCAGAGTAGACTAGCGTATGCGCTTCTCATCCTAGCTGGGGAGACGGTCTGTCCCACAGCCGTCAGTACGTCGTACTTGAGATAGTATGCGGGTGCTCGTTAGGTTACGAGTACACTGGACAGGACTCGTCTGGAACTGATTGGTTGGTACTATACCTATCGTCAGTTATCAGTTCCCAGGTGACATGAGTACAGCTTAGTCCACTGACTTGACACTGTTACTTCGCCTCGAGTGTGTTCCCACTGTACTTTGATTACTACCCTACCACGGCTCAAAGGAGTCGTGCAAATAGGTAGTAGTTGGGTGCAGTCCCGAAGCACTTGGAAGCAGTGACGGTTAGATAGGATTCGTCTCTCCCGTTATTAGGAGTTGATATCACGCTGTGTCATGGAGAGCCATTACACATAGTCGTCCCTGGCCAGGGCAAGCGAGATATACTGGTAGGTTTCCAGTGTTATCTCAGGGTGTTCTGGGCTACACTCCGACAAGACTTGTACCACTATTAGGGGACTGACGTTTACCGCCCCCTAGGCCCGCCATGCGATATTCTCTGACGAACAGACAGCACTGTACGGAGATTGTCACATTCAGGCTCAGTAGGAGTTCAGATGGGTTTCAACTCGTCAATCTTCTTATCGGCATCTACCCGGGGGCCGTTACGCACAGCTAGTACCGCTTGCGGTCTGTGGTTAATGTTAGTTGTATGTATGCCCTAGAGGCCATTACTGTACATTGGATGTATATTGTAGTGGATGCTGGGACATATATAGGTAGGACTTTCTTGCTCGACATGATAGTACGCTATCTGGTTGCTCTTTGTCTTAACATGAATACTTTATGTCTCTCTGATTACATGTTGATAAAGCCCTTAGGATGAGTACTCGACTTCCAGGACTATGATGCAGATCATACTAGTGGGGCCTGGGTAGTCAATGAGTACATCCTTCATTGTTCCTAGTCGTGGGAATATCGAGACGGGGCATCGATATTCCAGAGTAGACTAGCGTATACCTTCTCGACCCATGTGATGGGCGATGGATGATCCCATATCCATTGGTGTTTGACAACGAAGATGGTATGCGGGTGCTCAGTGGAGACTGGGTACACTGAACGGACTCGCCGAGAACTCCCAGATGGTATTATACCTCACGTCAGATGGCAGTTCTCTGGTGACACTGCTACAGCTTAGTCTGTTGACCCGAGATCGTCATAGAGTCTTGTGTGTCTCCCACTGTGCTTTGATTTCCACCCTACCACGGCTCTACTGAGTCGTGCAAACAGGTGGTTTTTGGGTACAGTCCCGATTCACATGGAGGCAATGAGCGATAGGAGGGGATTCGTCTCTCCCGGTATTGGGGGTTGATGTTGCGCTATGCTCGACTGGCCATAACAGGAAATCCCTGGCCAGGGTTGCAGTGATATACTGGTAAGAGTTATCAGTAGTTTCACGAATGTTATGGACCTCAAGTCGGCATGACTTATCGAGCTATTGGGGTCTGACGTTTACCACCCCTAGGCGAGATATGCGACATATCAGACGAACAGACCGGACTGTACGGTAAGTGTTACTGGTTGGATTCACAGGAGTGTGAGCGGGCTTGCTCGTCGATCTTCTAATCGCTCAATACCCGGGTGGCCGTTACGTTTAGCAGACCGCTTGCGGCTTGTGGGTGTTTGATATGATCAACATCTGCTGCCGGCGTATTGACGAGTCTTTAGAGTCCTACACAGAGGTTTCCTGGCTCAAGCGAAACGAAATAGGAGCGCATATGAGATATGTGCGGGACCGAGAATAATGCGTGTATGTGATACCATATTTCATTCTCGCGATGAATGTGTCGAATGGTTGTATGCGATATAACCTAGTTATCGAATCAAGGATTGATTCGATAAGCCGATACATTGGATACTAGCCGGTTATATGCGATATAACCGGATCATTGAATCAAGTGTTGATTTAATGATTTAATGTATAATTATATATTTGATATATTACTTTGCATTAACTAGTATTGGTTCACTTTAAATGGATTTACTCACTTGGTTTGTGCACATTGTATATGTGATATATTTTTGTGCACATGATTGTATCATGTTTGATGATACATGCAAGCTAGGGTTAGTGTAAAGAATTAGACCATGGTTAAGTTTATGATTAGGGTTTTCTTTTTATTTACTTATTCATTTATTTATTCTTTTTGTTTATTTTGGAAAAAGAAAATGATAATGAAAAAGAATGGTTGCTAGTTTTGTTTTTAGTTGAAGTTTCTTGAAACTTTGACCAAAACCATTCTTGTCTCATCCTTAACCCTAACCATTCAAGTTAACCATGGTCCATTCTCTACAACTAACCAAGGGTTAGTAAATGATAAGTATTGATTTATTTATCATTTACATAACACTTATCATTTTTCTTTATCATCTTCTTCTTCATCTTCAACTTGAAGAAAGCTTGCACCATCAATGGCAACTAGCCAAAATGAGTGAGAAATCCAAATCTAAAGTCTACCCACTTCCTATTTCTTCATCCTCTACCTCTTGCCAAGTTGTATAGGGTGTTTCCTTTACAAGTTTTCAAGGCCAGGTGAAGTTGGAGCTTGTTCTTGTGATGCCTCGACGTAGATCATCTTCGGCATCGAACCGACGATCAAGCCCGCCCATTATTCGATGATGCCAATGCTAGAGTCAAGGGTTCGATTTGGACAGCGGAGGGAGATCATCGCGGATCTTAGGAAGTGGTGGACCGGATCTACAAAGGTTGTAGTCACTTTCCCTTAGCATTTAATTCGATTACATGCTTGTTTTGCCTATATATCTAGTTAACGATCCGTATTAGGTTTTCTCGGCACATGTAAAATTTCAATTGGGCATGTTTGATCACTTGTGAGACTTCATTAGTGTGCCAAGAAACCCTACAGTGGTATCAAAGACTAGCTAGAGCCTTAGGCGAAGTCCAGACGGATTTAGAACTCCGATCGAATCAAAACCCAAACCCTAATATTGCTCTCTGGACTTTTTCTGAAATCGTGGTTTTTTCGAAATTAAAAATATGCAGAAAAATCAGCAGGTAATCCTAAGACTTACTGTGAAATTCGAGAGCATGATTCCTCAAGAGTGCGGCGGAACCGCGGCACAAGCATGGCTTGTGCGGCGGTTCCGCGGCCAAGTTGTCCCATCATCTGTTTGACTTTTCACAGTAACTCCTAGTTTTTAGTGCTGGTTTTCCTGAGAATATTTTAATATTTATTCCAGAGTTTTATTTTCTGAGTTGTATTGGGGACTCGGTGTATTCGATCGGACCGTCTAATTTTGTCGGTGTGCTTTTCCGGGTAATTTTTTAATATGTTAAAAAGTTCGACCGGATATAAATACCCAATTTTTCCCCCTGTCGGGAAATTTCCAAGTGTTGGATTTTTCCGTAGTTTAACGACGTTCTAAGTAGTGCAAGTAATGCGATGGACCCTCTAGAAGACAACAAACCTTAACTCGATTATGTGACCGTCTTGAACTGCCCTTTGAACCTTCGGGTTTGGGGCAGTACGGCGTGCCACATGTGAGGCGTTGGCTTGACCCTTCTACGGCTGGACCGTTGGTACTGAGGCACGAACTGAATGTTGTTAGACTTATTTCATATGTTGAGCTGTATCGGGAAAACTTGGGTGTTCGATTGTTCGATCGAAAAGTTTAGCATTTTCTATTTATCCGGAATGTGATACAATAATTGGAATTCACAAATTGTTATGAGATAACGGAATGAATATTATAAACGTAGCAGTTTAGTCTCACTTGATCGGTTGCCACGGAATTTTGATGTGATCAAAAGTCCGTCGCAATCATGTTGCGTATGCGGATACTCGCCGGGTAAACTTGATAAACAGCCTCACCCCATAGCCCCGACCAAGTGACTGTAGGAGAACCCCGTCGCCGAAAGCATCCGTCCGGGTGCTCGCGGCAGCGGTGTTCCGCCTTGGTGCACTTCGTCGACGGCATCGGGGGTGCGGCCGTCTACTAAAGTTTGCGACGAGCATTCGATCAGTTTTTCGGGAATCTTGTTGAATTGCCCGACTTGATATTGAAAAGTGTTTTCGATAATGAGACCAAAATGCGGGGTTTATAATTGTTAGGCATGCGATGTCTAAGTATTTCATTTGGTCAGGCATGCGATGTCTGAGGAGGTTGTGGATTCCAACTGTTGTAGTTTTACACTTTCTTTTCTGTGACCGTAAGTGTAATATGTGATATCGCCGGTTTCGTTGCTATATGTCAACGACCATTGGGATGCGCATATTTACTTACGTTGATGACATGTGATGTTATGTGTTGCTGGATATGTTATATTGGATCGTCGTGTTTGAATAGCCGGGGGTTTTTATGTGAGATGAGTGTTTTTTCATTTTCATTCATGTAAAAACTTGTATGTAATATTCTTTTATTGGGGCACTTCCAGGTTGCGGATGTTGTCACCATTTGTATATTATTTACTTTTCTGCACTAGGATAGACCCAAGGAGGGGAGCACAAGTAAACGGGTTCTGGGGTCCAGTGGGAGACCAACTCGAGGAGTCGAGTCCGGGTCTCCTAACCCTAGAATTGATAGGGTTACTTGCCTCTCTCGTAGGGGTCTAGGGGTGTGGGATTGGCTATTCATCACAACCGTGGAATCCGTGTTTTATACTGGCTCGTATTGAAAACACGGACGTCCTAGTATATCCAATATTTCATATGTATCTTCTGCTGTGAGTTATCTGTGATGTGATCATGCGATGTTCTGTGCTCTGTTCAGATAGATGTAGTATATAGTATATATGATATATTATATAGACGTTGCTTATGTTTTACACCCGCGCTAGCCCTGCCTCGCTCTGCCGTTAGTTACCTAACCTAACGGTGCAGACAGGACATCGAGGCGAATGCGGATGGTATAAGCGTACGTTATATTTATCTGTGATGTTTAGGTGGACTTTAATAATGGGATATTCATTAATGAGATTAATGAAAGAAAATAAACCTAATTGATGTTGTGGAATCGAATTTCAAAATAAAAACAGGTAGCTACAGTTCTTGCTTTGCATCGCGATGTTCATTATAGAACATCCTGCACCTTATTCGATGAGGAAAGGACCGCGATCCCTTCACCGGGAGTGACTCCTTTAGCAATAACTGGCAGATGCTACAACCCTCGGTTTGTCTTTGATTGCTTCTATAGTTTCCGCTTTGCACAGTGATATATATGATATATCCCGCACCTCATTCGACGAGGAAAGGGCCGACGATCCCTTCACCGGGAGTGACCCCTTTAGCAAAACTAGAAAAGCCTCGAAAACATTCCATTTAAAAACCATTTGATTCCGCAACGAGATCAAGTTCAAAGCGTTAAAGGTTTTCACAAAAACCAGCCGCAACCCTCCGTCATTTTAGGAAGTAGAGTACTTAGTATTCGTGCTGTGTTTATTGACCATAGTCAAGGCACAGTGTACGGTAGCTAAGTGATGTCTTCCTACATCGCATATGATGCGATTAGTTAGGACAGTCGCGTGACTTTGTTGACCTTAGTTAAGGGTCAAGTGGGTGGGTCTAATTAATCACGAAATGACGGGTAGAACTTGACTAGTACTTATGATTTGTTGACCATAGTTAAGGTCATAGGTGCTAGGGGTAAAAACCTTTATCGGGAGTTTCAAGTGTTGAAATTTGCAATGAGATTGCATACCTTCTATATGATAGTTGGATCCCGATACCCACTGCGAGTAATTGTTACTCCTGGGAGAGTTTTGCACTTTGCAATTAGCCGATCAAGTAGGTGTCTAGAAAGGTGTCAATGGGGTTACGCCTCTGGGAAAACGAGGTTTACAGTAATTAGGTCCGTGCGAAAGCACGGGGAACCTCTCTCAAAGTACCGACACTGGCCTGGCTGAAAGATTGGCGAACTTGTAGAGTGTAATTAATCCCGGCTAGTCTTTCCTTTTAGGGTTTGAAGGAAGATTTGATAAAAACAGTGGGAGCCATCCTGATTAGATAAAATATATAACCAATCTGATCTTGCAAGAGCGCACGCAGAGTGTTTTCTTCTCTCTCTCTCCAGGTAGCGACCATATCACGCCTTAATCAAGATAATAACATGGATGTATTGATCGAACCCGCTTGTTATACTGAGCTGGGGAATGTTGGTCCCGCTCCGACTTATAATTGTTATAAGACCGAGCAGAAAATAGGGGAATACCAGAATCCCTATGCCGCCCAAACGAAGAAAGTGCATATGATGCATCTTCTTCGGGTGTGTTCGCTAAACAGAACTGTTTCTCAGTATCCTCTGTAACTTGGGTATATGATACCGGATCAGGATCCCAGATATGTAAGCTGTTACATAGGGCTACAAAAAGGTAGAAAAACTGAGAACGGGTGATAAGTTTCATGAGACAGAAAACGGGGCAAGTGTTGCAGCCAAGTCTGTTGGTCACTGTCACCCTGTATTACGAATACATTGATTCTGAACAAATGCTATTAGATACCGAACCTGATATACAAAATCATATCAGTCTCTTTATTGGTAAAGAAAGGATATAATTTTGTATTGATGGATAATGTTTTGAACATTTCCTATATCAAAAGTTGATCGGTTCAGGCACGTTATCTAAAAGCATTGACGTTCTAAATCAAACTACAGTTCCTCGTATACAGAACACACACAAGAGGAAGAGTTCAGAAATGAACGAATCATTCTTGAGGCATTGTAGACTAGGTCATATCAATGCGACTCGACTGGCTGAAGTTACATTTTAGATGCATATTTAAATCAGTTTGAATTTACATCTTGTGAAACTTGCCAGTCATGTCACAAAGATAAAATGACCATAGCTCTGTTTGTTAGAAACAGAGAAAGAGTTAGTAAACTCTTGGGACCGATACATTATGATGTATGTAAGGTCTCCTGTCTACACATGCCAGGACTGGTTCTTTATACTTCATTACGTTCTCTGATGATCTCTCAAGATTCTGACATATGTTCCTGTTGAAACACAAGTCCGAACCTTTTGAGATATTCACAGAATATAAGTTAGAAGTAGAGAACCAACAACCGGGTATAAGTATTATGTCCTATGATGAGATCAGGGAGGAGAATACTTGAGCATAGCGTTCCTGGACTATTCTAAAAGAAAATGAGATTCTCTCTCAGCATTACTCCTCCGTATAAACCATAGCATGATGGTATATCGGGGCGGAGCAATCACACCCTATATGATAAGGTGTGCTCTATGATGAGTACTACTGAGTTACCTATTTCCTTTTTGGGAGTTGTGCGCTTGAGAAGCTGCATACCTATTGAATTAGGTTCGAATCAAATCAGTACCTACCACTCCATATGAGATATGGTGTGGGAAGATCCTATCTCTTAAGTAAGTTAAGATTTGGGATTGTCCGGCCTATATCAAAAGCAAAATCCGGACAAGATCAAGGCAAGGTCAGTTCTGTAGAACTGGAAAGGTTCCAGCTATACGAAACTACAGCTGAAGATTTGACAGAACCAAAGGATTCTATAGTCCCCGACGAACCTCAGCCTCTCCGCCGATCTAGTAGGGTTCCTCATCCGCCTGAGAGATACCTCGGTTTCTCGATGACAGTGGGAGCGAGGATTGCATCATGAGATGATGACCCAACCAGTTTCGAGCAGGCCATCGAGAGTAGGGACTCTGTAAGAATGGCTGGATGCTTAGTAATCTGAGATGGAATCCTTATACACCAACAAAGTATGGACTTTGGTTGCTATATCTGAAGGGTTAAATCCCCATTAGGAGCAAGTTTATCTTGAGAAGATTACTTGGTGTACATGGAAAAGTTGAGACTTTAAAAGCTAGACTTTTTAAAGGTTTTACTCATCAACCAGGTGTGGATAATGATGAAACCTTTTCTAGGGACTATGCTTGAGTCCATCCAGATCCTACTTGCCACGGCTACATACCATGAATACGATATCTGGTGGTTGGGTGCCATGACTACTTTTCTAAATATTGATTTAGAAGAGAATGTCTATAAGAACACAGCCAGAGGGCCTCGTAGACAGTGGGAGCAGCGGAAACGTGTGCAAGATGCTTTATAAGATAAAGCAGGCATCGCGGAGTTGGAACATCTGTTTTGATGGATTAGTCAAGGAGGTTGACATCATCAAAATGGTAGATGAACCTTGTATAAACAAGAAGGTAGTAGGGAGTATGGTGACGATCCTGGTAGGATGACATACTCTTGTTAGGGAAGGAGTTTCCTATGCTACGCTCGATCAATCTCCGCTTATCACAATGATTTTCCATATAAGATCAAAGTGATAACTACTAAATCCTAAGCTTTGGATCTATGAGATAGATTTAATTGGATGTTAGGATACTCACTAGCTGTAGTGAGATGGTATCAATCGATCCTGGGGAGAATCACTGGAAAGGTTTCAGAGTGATAAAGACGACTGAATGTCAGTCACAGGCATTGTCTTTACCCTCAGTAAAGGGACGGTATGTTGGAAGAGTTCCAAGCTAGATACCGTGACAAACTAGATGATAAAGGCTGGTAACATCGCTATTAAAGATACCACCAAAGAGGCAGTTTGGGTGTATATAGGTTCATAGGATGAACTAGGTTCCTACCATTGTGTGACAATGGAAGTGTGGCTTCGACCCTGGAACCCTGGTCCCATCAGTGACCCAGACATATTCTGAGGCAGCATCACCTGATCATGGAGATAGTTGATCTCCAGGATGATCGAGGTTAGGAGAGTAGACTCAGAGGACAACACGGTGGATCCACTCACGAAGGCCTTTTCCCAAAGAGAGACTTTATGGGATGGTTGAGTATCAGATACTACAACCACTGCTACAGATGGCCCTAGTGCAAGTGGGAGATTGTTAGTTGTATGTATGCCCTAGAGGCCATTACTGTACATTGGATGTATATTGTAGTGGATGCTGGGACATATATAGGTAGGACTTTCTTGCTCGACATGATAGTACGCTATCTGGTTGCTCTTTGTCTTAACATGAATATTTTCTGTCTCTCTGATTACATGTTGATAAAGCCCTTAGGATGAGTACTCGACTTCCAGGACTTTGATGCAGATCATACTAGTGGGGCCTGGGTAGTCAATGAGTACATCCTTCATTGTTCCTAGTCGTGGGAATATCGAGACGGGGCATCGATATTCCAGAGTAGACTAGCGTATACCTTCTCGACCCATGTGATGGGCGATGGATGATCCCATATCCATTGGTGTTTGACAACGAAGATGGTATGCGGGTGCTCAGTGGAGACTGGGTACACTGAACGGACTCGCCGAGAACTCCCAGATGGTATTATACCTCACGTCAGATGGCAGTTCTCTGGTGACACTGGTACAGCTTAGTCTGTTGACCCGAGATCGTCATAGAGTCTTGTGTGTCTCCCACTGTGCTTTGATTTCCACCCTACCACGGCTCTACTGAGTCGTGCAAACAGGTGGTTTTTGGGTACAGTCCCGATTCACATGGAGGCAATGAGCGATAGGAGGGGATTCGTCTCTCCCGGTATTGGGGGTTGATGTTGCGCTATGCTCGACTGGCCATAACAGGAAATCCCTGGCCAGGGTTGCAGTGATATACTGGTAAGAGTTATCAGTAGTTTCACGAATGTTATGGACCTCAAGTCGGCATGACTTATCGAGCTATTGGGGTCTGACGTTTACCACCCCTAGGCGAGATATGCGACATATCAGACGAACAGACCGGACTGTACGGTAAGTGTTACTGGTTGGATTCACAGGAGTGTGAGCGGGCTTGCTCGTCGATCTTCTGATCGCTCAATACCCGGGTGGCCGTTACGTTAGCAGACCGCTTGCGGCTTGTGGGTGTTTGATATGATCAACATTTGCTGCCGGCGTATTGACGAGTCTTTAGAGTTCTACACAGAGGTTTCCTGGCTCAAGCGAAACGAAATAGGAGCGCATATGAGATATGTGCGGGACCGAGAATAATGCGTGTATGTGATACCATATTTCATTCTCGCGATGAATGTGTCGAATGGTTGTATGCGATATAACCTAGTTATCGAATCAAGGATTGATTCGATAAGCCGATACATTGGATACTAGCCGGTTATATGCGATATAACCGGATCATTGAATCAAGTGTTGATTTAATGATTTAATGTATAATTATATATTTGATATATTACTTTGCATTAACTAGTATTGGTTCACTTTAAATGGATTTACTCACTTGGTTTGTGCACATTGTATATGTGATATATTTTTGTGCACATGATTGTATCATGTTTGATGATACATGCAAGCTAGGGTTAGTGTAAAGAATTAGACTATGGTTAAGTTTATGATTAGGGTTTTCTTTTTATTTACTTATTCATTTATTTATTCTTTTTGTTTATTTTGGAAAAAGAAAATGATAATGAAAAAGAATGGTTGCTAGTTTTGTTTTTAGTTGAAGTTTCTTGAAACTTTGACCAAAACCATTCTTGTCTCATCCTTAACCCTAACCATTCAAGTTAACTATGGTCCATTCTCTACAACTAACCAAGGGTTAGTAAATGATAAGTATTGATTTATTTATCATTTACATAACACTTATCATTTTTCTTTATCATCTTCTTCTTCATCTTCAACTTGAAGAAAGCTTGCACCATCAATGGCAACTAGCCAAAATGAGTGAGAAATCCAAATCTAAAGTCTACCCACTTCCTATTTCTTCATCCTCTACCTCTTGCCAAGTTGTATAGGGTGTTTCCTTCACAAGTTTTCAAGGCCAGGTGAAGTTGGAGCTTGTTCTTGTGATGCCTCGACGTAGATCATCTTCGGCATCGAACCGACGATCAAGCCCGCCCATTCTTCGATGATGCCAATGCTAGAGTCAAGGGTTCGATTTGGACAGCGGAGGGAGATCATCGCGGAGCTTAGGAAGTGGTGGACCGGATCTACAAAGGTTGTAGTCACTTTCCCTTAGCATTTAATTCGATTACATGCTTGTTTCGCCTATATATCTAGTTAACGATCCGTATTAGGTTTTCTCGGCACATGTAAAATTTCAATTGGGCATGTTTGATCACTTGTGAGACTTCATTAGTGTGCCAAGGAACCCTACAGTTAAACCCACTACCAGCGTAGTGTCGAGTCTTTAGAGTCCTACACAGGGAGCTATTCGCCTTTTGGCAAAAGAGTAGAGGTCACATGGTTTTGCGACAGGGTTCGGTCACATCCGCGCACTTGTGCACGTTTGGTGTCCGGGCAGTTATTACTAGCGGGCTTTAGTTTAAGCCAGATCCTAGTATACGTTTTGGGATTGGTTTTATCTCGGTTGTATTCGTGTTCCCCGGAACGCGGATGCGGGTGTGTATGCATGGTTGACAGAGACAGAGGCAGAGGATTCTCATTAGGGTTGTTGACTGTTGACTTTTACTAAACCCTAATGAGAATTAGAAATATGATTAACAATAATATTAATTAAGTATTATTGTGACATGGTTGGGTTGAAAGGTTGACTTTGTTGACTTGTTGACTTTGTTGACCGGTTGACTAGGTTGGACTTGTTGACCACCATCATGACAATGGCTATCATTCCATGGCATTGACCTTTGCTTGCTTATTTGTTCATACATTGCATTTAATGCATGAAATGATATTGCCATTTGATATGATAACAACCATCACATAATACTCAATTATTATTATGTGTTATGATGATTTTGGATTATGAGAGCAAGGGTGAGAAAAGTCTTGCTCATTCTTTCATTTGCTTTCTCTCTCATGAAAGCTCTCTCATCCTCAAGCTCTCCATCTTCCACTTCCTCTCTCTAGTTCAAGGCAAACATCTCTCATGTGTTGAGAATCATTTTCCTTGGAGATAAAAACCCAAAACACTTCTCTACTCATCCTAGTGCACAAAGTCTAGCAAGCCAAGTGTTTTAATTTCCTTTAGTTTGAGGTTGAAGCCAAAGGTAGAATCTTTCGGGTGGATCCATCTTCGACGCAAGGAGACGACGAGGTGAGGCCGATCCGAATACCGCAAGGAGTTGAAGAGAAGGAGTTCAAGTTAAGGTATAACCCCCTAACCGAGTAGGTAACACTCCTAGTTAGGTTGTTAGATAGTTGTTTAACAAAGATCCGTATTTTGAGTCCATGTTACCCCCAAAGAAAAATCATTTTTCACCATTTCCGCAACCCCAAATAACCGGGGACGGGTAACGTGGACTTATAATGGTATCAGAGCCTAGTTAAATACTATCTAACATGTTAGCAAAGTAACTAGAAGTTCGATCGGTTAAAAAGTCGCGAAACATGCCCGGAATATCAAGTTTCTGCCGATTCTGTTTTCTTTTCAAAAATTAATTAATCTTACACTAAAAATCGGCTCAGGCTTTTTAAAACCCACACAAGAAAACCGGTCCACCGACTCGGTCAAAGCACCACGGAAACGCGGCCGGAGCATGCTCCCGCCGCGGATCCGCGGCCGAGTTGACTCGGCCGTGGCATAATTTTCCTGCAGTGTTTTTCTGGGGGTGTTTTGGGATTTTTACAATATGATTTTTCTGCCCAGATTTTCCAGGAAGCAAAAGTTGTTTTTGGGGTTTAAAAATCCGTATTTTGATCGAAATTCTAAAGACTTAAGCTAACGGGTATATATCTGTGATGTGATATATGTATTGAACGTCTGCTAATCGCTATACGTCGATTAGTGGGGGTTATACATATCTGTGATCTGTAATGTTGATGGTATGTGTATATGAATTCATTGGATTGTCGCGGATGAATAGCCGGGGGGTTGTGAGATGAGAGTTTTCTTTTTCTTTCAATTCATGTAATTTGTAATCGATATAATATTATTTATATGGCCGCACAACCGGGATGAGGTTGTGGCCGTCATTGTATAATTTCTTTTACTGTTTTTGCTCCTAGGATAGACCCATGGAGGGGGTGCACAAACTACCGGGTACCTCGAAGTGCCGAGTGGCCTACTCACGTTGTTGAGAGAGGTTGCTTCACTTCGGGTATTTGGCGGGTAGTTTGCCGCACTCGTAGGGGTCTAGGGTGGGGTATTGGCTATTCACCGCGACCGTGTAATCCGCTTTCCGTTATAGGCTCGTATGGAATGCGGATTCCTAGTATATCCAATGTGTTCATCTGTGATCTGGAATGGCTATCATTGCTATATATCTATATATGATATCTATTTAGGCGTTGCTTATGTTTTGCATCCGCGCTAGTCCAGCCCCCGCTCTGTCGTTAGTTAAGTAACCTAACGGGTAATGACGGGGCCCCGTGGCGAATGCGGATGGCATAAGCGTACGTCATATTTTTGTTGTTTTCTTCAATGGTAGGATTAAATGACGGGACACATTAAAAATTAATGCAAGAAAATAAACCAAAGTAAAGTCGTTGGAACAATTTCAAAAACCACTCGGTTTCTTTTCAAAAACCAACTTTTAAACGCGGAGCTTAAGCCACTCCTTTTAAAAGCTATCTCGTTCCATCGATTATATCAAGTTCACTACATTCACGGTTTTGCCAAAACCATTCGTAGCCCTCCGTCATTTCACATGGATAGTCAATAGTATTCAAGCTATGTTTGTTGGCCAAAGTCAAGGCATAGTGATTGGTAGCTATTGGGTATTCATGTGCAGCATAGATAGATGCGTTGGTTTGGGATAGTTGTACTGCCTTGTTAGCCAAAGTCAAGGGTAAGTACGGGTGGGTTCAAATTAACCTGGAGAATGACGGGTAGAACTTGACATGTGACTTATGATTTGTTGGCCAAAGTCAAGGTCATAAGAGCATGGGGCAAAAATCCACATCGGGAGTTTCAAAAGAACCTGAAACTTGCTAGCGCTGCATACCATTTAGAGTGTGATGATTCTGGTAGGATTCCTTCAGTTTTGTCATGCGATGATATTTGTATACCGATCCTACTGTGTGTATATGCTACTCCTCCGGAACTTTCTCACTTAACGATCAATGCTATAAACCAAGTAGGTGTCTAGAAAGGTGTTAGCGGGGCTACGCTCATAGGGAAAAGAGGTTATTTAATTAAGGAACTTCGCGAAAGCGTTGGAAAACCTCCCTCGAAGTACCGACACTGGCCTGGCTGAACGGTTAAGCAAGTATTGTACGGTGAGATTGATCCCGACTAATTCTTCCTTTATGGTTTGAGGAGGGATTCGAGAGACAGTGGGAGCCATCCTGTTTAGACAAACTAAAAACCACTCTAAACTTGCAAGAGCATCATGCTGAGTGTTTCTTCTCTCTCTCCTAATTGCAGCGACCAATCGTCATGACCGGACTAAAGTTACTTCTAGATAAAAACATACTGACAGGGCCAAACTACAAAGATTGGCTCAGGAATGTCAAAATGGCAATCACTTATGACAAGCTGGGGTATCTTCTTACCACCAAAGCTCCCCCTGTCCCAGGTCCCACCTCCAGCGTCGCGGATAAGGAAATCCGTAAGACTTGGGAGATCGATTGCGCGAAGGCCAAGTGCCTCGTGCTTGCCTCTATGGACAATGAACATCAGAGGAGGCACGAGAATATGGACCTCGAATCCATATTTCTCCATACAAAAGAACTGTATGGAGAGCAATCTCGTATCGCCAGATACGAAGTATCGAAAAAGCTGTTTTCGGCAAGATTGGCCATCAGATCATCGGTAGCGGAACACGTGCTTAAGATGATTGGCTTCATTGAAGAGCTCGCGGACCTTGGGACCATGTTGGAGAACGAGCTCTATACGGACTTGATTCTCCAGTCCCTTCCTGTTAGTGTATATGCCCTAGGGGCCATTATTGTATCATACTAGCATGTATATTACTTAATGGAAGCTTGGGATATTCACAGTTGTATATACAGTCTTGCTAGACATAGTAGTATGCTACTTGGTTTGAGTCTACTTTAATATGTGCATATGTTTCTTGTAACGTATCACTTATACATATTAGTAGAGCCCATAGGATCTTTGCTTGATTACCAGCGTCGTGATGGCAGTCACACTAGTGGGGGCTGGGCAGTCTGTAAGCAACATCCTATACAGGTCCCTGGTCGTTGGATTATCGAGATAGGGCATCGATATTCCGGAGTAGACTAAGTGTATACGTTTCTCATCCCAGTTGGGGAGATGGTCTGTCCCACAGCCATCAGTACGTCGTACTAGAGATAGTTTACAGGTGCTCGTTAGGTTACGGGTACACCGGACAGGACTCGCAGGGGAACTGTTAGATGGTATTATACCCGTCGTCAGTTAACTGTTCCCAGATGACATGAGTACAGCATAGTACGCAGACTTGACACTGCTTCTTCGCCTCGAGTGTATCCCACTGTTCTTAGATTGCTACCCTACCACGGCTCAAAGGAGTAGTGCAAACAGGTAGCAGTTGGGTGCAGTCCCGAGCACTTGGAGGCAGTAGTGGTTAGACAGGATTCGTCTCTCCCGGTATTGGGAGATGATATCGCGCTGTGTCAGAGAGCCATTACGCAAAGTCCCTGTCCAGGGCAAGCGAGATATACTGGTAGGTTCCAGTAGCTTCTCAGGGTGTAATGGATTACGCTCTGACACGACTTATACAGCTATTAGGGGACTGACGCTTGCCGCCCCTAGGCTTGATATGCGATAGTCTTAGACGAACAGACCGGACTGTACGGAGATTGTCACATCAGGCTCAGTAGGGGTTCGGATGGTTTTCCTCATCGGTCTTCTTATCGACATCTACCTGAGGACCGTTACGTACAGCTAGTGCCGCTTGCGGTCTGTGGATAAACCCACTGCCAGCGTAGTGTCGAGTCTTTAGAGTCCCATACAGAGAGTTTCCCTGCTCCAGGCGAAACGATATAGAGGTCGTATGGTTTTACGACAAGGGTTCGGACACATACGTGTGTTTACGCACGTACGACTTTTCGGACAGTTTTTACTAGCCGGCTTTGGTTTAAGCCAGATTCTAGTATCGGGTTATTGGATTTATACAGTCTAAAGTTTTTCCGTGTTTTCACGGATTGGAGGGGCATTCTCATAATTTGTCGGGAAGGTTCTAGAAGAGTGGTGACTAAGGGGTTAAGGTGGTATGAGCATTAATTGCTTAATGACTCATTTGTGTGATTCATCCTTTACATTAAATAATTCATTAATGGATTAATGAGTCATATGATGAATCACACTAGATGAATGAATCTAACCATGATGATAAATCATTTATATTATTTATTTGATTAATTGTTATGGTTGATATATTCATATGAGTTCATTATTCTTTTCATTATCATTCTCACCTTCTCTCTCCTCAAGCTCACTCTCTCTTCAAACCCTAACCCTAGCCTCTCATGTGTTGAGATCAAGGGTTAGCTAGACTAATACACCCATAACCTCACTCTATATCCCCTAGGTAGCTTAGATTAGCACTTTAAGCAACCTAGTTATCTCAAGTTTGAGATTAAGCTTGGCGTAGGAGCTTTCGGGTGGATCGTCTTTGATTCGAAGAGGCCGTTGAGGTGCCGATGTTCCAAGGAGCCTACGAGGAGTGGAGGACCGCGATGAAGACCCGAAGGACTAGTATCGTGAGGTATAACTTTGTATCATAATAGTTAAACCTCAAGTTGATAGTTAGCAATGGTTTAGAAACGATTCATGCGCTTAAGTCCATGTTACGAAGCTTTGATAATCGTTTTTCATATATTCCGCCTCCCCGCAAGTTCGTGGTGTGCGTGACATGGACTTACAGTGGTATCAGAGCTAACTAAACCATTACTAGCTTGTTAGCAACTGATTAGAAGTTCGATCGACGGAAAACGCGAAAACAAAACCCTGAAATTTTTGAGTTTCTGTTAATTTTAAACCTGTCTGAAAAATTATTTGACATACTTTAAAATTCACAGCAGGGTATTTTAAGAATACTGAGAAAAAATGAGCCAGTGAGTCGGCAAAACGGCCGCGGATCCACGGCAATAGAGAGCTTGTGCCGCGGATCCGCCGCCGAGTCAACGCCGAGTTGACTCGGATTTGCTCAGTAATTCCTGTTTTCTTGTATGTTCTGTTTTCTTGTATGTTCTGTTTTTGCCCAGGTTGCCTCTGTGCTGATTTGCTTTTGGGGTAGACACGAATATAGGTAATCGATCGATGTTCTAAACTATTTGCTAATTGGATCTTTATCTGTAATGTTTTATGTGTTCGTAAACCTCCCCTAACTGCTAGTATGTCGGTTGGCAGGGGGTTGCACATATCTGTGATGTTTTTTAACTGTTTGTGGATATGAACTGTGTTGGACTGTTGTGATGATTAGCCGGGGTTTTGTGATGGATTATTGTATTAATTCATTCGATATAATTGTAATTTGATGTAATATTCTTTTGCGAGGCACATCCAGGTTGCGGTTGTAGCCACCGTTGTATTATTTCTTTTTACTGTTTTTGCTCCTAGGATAGACCCAAGGCGGGGTACACAAACTACCGGGTACTTTGTAGTGTTTAGTGGCCTACTCACTTTGTTGAGGGAGACCGCTTCACTTCGGGTACTTGGCGGGTAGTTTGCCGTACCCGTAGGGGTCTAGGGTGGGGAAATGGCTATTCATCACAACTGTGTAATCCGTCTTTTATTGCAGGCTCAAAGCAAATGCGGATTGCTAATAAATCCAATAAAGTTCATCTGTGATCTGGAATGCTTATTATTGCGTCTGACGAATGTACAATATCTATATATGATAGCTATTAGACGTCGCTTATGTTTTACACCCGTGCTAGCCCAGCCCCCGCTCTGTCGTTAGTTAAGTAACCTAACGGGTGATGACGGGACCCAGTGGCGAATGCGGATGGCATAAGAGGACGTGTTATTTTCGTTGTTATCTGCAATGATAGGATAAATGATGGGACACATTATTATAATGCAAAGAAAATAAACCAAAGTTAAATCGTTGGAACAAATTTAAAAGAAACCACTCGGTTATTTTAAAAAGGCAGAATTTTTAATTGCGGAGCTTTAACCACTCCTTTTAAAAAGCTATCAGGTTCCTTCGATTATATCAAGTTCACTACGTTCACGGTTTTGCCAAAACCAGTCGTAGCCTTCCGTCCTTTCTTATGGATGGTCAGTAGTATTCAAGCTATGTATTTTGACCTAACGCCAAGGCATAGTGTTTGGTAGCTGCTGGGTATTCATTTGTTACATAGATAGATGTGTTAGTTTGGGACAGTCGTATTATCATTTTGGCCTAACGTCAAGGATATGTACGGATGGGTTCAAATTAACAAGGATAATGATGGGTAGAACTTGACATGTTAGTTATGACATTTTGACCTAACGCCAAGGTCATAAGAGCATGGGGCAAAAATCCACATCGGGAATTTCTAAAGAAACTGAAATTTGCAGAGAGATACATACCATTTTGGAGTTTGATGAATGTTGGTAGGATTCCTTCAACATTATCATACGATGATATTTTGGATCCCGATCCTACTGTGAGTATATGCTACTTATCAGGAGATTTGTCACTTAACGATCAATGCTATAAACCAAGTAGGTGCAAAGAAAGGTGTCAGCGGGGTTACGCCCCCAGAGAAAAGAGGTTATTTAATTAAGGAACTTCGCGAAAGCGTTGGAAAACCTCCCTCGAAGTATCGACACTGGCCTGGCTGAACGGTTAAGCAAGTATTGTACGGTGAGAATTGTCCTGGCTAATTATTCTTTTATGGTTTGAGGAAGGATTCGAGAAACAGTGGGAGCCATCCTGTTTAGATAAACTTAAAACCAATCTAAACTTGCAACAGCATCATGCTAAAATGTTCTCTTCTCTCTCTCTTAATTGCAGCGACCTTGTGACCACACATAGGTTACATCTAGATAACAAATTGACCGAATCTGACTTATATGACTGGCAAAGGTCTGTCCAAATGTCAATTGGCTATGACAAGCTGGACCACCCTATTACTACTCAAGATCCCGCCATCTCAGGTCCAGTTTCCACTGTCGCGGATATGGATATCCGTCAGACAAGGGAAAAAGATAAAGCAAAAGCTAAGTGCCTCGTGTTAGCTTCAGTTGATGGTGTATACCAGAAGCAGCACGAGAAGATGGACTTAGTTTCCATCTTTCTCCATAATAAAGATTTATATGGAGAGCAATCTCATATCACTAGATATGAAACCTCGAACGAATTAATTCAAGCGAGGTTAGCTGACGGGTCATCTGTAGGGGACAACGTCCTTACAATGACTAGCTGCATTGATAAGCTCCAGGACCTGGAGACCGCGTTGGGAAACGAGTCAAATACTGACTTAATTCTACAGTCTCTGCCTTCTGTCCTGAAGGAAACCAGGGAAGGAGAAGGAAAGAGAAAGGCAAAAGTTTCGGGACTTAAAATAGTAAAAGAGGGACGTTCCTATTGTTATGGGATTGGGCATAGGCAGAATGATTGCAGGGCTTTGGAAGCCAGTAGCCAAAATACAAAGCATGTTGTGGCTTCAGCCTCAAGTGTGTTTGTTATTGAGAACTGTTTGTCAATTAACTCTACTTCCTGGGTATTAGATACCGGAGCAGGATCTCATATCTGTAATTCATTACATGCTTTGAGAAACCGTAAAGTTATAAAGATAGGTGATTGGTCTCTCAAAATTGCAAACGGAATGACAGTGAACGCTGAATCCGTGGGAGAATATCGCCTAGGTTTGACAAGTGGGCATATATTGATTTTACGTAACTGTTTATATATACCTAGTATGACTTGTAATATCATATCAGTCTCCTCACTTTCAAGAGAGGGATATGATTTTACATTCGTAAGCGATGTAGTTAACATCCACCTAAATCAAGTTCTGATTGGGTCAGGTACATTAGATAACGGAATATACGTATTAAGTCAAGCTCAGGTTTTTAATATCCAGAATACACTTAAAAGAAAGTCTCCGGAAATAAATCAGGCTTTCTTATGGCATTGTAGACTAGGTCACATCAATAAGAGAAGATTGACTAAGTTACATGGAGAAGGATATTTGAATCCGTTCGAATATCAATCTTATGCTGCTTGTGAATCTTGTCTCATGGGAAAGATGACAAAGACTCCGTTTACTGGATACGGAGTAAGAGCAAGCGAGCTCTTGGGACTCGTACACAGTGACGTGTGCGGTCCAATGTCTATACATGCGCGAGGTGGTTATTCCCACTTCATTACTTTTACGGATGATTTCTCTAGGTATGGATATATCTTCTTAATGAAGTATAAATCCGAGGCCTTTGAGAAATTCCAAGAATACAAGAATGAAGTGGAAAAACAAACCGGCAAAAGTATCAAGACACTGAGATCTGATCGAGGTGGTGAATACTTAAGTGCCGAGTTCCTGGGTTACTTAAAAGAGAATGGAATTCTCTCTCAGCTTACTCCTCCATACACACCACAACACAACGGTGTATCAGAAAGGAGGAATCGAACCCTATTGGATATGGTTCGTTCCATGATGAGTAAGGCTGAGTTACCGCGATCATTCTGGGGATATGCACTAGAATCAGCTGCATATCTTTTGAACATAGTTCCTACCAAAACTGTGCCTACCACACCATATCAGATGTGGAGTGGGAAGAAACCCTATCTTCAGTATCTGAAAATTTGGGGATGTCCAGCTTTTGTTAAAAAGCAGCATGCGGAAAAGCTCGAGGCATGATCAATACAGTGTATGTTTGTGGGATATCCAAAGAACTCCAGGGGGTATCTATTCTATTACGCAGAGGAACAAAATGTTTTTGTTTCTCGTAATGCCCATTTCTTAGAACTTCAGTTTTTAGAAAAGGAGATAAATGGGAGCGAAATAGAACTGGAAGAAATTCCAGAACCACAAGCTGTTACTGAAAGTATGGTAGAACCAGAGGTTTCAGAAGAAAGGGACATCCCGACGCCACTCCGCAGGAGTAGTAGGCAGTCTCATCCGCCCGAGAGATACTACGGTTTTCTCATAGATGGGGATAGAGAGGATTGCACTATTGATTATGATGAGCCTACTAGCTTCCAGCAAGCCATTGAGAGCGGTGACTCAGTAAAATGGCTAGATTCAATGCGGACCGAAATGGAGTCCATGTGTTAGTGTATATGCCCTAGAGGCCATTACTGTATCATACTAGTTTGTATATTACTTGATGGAAGCTTGGGATATTCACAGTTGTATATACAATCTTGCTCGAAATGGTAGTATGCTACATGGTTTGTCTCTGCTTTAATATGTGCATGTGTTTCTTTTAGCACATCGCTGATATACATATTAGTAGAGCCCTTAGGATCTTTGCTTGATTACCAGCGTTGTGATGGCGCTCACACTCGTGGGAGCTGGGTGATCTATAAGCACATCCTTATACAGGTCCCTAGTCGTTGGACTATCGAGACAGGGCATCGATACTCCGGAGTAGACTAGCGTATGCGCTTCTCATCCCAGCGTGGGAGACGGTCTGTCCCACAGCCGTCAGTACGTCGTACTTGAGATAGTATGCGGGTGCTCGTTAGGTTACGAGTACACTGGACAGGACTCGTCGGGAACTGTTGGTTGGTATTATACCTATCGTTAGTTATCAGTTCCCAGGTGACATGAGTACAGCTTAGTCCGCTGACTTGACACTGTCACTTCGCCTCGAGTGTGTTCCCACTGCACTTTGATTGCTACCCTACCACGGCTCAAAGGAGTCGTGCAAACAGGTAGTTTTTGGGTGCAGTCCCGAAGCACTTAGAGGCAGTGACGGCTAGACAGGATTCGTTTCTCCCGGTATTGGGGGTTGACATCGCGCTGTGTCCAGGAGAGCCATTACACGAGTAGTCCCTGGCCAGGGCAAGCGAGATATACTGGTAGGTTTCCAGTGTTATCTCAGGGTGTTCTGGGCTACACTCCGACACGACTTGTACCGCTATTAGGGGACTGACGTTCACCGCCCCCTAGGCCCGCCATGCGATGTATCAGACGAACAGACCGGACTGTACGGAGAATGTCACATACTGGCTCAGGAGGAGTTCAGATGGGGTTCACCTCGTCAGTCTTCTTATCGACATCTACCTAGGGACCGTTACGTACAGCTAGTGCCGCTTGCGGTCTGTGGTTAAACCCAGCGTAGTGTCGAGTCTTTAGAGTCCCACACAGAGAGCTATTCGCCTTTAGGCAAAATGAGTAGAGGTCGCATAGTTTTGCGACAGGGTTCGTTCACATCCGTGCACTTGTGCACGTTTGCTGTCCGGACAGCTTATACTAGCGGGCTTTGGTTTAAGCCGGATCCTAGTATATGATTTGGGATTGGTTTTATCTCTTTGTATTCGTGTTCCTCGGATCACGAATACGGGTGCGTATGCAGAGTTGCTTGAGACAGAGGGAGAGGACTTTGATTATGGTTAATGACTATTGTCATTTTATTAACCCTAATGCTTATGTGTGTATTATGGTTAATTGATATTAGTTTAAATAATTGTGCATGGTTATGGTTGTTGACCTTTTGACCTCCTTGACTTGTTGACCTAGGTTGACACTTTGACCATCATCATTTCATTTGGAAGATGCTCTTTGATCCTTGCAAATTGCATTAAAAATGAAATGATAATGGTCATGTCTTGATTAACCATGACAATTATCTAGCTAATTATCTAATTACAATAATTCACACATATATGTGAGAATGCTTCATATTTTCTCTCATTCTATTATTCACTTTCTCTCTCTTGTTCTTCCTCTCCCTCAAGCTCTCCCCTCTCATGTGTTGAGAAATACTTGAGCTTGAGAAAAACCCTTTCTTGATAATCTCTACTCTCATCTAGGGTTCAAGGATTGGCACTTCTTGCACCCTAGTTACTTCTAGCTTGGAGTTGAAGCCAAAGGTCGAGGCTTTCGGGTGGATCTTTCTTCGACGTGAGAAGACGACTAAGGTGACCTCCTTCCACCACTCTAAGGAGCAAGGAGAGAAGGACATAAAGCCCAAGGTATAACCTTTCTAGCACTTAGCTAGTTTCTAGTTAGCTTTAGCTTGTTTTTGTTTAGCAAAGATCCTTCTTTGTCTAGTCCATGTTGCCTAAGTTGATAAAAAATTGATTTTTATTCCGTTTTCCGCCTCCCCGCAAGTACCGGGGTGGGCAACGTGGACTTACAGTGGTATCAGAGCCTAACTAAACATAAACTAGCTAGGTAGTAGAGTGTATCGAAGTTCGAATCGGAAAAATCGAAAAACCGAGTTTTCAAAACCCTAAGTTTCTGTTATTTTTTTTTCTGTTCAAAACAAAATAAATTATACTCCAAAAATCATCTCAGGGTTTTGTGAAGAAAGCCACCAAAAATGATCCAGTGATTCGACTAAAGAGCCGCGGTTCCGCGGCAATAGCAAGCTATTGCCGCGCAACCGCGGCCGTCTTGGCTCGGCTCTGGGTCGATTTTGGTGCAGTGTCTTTCTGGCATGGTTTTGGGATTTTTAAGATGGTTTATATGTGCCCAGATTTTCCAGAATAGAAATTTGTTTTTGGGGGCCTATAAATCCGTATTTTTATCGAACTTCACTACACTTTGACTATAAGGGTTATATCTGTGATGTTAATATGTATTGAACGTCGGCTAATCGCTATATGTCGATTAGTCGGGGTTATACATATCTGTGATCTGTGTTTGATGATGGTATATGTATATGAATGTGTTGGATTATCGCGGGTGAATAGCCGGGGTGGATGTTAGATGAGTGCTTCTTTTTCTTTCATTCATTGTAATATGTAAATTGTTGTAATATTATTTGTATGGCCGCACAACCGGGTCGGGGTTGTAGCCGTCATTGTATAATTCTTTTTACTGTTTTTGCTCCTAGGATAGACCCATGGAGGGGGTGCACAAACTACCGGGTATCTCGAAGTGCCGAGTGGCCTACTCACGGTGGTGAGGGAGGTTGCTTCGCTTCGGGTACTTGGCGGGTAGTTTGCCGCACCCGTAGGGGTCTTGGGTGGGGTATTGGCTATTCACCGCGACCGTGTAATCCGCTTTTCGTTGCAGGCTCGAACGGATTGCGGATTCCTAGTATATCCAATGTATTCATCTGTGATCTGTAATATCTATCATTGCTATATATTTATATATGATAACTATTTAGGCGTTGCTTATGTTTTACAGCCGCGCTAGCCCAGCCCCCGCTCTGTCGTTAGTTAAGTAACCTAACGGGTGATGACGGGGCCCCGTGGCGAATGCGAATGGCATAAGCGTACGTCATATTTTGGTTGTTTTCTGTAATGGTAGGATTAAATGATGGGACGCATTAAAAGAACTAATGCAAGAAAATAAACCAAGTAAAACTCGATTGGAACACTTTGAAAACCACTCGGTTCTTTTCAAAACTAAACTTTTAAACGCGGAGCTTGAACCACTCCTTTTAAAAGCTATCTCGTTCCATCGATTATATCAAGTTCACTACGTTCACGGTTTCGCCAAAACCATTCGTAGCCCTCCGTCATTCCACATGAATGGTCAAAAAGTATTCAAGCTATGTATTTGGCCAAAGTCAAGGCATAGTGATTGGTAGCTATTGGGTATTCATGTGCAGCATAGATAGATGCGTTGGTTTGGGACAGTCGTGCTGCCATTTTGGCCAAAGTCAAGGGTAGGTACGGGTGGGTCCAAATTAACCAGGAGAATGACGGGTAGAACTTGACATGTGACTTATGCTATTTTGGCCAAAGTCAAGGTCATAAGAGCATGGGGCAAAAATCCACATCGGGAGTTTCATAAGTACTGAAACTTGCTAGCGCTGCATACCATTTGGAGTGTGATGATTCTGGTAGGATTCCTTCAGTTTTATCACGCAATGATATTTGGATCCCGATCCTACTGTGAGTATATGCTACTCCTCGGGAAAAATCTCACTTAACGATCAATGCAATAAACTTAGTAGGTGTCTAGAAAGGTGTTAGCGGGCTACGCCCACAGGGAAAAGAGGTTACTTAATTAAGGAACTTCGCGAAAGCGTTGGAAAACCTCCCTCGAAGTACCGACACTGGCCTGGCTGAACGGTTAAGCAAGTATTGTACGGTGAGATTGATCCTGACTAATCCTTTCTTTACGGTTTGAGAAGGGATTCGAGAGACAGTGGGAGCCATCCAGTTTAGACAAACTAAAAACCACTCTAAACTTGCAAGAGCATCATGCTAAAGTGTTTCTTTTCTCTCTCCTAATTGCAGCGACCATTCAACATGACCGGACTTAAGTTATTACTAGATAAAAACATATTGACAGGGCCAAACTACAAAGATTGGCTCAGGAATGTCAAGATGGCAATCACTTACGACAAGTTTGTAGGGTTCCTAGGCACACTAATGAAGTCTCACAAGTGATCAAACATGCCCAATTATAAAATTTCATGTGCCTACAAACCCTTATACGGATCATTAACTAGATAATGAGGCGATGCAATGCGAGTAAACGAATTTAACGCTAAAGTAAAGGGGCTACAACCTTTGTAGATCCGGTCCTCCATCTCCATGGCTCCGTGATGAAGTCCCCTCGCTGTCCAAATCGAATCCATGACTCTATCATCGACTTCATCGGAGAAATGGGCGGGCTAGGTCGTCGACTTCGATGCCGAAGATGATCTACGTCGAGGCATCACAAGATCAAGCTCCCACTTCACCAAGTCATGAAACTGGTGAAGAAAACACCCTATACTACTTGGCAAGAGGTAGAGGATGAAGAAATAGGAAGTGGGTTCACTTTAGAATTGGATTTCTCACTCATTTTCACAAGTTGCCATTGATGGAGGCAAGCTTTCTTCATTGTTGAAGATGAAGAAGAAGAAGAAAGAATATATGATAAGTTATTTTCTAATAGAAAATAATATGATAAGTATCATATTGCAACCATGGTTATGTGTAGAGAATAAACCAAGGTTAGGTGAATGGTTAGGTTAGGCAAAGAAACAAAAATGGTTGAACTTTTTCAAAGCTTCATGAAGCTTCAAGTAAATCCAAAAAGCAACCATTTCTTTTCTTGCCTTAAAAGGAAATAAATAAATAAATGAATAAATAAATAAACTAAATAATCAAGAGAAGATTATAAAACCCTAACCATTCACTTAAACATGATTTAAACTAAACATACACCCAAACTAGCATGTATCATCAAACATGATACAATCTTGTGCACAAAAGTATATCACATATACAACTTGTGTATTTCAAGTGAGAAAATCCTTTTAAAGTGAACCAATACTAGTTAATGCAAAGTAATATATCAAATATATAATTATACATTAAATCATTAAATCAATACTTGATTTAACGATCCGGTCATATCGCATATAACCGACTAGTATCCAATGTATCGGCTTATCGAATCAATCTTCGATTCGATAACTAGGTTATATCGCATACAACCAATCGATACATTCATCGCGAGAATGTAATACGGTATCACATACACGCATTATTCTCGGTTCTGCACATATCTCATATGCGCTCCTATTTCGTTTCGCTTGAGCCAGGAAACCTCTGTGTAGGACTCTAAAGACTCGTCAATACGCCGGCAGCAGATGATGATCATATCAAACACCCACAAGCCAAGCGGTCTGCTAAACGTAACGGCCACCCGGGTATTGAGCGATCAGAAGATCGACGAGCAAGCCCGCTCACACTCCTGTGAATCCAACCAGTAACATTTACCGTACAGTCCGGTCTGTTCGTCTGATATGTCGCATATCTCGCCTAGGGGTGGTAAACGTCAGACCCCAGTAGCTCGATAAGTAATGCCGACTTGAGGTCCATAACATTCGTGAAACTACTGATAACTCTTACCAGTATATCACGGCAACCCTGGCCAGGGATTTCCTGTTATGGCCAGTCGAGCATAGCGCAACATCAACCCCCAATACCGGGAGAGACAAATCCCCTCCTATCGCTCATTGCCTCCATGTGAATCGGGACTGTACCCAAAAACCACCTGTTTGCATGACTCAGTAGAGCCATGGTAGGGTGGAAATCAAAGCACAGTGGGAGACACACAAGACTCTATGACGATCTCGGGTCAACAGACTAAGCTGTACCAGTGTCACCAGAGAACTGCCATCTGACGTGAGGTATAATACCATCTGGGAGTTCTCGGCGAGTCCGTTCAGTGTACCCAGTCTACACTGAGCACCCGCTTACCATCTCTGATGTCAAACACCAATGGATATGGGATCATCCATCGCCCATCACATGGGTCGAGAAGATATACGCTAGTCTACTCTGGAATATCGATGCCTCGTCTCGATATTCCCACGACTAGGAACATTGAAGGATGTACTCATGGACTATCCAGGCCCCACTAGTATGATCTGCATCATAGTCCTGGAAGTCGAGTACACATCCTAAGGGCTTTATCAACATGTAATCAGAGAGACAGAGTGTATACATGTTGAGATAAAGAGCAACCAGATAGCGTACTATCATGTCGAGCAAGAAAATCCTACCTATATATGTCCCAGCATCCACTAAATATACATCCAATGTACAGTAATGGCCTCTAGGGCATACATATAACTAACAATCTCCCACTTGCATTACGGCCATCTGTAGCAGTAGTTGTAGTATCTAATACTCAACCATCCCCTAAAAGTCTCTCTTTGGGAAAAGGCCTTCGTGAGTGGATTCGCCGTGTTGTCCTCTGAGTCTACTCTCCTAACCTCGATCACCGTGGAGATCAACCATCTCCATGATCAGGTGATACTTCCTCAGAATATGTCTGGGTCACTGATGGGACCAGGGTTCACGGGCCAAAGCCACACTTCCATTGTCACACAATGGTAGGAACCTAGTTCATCTTATGAACCAATATACACCCAAACTGCCTCTTTGGTAGTATCTTTAATAGCGATGTTACCAGCCTTTATCGTCTAGTTTGCCACGGTATCTACCTTGGAACTCATCCAACATACTGTTGAAGATAGTGCCCTCAGAGTCAATTATTAGATCACAGGCACGTGATTGCAATGATTGAGGGAGGACCTGTCCCAGTAGGACAGTCTTACTCAAGATGATAGTATGCTATCTGGTTTATCTTTATCATCGTGTACTTTTTTAGGTGACCTTACAAGTCGCTATTACACGTTGATAGAGCCCCTAGGATTCTTGCTTGACTACCAGCAGTATGAGGGCGATCATATACGTGGGAGCTGGGGTCTATAAGCAAATCCTTAAAAGGTCCCTAATCGTGGGATTTTCGAGACAGGGCATCGATTCTCCAGAGTAGACTAGTGTATACAGTCGAGACCCCGACGAGGGGCGGTGGCCGGTCTCACAAGCCACTGGTGTCAGTTGGTTCACCTAAGATGTATACAGGTGCTCATTGGGTTATGAGTACACCGGACAGGACTCGCCGGGAACCTGCTAGTTGGGATTATACCAGACGTCAGATAGCAGTTCCCTGGTGACATATGTACAGGTTAGTTCATTGACCTGAGATCGTCATTTGTCTTGTGTGAGTTCCCACTGTGCTTTGATTACTACTCTACCACGGCTCAAAGGAGTCGTGCAAACAGGTTTTAGTTGGGTACAGTCCCGAGCCACATGGAGGCAGTGAGCGGATCTGCAGGGGTTCGTCTCTCCCGGTATTGGGGGTGAGGTCGCGCTGTGTCTAGGAGAGCCATTACACAAAGCCCTCGGCCGAGGCAGGAGATTTACTGGCAGGTATTCCAGTAGTATCTCAGGGTGTTCTGGGCTACACTCCGACACGACTTGTACCGCTTTTAGGGGTCTGACTTTTACCAACCCCCTAGACCCGCCATGCGATGCTCATAGACGAACGGACCGGACTGTACGGATATTGTCACTGACAGGCTCAGTAGGGTGTCAGGATGAGTTCGCTCATCGACGTCCCTTTTGGTCAATAGCTGGTGGCCCGTCACGTATGGCTAATACCTCTGACGTGCTAGTGGCTAAATCCACAGCCATAGTATTGACGAGTCTTTAGAGTCCACCACACACTCAGTTACTCAAGTTTCGGGCGAAACTCTGTAGAGGCCGTATGGAGATATGGCAGGGTTCGATCAGATATGTGCGGTATTGCACGGATCGTGATCGGACGTTTTTTACTAGCCGGCTTTGGCTTAAGCCGGATCCTAGTATTAGACAGTGTAGATTTTGTCTCGTTGCATTTGTATTCAGTGGGAATACAAATGCGGGCATGTATATGCAGTAGTGGGGTCTTCCTGTAATTTATTACGGGATCGGTTTTCTGAAGTTGCCAATTTGCATTCCGTTCCGGCCGGTTTTCATTTGTTCCTTCACGGCCGGACTTTTCGATGGAGGGGGTTATTTGCAAGTTTGCAAATAACATTTGTGGAGGGGTTTTCTTGCTTTTGTGGCATTATGATAAGTTAAGCATCTTTGCTTTTTCATGATGGCTTGCTTTTTGAGATTAGAAAGTTTTAGAGTTGATTTGAATTGGATTTGACCTTGTTATCATTGCTTTTGGATATGGTCACCCTCTACCTTTTACTACCATCACCTCCCTTCATGGTTGAGATTTTTATTCCCTCCACCATTTTTCATATGAAGGGGCCGGCCACACATTGCAAGAAAGAGGGAGAGTTTTCATTTTGTATGAGGGAAATTTCATGATCACATTTTTGGCTTGCTCATAAAATCCTTCTCACCTCTCCAAAGTTCATATTGATTCCTTCATCCTCCATGGCAACAAAACCCCAATGAGACATAGACTCTACACTAGCCTACAGCAAATCTTGGACGCGTCGGCTAGCCAACATCGCGCCCGAGTTGCCTCGGTATAGAGGTGGGAGCCCATAAAAGAAGCCGGCGATGTGGTGCCCTTCCAGCGACGAGGTGGAGACCGGACATTCCGCGGGAGATCGGGACGACGGCGAGAAGACCGGAGGACTCGGATCACTCGGTATATCTCTCACCCCATCTCTAGTTTGCTAGTACAGTTTAATGGTTACGATCCGGGTTTATTGTCCGCGGTAGCGCCGGTTTAAAGTTAAGAAAATTTTTGATTCCGCATTTTGGCCTCGAGTAGACGGCCGGGGCGCTGCCGTGGCGCAACATGATATCAGAGCCACGCCATTAACCTAGTCTAGCTTTGTCTAATGTGTTTTACATTTCCGATCGAACAATTTTTCGAAAACCGTATTTTTCTTCACATCAGTTTCTGTCGAAATTTTTTGGAGTCCAAAATTTTTTCTGGTTGTAGAAAACTGATGTACTGAAAGTCCTAAGAACACTGGAAAAATTTGGTGCCCTGATCCTTCCGTACGACCGCGGAACCGCGGCCATAACCCCTCTTTTGCCGCGGTTCCGCCGCAGGAATGTGGATTCACGTCATCATTTTTTTTGCAGTGGGCTTGTGGGCTGGAAATAGGGGTTTTGGTATATTCCTTTTGGGCCCAGAATTTCTTTATGTGCTACAGTAATGGTTGGGGCCCACTTGGTAAAATTTGATCGATCGGATGTTTTAAACACATTAGTTCACAGTATTTACATTATATCTGCGACCGTGAATGTCACTTGATCGGTAAATCCTGTCTAACTGCTATAGCCCTTTTAGACGGATTTGCGAACGTGACATTCACGTTGATGTTTTGTGATTTTGCTGTGATGTTGCGGATCGGTCGTGGGGGATATCCTGGATGCAATGCTAGTACAGTGTTTTGTTGTATTATGTACATTTGATATTGCGGGGCGAGCGTCCGACATGTGGACTGCCGTCACTGCCTGTTTGTATTATTCATTTGGGGCACGACCAGGTTGCGGTCGATGTACCCGTCGTATGTATATTTTACTTTCTGTACTAGGATTGCCCCGCGGAGGGGTGCACGGATAGCCGGGTTCTAGAGGGCAACGAGCCCGCATCTCATAGCATTGAGACGGAGGGGGCTTTACTCTAGAATTGGCAGAGCTATTCGCCGCACTCGTAGGGGGTACTGGTTGACCCAGGAGGGGTGCCCAAGTTGCCGGATTCTGTGAAGTGCTGGGTTGTCCATTCACGTTGCTGAAGGGGGCTGCCTCGCTTCAGGTTTTGGCGGGTGACTTGCCGTGCCCGTAGGGGTCTAGGATTTTCATTGCACATGCTATCCACACGACCAGGGGAACGTCGGGTTTCAGTATCGTCTCTATGAAACCCGGGGGTCCCAGATATCTGTATTGTTTTGTGATGCTGTACATTTCTGTGATGTTGCATTTTATCACGCCATGAGCGAAATATTATATATTGATATATATACTAGTAGATGTTGTATATGTTTTGCATCCGCGCTAGTCCAGTCCCCGCTCTGTCGTTAGTTAAGTAACCTAACGGGTGATGACGGGACCCAGTGGCGAACGCGGATGGCATATAAATACATCATTATTTTCGTTCTTTGTGGTGTGATCAATTGATGGGACTGCGTTGATTCGGATCAATGCAAGCTAAACAAACCTATTCTGTTGTTGTTGGAACATTTTTCAAAAAGCTGTTATTGCCAGGATGTTCACTTTTGTTTTGCATCGTGGTATTCGGTTGGAATATCCTGCTCCTCAGTCGACGAGGCAAGGGCCGAGATCCCTTCACCGGGAGCGACCCCTTGGACAAAACTTTGCGTCAGGGTAATAACTTCACTATAGCCGATTGCCTTTTGCTTTGCATCGTGGTATTCAGTTGGAATATCCTGCACCTCATTCTACGGGGAAAGAGCCGAGATCCCTTCACCGGGAGTGACCTCTTTAGCAAAGGGTTTTCGCCACTATATTTTTATAAAAAGCTATGCAGTTCTTTCAACGATATCAAGTTCATTACGTTAAAGGTTTTTCGCCAAAAACCAGCCGTAGCCCTCCGTCATTTCTTACGGGTATTATTTAGTATTCGTGCTGCGTTTGTTGACTCCGTCAAGGCGTAGTGTACGGTAGCTAAGTGGTGCTTGTTTGTTGCATAAATGGGATTGGTTAGGACAGTCGTGCGGCCTTGTTGACTCCATCAAGGGCACGTACGGGTGGGTTTAATGCAATCCAGATAATGACGGGTTGAACTTGACTAGGACTCTTTGATTTGTTGACTCCGTCAAGGTCACTTGGGTCCTAGGGGTAAAAACACACATCGGGAGTTTCTAAAGAAACTGAAACTTGCCAGGCATGCGCATACCTTCTGGAGTGTGGTGATTTGAGTGGATTCCGTCAAGTTATCATGCGATGATAGTTGGATCCCGATTCCCACTGATGAGTTGGTTTACTCCTCGGGTGATCCCGACTAATTCTTCTTTCAGGTTTGGAGGAGAATTTGACGGTACAGTGGGAGGTTTCCTGATTAGATAAAGTGATAACCATTCTGATCTAGGTTAGAGTGCACGCTGAGTGTTTCTTTTCTCTCTCTCTTTGGCAGCGACCATTGACCCGACCCTACACTATGACTCAGTGACCAAGTTAACCGAACCTTCTTATAAGACTGGCTTTTGGATTGTCAGAGTTGCAGACCTCGTTGCCACTCCTACTTTTACCCTTTTCTCCAGGACACCACGTATTACTACGAACGTCCACTTCCATTGGACAAAACCATCGTATGGTTATATACGAACTCGAAGGACTTTATTCGAGGATGGTTTCCGGTTCTGGAGAAAACGAATAGGACTATTCAGTTGTCTTTTCCTTTTACCTTCTCTCAGGTTGCAAGTACTCCTTGGTGTAGGAGATAGTACACCTATTACGCAAATTGGATAGTCTTCTTCCAAACCCTAGGCTGGTGCCGAACGGTAGGGAATGAAGAAAACCAGTTAGCCTAAACGGTGTACAGAAGGTATTAAGTTAAGACAAAGAAAGGGATTAGTAAGAGGGCAAAGTAAATTGCGACTGCTATTCACGACCAAACCAAGTTTTTCTTCGCCAATCCTAAAATCACCTTTGTATTTCTCCAGGACACTCCGTATCACTACGAAGATCCCAATTTTATTGGATAATCCATCGTATGGTTATATACGAACTCGAAAGGAACTTGTTCCAGTTCGGGGATGGATCCTGGTTCAGGAGAAATAGGAATATGGTTTATTCGGTTGTCTTTTATCTTCACCTTCTCTCGCATTGCGAGTGTTCCTAGGATTAGGAAAGTACACCCATTATGCTTATTGGATAGTCTTCTTCCAAACCATAGGCTGGTGCCGAACGGTAGGGATGGAAGAAAACCTTTTGGCCTAAAGGGGTGTGCAGAAGGTAATAACTAAAGACATATAAAGGGATTTGGAGAGATGGCAAAGAATTATACGGTTACAGTTGTGAATCTGGATAATGGAAGAGGCATTACTAGGAATACCGGGATAACCCCATCGAAACATTTCAATGTTTCAGTTTCACTGTGTACTGTTAAAAGAAAACTGACTTCCCAATTAGACACTTGCTCCAGGGTATGTATTTACCAGGTTTGATTCTCACATCTGTATGGTTTTACAGATGATGAGTGGGAGTAAGTTATTGGGAATTAGGTGATCATCCTCATTATATCGGGATTCGTTGTAATTGGTGATATTTGAGGAAGTCACCTGGGTTGTTTGCCGGACGGCAAATATTTGGTTTTGAATATCCGTTGTTATGCACCAATTTCAAATTGATATATCTGTACGTCTATTTTTATAGAGTGAGATATACCTTTTATGAAATTATGTCTATGACATTTTCCTATACCAGTGGATGGTTAGGTAAGGAGCATTGAACGGCGGTGTAATTCTTCTTAACCATAAGTACAGTTTTCAACCTACGACACACAGTGAATGAGTTGTTAGACTCGGGGACTTATACAGAGTATTGTATATTGTCCAGTGTCCATTAGGACAGAGGGGTTGGTCCTCGTACTATATTCTGTTTACTTTTAACTTCTCTAGTTCTTAGACATGTGTTTCGTAGAAACACAGGGTCTGAGTTTTGAGGAGTTATTGGTATAAGAATAGAGTAGAGAACCAGGTTTTGCAAGTATCGGAATTCTTCAAGGTGATCGAAGATTTAGATACTTGTGTATGGTATTCAGTTGATAGTAATGAGAACTTGCTTCTCTTTCAGGTTACTCATAATTGGAAGCATTCCTAAGTTGAGTAACGCTGATCGGCCTCTTTCCATTTAGTTGACATGCATTGGTGACAGCTGCATGATTTGAATCTGGTTCAATTAAATCAGTGCCTCTGTTGGAGATATAACAGTTCATATCTTAACGATGTTAAGGTATGGGGAGTTGTCCGGCTTATGCTTAAAACCAGACTCTGGATAACTCAAGGCACGTTTTTGTAATGGCTGTTTGTGGGTTGACCCGGGCTATGACGAGGGTTGACTTTCTACCATCTGAAAGATCAATAGTGATATTGTTCTTGACTCGCCACATTTTGAAAGAAATGGATTTTTCAGAAAAACAGTAGTGGGAGTATGGTAGAACTGGAAGTGATTCCAGAACCGCAAACGATTACTGAAGATTTGATAAGAACCTAAAAATTCAATCTGTTTTGACATTCCATTGGCCACTCCGCAGATAAAGTGGGTAACCTCAGGCACCCGAGAGGTACTTCGGTATGCTCAGGGACGGTGGCAGGGAGGTTCTTGTTTACCCAGACTTGCCATTGCTGTTGTTCCAGAGTATGAGACCCGGCAGGAGGAAGAGTATAGCGTCGTTCTAAACTAGCTTTAGAAGTGTACGTCTATATGACTCTGCCAGAGGGTTGTCGTAGTCAGTGGAAGCAGCGGAAGCGCAGTGGGCAAGAGACTTATGTCTATTTATAGACTTAAGCAGCTTTAGCGGAGATAGATCATCTATTTCTGATATGACAGTCATAGGTTTGACTTCATCCGAATAGGGGATGGATCTGTTAAGAAGGTAGTAGGGTGTGATGTCCTGGTATTAGGATGACATACACAGAGTAGGAAGTGATATTCCTATACTACGATCGGTTATTCTTTGGTCGTCACACAGTGATTTCTCCATATAGGACTTGGATATTATATCAGACATTCTGGTTACTAGATCTATGGTTTTAGATCTAGATTTGGGTGGTTTCCCAATTTGGGTACTTTGACAGCATTCTATGAGTATTTAGAATGGACGACTCCTGGCACGGTAGTGTACCTGCAGGTGATGGAGTCACCCTCTCTAAAAGTGTCTTACGGACTAAAGGGGAGAGGGATGCGCATGATTGGCAGATCACTTGCTTAGGAAATTGAGTCGATCATGAGATGTCAAGTACCACACCAGATGTTGTTCTTGCAAGAGATGCAATAAGTTGATATTAATCCAATCCTGGAGAAACGATCGGAAGCAGCTTTAGAACATAAGTGAATGTTCTAGGGATTTGATAACGGTAGCCTCCTTTAGGAGACGGTTATCATTCCAGGCTTCCAAGGTGACCTGGATGGCAGAGTGGCTGTCAGAGTTATAGTTTTCCCTCTGACGAGGGGCGGTATTTTGGACAGGAGGTCCAGGTGGATACTGAGGGAAAGGCATGGCGCATGATACTGATTAAGTTCAGTTGTCGATACAGTCTAAGAAGTTTGGATTTAGAGTTCATTTATGAGCTAGGTCCCATCAGATATCCAGACACATTCTAAGACATGTATTGCTCATTTCGGGAGATGGCTTTCTCCGCGAATATGAGATAAAGAGAGACATAGAAAGAAACATCAATGCGGATCCACTCACTGAGGCTATTCCTCGAACGCAATAGTTTTGCAAACAAGCTTTGTGAGACTGACTAGTAGAGGAGTTGGGTGTTCGGTATCACACGGGCTGTGAGTATGCGACAACCCAATAATTAGCCTTGAGTGCAAGTGGGAGATTGTTGGAGATAGTGCCCTCAGAGTCAATTATTGGATCACAGGCACGTGATTGCAATGATTGAGGCAGGACCTGTCCCAGTAGGACAGTCTTACTCAAGATGATAGTATGCTATCTGGTTTATCTTTATTATCATGTACTGCTTTAGGTGACCTTACAAGTCGCTATTACACGTTGATAGAGCCCTTAGGATTCTTGCTTGACTACCAGCAGTATGAGGGCGATCATATACGTGGGAGCTGGGGTCTATAAGCAAATCCTTAAAAGGTCCCTAGTCGTGGGAGTTTCGAGACAGGGCATCGATTCTCTAGAGTAGACTAGTGTATACAGTCAAGACCCCGACGAAGGGCGGTGGCCGGTCTCATAAGCCACTGGTGTCAGTTGGTTCACCTAAGATGTATACAGGTGCTCATTGGGTTATGAGTACACCGGACAGGACTCGCCGGGAACCTACTAGTTGGGATTATACCAGACGTCAGATAGCAGTTCCCTGGTGACATATGTACAGGTTAGTTCATCGACCTGAGATCGTCATTTGTCTCGTGTGAGTTCCCACTGTGCTTTGATTACTACCCTACCACGGCTCAAAGGAGTCGTGCAAACAGGTTTTAGTTGGGTACAGTCCCGAGCCACATGGAGGCAGTGAGCGGACCTGCAGGGGTTCGTCTCTCCCGGTATTGGGGGTGAGGTCGCGCTGTGTCTAGGAGAGCCATTACACAAACCCCTCGGCCGAGGCAGGAGATTTACTGGTAGGTATTCCAGTAGTATCTCAGGGTGTTCTGGGCTACACTCCGACACGACTTGTACCGCTTTTGGGGGTCTGACTTTTACCAACCCCTAGGCCCGCCATGCGATGCTCATAGACGAACGGACCGGACTGTACGGATATTGTCACTGACAGGCTCAGTAGGGTGTCAGGATGAGTTCGCTCATCGACGTCCCTTTTGGTCAATAGCTGGTGGCCCGTCACGTATGGCTAATACCTCTGACGTGCTAGTGGTTAAATCCACAGCCATAGTATTGACGAGTCTTTAGAGTCCACCACACACTCAGTTACTCAAGTTTCGGGCGAAACGCTGTAGAGGCCGTATGGAGATATGGCAGGGTTCGATCAGATACGTGCGGTATTGCACGGATCGTGATCGGACGTTTTTTACTAGCCGGCTTTGGCTTAAGCCGGATCCTAGTATTAGACAGTGTAGATTTTGTCTCGTTGCATTTGTATTCAGTTGGAATACAAATGCGGGCATGTATATGCAGTATTGGGTTTTCCTGTAATTTATTACGGGATCGGTTTTCTGAAGTTGCCAATTTGCATTCCGTTCCGGCCGGTTTTCATTTGTTCCTTCACGGCCGGACTTTTCGATGGAGGGGGTTATTTGCAAGTTTGCAAATAACATTTGTGGAGGGGTTTTCTTGCTTTTGTGGCATTATGATAAGTTAAGCATCTTTGCTTTTTCATGATGGCTTGCTTTTTGAGATTAGAAAGGATTAGAGTTGATTTGAATTGGATTTGACCTTGTTATCATTGCTTTTGGATATGGTCACCCTCTACCTTTTACTACCATCACCTCCTTTCATGGTTGAGATTTTTATTCCCTCCATCATTTTTCATATGAAGGGGCCGGCCACACATTGCAAGAAAGAGGGAGAGTTTTCATTTTGTATGAGGGAAATTTCATGATCACATTTTTGGCTTGCTCACAAAATCCTTCTCACCTCTCCAAAGTTCATATTGATTCCTTCATCCTCCATGGCAACAAAACCCCAATGAGACATAGACTCTACACTAGCCTACAGCAAATCTTGGACGCGTCGGCTAGCCAACTTCACGCCCGAGTTTCCTCGGTATAGAGGTGGGAGCCCGTAAAAGAAGCCGGCGATGTGGTGCCCTTCCAGCGACGAGGTGGAGACCGGACATTCCGTGGGAGATCGGGACGACGGAGAGAAGACCGGAGGACTCGGATCACTCGGTATATCTCTCACCCCATCTCTAGTTTGCTAGTACAGGTTAATGGTTACGATCCGGGTTTATTATCCGCGGTAGCGCCGGTTTAAAGTTAAGAAAATTTTTGATTCCGCATTTTGGCATCGAGTAGACGGCCGGGGCGCTGCCGTGGCGCAACACATACCGTCCCTTTACTGAGGGTGGAGACAATGCCTGTGACTGGCATTCAGTCGTCCTTATCACCCTGGAACACTTCCAGTGATTCTTCCCAGGATCGATTGATACCATCTCACTACATCTAGTGAGTATCCTAACATCCATTTAGATCTATCTCATAGATCCAAAACCCAGGATTTAGTAGGTATCACTTTGATCCTATATGGAGAATCATTGTGATAAGCGGAGATTGATCGAGCGTAGCATAGGAATCTCCTTCCCTATCAAGAGTATGTTATCCACGTACTCTACGAGGATCTTCACAATACTCCCTACTACCTTTTTGTTTATACAAGGTTCATCTACCATTTTGATGATGTTAAACTCTTTGACTAACACATCAAAATAGATTTTCCAACTCCGCGATACCTGCTTTATCCTATAAAGCATCTTGTACACGTTTCCGCTGCTCCCACTTTCTACGAAGCCCTCTGGCTGTGTACTTATAGACGTTCTCTTCTAAAACATCATTTAGAAAAGCAGCCATGGCACCCAACCGCCAGATATCGTAGTCATGGTATGTAGCCGTGGCAAGTAGGATTTGGATGGACTTAAGCATAGCCACTTGAAAAGGTTTCATCATTATCCACGCCTGGTCGATGACGAAAAGCTTTAACAAGTCTAGCTTTGAAAGTCTCAACTTTTCCATCTACACCAAGTAATCTTCTCAAGATATACTTGCTCCTGATGGTGATTTAACCCTTCAGATATAGCAACCAAAGTCCATACTTTGTTGGTGTATAAGGATTCCATCTCAGATCGCTAAGCATCCAGCCATTCTTACAGAGTCCCTACTCTCGATGGCCTGCTCAAAACTAGTTGGGTCATCATCTCATGATGCATTCCTCGCTCCCACTGTCATCGAGAAACCAAGGTATCTCTCAGGCGGATGAGGAACCCTACCAGATCGGCGGAGAGGCTGAGGTTCGTAGGGAACTATTGAATCCTTTGGTTCTGTCAAATCATCAGCTGCAGTTTTGTATAGCTGGAACCTTTCCAGTTCTACAGAACTGTCCTTGCTTCGATCTTGTCCGGATTTTGCTTTTGACATAGACCGGACAATCCCAAATCTTAACTTACTTAAGAGATGGGCTCTTCCCATACCATATCTCATATAGAGTGTTAGGCACTGATTTGATTCGAACCTAATTCAATAGGTATGCAGCTTCCCAAGTGCACAACCACAAAAGGAAATAGGTAACTCAGTAGTACTCATCATAGAGCACACTATATCCAATATGGTGCGATTGCTCCACCCCGATACACCGTTGTGCTGTGGTGCATTCAGAGGAGTAATACTGAGAGAGAATCTCATCTTCTTTTAGAATATCCAAGAATTCCATGCACAAGTATTCTCCTCCCTGATCTTATCATAGGACATAATACTTATACCTGTATTTTGGTTCTCTACTTCTAACTTATATTCTGTGAATATCTCAAAAGGTTCGGACTTGTGTTTCAACAGGAACATATGTCTGAATCTTGAGAGATCATCAGAGAACGTAATGAAGTAAAAAGAACCGGTCCTGGCATGTGTAGACAGGAGACCTTACATACATCATCATGTATCAGTCCCAAGAGTTTACTAACTCTTTCTCTGTTTCCAATAAACAGAGCTATGGTCATCTAATCTTTGTGAAATGGCTGGCAAGTTTCATAAGATGTAAATTCAAACTGATTTAAATATGCATCTAAAATGTAACTTCAGCCAGTCGGGTCGCATTGATATGACCTAGTCTACAATACCTCAAGAAGGATTCGTTCATTTCTGAACTCTTCCTCTTGTGTGTGTTTTGTATACTAGGAACTGTATTTTGATTTAGAACGTCAATGCTTTTAGATAACGTGCCTGAACCGATCAACTTTTGATATAGGAAATGTTCAAAACATTATCCATCAATACAAAATTATATCCTTTCTTTACTAGTAAAGAGACTGATATGATTTTGTATATCAGGTTCGGTATCTAATAACATTCGTTCAGAATCAATGTACTGGTCATACAGGGTGACAGTGACCAACAGACTTGGCTGCAACACTTGCCCCGTTCTCTGTCTCATGAAACTTATCACCCGTTCTCAGTTTTCTACCTTTTTGCAGCCCTATGTAACAGATTACATATCTGGGATCCTGATCCGGTATCAGATACCCAGGATGCAGAGGATACTGAGAAACAGTTATGTATAATGAACACACCCAAAGGAGATGCATCAGCAAGCACTCTCTTCGTTTGGGCGGCACGGGAATTCTGGTAATCCCCAATTTCCTGCTCTGTCTTATAACAATTATAAGTTGGAGCGGGACCAACGTTCCCCAGCTCAGTATAACAAGCGGGTTCGGTCAATACATCCATATTATTATCTTGATTAAGGCGTGATATGGTCGCTACCTGGAGAGAGAGAGAAGAAAACACTCTGCGTGCGCTCTTGCAAGATTAGATTGGTTATATATTTTATCTAATCAGGATGGCTCCCACTGTTTTTATCAAATCTTCCTTCAAACCTTAAAAGGAAAGACTAGCCGGGATTAATTACACTCTACAAGTTCGCCAATCTTTCAGCCAGGCCAGTGTCGGTACTTTGAGGGAGGTTCCCCGTGCTTTCGCACGGACCTAATTACAGTAAACCTCATTTTCCCAGAGGCGTAACCCCGTTGACACCTTTCTAGACACCTACTTGATCGGCTAATTGCAAAGTGCAAAACTCTTCCAGGAGTAACAATTACTCGCAGTGGGTATCGGGATCCAACTATCACATAGAAGGTATGCAATCTCATTGCAAGTTTCAACACTTGAAACTCCCGATAATGGTTTTTACCCCTAGCACCTATGACCTTGGCTAAGGTCAACAAATCATAGGTACTAGTCAAGTTCTACCCGTCATTTCGTGATTAATTAGACCCACCCACATGACCCTTGGCTAAGGTCAACAAAGCCACATGACTGTCCTAACTAATCGCATCATATGCTGTGTAGGAAGACATCACTTAGCTACCGCACACTACGCCTCGGCTATGGTCGACAAACGTAGCACGAATACTAAGTACTCTACTTCTGAAAATGACGGAGGGTTGCGAATGGTTTTTAAGAAAACCTTTAACGCTTTGAACTTGATCTCGTTGCGGAATCAAATGGTTTTTAAATGGAATGTTTTTGAGGCTCTTCTAGTTTTGCTAAAGGGGTCACTCCCGGTGAAGGGATCGTCGGCCCTTTCCTCGTCGAATGAGGTGTGGGATATATCATATATATCACTGTGCAAAGCAGAAACTATAGAAGCGATCAAAAGACAAACCGAGGGTTGTAGCATCTGCCAGTTATTGCTAAAGGAGTCACTCCCGGTGAAGGGATCTCGGTCCTTTCTTCATCGAATAAGGTGCAGGATGTTCTATAAGGAACACCGCGATGCAAAGCAAGAACTGTAGCTACCTGTTTTATTTTTGAAATTCGATTCCACAACATCAATTAGGTTTATTTTCTTTCATTAATCTCATTAATGAATGTCCCATCATATAAGTCCACCTAAACATCACAGATAAATATAACGTACGCTTATGTCATCCGCATTCGCCTCGATGTCCCGTCTGCACCGTTAGATTAGGTAACTAACGCCAGAGCGAGGCAGGGCTAGCGGGGGTGTAAAACATAAGCAACGTCTATATAATATATCATATATACTATATATAATATCTATCTGAACAAATCTCATGATCACATCACAGATAACGTAGCAGAAAAATATCATATGAAATATTGGATATACTAGGACGTCCGTGTTTTTAATACGAGCCAGTATAAAACACGGATTCCACGGTCGTGATGAATAGCCAATCCCACACCCCTAGACCCCTACGAGAGCGGCAAGCAACCCTACCAATTCTAGGGTTAGGAGACCCGGACTGGACTCCTCGAGATGGTCTCCCACTGGACCCTAGAACCCGGTTACTTGTGCTCCCCTCCTTGGGTCTATCCTAATGCGGAAAAGTAAATAATATACAAAAGGTGACATCATCCGCAACCTAGAAGTGCCCTAATAAAAGAATATTACATACAAGTTTTTACATGAATGAAAATGAAAAACACTCATCTCACATGAAAACCCCCGGCTATTCGAACACGACGATCCAATATAACATATCCAGCAACACATAACATCACATGTCATCAACGTAAGTAAATATGCGCATCCCAATTGTCGTTGACTTATAGCAACGAAACCGGCGATATCACATATTACACTTACGGTCACAGAAAAGAAAGTGTAAAACTACAACAGTTGGAATCCGCAACCTCTTTAGACATCGCATGCCTAAACCAATGAATTCCTTAGACATCACATGCCTAACAATTATAAACCCCGCATTTCAGTCTCATTATCGAAAACACTTTTCAATATCAAGTCGGGCAATTCAACAAGATTCCCGACATCCTGATCGAATACTCGTCGCAAACTCCAGTAGGCGGCCGCACCCCCGACGCCGCCGATAAAGTGCACCAAGGCGGAACACCGCTGCCGCGAGCACCTGTACGGATGCTTGTGGCGACGGGGTTCTCCTACAGTCACTTGGTCGGGGCTATGGAGTGAGGCTGTCTATTAAGTTTACCCGGCGAGTATCCGCGTACCCTACGTGATTGCGACGGACTTTTGATCACATCAAAATTCCGTGGTAACCGATCAAATGAGACTAAACTGCTATGTTTATAACATTCATTCAGTTATCTCATAATTACTTGTGAATTCCAATTATTGTATCACATTCCGGATAAATAGAAAATGTTAAACTTTCCAATCGAACAATCGAACACCCAGGTTTTCCCAATACAGCTCAACACATGAAATAAGTCTAAAAACATTCAGTTCATGCCTCAGTACCAACGGTCCAGCCGTAGAAGGGTCAAGCCAACGCCTCACATGTGGCACGCCGTACTGCCCCAAACTCGAAGGTTCAAAGGGCAGTTCAAGACGGTCACATAATCGAGTTAAGGTTTGTTGTCTTCTAGAGGGACCATCGCATTACTTGCACTACTTAGAACGTCATTAAACTACGGAAAAGTCCAACAATTGGAAATTTCCCGGCAGGGGAAAAAATGGGTATTTATATCCGGCCGAACTTTTTAACATATTCTAAAATTATCCGGAAAAACATACAGAAAAAATTAGACAATCCGATCGAAACACCGAGTCCCCAATACAACCCAGAAAATTCAACTCTTGAATAAATACTAAAAATTCCTAGGAAAACCAGCACTGCAAAACAAGAATTACTGTGCAAAATTCAATGCGAAAAGAGACTAAACGGCCGCGGAACCGCCGCACGAGGCATGCTCGTGCCGCGGAACCGCGGCGGTTTGATGGAATTAGGCTGTAGAATTTAACAGTAACTCTTATATTCTCCTGCTGATTTTTCTGCATATTTTTAATCTGGAAAAAACCCAGTTTTTTAAAAAAGTCCAGAGAGCAAATTTATGTTAGGGTTTCGGTTCGATCGGACTTCTAACTCCGTCTACGCATCGCCTAAGGCTCTAGCTAGGCTCTGATACCACTGTAGGGTTCCTAGGCACACTAATGAAGTCTCACAAGTGATCAAACATGCCCAATTATAAAATTTCATGTGCCTACAAACCCTAATACGGATCGTTAACTAGATAATGAGGCGATGCAATGCGAGTAAACGAATTTAACGCTAAAGTAAAGGGGCTACAACCTTTGTAGATCCGGTCCTCCATCTCCATGGCTCCGTGATGAAGTCCCCTCACTGTCCAAATCGAATCCATGACTCTAGCATCGGCTTCATCAGAGAAATGGGCGGGCTAGGTCGTCGACTTCGATGCCGAAGATGATCTACGTCGAGGCATCACAAGATCAAGCTCCCACTTCACCAAGTCATGAAACTGGTGAAGAAAACACCCTATACTACTTGGCAAGAGGTAGAGGATGAAGAAATAGGAAGTGGGTTCACTTTAGAATTGGATTTCTCACTCATTTTCACAAGTTGCCATTGATGGAGGCAAGCTTTCTTCATTGTTGAAGATGAAGAAGAAGAAGAAAGAATATATGATAAGTTATTTTCTAATAGAAAATAATATGATAAGTATCATATTGCAACCATGGTTATGTGTAGAGAATAAACCAAGGTTAGGTGAATGGTTAGGTTAGGCAAAGAAACAAAAATGGTTGAACTTTTTCAAAGCTTCATAAAGCTTCAAGTAAATCCAAAAAGCAACCATTTCTTTTCTTGCCTTAAAAGGAAATAAACAAATAAATGAATAAATAAATAAACTAAATAATCAAGAGAAGATTATAAAACCCTAACCATTCACTTAAACATGATTTAAACTAAACATACACCCAAACTAGCATGTATCATCAAACATGATACAATCTTGTGCACAAAAGTATATCACATATACAACTTGTGTATTTCAAGTGAGAAAATCCTTTTAAAGTGAACCAATACTAGTTAATGCAAAGTAATATATCAAATACATAATTATACATTAAATCATTAAATCAATACTTGATTTAACGATCCGGTCATATCGCATATAACCGACTAGTATCCAATGTATCGGCTTATCGAATCAATCTTCGATTCGATAACTAGGTTATATCGCATACAACCAATCGATACATTCATCGCGAGAATGTAATACGGTATCACATACACGCATTATTCTCGGTCCTGCACATATCTCATATGCGCTCCTATTTCGTTTCGCTTGAGCTAGGAAACCCCTGTGTAGGACTCTAAAGACTCGTCAATACGCCGGCAGCAGATGATGATCATATCAAACACCCACAAGCCGCAAGCGGTCTGCTAAACATAACGGCCACCCGGGTATTGAGCGATCAGAAGATCGACGAACAAGCCCGCTCACACTCCTGTGAATCCAACCAGTAATACTTACCGTACAGTCCGGTCTGTTCGTCTGATATGTCGCATATGTCGCCTAGGGGTGGTAAACGTCAGACCCCAGTAGCTCGATAAGTCATGCCGACTTGAGGTCCATAACATTCGTGAAACTACTGATAACTTTTACCAGTATATCACGGCAACCCTGGCCAGGGATTTCCTATTATGGCCAGTCGAGCATAGCGCAACATCAACCCACAATACCGGGAGAGACGAATCCCCTCCTATCGCTCATTGCCTCCATGTGAATCGGGACTGTATCCAAAACCCACCTATTTGCACGACTCAGTAGAGCCGTGGTAGGGTGGAAATCAAAGCACAGTGGGAGACACACAAGACTCTATGACGATCTCGGGTCAACAGACTAAGCTGTACCAGTGTCACCAGAGAACTGCCATCTGACATGAGGTATAATACCATCTGGGAGTTCTCTGCGAGTACGTTCAGTGTACCCAGTCTACACTGAGCACCCGCATACCATCTCTGATGTCAAACACCAATGGATATGGGATCATCCATCGCCCATCACATGGGTCGAGAAGATATACGCTAGTCTACTCTGGAATATCGATGCCCCGTCTCGATATTCCCACGACTAGGAACATTGAAGGATGTACTCATGGACTATCCAGGCCCCACTAGTATGATCTGCATCATAGTCCTGGAAGTCGTGTACACATCCTAAGGGCTTTATCAACATGTAATCAGAGAGACAGAGTGTATACATGTTGAGATAAAGAGCAACCAGATAGCGTACTATCATATCGAGCAAGAAAGTCCTACCTATATATGTCCCAGCATCCACTACAATATACATCCAATGTACAGTAATGGCCTCTAGGGCATACATATAACTAACAAAGTTGGGGTATGTCCTTACCACCAAAGCTCCCCCTGTCCCAGGTCCCAAAACCAGTGTCGCGGATAGGGAAATCCGTAAGACATGGGAAATAGATTGCGCGAAGGCCAAATGCCTCGTAATTGCCTCGATGGACAATGAACATCAGAGGAGGCACGAGAATATGGACCTAGAGTCCATATTTCTTCATACAAAAGAACTGTATGGAGAGCAGTCTCGTATCGCAAGATACGAAGTGTCGAAGAAGTTGTTTTCGGCAAGGTTGGCCGTCGGATCATCGGTAGCGGAACACGTGCTTAAGATGATTGGCTACATAGAGGAGCTCGCGGACCTTGGGACCACGTTGGAGAATGAACTCTATACTGATTTGATTCTCCTGTCCCTTCCTTCCACTTACGCCCAGTTTATTCTTAACTTCAACATGCAAGGAAAGGAGGTTGAACTTTCCGAACTTCTGAACATGTTGAGGAGTGCTGAGGGCACCCTACAGAAGGGTAGGGAGACATCCACTTTGTTTGTAGGAGGATCTTCCTCTTCTAGGTCCAGGGCGAAAGCCAAGGGGAAGAAGAAGAAATCCCCCGCCAAACCAAGAGGCGGTGTCAGTAAAGTGGATACGAAGGGAAAAGGAAAAGCAACAAAGGTAGCGGGAAAGCTGGTGGGGAAGGAAGAATGCTTCTATTGTCACAAAAGTGGTCACTGGAAACAGGATTGCAAGGCTTGGAAGGCCAGAACACAGGATTTGAAGCGAGTTGCAGCTTCAGCTTCAGGTGTGTATGTTATTGAAAACTGTCTATCAATAAACTCTACATCCTGGGTATTGGATACCGGGTCAGGATCTCATATCTGTAATTCTTTGCAGGCGTTGAGAAAGCGTAGAGTTTTGAAGGCAGGTGACATGACCCTCAGAGTTGCAAACGGTGCTAGCATGGATGCTGAGGCCGTAGGGGACAATCACCTGGGATTGTCGGATGGACACTTTTTGGTTTTGCGTAGTTGTTATTATGTACCAAATGCAACCTGTAATATCATTTCTGTATCTTTATTATCTAAAGAAGGTTATGAATTTGCATTTGTAAGTAATGTAGTGAACATTCACCTTAATCAAGTTTTGATTGGGTCAGGTACATTGAACAACGGTATATATGTATTAAACCAACCACAGATTTTCAATGTCCAGAATACACACAAAAGAAAGTCTCCAGATATCAATAAAACTTTTTTATGGCATTGTAGACTGGGTCACATCAATGAGAGAAGGTTGACTAAGTTACATGCAGAAGGATATTTGGATCCGTTCGAATATCAATCGTATGCACTTTGTCAATCCTGTCTCAAAGGAAAGATGACAAAGACTCCGTTTACTGGACACGGAGTAAGAGCGAGTGAGCTCTTGGGACTTGTACACAGCGACGTGTGCGATCCAATGTCTACACATGCGCGAAGCGGTTATTCTTACTTCATTACTTTTACGGATGACTTTTCAAGGTACGGTTATGTCTTCTTAATGAAACATAAATCCGAGGCTTTTGAAAAATTCCAGGAATATAAGAATGAAGTAGAAAAACAAACAGGCAAAAGTATCAAGGCACTGAGATCTGATCGAGGTGGTGAATACTTGAGTGCCGAGTTCCTGGGTTACTTAAAAGAGAATGGAATTCTCTCTCAGCTTACTCCTCCATACACTCCGCAACATAAAGGTGTATCGGAGAGACGGAACCGAACCCTATTGGATATGGTACGGTCCATGATGAGTAACGCTGAGTTACCGCGATCGTTCTGGGGATATGCGCTAGAATCAGCTGCATACCTTTTGAACCGAGTTCCAACTAAGACTGTGCCTACTACACCATATCAGATGTGGTGTGGGAAGAGACCCTATCTTAATCACATTAAGACATGGGGATGTCCAGCTTTTGTTAAAAAAGCAGCATGCGGACAAGCTCGAGGCACGCTCAGTACAGTGCAAGTTTGTGGGATATCCAAAGAACTCCAAGGGATATTTCTTCTATTGCGAAGAGGAACAAAAGGTTTTTGTTTCTCGCCATGCCCACTTTCTAGAACACCAGTTCATAGAAAAAGAAATAAGTGGGAGCGCAATAGAACTGGAAGAAATTCCAGAACCACGAGCTATTACTGAAAGCTTAGTAGAACCAGAGGGTTCGAAAAATCAGGACATTCCCACGCCACTCCGCAGGAGTAGTAGGCAGTCTCATCCGCCCGAGAGATACTACGGTTTTCTCATTGACGGGGATAGAGAGGATTGCATCATAGATTGTGATGAGCCTACTAGCTTCCAGCAAGCCATTCAGAGCGTCGACTCGGTAAAATGGCTGGATGCAATGCGGACCGAAATGGAGTCAATGTACACCAACAAAGTATGGACGTTGGATATTGCTCCAGATGGGGTAAAACCCATAGGATGCAAGTGGATCTTCAAAAGGAAGATTGGTGTAGATGGACAGGTTGAGACCTATAAAGCTAGACTGGTAGCAAAGGGTTTTCGTCAGCGACCTGGTTTGGACTATGACGAAACCTTTTCTCCAGTAGCTATGCTGAAATCCATTCGGATCCTTCTTGCCATTGCTGCCTTCCACGATTATGAGATTTGGCAGATGGATGTAAAGACAGCTTTTCTAAATGGACATTTAGAGGAGTGTGTCTATATGGAACAGCCAGAGGGTTTCATTCAGAGTGGGAGCAGCGGAAAGGTGTGCAAGTTGCTTAAGTCCATTTATAGACTAAAGCAGGCATCGCGGAGTTGGAACATCTGTTTTGATGAGACGGTCAAGGAATTTGGCTTTATCAAAAATCCAGATGAACCATGCATCTATTGTAGATTTGTAGCGAGAACTGTGGTATTCCTCGTTTTATACGTGGATGACATTCTCTTAATAGGAAATGACATTCCTATGCTACAATCTGTCAAGGGGTTCTTGTCACACAGGTTCTCCATGAAAGACCTGGGTATGCCTTATACATTCTGGGTATCCGGATCTACCGTGACAGATCCAAGAGGATATTAGGACTTTCACAGTCCAGGTACATCGACACCATACTGAAGAGATTCAGTATGGAAGATTCCAAGCGCGGTAATCTATCGGCTTGTCACGGGATCACCCTCTCCAAAGAGATGTCTCCCAAGACTGATTTGGAGAGGGATCGCATATCTGTTATACCCTACGCTTCTGCGGTAGGCTCTATAATGTATGCGATGTTGTGTACCAGACTAGATGTGGCTTATGCACTGAGTGTGGTAAGCAGGTATCAGTCAAACCCTGGGGAGAAACATTGGATAGCGGTAAAGAACATTCTCAAGTACCTGAGAAGGACTAAGGAGATGTTCTTGGTGTATGGCGGAAAAGACCTCCAGATCGAGGCCTTTGCTGACTCCAGCTTCCAGAGTGACAAGGATGATTCCAAGTCCATGTCGGGTTTTGTCTTTACCCTCAATGGAGGGGCGGTGTGTTGGAAGAGCTCCAAACAAGAAACCGTTGCTGACTCGACTATGGAAGCGGAATATATCGCTGCATCTGATGCCGCAAAAGAAGCTGTCTGGATGAGGAAGTTCTTGAAAGAACTTCAGGTGGTTCCATCCATTGTTGACCCAATACCTCTGTATTGCGACAACAACGGGGTTATAGCTTTAGCGAAGGAACCCAGGTCCCATCAGAAATCCAGACACATCTTGAGGCGGTATCACCTGATCAGGGAGATCGTGGATCGCCAGGAAATCGAGGTTCGGAGGGTTGCTTCAGAAGATAACACAGCAGATCCATTCACCAAGGCCTTGCCCCAGACTCAGTTCGAGCGGCTGATTGAGATGATAGGTCTTCGATACGCCAATACATGGCCTTAGTGCAAGTGGGAGATTGTTAGTGTATATGCCCTAGAGGCCATTACTGTATCATACTAGTTTGTATATTACTTGATGGAAGCTTGGGATATTCACAGTTGTATATACAATCTTGCTCGAAATGGTAGTATGCTACTTGGTTTGTCTCTGCTTTAATATGTGCATGTGTTTCTTTTAGCACATCGCTGATATACATATTAGTAGAGCCCTTAGGATCTTTGCTTGATTACCAGCGTTGTGATGGCGCTCACACTCGTGGGAGCTGGGTGATCTATAAGTACATCCTTATACAGGTCCCTATTCGTTGGACTATCGAGACAGGGCATCGATACTCCGGAGTAGACTAGCGTATGCGCTTCTCATCCCAGCGTGGGAGACGGTCTGTCCCACAGCCGTCAGTACGTCGTACTTGAGATAGTATGCGGGTGCTCGTTAGGTTACGAGTACACTGGACAGGACTCGTCGGGAACTGTTGGTTGGTATTATACCTATCGTCGGTTATTAGTTCCCAGGCGACATGAGTACAGCTTAGTCCGCTGACTTGACACTGTCACTTCGCCTCGAGTGTGTTCCCACTGCACTTTGATTGCTACCCTACCACGGCTCAAAGGAGTCGTGCAAACAGGTAGTTTTTGGGTGCAGTCCCGAAGCACTTGGAGGCAGTGACGGTTAGACAGGATTCGTCTCTCCCGGTATTGGGGGTTGACATCGCGCTGTGTCCAGGAGAGCCATTACACGAGTAGTCCCTGGCCAGGGCAAGCGAGATATACTGGTAGGTTTCCAGTGTTATCTCAGGGTGTTCTGGGCTACACTCCGACACGACTTGTACCGCTATTAGGGGACTGACGTTCACCGCCCCCCTAGGCCCGCCATGCGATGTATCAGACGAACAGACCGGACTGTACGGAGACTGTCACATACAGGCTCAGTAGGAGTTCAGATGGGGTTCACCTCGTCAGTCTTCTTATCGACATCTACCTGGGGACCGTTACGTACAGCTAGTGCCGCTTGTGGTCTGTGGTTAAACCCACTGCCAGCGTAGTGTCGAGTCTTTAGAGTCCCACACAGAGAGCTATTCGCCTTTAGGCAAAATGAGTAGAGGTCGCATAGTTTTGCGACAGGGTTCGTTCACATCCGTGCACTTGTGCACGTTTGCTGTCCGGACAGCTTATACTAGCGGGCTTTGGTTTAAGCCGGATCCTAGTATATAATTTGGGATTGGTTTTATCTCTTTGTATTCGTGTTCCTCGGATCACGAATACGGGTGCGTATGCAGAGTTGCTTGAGACAGAGGGAGAGGACTTTGATTAGGGTTAATGATTGTCATTTTATTAACCCTAATGCTTATGTGTGTATTATGGTTAATTGATATTAGTTTAAATAATTGTGCATGGTTATGGTTGTTGACCTTTTGACCTCCTTGACTTGTTGACCTTGGTTGACACTTTGACCATCATCATTTCATTTGGAAGATGCTCTTTGATCCTTGCAAATTGCATTAAAAATGAAATGATAATGGTCATGTCTTGATTAACCATGACAATTATCTAGCTAATTATCTAATTACAATAATTCACACATATATGTGAGAATGCTTCATATTTTCTCTCATTCTATTATTCACTTTCTCTCTCTTGTTCTTCCTCTCCCTCAAGCTCTCCTCTCTCATGTGTTGAGAAACACTTGAGCTTGAGAAAAACCCTTTCTTGATAATCTCTACTCTCATCTAGGGTTCAAGGATTGGCACTTCTTGCACCCTAGTTACTTCTAGCTTGGAGTTGAAGCCAAAGGTCGAGGCTTTCGGGTGGATCTTTCTTCGACGTGAGAAGACGACTAAGGTGACCTCCTTCCACCACTCCAAGGAGCAAGGAGAGAAGGACATAAAGCCCAAGGTATAACCTTTCTAGCACTTAGCTAGTTTCTAGTTAGCTTTAGCTTGTTTTTGTTTAGCAAAGATCCTTCTTTGTCTAGTCCATGTTGCCTAAGTTGATAAAAATTTGATTTTTATTCCGTTTTCCGCCTCCCCGCAAGTACCGGGGTGGGCAACGTGGACTTACACCATGTACATTAACAAAGTATGGACTTTGGACTTTGCTCCAGATGGGGTAAAACCCGTAGGATGCAAATGGATCTTCAGAAAGAAGATTGGTGTAGATAGACAGGTTGAAACCTATAAAGCTAGACTTGTTGCAAAGGGTTTCCGTCAAAGACCTGGTTTGGACTATGACGAGACCTTTTCTCCAGTAGCTATGCTAAAATCCATTAGGGTCCTGCTTGCTATTGCTGCCTTCCACGATTATGAGATCTGGCAGATGGACGTAAAGACATCTTTTCTAAATGGAAATTTGGAAGAAAGCGTCTATATAGATCAGCCAGAGGGATTCATTCAGAGTAGGAGCAGCGGTAAAGTATGCAAGCTGCTTAAGTCCATTTATGGACTAAAGCAGGCATCGCGTAGTTGGAACATCTGTTTTGATGATGCTGTCAAAGAATTTGACTTTATCAAAAATCCAGATGAACCATGCATATACAGTAAGATTGTAGGGAGAGCTGTAGTATTTCTCGTCTTGTACGTGGATGACATTCTCCTAATAGGAAATGATATTCCTATGTTACAGTCAGTCAAAAGATTCTTGTCACATAAATTCTCCATGAAAGACCTGGGTGATGCCACCTACATTCTGGGGATCCGGATCTATCGTGATAGATCAAAGAGGATGTTGGGACTTTCGCAGTCCAGGTACATAGACACCATAGTGAAGAGATTCAGTATGGAAGATTCTAAGCGCGGTAACCTACCGGCTTGTCACGGAATCACCCTCTCCAAAGATATGTCTCCCAAGACTGATTTGGAAAGGGATCGCATGTCAATTATACCCTACGCTTCTGTGGTAGGCTCTATAATGTATGCGATGTTATGTACCAGACCAGATGTAGCATACGCATTGAGCGTAGTAAGCCGATATTAAGCAAACCCAACGGAGAATCACTGGATAGCAGTAAAGAACATTCTCAAGTACCTGAGGAGGACTAGGGAGATGTTCTTAGTGTATGGAAGAAAAGCCCTCCAGATGGAGGCCTTTGCCGACTCCGGCTTCCAGAGTGACAAAGATGACTCCAAATCCATGTCGGGTTATCTCTTTACCCTCAATGGAGGGGCGGTCTGTTGGAAGAGTTCCAAGCAGGAGACCGTTGCAGACTCAACGATGGAAGCGGAGTACATAGCTGCTTGCGATGCCGCAAAAGAAGCTGTCTGGATGAAGAAGTTCCTCACAGAACTTCAGGTGGTTCCTTCCAGTGTTGGTCCAATACCTCTGTATTGTGACAACAACGGCGCTATAGCTTTAGCGAAGGAACCCAGGTCCCATCAGAAATCCAGACACATCTTAAGGCGGTATCACCTGATCAGGGAGATCATAGATCGCCGGGAGATCGAGGTAAAGAGAGTAAAGACGGAGGATAACATTGCTGATCCATTCACAAAGGCCATTCCTCAGACGCAATTCGAGAGGCTATTCGAGATGATAGGTCCACGATATGCTAGCTCATAGCCCTAGTGCAAGTGGGAGATTGTTAGTGTATATGCCCTAGGGGCCATTATTATATCATACTAGCATGTATATTACTTAATGGATGCTTGGGATATTCACAGTTGTATATACAGTCTTGCTAAACATAGTAGTATGCTACTTGGTTTGAGTCTACTTTAATATGTGCATATGTTTCTTGTAACGTATCACTTATACATATTAGTAGAGCCCATAGGATCTTTGCTTGATTACCAGCGTCGTGATGGCAGTCATACTAGTGGGGGCTGGGCAGTCTGTAAGCAACATCCTATACAGGTCCCTGGTCGTTGGATTATCGAGATAGGGCATCGATATTCCGGAGTAGACTAAGTGTATACGTTTCTCATCCCAGTTGGGGAGATGGTCTGTCCCACAGCCATCAGTACGTCGTACTAGAGATAGTTTACAGGTGCTCGTTAGGTTACGGGTACACCGGACAGGACTCGCAGGGGAACTGTTAGATGGTATTATACCCGTCGTCAGTTAACTGTTCCCAGACGACATGAGTACAGCATAGTATGCAGACTTGACACTGCTACTTCGCATCGAGTGTGTCCCACTGTTCTTAGATTGCTACCCCACCACGGCTCAAAAGAGTAGTGCAAACAGGTAGCAGTTGGGTGCAGTCCCGAGCACTTGGAGGCAGTAGTGGTTAGATAGGATTCGTCTCTCCCGGTATTGGGAGAAGATATCGCGCTGTGTCAGAGAGCCATTACGCAAAGTCCCTGGACAGGGCAAGCGAGATATACTGGTAGGTTCTGTAAGTCCATGCTACCTCTCCCGATACTTTCGGGCATGCGGAATTTGATAAAAAACGATTTTCTTAGAGGTGGTAACATGGACTTAAAACCCGGATCTTTGTTAAACATCTAACTAACAACCTAACTACGAGTTGCTAACTACTCGGTTAGGGGGTTATACCTTTCTTTTTCTCGAACTCCTTCGTCTTCAAGCTTCGATGGTCGTCCGAATCGGCTTCTCCCCGTCGTCTCCTTGCGCCGAAGATAGATCCACCTGAAAGCTTCAACCTTTGGCTCCTTCTTCGAACTTTGAAGAAACAAGTTCACTCGGTTTGCTAAACCTTGTGAACTAGAGTGAGTAGAGAAGAGTTTGTATGGGATTTTATCTATGGTTCTTGGTTCTCAACTCATGAGACAAGTGAACCATAGAGTCAAGAGAGGGAGAGTAAGAGGAGGAAGATGAGAGCTCAAGAACAAGAGAGAGAATGAGCATGAAAGAATGAGAGAAGACTTTTCTCATTTGGCTCTCATAATCCAAAACAATCATAACACCTCATATCAATCAAGTATTATGTGATGGTTTAAGCAACCATAGCCATATCATTTCATGCACTCATTTTGCACAAAAGAGCAAGCAAGCAAAAGTCTTTGCCATGAAATGATAGCTATAGTTATCATGATGGTCAACTAGTCAAACCTAGTCAACCGGTCAACAAAGTCAACAAGTCAACAAAAGTCAACAAGTCAACAAAGTCAATCCCTCAACAACCATGTCACCATAATACTTAATTAATATAATTGTTAATCACATATAATATTCTCATTAGGGTTGAGCAAAAAGTCAATAGTCAACTGTCAACGGTCAACAACCCTAATGAGAATCCTCTGCCTCTGTCTCTCCGTCAACTGTGCATACACACCCGCATCCGCGTTCCGAGGAACACGAATGCATACTGGATAAATCCAATCCCAAAAGGTACACTAGGATCTGGCTTAAACCAAAGCCCGCTAGTGTAAACTGTCCGGACACTGTACGTGCACAAGTGCACGGATGTGACCGAACCCTGTCGCAAAACCATGCGACCTGTCGCAAAACCATGCGACCTCTACTCTTTTGCCCAAAGGCGAATAGCTTTCTGTGTGGGACTCTAAAGACTCGACACTACGCTGGCAGTGGGTTTAACCACAGACCGCAAGCGGCACTAGCTGTGCGTAACGGTCCCCAGGTAGATGCCGACAAGAAGACTGACGAGGCGAAACCCATCTGAACTCCTACTGAGCCTGAATGTGACATTCTCCGTACAGTCCGGTCTGTTCGTCTGATACATCGCATGGCGGGCCTAGGGGGCGGTAAACGTCAGTCCCCCAATAGAAGTACAAGTCGTGTCGGAGTGAAGCCCAAAACACCCTGAGATAACACTGGAAGCCTACCAGTATATCTCTTTTTCCCTGGCCAGGGACTACTCGTGTAATGGCTCTCCTAGACACAGCGCGATGTCAACCCCCAATACCGGGAGAGACGAATCATGTCTAACCGTTGTAGGGTTCCTAGGCACTCCCAAGAGGTCTCACAAGGCATCGAACATGCCAATTTCAAATTCTACGGTGCCTACAAACCCTAAACTACGGATCGTCGGCTAGATGTCTAGGCGAAAAACTAACTAGTTAACACTTAACTAAAAGTTTAACGGAAATACAACCTTTGTAGATCCGGTGCTCCACCTCCATAGCTCCGCAACGAGGTCCTCTCCGCTGTCCAAATCAAATCCGGGCTCTAGAGTCGGCTTCGTCGGAGAAAAAGCGAGCTAGGTCGTCGATGTCCATGCCGAAGATGATCTACGTCGAGGCATCGCTAAATCAAGCTCCACCTTCACCAAGCCCTAAAACTTGTGAAGGAAACACACTCTACTACTTGGCAAGAGGTAGAGGATGAAGAAATAGGAAGTGGGTAGACTTTAGAATTGGATTTCTCACTTGTTTGCTCAATTCACCATTGATGAAGAAAGCTTTTTCTTCTTGAGTTCAAGGAAGAAGAAGAAGAAATGTTATGATATGAATAATCTAAAAAAGAAAAGAAATATAATCCTTATCATAACTTGAACTATGGTCAAGTGTAGAGAATAAATCATGGTTAGTGGGATGGTTAGGGTTAAGCATGAGACAAAATGGTAACTTGGTCAAAGTCTTCATGAAGCTTCATGAACAAAACAAAAGAAGCCACCATTTTCTCATTTGCTTTACATTTTCCAAAATGAATAAATGAATAAATAAATAGATATGAAAATGTAAACCCTAACCATTACATAACCATGGTTTAAACTTTACACAAAACACAAGTTAGCATGCATCATCAAACATGATACATACAAGTGCACAAAAATATATCACATATACAATGTGCACAATCCAAGTGAGAAAATCCGTTTAAAGTGAACCAATACTAGTTAGTGCAAAGTAACATATCAAATATATAATTATGCATTAAATCATTAAATCAACACTTGATTCAATGATCCGGTCATGTCGCACACAACCGACTGGTATTCAATGTATCGGCTTATCGAATCAACGCTTGAATCGATAACTAGGTTATATCGCATACAACCTTTCCGATACATTCATCGCGAGAATGTAATACGGTATCACATACACGTATTATTCTCGGTCCCGCACATATCTCATATGCGCTCCTATTTCGTTTCGCTTGAGTCAGGAAACCTCTGTGTAGGACTCTAAAGACTCGTCAATACGCCGGCAGCAGGTGATGATCATATCAAACACCCACAAGCCGCAAGCGGTCTGCTAAACATAACGGCCATCCGGGTATTGAGCGATCTGAAGATCGACGAGCAAGCCCGCTCACACTCCAGTGAATCCGACCAGTAACACTACCGTACAGTCCGGTCTGATCGTCTGATATGTCGCATATCTCGCCTAGGGGTGGTAAACGTCAGACCCCAATAGCTCGATAAGTCGTGTCGGTATGAGGCTCATAACGGGTCGAGAAACTACTGGTAACACTTACCAGCAATTCTCTGAGCAGCCCTGGCCAGGGACTTCCTGTTATAGCCAATCGAACACGGCGCAACATCAACCCCCTATACCGGGAGAGACGAATCCCCTCCTATCGCTCATTGCCTCCATGTGACTCGGGACTGTACCCAAAAACCACCGTTTTGCATGCCCTCTTGGACGTGGTAAGATGGAAATCAAAGCACAGTGGGAACCACACAAGACTCTATGACGATCTCGGGTCAACAGACTACTTTGTACCAGTGTCACCAGAGAACTGCCATCTGACGTGAGGTATAATACCATCTGGGAGTTCTCGGCGAGTCCGTCCAGTGTACCCAGTCTCTACTGAGCACCCGTATATCTCCTCTGATGTCAAACACCGATGGATATGGGATCATCCATCGCCCATCTGTATGAGTCGAGAAGGTATACGCTAGTCTACTCTGGTATATCGATGCCCCGTCTTGATACACCCACGACTAGGGACTTTCAAGGATGTACTTATGGACTACCATGTCCCTACTAGTATGATCCGCATCATAGTCCAGGTAGTCAAGCACACATCCTATAGGGCTTTACCAACATGTAACAGAGAGACAATCAGTATACACGTGAAGGTAAAGTTCAACCAGATAGCATACTATCATGTCGAGCAAGAAAGTCCACCCTATATATGTCCCAGCATCCACTACAATATACATCCTATGTACAGTAATGGCCTCTAGGGCATACATATAACTAACAATCTCCCACTTGCACTAGGGCCATCTGATAGCAGTGGTTGCAGTATCTCATACTCAACCATCCCATAAAAGTCTCTCTCTGGGAACAGGCCTTTGTGAGTGGATCCGCTGTGTTGTCCTCTGAGTCTACTCTCCTAACCTCGATCTCCCTGGAGATCAACCATCTCCATGATCAAGTGATACTGCCTTAGAATATGTCTGGATCACTGATGGGACCGGCGTTCCTTGGCATGAGCCACAACTCCATTGTCACACAATGGGAGGAACATAGTTCATCTCATGAACCAATATACACCCAAACAGCCTCTTTGGTAGCATCTTAAGTAGCGATGTATCCTGCCTTTATCGTCTAGTATGTCACGGTATCTATCTTAGAACTCTTCCAATATACCGTCCCTTTACTGAGGGTTAAGACAATGCCTGTGACTGACACTCAGTCGTCTTTATCACCCTGGAACCCTTCCAGCGATTCTCCCCAGGATCATGTGATACCATCTCACTTCGACAAGTAAGAATCCTAACATCCATTTAGATCTATCTCATAGATCCAAAATCCAGGAGTTAGTAGGTATCACTTGAATCCTATATGGAGAATTTTTGTGATAAGCGGAGATTGATCGAGCGTAGCATAAGAAACTCCTTCCCTATCAAGAGTATGTCATCCACGTACTCTACGAGGATCGTCACCATACTCCCTACTACCTTCTTGTTGATACAAGGTTCATCTACCATTTGATGATGTCAACTTCTTTGACTAATTCATCAAAACAAATGTTCCAACTCCGCGATGCCTGCTTTATCATATAAAACATCTTGCACACGTTTCCGCTGCTCCCACTGTCTACGAAGCCCTCTGGCTGTGTACTTATAGACGTCCTCTTCTAAATCATCATTTAGAAAAGCAGTCATGGCACCCAACCGCCAGATATCGTAGTTATGGTATGTAGCCGTGGCAAGTAAGATCTGGATGGACTTAAGCATAGCCACTTGAAAATGTTTCATCATAATCCACGCTTGGTCAATGAAGCAAACCTTTAACAAGTCTAGCTTTGAAAGTCTCAACCTTTCCATGTACACCAAGTAATCTTCTCAAGATATACTTGCTCCTGATGGGGATTTAACCCTTCAGATACAGCAACCAAAGTCCATACTTTGTTGGTGTATAAGGATTCCATCTCAGATCACTAAGCATCCAGCCATTCTTATAGAGTCTTACTCCTGATGGCCAGCTCGAAACTAGTTGGGTCATCATCTCATGATGCAATCCTCGCTCCCACTGTCATAGAGAAACCGAAGTATCTCTCAGGTGGGTGAGGAACCCTACTAGATCGGCGGAGAGGCTGAGGTTCGTTAGCATCTACTGAATCCTTTGGTTCTACCAAATCATCTTCTGTTGTTTGTATAGTTGGAACTTTTCCAGTTGTACATAACAGATCTTGCCTCGAGCTTGTCCGGATTTTGCTTTTAGACATAGGCCGGACAATCCCAAATCTTAACTATCTTAAGATATGGGCTCTTCCCTTTCCATATCACATATGAAATGGTAGGCAATTGATTTGATTGGAACCCTATTCAATAGGTATGCAGCTTCTCAAGTGCATAACTTCCAAAAAGGAAAAAGGTAACTCAGTAGTACTCATCATAGAGCACACCTTATCATATAGGGTGTGATTGATCCGCCCTGATATACCATCGTGCTATGGTGTATACAGAGGAGTAATGCTGAGAGAGAATCTCATTCTCCTTTAGTATAATCCAGGATTTCCGTGCACAAGTATTCTTCTCCTTGATCTCATCATAGGACATAATACTTATACCCGTATTGGTTCTCTACTTCTAACTTATATTCTGTGAATATCTCAAAAGGTTCGGACTTGTGTTTCAACAGGAACATATGTCTGAATCTTGAGAGATTATCAGAGAATGTAACGAAGTACAAAGAACCAGTCCTGGCATATGTAGACAGGGGACCTTACATACATCAACATGTATCATATCCTAAGAGTTCGCTAACTCTTTCTCTGTTTCCAGTAAACGGAGCTATGGTCATCTTATCTTTGTGACATGACTGGCGAGTTTCACAAGATGTCAATTCAAACTGATTTAAATATGCATCTAAATGTAACTCCAGCCAGTCGGGTAACATTGATATGACCTAGTCTACAATGCCTCAAGAAGGATTCGTTCATTTCTGAACTCTTCCTCTTGTGTGTGTTCCGTATACTAAGAACTGTAGTTTGATTTAGAACATCAATGCTTTTAGATAACGTGCCTGAACCGATCAACTTTTGATATAGGAAATGTTCAAAACATTATCCAACAATACAAAATTTTATCGTTTCTTTACTAATAAAGAGACAGATATGATTTTGTATATCAGGTTCGGTATCTAATAACATTCGTTCAGAATCAATGTATTTGTAATACAGGGTGACAGTGACCAACAGACTTGGCTGCAACACTTGCCCCGTTTTCTGTCTCATGAAACTTATCACCCGTTCTCAGTTCTCTACCTTTCTGTAGCCCTATGTAACAGATTACATATCTGGGATCCTGATCTGGTATCACATACCCAGGACGTAGAGGATACAGAGAAACAGTTCTTTGTAACGAACACACCCGAAGATGATGCATCAGCATGCTCTCTCTTCGTTTGGGCGGCACGGGAATTCTGGTAATCCCCAATTTCCTGCTCTGTCTTATAACAATTATAAGTAGGAGCGGGACCAACGTTCCCCAGCTCAGTATTACAAGCGGGTTTGGTCAATATTCCGTATTATTATCTTGATTAAGGCGTGATATGGTCGCTACCAGGAGAGAGAGAGAAGAAAACACTCAGCGTGCGCTCTTGCAAGAATAGATTGGTTATTATTTTATCTAATCAGGATGGCTCCCACTACTTTTTATCAAATCTTCCTTCAAACCCTAAAAGGAAAGACTAGCCGGGATTAATTACACACTACAAGTTCGCCAATCTTTCAGCCAGGCCAGTGTCGGTACTTTGAGGGAGGTCCCCCGTGCTTTCGCACGAACCTAATTAATGTAAACCTCATTTTCCCAGAGGCGTAACCCCGTTAACACCTTTCTAGACACCTACTTGATCGGCTAATTGTAATGTATAAAACTCTCCCAGGAGTAACACTTACTCGCAGCGGGTATCGGGATCCAACTATCTCATAGAAGGTATGCAATCTCATTGCAAATCTCAACACTTGAAATTCCCGATAATATTTTGCCCCTAGCACCCTATGACCTTGACGGAGGTCAACAAACCATAGGCTACTAGTCAAGTTCAACCCGTCATTTCTTGATCGAATTAAACCCACCCGTACGACCCTTGACGGAGGTCAACAAGGCCGCACGACTACCCTAACTCAATCTGCATCATATGCATAAGCAGATAAATACTGGTTAGCTACCGCACACTGCGCCTTGACGGAGGTCAACAAACGCAGCACGAATACTAAACAGCACTTATCTGAAATGACGGAGGGCTACGACAGGTTTTTCTGAAAACCTATTGCGTAATGAACTTGATATCGTTGTAGAATCAAATAATTTTAAAAATGGAGTGTTTTTGAGGCTTTTCTAGTTTTGCTAAAGGAGTCACTCCCGGTGAAGGGATCGTCGGTCCTTTCCTCGTTGAATGAGGTGCGGGATATATCATATATATCACTGTGCAAAGAAAAAACTGTAGCTACCTGTTTTATTTTGGTATTCGATTCTACAACATCTTAGGTTTCTTTTATTTCATTAATCACATTAATGAAGTCCCATCAATTATGTACCTAAACATCACAGATAAATACGACGTACACTTATGCCATCCGCATTCGCCTCGATGTCCCCTCGTGCACCGTTAGGTTAGGTAACTAACGGCAGAGCGGGGCAGGGCTAGCGCGGGTATAAAACATAAGTAACGTCTATATAATATATCATATATACTATATACTGTATTTATCACAGAACATCACATGATCACATCACAGATATCGCAGCAGAAGAATCGTATGAAATATTGGATATACTAGGACGTCCGTGTTTTCAATACGAGCCAGTATAAAACACGGATTCCACGGTTGTGATGAATAGCCAAAGCCACACCCCTAGACCCCTACGAGAGCGGCAAGCAACCCTACCAATTCTGGAGTTAGGAGACCCGGACCCGACTCCTCGAGTTGGTCTCCCACTGGACTCCAGAACCCGGTTACTTGTGCCCTCCTCCTTGGGTCTATCCTAGTGCGGAAAAGTAAATAATATACAAACGGTGACTACTTCCGCTACCTGGAAGTGCCCCAATAAAAGAATATTACATACAAGTTTTTACATGAATGAAAATGAAAAACACTCATCGCACATAAAAACCCCCTGCTATTCAAACACGACGATCCAATATAACATATCCAGCAACACATAACATCACATGTCATCAACGTAAGTAAATATGTCCATCCCAATTGTCGTTGACATATAGCAACGAAACCGGCGATATCACATATTACACTTACGGTCACAGAAAAGAAAGTGTAGAACTACAACAGTTGGAATCCGCAACCACCTCAGACATCGCATGCCTGACCAAATGAATTTCTTAGACATCGCATGCCTAACAATTATAAACCCCGTATTTTAGTCTCTTTATCGAAAACACTTTTCAATACCAAGTCGGGCAATTCAACAGGATTCCCGACATTTTGATCGAATGCTCGTCGCAAACTTCAGTAGAAGGCTGCACCCCCGATACCGTCGACGAAGTGCACCAAGGCGGAACACCGCTACCGTGAGCACCCGGAGGGATGCTTTCGGCGACGGGGTTCTCCTACAGTCACTTGGTCGGGGCTATGGAGTGAGGCTGTCTATTAAGTTTACCCGGCGAGTATCCGCGTACGCTACGTGATTGCGAAGGACTTTTGATCACATCAAAATTCCGTGGCAACCGATCAAGTGAGACTAAACTGCTATGTTTATAACATTCATTTAGTTATCTCATAACTATTTGTGAATTCCAATTATTGTATCCCATTCTAGATAAATAGAAAATGTTAAACTTTCCGATCGAACATTCTAACACCCAAGTTTTCCCGATACAGATCAACACATGAAACTAGTCTAACAACATTCAGTTCGTACCTCAGTACCAACGGTCCAGCCGTAGAAGGGTCAAGCCAACGCCTCACATGTGGCACGCCGTACTGCCCCAAACCCGAAGGTTCAAAGGGCAGTTCAAGACGGTCACATAATCGAGTTAAGGTTTGTTGTCTTCTAGAGGGACCATCGCGTTACTTGCACTACTTAGAACGTCGTTAAACTACGGAAATATCCAACACTTAGAAATTTCCCGACAGGGGAAAAATTGGGTATTTATATCCGGTCGAACTTTTTAACATATTCAAAAATTATCCGGAACGACACATAGATAAAGTTTGACAATCCGATCGAATGTATGAACTCCCAATACAACCCAAAATACTCAACTCTTGATTTCAGATTAAAAATTCCCAGGAAAACCAGCACTGAAAAATAGGAGTTACTGTGCAAAACTCAATGGCAGATAAGACAAAAGTGCGGCGGAAGGGCCGCATTAGCACGCTAATGCCGCGGTTCCGCCGCACTTTAGAAAGATCATTAGGTAATTTTTGCATCGTAATTCTTAGATTTATCTGCTTGTTTTTCTGCATATTTTTAATTTGCAAAAATCCACATTTTACAAAAATGTCCAGAGAGCATTTTAAAGTCGGGGTTTCGGGTCGATCGGACTTCTAACTCCGTCTACGCATCGCCTAAGGCTCTAGCTAGGCTCTGATACCACTGTAGGGTTCCTAGGCACTCCCAAGAGGTCTCACAAGGCATCGAACATGCCAATTTCAAATTCTACGGTGCCTACAAACCCTAAACTACGGATCGTCGGCTAGATGTCTAGGCGAAAAACTAACTAGTTAACACTTAACTAAAAGTTTAACGGAAATACAACCTTTGTAGATCTGGTGCTCCACCTCCATAGCTCCGCAACGAGGTCCTCTCCGCTGTCCAAATCAAATCCGGGCTCTAGAGTCGGCTTCGTCGGAGAAAAAGCGAGCTAGGTCGTCGATGTCCATGCCGAAGATGATCTACGTCGAGGCATCGCTAAATCAAGCTCCACCTTCACCAAGCCCTAAAACTTGTGAAGGAAACACACTCTACTACTTGGCAAGAGGTAGAGGATGAAGAAATAGGAAGTGGGTAGACTTTAGAATTGGATTTCTCACTTGTTTGCTCAATTCACCATTGATGAAGAAAGCTTTTTCTTCTTGAGTTCATGGAAGAAGAAGAAGAAATGTTATGATATGAATAATCTAAAAAAGAAAAGAAATATAATCCTTATCATAACTTGAACCATGGTCAAGTGTAGAGAATAAATCATGGTTAGTGGGATGGTTAGGGTTAAGCATGAGACAAAATGGTAACTTGGTCAAAGTCTTCATGAAGCTTCATGAACAAAACAAAAGAAGCCACCATTTTCTCATTTGCTTTACATTTTCCAAAATGAATAAATGAATAAATAAATAGATATGAAAATGTAAACCCTAACCATTACATAACCATGGTTTAAACTTTACACAAAACACAAGTTAGCATGCATCATCAAACATGATACATACAAGTGCACAAAAATATATCACATATACAATGTGCACAATCCAAGTGAGAAAATCCGTTTAAAGTGAACCAATACTAGTTAGTGCAAAGTAACATATCAAATATATAATTATGCATTAAATCATTAAATCAACACTTGATTCAATGATCCGGTCATGTCGCACACAACCGACTAGTATTCAATGTATCGGCTTATCGAATCAACGCTTGAATCGATAACTAGGTTATATCGCATACAACCTTTCCGATACATTCATCGCGAGAATGTAATACGGTATCACATACACGTATTATTCTCGGTCCCGCACATATCTCATATGCGCTCCTATTTCGTTTCGCTTGAGTCAGGAAACCTCTGTGTAGGACTCTAAAGACTCGTCAATACGCCGGCAGCAGGTGATGATCATATCAAACACCCACAAGCCGCAAGCGGTCTGCTAAACGTAACGGCCACCCGGGTATTGAGCGATCTGAAGATCGACGAGCAAGCCCGCTCACACTCCAGTGAATCCGACCAGTAACACTACCGTACAGTCCGGTCTGATCGTTTGATATGTCGCATATCTCGCCTAGGGGTGGTAAACGTCAGACCCCAATAGCTTGAAAAGTCGTGTCGATATGAGGCTCATAACGGGTCGAGAAACTACTGGTAACACTTACCAGCAATTCTCTGAGCAGCCCTGGCCAGGGACTTCCTGTTATAGCCAATCGAACACGGCGCAAAATCAACCCCCTATACCGGGAGAGACGAATCCCCTCCTATCGCTCATTGCCTCCATGTGACTCGGGACTGTACCCAAAAACCACCGTTTTGCACGCCCTCTTGGACGTGGTAAGATGGAAATCAAAGCACAGTGGGAACCACACAAGACTCTATGACGATCTCGGGTCAACAGACTACTTTGTACCAGTGTCACCAGAGAACTGCCATCTGACGTGAGGTATAATACCATCTGGGAGTTCTCGGCGAGTCCGTCCAGTGTACCCAGTCTCTACTGAGCACCCGTATATCTCCTCTGATGTTAAACACCGATGGATATGGGATCATCCATCGCCCATCTGTATGAGTCGAGAAGGTATACGCTAGTCTACTCTGGTATATCGATGCCCCGTCTCGATACACCCACGACTAGGGACTTTCAAGGATGTACTTATTGACTACCATGTCCCCACTAGTATGATCCGCATCATAGTCCAGGTTGTCAAGCACACATCCTATAGGGCTTTACCAACATGTAACAGAGAGACAATCAGTATACACGTGAAGGTAAAGTTCAACCAGATAGCATACTATCATGACGAGCAAGAAAGTCCTCCCTATATATGTCCCAGCATCCACTACAATATACATCCTATGTACAGTAATGGCCTCTAGGGCATACATATAACTAACAACCGTCACTGCCTCCAAGTGCTTCAGGACTGCAATCAACTACCACATGTTTGCTCGACTCCTTTGAGCCGTGGTAGGGTAGTAATCAAAGTACAGTGGGAACACACTCGAGGCGAAGTGACAGTGTCAAGTCAGCGGACTAAGCTGTACTCATGTCACCTGGGAACTGATAACTGACGATAGGCATAATACCAACTAGTCAGTTCCCGACGAGTCCTGTCCAGTGTACTCGTAACCCAACGAACACCCACATACTATCTCAAGTACGACGTACCGATGGCTGTGGGACAGACCGTCTCCCACACTGGGATGAGAAGCGCATGCGCTAGTCTACTTCGGAGTATCGATGCCCTGTCTCGATAGTCCTGCGACCAGGGACTTGCATAAGGATGTGCTTATAGATTACCCAGCTCCACTAGTGTGACTGCCATCACAATGCTGGTAATCAAGCAAAGATCCTAAGGGCTCCACTAATGTGTATAGGCGATATACTAAAATAAACACATGTACACATTGAAGTAGAAACAAACCAAGTAGCATACTATTATTTTGAGCAAGATTGTATATACAAGGTGAATATCCCAAGCTTCCATTAAGTAATATACAAACTAGTATGATACAGTAATGGCCTCTAGGGCATATACACTAACAATCTCCCACTTGCACTAAGGCCATGTACTGGCGTATCGAAGACCTATCATCTCGATTAGCCGCTCGAACTGAGTCTGGGTCAAGGCGTTGGTGAATGGATCTGCAGTGTTATCTTCTGAAGTGACTCTCCGAACCTCGATCTCCTGGCGATCCACGATCTCCCTGATCAGGTGATACCGCCTTAAGATGTGTCTAGATCTCTGATGGGACCTGGGTTCCTTCGCTAAAGCTATAGCCCCGTTGTTGTCGCAATACAGAGGTATTGGATCAACAATGGACGGAACCACCTGAAGCTCTTTCAAGAACTTCCTCATCTAGACAGCTTCTTTTGCGGCATCAGATGCAGCGATATATTCCGCTTCCATCATCGAGTCTGCAACGGTTTCCTGTTTGGAACTCTTCCAACACACCGCCCCTCCATTGAGTGTAAAGACAAAACCCGACATGGACTTGGAATCATCCTTGTCACTCTGGAAGCTGGAGTCAGCAAAGGCCTCGATCTGGAGGTCTTTTCCGCCATACACCAAGAACATCTCCTTAGTCCTTCTCAGGTACTTTAGAATGTTCTTTACTGCTATCCAGTGTTTCTCCCCAGGGTTTGACTGATACCGGCTTACCACACTCAGTGCATAAGCTACATCCGGTCTGGTACACAACATCGCATACATTATAGAGCCTACCGCAGAAGCGTTGGGTATAATAGACATGCGATCCCTCTCTAAATCAGTCTTGGGAGACATCTCTTTAGAGAGGGTGATCCCGTGACAAGATGGTAGGTTACCGCGCTTGGAATCTTCCATACTGAATCTCTTCAGTATGGTGTCGATGTACCAGGACTGTGAAAGTCCTAATATCCTCTTGGATCTATCACGATGGATCTGGATCCCCAGGATGTATGAGGCATCACCCAAGTCTTTCATGGAGAACCTGTGTGACAAGAACCCCTTGACAGATTGTAGCATAGGAATGTCATTTCCTATTAAGAGAATGTCATCCACGTACAAAACGAGGAATACTACAGTTCTCGCTACAAATCTACTATAGATGCATGGTTCATCTGGATTTTTGATAAAGCCAAATTCCTTGACCGTCTCATCAAAACAGATGTTCCAACTCCGCGATGCCTGCTTTAGTCCATAGATGGACTTAAGCAACTTGCACACCTTTCCGCTGCTCCCACTCTGAATGAAACCCTCTGGTTGGTCCATATAGACACACTCCTCTAAATTTCCATTTAGAAAAGCGGTCTTTACGTCCATTTGCCATATCTCATAATCGTGGAAGGTAGCAATAGCAAGAAGGATCCGAATGGATTTCAGCATAGCCACTGGAGAAAAGGTTTCGTCATAGTCCAAGCCAGGTCTTTGACGGAAACCCTTTGCAACAAGTCTAGGTTTATAGGTCTCAACCTGTCCATCTACACCAATCTTCCTTTTGAAGATCCACTTGCATCCTACGGGTTTTACCCCGTCTGGAGCAATGTCCAACGTCCATACTTTGTTGGTGTACATGGACTCCATTTCAGTCCGCATTGCATCCAGCCATTTTACTGAGTCAACGCTCTGAACGGCCTGCTGGAAGCTAGTAGGCTCATCATAATCTATGATGCAATCCTCTCTATCCCCGTCTATGAGAAAACCGTAGTATCTCTCGGGCGGATGAGACTGCCTACTACTCCTGCGGAGCGGCGTAGGAATGTCCTGTTCTTTTGAACCCTCTGGTTCCACTAAACTTTCAGTAATAGTCTGTGGTTCTGGAATTTCTTCCAGTTCTACTGCGCTCCCACTAATTTCCTTTTCTAAGAACTGGTGTTCTAGAAAGTGGGCATTACGAGAAACAAGGAATTTTTGTTCCTCTGCGTGGTAGAAAAGATACCCCCTGGTGTTCTTTGGGTATCCCACAAACTTGCACAGTACTGAGCGTGCCTCGAGTTTGTCCGCATGCTGCTTTTTGACAAAAGCTGGACATCCCCAGATCTTCAGATATTGAAGATAGGGTTTCTTCCCACTCCATAACTCATAAGGGGTGGTAGGCACAGTCTTAGTGGGGACTCGGTTCAAAAGGTATGCAGCTGATTCTAGCGCATACCCCCAGAATGATTGCGGTAACTCAGCGTTACCCATCATAGACCGTACCATATCCAATAGGGTTCGGTTCCGTCTCTCCGATACACCATTATGTTGTGGAGTGTATGGAGGAGTAAGCTGAGAGAGAATTCCGTTCTCTTTTAAATAGTCCAGGAACTCGGCACTCAAGTATTCACCACCTCGATCCGATCTTAGAATCTTGATACTTTTGCCGGTCTGTTTTTCTACTTCATTCTTATATTCATGGAACTTTCCAAAGGCTTCGGACTTATGTTTCATTAAGAAGACATAACCGTACCTTGAAAAGTCATCCGTAAAAGTAATGAAGTAAGAAAAACCGCTTCGCGCATGTGTAGACATTGGACCGCACACGTCGCTGTGTACGAGTCCCAAGAGCTCGCTCGCTCTTACTCCGTGTCCAGTGAACGGAGTCTTTGTCATCTTTCCTTTGAGACAGGATTGACAAGTGGCATACGATTGATATTCGAACGCATTCAAATATCCTTCTGTATGTAACTTCGTCAACCTTCTCTCATTGATGTGACCCAGTCTACAATGCCACAAGAAAGTCTGATTTATTTCCGGAGACTTCCTTTTGTGTGTATTCTGGACATTGAAAATCTGTGGTTGGTTTAATACGTATATACCATTGCTCAATGTACCTGACCCAATCAGAACTTGATTAAGGTGAATGTTTACAACATTGTTTACAAACGCAAATTCATAACCTTCTTTAGAAACTAAAGATACAGAAATGATATTACAAGTTGCGTTGGGTACAAAAAAGCAATTACGCAAAACCAAAACATGTCCATCTGACATTCCCAGGTGATAGTCCCCCACGGCTTTAGCATCCATGCTAGCTCCGTTCGCAACTCTGAGGGTCATGTCACCTGCCTTCAAAACCCTACGGTTTCTCAACGCCTGCAATGAATTACAGATATGAGATCCTGATCCGGTATCCAATACCCAGGAAGTAGAGTTTATTGAAAGACAGTTTTCAATAACATACACACCTGAAGCTGAAGCTGCAACCTGCTTCAATTCCTGTGTTCTGGCCTTCCAGGCCCTGCAATCATTCTTCCAGTGTCCTTTCTTATGAAAATAGAAGCATTCTTCCTTATCCACAAGCTTTCCCGCTTTCTTTGTTGCTTTAGCTTTTCCCTTCGTATCCACTTTACTAACACCGCCTCTTGGTTTGGCGGGGGCTTTCTTCTTCTTTCCCTTGGCTTTCGCCTTGGACCTAGAAGAAGATGATCCTCCTACAAACAAAGTGGATGTTTCCCTACCTTTCTGTAGGGTGCCCTCTGCACTCCTCAGCATGTTGAGGAGCTCTGAAAGTTCAACCTCCTTTTCTTGTAAGTTGAAGTTCAGTATAAACTGGGCGTAAGTGGAAGGAAGGGACTGGAGAACTAAGTCCGTATAGAGCTCTCTCCAATGTGGTCCCTAGGTCCGCGAGCTCCTCAATGTAGCTGATCATCTTAAGCACATGTTCTGCTACTGATGATCCGACGGCCATCTTTGCCGAAAATAATTTTTTCGACGCTTCGTATCTTGCGATACGAGATTGCTCTCCATACAGTTCTTTTGTATGAAGAAATATGGATTCCAAGTCCATATTCTCGTGCCTCCTCTGATGTTCATTGTCCATAGAGGCAAGTACGAGGCACTTGGCCTTCGCGCTATCAATCTCCCAAGTCTTACGGATTTCCTTATCCGCGACGTTGGAAGTGGGACCAAGGACAGGGGGAGGTTTGGTGGCAAGAAGATACCCCAGCTTGTCGTAAGTGATTGCCATCTTGACATTCCTGAGCCAATCTTTGTAGTTTGGCCCTGTCAGTATGTTTTTATCTAGAAGTAACTTAAGTCCAGTCATGTCGAATGGTCGCTGCAATTAGGAGAGAGAGAAGAAACACTCAGCATGATGCTCTTGCAAGTTTAGAGTGGTTTTTAGTTTGTCTAAACAGGATGGCTCCCACTGTTTCTCAAATCCCTCCTCAAACCATAAAGGAAGAATTAGTCGGGATCAATCCCACCGCACAATACTTGCTTAGCCGTTCAGCCAGGCCAGTGTCGGTACTTCGAGGGAGGTTTTCCAACGCTTTCGCGAAGTTCCTTAATTAAATAACCTCTTTTCCCTGGGGGCGTAGCCCCGCTAACACCTTTCTAGACACCTACTAGGTTTATAGCATTGATCGTTTAGTGAGAAATTTCCCGAGGAGTAGCATATACTCACAGTAGGATCGGGATCCAAATATAATCGCGTGACGAAATTGAAGGAATCCTACCAGAATCATCACACTCCAAATGGTATGCAACACTAGCAAGTTTCAGTTCTTTTGAAACTCCCGATGTGGATTTTTGCCCTATGCTCTTATGACCTTGGCGTGAGGTCAAAATGTCATAAGTCACATGTCAAGTTCTTCCCATCATTATCCAGGTTAATTTGATTCCACCCGTACCTACCCTTGACGTAGGCCAAAATGGTAGTACGGCTGTCCCAAACCAACGCATTCTATCTATGCAACAGATAAATATCCGGCAGCTACCAATCACTATGCCTTGGCGTGAGGTCAAAATACATAGCTTGAATACTACCGAATATTTAACTGAAATGATGGAGGGCTACGAATGGTTTTGGCAAAACCGTGAACGTAGTGAACTTGATATAATCGATGGAACGAGATAGCTTTTAAAAGGAGTGGCTCAAGCTCCGCATTTAAAAGTTAGTTTTGAAAAGAACCGAGTGGTTTTCCGAAAGTGTTCCAATGATTTTAACTTGGTTTATTATCTTGCATTAGTTCTTTTAATGCGTGATATTCTTGCATTAGTTCTTTTAATGCGTCCCATCATTTAATCCTACCATTGCAGAAAACAACCAAAATATGACGTACGCTTATGCCATTCGCATTCGCCACGGGGCCCCGTCATTACCCGTTAGGTTACTTAACTAACGACAGAGCGGGGGCTGGGCTAGCGCGGCTGTAAAACATAAGCAACGCCTAAATAATATCATATATAGATATATTGCAATGATAGCCATTTCAGATCACAGATGAACACATTGGATATACTAGGAATCCACAATTCGTACGAGCCTGTAACGAAAAGCAGATTACACGGTCGCGGTGAATAGCCAAAATCCCACCTAAGACCCTTACGGGTGCGGCAAACTACCCGCCAAGTACCCGAAGCGAAGCAACCTCCCTCAACTCCGTGAGTAGGCCACTCGGCACTTCGGCATACCCGGTAGTTTGTGCACCCCCTCCATGGGTCTATCCTAGGAGCAAAAACAGTAAAAATAAATTATACAATGATGGCTACAACCCCGACCCGGTTGTGCGGCCATACAAATAATTATTACATCAATTTACAAATTTACATGAATTGAAAGAAAAGAAAACTCTCGTCTCACAACCCCCGGCTATTCACCCGCGACAATCCAATGAATTCATATACACATTCCAATAATATTACAGATCACAGATTTGTATAACCCCCACTAATCGACATATAGCGATTAGCAGACGTTCAATACAAATATCACATCACAGAAAAACCCGTCAGCTAAAGTCTTTTAGAAGTTCGATCAAAAATACGGATTTACAGGCTCCAAATACAAAATTTTCGTTCTGGAAAATCTGGGCAGAAAATACATATTCCAAAAATCCTAAAACAACCCCAGAAATACTCTGCACCAAATTTGGACCTCGGCCGAGTCAACTCGGCCGCGGAACCGCGGCGGGAGCGTGCTCCCGCCGCGTTTCCGTGGCGCTTTGACTCGATCGTTGGACCAAATTTGGTGGGTGTTCACACAAAAGCCTGAGCCGATTTTTAAGATGAAAATTATCAACTTTTGAACAGAAAAAATTTTGGCAGAAACTTGACAGTTTTGGGTTCGTTTTGCGACTTTTCTTTGATCGATCTTCTAGCTACTTTGCTAACATGTTAGATAGAGTTTAACTAGGCTCTGATACCACTGTAAGTCCATGCTACCTCTCCCGGTACTTTCGGGCATGCGGAATTTGATAAAAAACGATTTTCTTAGAGGTGGTAACATGGACTTAAAACCCGGATCTTTGTTAAACATCTAACTAACAACCTAACTACGAGTTGCTAACTACTTGGTTAGGGGGTTATACCTTTCTTTTTCTTGAACTCCTTCATCTTCAAGCTTCGATGGTCGTCCGAATCGGCTTCTCCCCGTCGTCTCCTTGCGCCGAAGATAGATCCACCTGAAAGCTTCAACCTTTGGCTCCTTCTTCGAACTTTGAAGAAACTAGTTCACTCGGTTTGCTAAACCTTGTGAACTAGAGTGAGTAGAGAAGAGTTTGTATGGGATTTTATCTATGGTTCTTGGTTCTCAACTCATGAGACAAGTGAACCATAGAGTCAAGAGAGGGAGAGCAAGAGGAGGAAGATGAGAGCTCAAGAACAAGAGAGAGAATGAGCATGAAAGAATGAGAGAAGACTTTTCTCATTTGGCTCTCATAATCCAAAACAATCATAACACCTCAAATTAATCAAGTATTATGTGATGGTTTAAGCAACCATAGCCATATCATTTCATGCACTCATTCTGCACAAAAGAGCAAGCAAGCAAAAGTCTTTGCCATGAAATGATAGCTATAGTTATCATGATGGTCAACTAGTCAAACCTAGTCAACCGGTCAACAAAGTCAACAAGTCAACAAAAGTCAACAAGTCAACAAAGTCAATCCCTCAACAACCATGTCACCATAATACTTAATTAATATAATTGTTAATCACATATCATATTCTCATTAGGGTTGAGCAAAAAGTCAATAGTCAACTGTCAACGGTTAACAACCCTAATGAGAATCCTCTGCCTCTGTCTCTCCGTCAACTGTGCATACACACCCGCATCTGCGTTCCGAGGAACACGAATGCATACTGGATAAATCCAATCCCAAAAGGTACACTAGGATCTGGCTTAAACCAAAGCCCGCTAGTGTAAACTGTCCGGACACTGTACGTGCACAAGTGCACGGATGTGACCGAACCCTGTCGCAAAACCATGCGACTTGTCGCAAAACCATATGACCTCTACACTTTTGCCCAAAGGCGAATAGCTTTCTGTGTGGGACTCTAAAGACTCGACACTACGCTGGCAGTGGGTTTAACCACAGACCGCAAGCGGCACTAGCTGTGCGTAACGGTCCCCAGGTAGATGCCGACAAGAAGACTGACGAAGCGAAACCCATCTGAACTCCTACTGAGCCAGAATGTGACATTCTCCGTACAGTCCGGTCTGTTCGTCTGATACATCGCATGGCGGGCCTAGGGGGCGGTAAATGTCAGTCCCCCAATAGCGGTACAAGTCGTGTCGGAGTGAAGCCCAAAACACCCTGAGATAACACTGGAAGCCTACCAGTATATCTCGTTTGCCCTGGCCAGGGACTACTCGTGTAATGGCTCTCCTAGACACAGCGCGATGTCAACCCCCAATACCGGGAGAGACGAATCCTGTCTAACCGTCACTGCCTCCAAGTGCTTCGGGACTGCACCCAACTACCACCTATTTGCACGACTCCTTTGAGCCGTGGTAGGGTAGTAATCAAAGTACAGTGGGAACACACTCGAGGCGAAGTGACAGTGTCAAGTCAGCGGACTAAGCTGTACTCATGTCACCTGGGAACTGATAACTGACGATAGGCATAATACCAACTAGTCAGTTCCCGACGAGTCCTGTCCAGTGTACTCGTAACCCAACGAGCACCCGCATACTATCTCAAGTACGACGTACCGACGGCTGTGGGACAGACCGTCTCCCACACTAAGATGAGAAGCGCATGCGCTAGTCTACTCCGGAGTATCGATGCCCTGTCTCGATAGTCCTGCGACCAGGGACCTGCATAAGGATGTGCTTATAGATTACCCAGCCCCACTAGTGTGACTGCCATCACAATGCTGGTAATCAAGCAAAGATCCTAAGGGCTCCACTAATGTGTATAGGCGATATACTAAAATAAACACATGTACACATTGAAGTAGAAACAAACCAAGTAGCATACTACTATTTTGAGCAAGATTGTATATACAAGGTGAATATCCCAAGCTTCCATTAAGTAATATACAAACTAGTATGATACAGTAATGGCCTCTAGGGCATATACACTAAGAGGTTCCAGTAGCTTCTCAGGGTGTAATGGATTACGCTCTGACACGACTTATACAGCTATTAGGGGACTGACGCTTGCCGCCCCCTAGGCTTGATATGCGATAGTCTTAGACGAACAGACCGGACTGTACGGAGATTGTCACATCAGGGTTAGTAGGGGTTCAGATGGTTTTCCTCATCGGTCTTCTTATCGACATCTACCTGGGGACCGTTACGTACAGCTAGTGCCGCTTGCGGTCTGTGGATAAACCCACTGCCAGCGTAGTGTCGAGTCTTTAGAGTCCCACACAGAGAGTTTCCCTGCTCCAGGCGAAACGATATAGAGGTCGTATGGTTTTACGACAAGGGTTCGGACACATACGTGTGTTTACGCACGTACGACTTTTCGGACAGTTTTTACTAGCCGGCTTTGGTTTAAGCCAGATTCTAGTATCGGGTTATTGGATTTATACAGTCTAAAGTTTTTCCGTGTTTTCACGGATTGGAGGGGCGTTCTCGTAATTTGTCGGGAAGGTTCTAGAAGAGTGGTGACTAAGGGGTTAAGGTGGCATGAGCATTAATTGCTTAATGACTCATTTGTGTGATTCATCCTTTACATTAAATGATTCATTAATGGATTAATGAGTCATATGATGAATCACACTAGATGGATGAATCTAACCATGATGATAAATCATTTATATTATTTATTTGATTAATTGTTATGGTTGATATATTCATATGAGTTCATTATTCTTTTCATTATCATTCTCACCTTCTCTCTCCTCAAGCTCACTCTCTCTTCAAACCCTAACCCTAGCCTCTCATGTGTTGAGATCAAGGGTTAGCTAGACTAATACATCCATAACCTCACTCTATATCCCCTAGGTAGCTTAGATTAGCACTTTAAGCAACCTAGGTATCTCAAGTTTGAGATTAAGCTTGGCGTAAGAGCTTTTGGGTGGATCGTCTTTGATTCGAAGAGGTCGTTGAGGTGCCGATGTTCCAAGGAGCCTACGAGGAGTGGAGGACCGCGATGAAGACCCGAAGGACTAGTATCGTGAGGTATAACTTCGTATCCTAGTAGTTAAACCTCAAGTTGATAATTAGCAATGGTTTAGAAACGATTCATGCGCTCAAGTCCATGTTACGAAGCTTTGATAATCGTTTTTCATATATTCCGCCTCCCCGCAAGTTCGTGGGGTGCGTGACATGGACTTACACTTCCTTCCACTTACGCCCAGTTTATCCTGAACTTCAACTTGCAAGGAAAAGAAGTTGAACTTCCGGAGCTCCTCAACATGCTGAGGAGTGCAGAGGGCACCCTACAGAAAGGTAGGGAAACATCCACTTTGTTTGTAGGAGGATCTTCCTCTTCTAAGTCCAAGGCGAAAGCCAAGGGAAAGAAGAAGAAAGCCCCCGCCAAACCAAGGGGCGGTGTTAGTAAAGTGGAAGCAAAGGGAAAGGCAAAAGCAACAAAGGTAGCGGGGAAGCTTGTGGGGAAAGAGGAATGCTTTTATTGTCATAAGAGTGGACACTGGAAGAAAGATTGCAGGGCTTGGAAAGCCAGAAACCAGGATCCGAAGCAAGTTGTGGCTTCGGCTTCAGGTGTGTAGGTTATTGAAAACTGTCTTTCAATAAACTCTACTTCCTGGGTATTGGATACCGGATCAGGATCTCATATCTGTAATTCTTTGCAGGCACTGAGAAAGCGTAGGGTTTTGAAGGCAGGTGATATGACCCTCAGAGTTGCAAACGGAGCTGGCATGGATGCTGAGTCCGTGGGGGACTATCACCTGGGATTGTCAGATGGACACGTTTTGGTTTTGCGTAATTATTATTTTGTACCCAATGCAACTTGTAATATCATTTCTGTATCTTTATTATCTAAAGAAGGTTATGAATTTGCATTTGTAAGTAATGTTGTGAACATTCACCTTAATCAAGTTTTGATTGGGTCAGGTACATTAAGCAATGGTATATACGTATTAAACCAATCATAGATTTTCAATGTCCAGAATACACACAAAAGAAAGTCTCCGGAAACTAATCAGGCTTTCTTATGGCATTGTATACTGGGTCACAACAATGAGAGAAGGTTGACGAAGTTACATACAGAAGGATATTTGGATCCGTTCCAATATCAATCATATGCAACTTGTCAATCCTGTCTCAAAGGAAAGATGACAAAGACTCCGTTCACTGGACACGGAGTAAGAGCGAGCGAGCTCTTGGGACTCGTATACAGCGACGTGTGCGGTCCAATGTCTACACATGCGCGAAGCGGTTATTCTTACTTCATTACTTTTACGGATGACTTTTCAAGGTACGAATATGTCTTCTTAATGAAATATAAATCCGAAGCCTTTGGAAAATTCCAGGAATATAAGAATGAAGTAGAAAACCAAACCGGCAAAAGTATCAAGACACTGAGATCTGATCGAGGTGGTGAATACTTGAGTGCCGAGTTCCTGGATTACCTAAAAGAGAATGGTATTCTCTCTCAGCTTACTCCTCCATACACTCCGCAATATAACGGTGTATCGGAGAGACAGAACCGGACCCTATTGAATATGGTACGTTCCATGATGAGTAACGCTGAGTTACCGCGATCATTCTGGGGATATGCACTAGAAAGAAGGAGATTAGAAGATAACAACTAGCTATTTGTGACCTCACCTTGGCAAGGATCAAGCGTAAGCATCATGGTTGTTTTAATGATAAAGGAAAAGAGAAAAGAAAGAAACAACAAGAAATAACAACAACTAAGTTAACAAATTAAAATTACAAGCAATTATAAAAGAACAAGACAAGCATGATAAGTAAAAGAATCTTCTTTATTCATCATTCTTCACTCACAAAGCTCACTACAAGTTTTAATGGAGAAGAGATGAGAAGAGGAAGAAGAAACAAGTATTCTAAACCTAGAAAAATACAAGATTATGCACCCTTGGCTTCACAAGGTTCTGGGCTATTTATAGGCTGGAGAATGAAAACCTAGGGCAACAATCAGAACTAGTATGGAATGACCATTCTGCCCCTCAAAACTCTGCACATGCGGCGCCTATATGGCCGCGGAACCGCGGCCTAGACCCTCCATTGGCCGCGGTTCCGCGGCCGTATGAAGGAGTTGGGCTGTCTGCTTTTTTGGGCTTCCCTGGTTTTTCTTGTACTTTATTCTGGCATATGATTTTTCTCAGATTTTCTTCACGATTTTTCCAGAATTTCTGTTGAGCAAAAGGTGATTTGATGTGTATCTTTTTGTCATGATTTCCTCGAGCTCCGTGTAGATTTCTTGGATCTTGTGCTGCTATTGAGCCTTGTGCATGAAAACGACATTGATTTGACATTTTGTCTCTTAAACTGGTGTGTGGCAACAGACGGATAAAGAGCGGAGATCCGTGTTTTATCTGTGGTTGGCAGGAACCCGGGTTTTGTCGTGTTTTTCCATGACTTTCACCGTTTAGAGCCGAGAACCTGTATCCTGCAATTGACTAGCAAACACGGCTCAAGAGTATCTACCGATATGCAATGTGATAAAAATTGGGCGGTATGAAAATGCAAAAATCTGATATGAACAAATACCCCCAAACTTATCATTTGCTCGTCCCGAGCAAATCCAATTTATTCACAAAAATTTCCTAACCTCATTTTCGCAGGGAACGCGATTGCACTGAGCATGTGCAACAAGCCGTTAAACCTCTAGGTGTCCCTAGTAGGAGGAGTGTTGTCTCCTGAGGGTTTTCAGCGGATACTACCCACAAAATCCGGTCAAGCTAGTTTTGTAAAATAACTAAGATTCAAACCCTAAAGTTTTGTTTCAGAAAATAACAATTCTATTATCCTAAGTCTAGACTATCGAACCTTTATTTTTCACACCTCGCTTCTTATTTAACTACAGCTTTTATATGTCTTCACGTGCAGTGCAAATAGTGTCGTTAAGTTCCAGAAAGGTCGAATAAAGTCCTCATAATAAAGCCCGGATAAGAATTTTGAAAGGATCACATAAGTTTTATAAAGAGTTAAGCATTTTTCAAGTTTCGTTTTCCAGTAAAGTTTCAAATTTAGAATTTCTATCTTCCCTAATAGGAAACTAGGTCTTATTCTTCACTCCACCTTTTTCTTGTTTTCATTTCATACACACCTCTGTGAACGTGCAATAGTCTTTATCATAGAATAAAACCTTCATATCTCCGGTAATTTTTTTTATAAAAGCCTGTCTTTTATCAAGATTATTCTCACACAAAGAACCGTTAGGAATTTTAACTCGGAGAGAACACTTGCTTGACTTTGTTTTTATCTGGACTTTCTAGGCTTCTTAGCGAGCTTTGGGCCAATGCACCCAAACCAGTTGGCTTTAGGGCATTAGGTGTAGAAACACCCCAGCGGACTTAATTACTCAAGTTACCTAGGTCCAAAAACAAAAGACAGTTTGGCGTGAAAATCATGATGATTCAATACGACGGAGACATAACCGGCAGTTCAATTATTTTTTGGATAAAAGACGTGTTTAGTGGGTTTTGGTGTGTAATCATTCCAATCAAGTTTCGGATGGGTTATTTTTCAGACTTAGTTCCAATTAAGGCATCAATAACATTCCTTCATATTCACTTCACTTCATAAACTATTCTTGACATTACTTATTTCAGAACAAACCTATTTGATCCTCAGAAAATCATTTATCCATTTAAAAGTTTTTAGACATAAAAAGACTTGTCATCTAATTTCCAAAACTCACGACACGTGTAGTGTGATGTAGAGACATATATCAGCTATAGTTAACTTCAAAGGAGAGTTATCTTTCAGGTTTTCAAAATCTAAACATAAGATTTAGTTATTCTTATCTTATCAAACCAAACCGTCGAGATGTTGAATCAGAGTCCTCCCACTAGCTAACTTGACAAAAAAAGTTTTTATGTTTTTAGAAAATTTTCAGATTTTATGGATTTTATGGATTTTAATATGCAGATGTAAAATATACATATGAATGCGAAGGTTAGAAATGCGTACCGAGCGTATCCCCAAACTTAAACTGGACAGTGTCCTCACTGTCATTGCATGAAGAGATCATTTGAAGGGTCAAAATTGTCGGTTAGCGAGACACAATTTTTTATGTTTTTGTTTTTAAAGAAAAGAAAAAGAAAAAGAATATCCACAAAAATGTAAAAAATGGTATATACATACCCCCAAACTTATTTGGAACAGTGTCCACTTGTTCTTGGCTGGATAACCGAAGTTTGGAGGTAGGCAGAGGAAGATCATGCAGGGTAAACCGGCTCCTGTAAGAACAGGAGCTCCTCTGTTGGTTCGGCGCTAAGGTACGGTTTAAGTCGGTGTCCGTTCACTTTGAAAAATGAACCGTCCTTTGGATTTTCCAAATCCACAGCGCCATGCGGATACACATTCCGCACAAAATACGGCCCTTTCCAGCGAGATCTGAGCTTTCCTGGATGGAAGTAAAGTCGGGTGTCGTAAAGCAGTACCTGTTGACCAGGTACGAAGGTTTTGCGCAAAAGGTGTTTATCGTGAAACACCTTCGTTCGGTTCTTAACGACAACCGCGTTATCGTAAGCCTCATCCCTAAGCTCGCTTAGTTCGTTCAACTGCAGCTTCTGATGGCTGCCCGCATCTTCGAGAGACAGATTCAACTCCTTTATTGCCCAAAATGCACGATGCTCTATTTCGACAGGTAGGTGGCAGGCTTTTCCATACACAAGCCGATAGGGAGACATGCCAAGGTCGGTCTTATAAGCGGTTTGAAATGCCCAAAGGGCATCAGTGAGTTTCAGCGACCAATCCTTATGGTTTTTGGAAACCGTCTTCTCCAGTATCTGCTTGATTTGCCGATTTGAAACTTCGGCCTGCCCGCAGGTTTGGGGGTGGTAGGGCGTGGATAGCTTATGATTAATGGAGTATTTCCGCATCAAGGCCTCGAAAGTCTTATTGCAGAAATGGCTTCCATTGTCGCTAATGATCGCTCGGGGGTGCCCAAACCGGGAGAAAATGTTTTCTTTAAGGAACCTAACGACAACCTTGTTGTCATTAGTCCGGCTGGGCACAGCCTCGACCCATTTAGAGACGTAATCAACAGCGAGAAGGATGTACAAGTTCCCAAAAGAGCTGGGAAACGGCCCCATGAAATCTATTCCCCAAACATCGAAAATCTCCACAACCAAGATCGGTTGGAGAGGCATCTCGTTCCTCCGGGATATCCGGCCCAAGTGTTGGCACCGGGAGCAAGTCTTGCAATAGTCATGAGCGTCTTTGAAGAGTTGTGGCTAGTAGAAACCACATTGCAAGATCTTCTCAGCTGTCTTTCTGGGGCCAAAATGCCCGCCACACGCTTGATCCTGGCAAAATGACAGCACACTCTTGAATTCCTCGTCAGGGACACACCGACGAATAATCTGGTCAGGACAGTACTTGAACAGATAGGGTTCGTCCCAGTAAAAGTGTTTTACTTGGGATAAGAAGCGAAGTCTGTCCTGACTTGACCATTCAGTCGGTAGTAATCCCGTGGCCAAATAGTTCACAATATCTGCGAACCAGGGTTCGCAAGATACTGTCAAGAGCTGTTCATCCGGGAAAACGTCGTTGATCGGAATTGGAAGCGAAGGCGAAGAAGGAAGTCGTGAGAGATGATCGGCAACTACGTTTTCACATCCTCGTTTGTCCTTAATGACAAGGTCAAACTCTTGAAGCAAGAGGATCCAACGTATTAACAGAGATTTTGCATCTTTCTTCGCAAAAAGATGGCGCAGAGCAGAATGGTCTGTGTAGACAATGACTGGAGAGCCGATGAGGTAGGGCCTGAACTTCTCTAAAGCAAATACAACAGCTAAGAATTCCTTCTCAGTTGTTGTATAATTGAGTTGGGCGTCGTTCAGGGTTCGGCTCGCATAATAGATTACGTGCGGCATCTTGTTTATGTGTTGTCCAAGGACAGCACCAATGGCAAAGTCGGATGCATCGCACATAATCTCAAATGGGTGCGTCCAGTCAGGCGAAGAAAGAACGGGAGCAGAAGTGAGTGAGCGTTTCAATGACTCGAATGCAGTCGCACAGCTCGAGTTGAAGTCGAATGGCATATCCTTGGCCAGCAAAAGAGTCAAGGGCCTAGCAATCTTGCTAAAGTCCTTGATGAGCCATTTATAGAAACCGGCATGGCCAAGGAAGGCTCGGATATCTCTGACGCATCGGGGAGGAGGTAGATTGGAAATGACCTCAATCTTTGCTTTGTCAACTTCTATGCCATTTTGCGAGATGATATGTCCTAAGACAATACCTTCGCGCACCATGAAGTGGCACTTCTCCCAATTCAAAGTGAGATTCTTGTCCTTACATCGGGTAAGGACAGCGTCAAGATGCAGCAAACACTCGTTGAAGGAATCGCCGAAGATGGAGAAATCATCCATGAAGATCTCCAGAAAATTTTCCACCATGTCTGAGAAGATTCCCATCATACACCGCTGGAAGGTAGCGGGCGCATTGCATAACCCAAAGGGCATGCGTCGATATGCAAACGTGCCGAAAGGACAAGTGAAAGTGGTCTTGTCCTGGTCTTTTTCGGCGATGGGAATTTGATTATAGCCGGAGTAGCCATCAAGAAAGCAGTAGTACTCGTGTCCGGCCAATTGTTCAAGCATCTGTTCAATGAAAGGTAGCGGAAAGTGGTCTTTCCGCGTTGCGGCGTTGAGTTTTCTGTAATCAATGCATACTCGCCACCCAGTTTGGGTGCGAGTAGAGATTAACTCGTTCGCCTCGTTGGTTATGACCGTGATGCCCGACTTCTTGGGGACAACGTGAATGGGGCTAACCCACTGGCTATCAGAGATAGGGTAAATGATACCACTATCTAGACATTTTACGATCTCCTTCTTCACAGCCTCTTTCATGACTGGATTGAGACGTCTTTGTAGATCCCGGGCTGGTTTAGCATCATCCATCAGATGAATGTGATGCTCCACGATCAGGGGACTAATCCCCTTGATGTCCGCCATGGACCAGCCAAAAGCTTTCCTGTTGCTGTGCAAGACCGCGAGAAGGGCTTTCTCTTGCTCTGGAGCTAGAGAAGCCAAAATGATGACAGGGAGGGTCTCGTTGTCACCTAAGTAAGCGTACTTAAGGTGAGACGGCAAAGGCTTGAGTTCGAGCGATGGAGGTGAAACGATTGAAGGTAAGATTGGTGCAGAGGTCTCGAACTCAAAGGACTCCAGCAAAGGTTCAAAACGAGTGTAAGCGACCGAGTTGGATGGTTCAGGTAACTCATCCGGAAATTCGAAAGATTCAAACTCGGGTTGTGCGCGGTTAAGATCGTTCGAGAACGTAAAACACTCGTAGTCGTTGTCGGGCGCAGAAACAGCAGCAGGTTCGAGGAGGAACGCACTAGTGGCGTCAAGATTATCGTGATCAAACAGAAACTCCTCGAATTCACATTCTTCTGGGGTGATCTCCTGGATCGAGCAGACGTCCAGTATATGAGCATTAGGTTCGGAGGGCTGATTCCCCAACCTAAAAATGTTGAGTTCAATCGTCATATTTCCAAAAGATAGGTTCATCGAACCATTGCGACAATTGATCACAGCATTTGAGGTTGCAAGGAATGGGCGACCGAGTATCACCGGAATTTGATTCCGGGGGTTAGCTACAGGCTGTGTGTCTAATACAATGAAGTCAACGGGGAATATGAAGTCCCGGACTTTTATTAACACATCCTCTAGCTCACCCCTAGGATGGGTGATTGATCGGTCGGCCATTTGGAGAGTGCAGTGTGTGGGTTTCAGCTCTCCGACGCCTAATTGCTCGTATACTGAGTACGAAAGCAGGTTAACACTGGCACCAAGATCTAATAGTGCGCGGTTGATGTTCTTATCCCCAATGGTAATAGAAATCGTAGGACAGCCAGGGTCCTTCCGTTTTTGTGGTAAAGATTGGGTAAGGGCATCACTCACAGCACTAGCCAAGAAAACTTTCTTGGGTACCTGAGACTTCCTCTTTTTCGTGCACAAGTCCTTTAAGATTTTCGCGTAGGACGGGACTTGTTGGACAGCATCTAAAAGAGGAATGTTAATGTTAACCTGCTTAAATAACTCCAGAATCTTCTCCATTTGAGGATTTTGTTTATTAGACCTCAACCGGTTTGGAAATGGGACGTTTTTAAAATTGGTTGAGTCTAATGCTTATGGAGGAGATTGTGGAGTAGGAACGGATCCCAGAACAGGTGTTTTCGTGGAGTGAGAAGTGGGTCCATTCAAAGCAGAAGAAGAGGAAGGAGAGCCTTGTGAAGAACGGAGAATAGGCTCAGAAGACGAAGAAGCAGGAGACGAAGAAGAAGAAGAAGAAGAAGAAGAAGAAGCGGCCGGGGTGTCATCATTGATCCGTGTGCCGATGTTGTTTTGCAGCATCCTTCCTGATCTCAATGTGGTCACGGCACTCACATTATGATTCTGTTGTTCAAGAGCAACATGTACATTCTGTGGGTGACCGGGATTTGGGAGTGGTTGGGACGGGAGCTTCCCCTTCTCTCGCTCGCTTAAGGCCGCATTCAGTTGTGCAATCTGGGCCTCGATGGTTTTGATGCTTTGCCCGTGAGCGGCAGTGTGTTGCACTAAGGACTGAATGGAAGACTGGATGTTTGCGGTGGATTGAGTCGATTGTTTGACGAACTCCTCCAGACTTCGTTCGAGCGAGGAAACCTTATCGTTGTTTGACGGAACAAAGTTGTTTGGTGGAAAAGAATTGTTGGGTGCAAAGTTGTTCGTCTGATTTTGGAAAGGTTGGGGTTGGAAGGGTTGCTGAAACTGCTGTTGAGTTTGTTGTTGCGCTTGTTGTTGCGGCGGAGGGGCCCTTTGGAAATTGTTGCCTTGGAATTGATTATGATTCTGATTCCAGGCGAAATTGGGGTGGTTCCTCCAACCGGGATTGTAGGTGGAAGAGTATGGATCATTCCTTGGTCTTTGCTGGAATGCAGCATTAACCTGATCCTGTCCTTGCGATGGTGGATTGTAAGGACACTCTTCGGTCAAGTGAGAAGGATCGGAACAACAAGCGCAGATGGTACGAAGGGGAAGAACAGGGGTAGGAGCAGGAGAAGAGAATTTGCTCTCTATCGCTTCAAGCTTTCTCGTTATTGCAGCCATTTCAGCTTTCATCGCAATAGAGACGTCAAGTTGGTGAATTCCTACCCTAGACTGACCGGTAGAAGTGGATGTAGAAGAAGAAGAAGTCGGTCTGGTGCTCTCCCATTGTAGCGTTTGCTCCGCAAGGTCGTCAAAGAACTGCCACGCTTCCTCGTCCGATTTCGATAGGAAGTGGCCCTGACAGATGGTTTCCAACAACTGCTTCGTTGCTGGGTTCAGGCCCTCGTATAAGGTTTGGCAAAGTTGCTATTTCTCTATACCGTGGTGAGGACACTGAACAAGAAGGTCTTTGTACCGGTCAAAGCACTTCCAGAAGGGTTCAGAAGGAAGCTGAGAGAATTGGTTGATTTCATTGCGAATCCTTGCGGTTTTATGATTCGGATAGAACTTTTTGAGAAACGCTTTTACAAACTCGTCCCAACTGGTTATGGAATGGGAAGCGGTGCTATACAGCCATTTTTCAGCAAGATCGCATAAAGTGAACGGAATGACCCGTAGACGTATAGCATCGTCCGACAGTTGGGTAGTTTTCATCATGGCACAGACGTCTTGAAATTTGTTGATGAAGATATAGGCATCTTCAGATTCAAGCCCATGAAATCGTGGAAGCATGTTGATGAAGTGGGGCTTAATTTCAAAATTATCCTCATTGGCCGGTGGAAGAGAAAGGCAGGTGGGAAGTGCAGAACGGGTGGGATAGAAACGATCCTGAAGCGCAATTCGCTGCGGCGCTACAACAGGCGGTGGTGGTGGGTTATTGGTCTCCGTAGGAGGTGGAGACAATCCAGGGGTAGTCAAAGAGATGTTCGGATTAAATCCTGACATCGCGGAAGAAGAGGTTGGTGATGGTGAAGGTGAAGATGTATGAACAGAATTCCGGTCAACGTCGGAGTTGGCCGGCAAAGGAAGGGGTGAAAGAGGAGTGGACGGAGTTTCGACGTCTGAGTCGATCGCGTAGTCGGTAGCGACTAACGTAACGTGGACTAGGCGGGCGCTAGTGTCCCGAGTCCAAGCGGACATACACTAAACGAGTTTAGTATAGTCAAAGCGGAGAAGGTGAGGGTAAGAAAACGTCAATGGAGAAGTGCGATGGGTGGTGGGTAAGAAAATGGATTTGGCGACAAAGGGCTAATTTTTATAAAAGTTTTTGATTTTTTCTCTTTTTTTTTAGAAAGAGCTTTACAAAGATATGTATGGATTTACGGCTTAATTAATCACAAACAAGATATGCACAATCACACCTAGATCTAGGGTCACCTAGGTCTGCTAGACCTGCTCCAGAACTTGATTGTCGAAGTAAAACTGTGTCGAGAAACGGGCTTAAAATACACTGATCACGAGGCCAGGTAAGTGCAGAGATAAGGGGTGGTTTTCCAACGCTTTCACGAAGTTCCTTAATTAAGTAACCCTTTCTCTTTTGGCGGTTGCGCCGTTAACACTTTCCTAGACACCCCGTAAACAATATACCGTTAAGCGAGGTTCTAAACACGGTTTAACTTCTCCTAATGAGCGTGAAGTCCTTAGGGCTGCAGTCTAGTATTTTTTAATTACAATGGATAATGCATATGCTTTTGTGATTTTTGGGGTCCTGGGAAGGGTGATGAAATCCCCACCCAATCTGAATTGGTTTCAAGCCCCTTAAGTCCGTATTAAAGAATGCAAAGCGGTAACAAATCAACTGCAGGCAATTTTTATTTTTAGCGTGGCGCAAAGAATTCTGCACAAGAACAGTTTATTGGAAGGGGGGAGAGAATTTGCGCAAAGAAGGCTGCAGAAAACACAGTTCAGTGAAGTTCAGAGGAGTGGAAGAGAGGAGAGGAACACTTACAGAGAGAATGGCACCCCAAGGCCACCAAATGGCCACGGTTCCGCGGCCTAAGCTTGCTTATGCCGCGGTACCGCGGCAGTACTGGGGAGTTGGGGCTCTGGAAAATTTTGGTGACCTTCTGTGGCTGTCCTCTTCTTGTCTGGATTTACTGAATCTTTAGTTGCTCACTGTATCTGCTCCAGATTTCCACAGTAGACCATTTGCTTCGTTTTGATCGTTCGCGGTGTAGCCGCGAAATATGGGTCTATCTTCCCACGTCTTTGGCACTGAACTTGAACTTCATATATTCCACGTCTTGGCCACTGAACTTGAACTTTGTATTTTCTTTCACACTTGCACAAAAACTAATCAAGAATAACAAGATGGGTTTTTTTTTTACAATGTATATTTTTTTTTGTTTTGGTTATATTTATATTCATAAGTTAACCCGAAATTACACAAAGAAATAAACTACCGTCTCCCCGGCAACGACGCCATTTGATTGGTAGAGATTCTGCGTGTTCAAGTTTAATTAATTACCGCAATCAAGACGGTTTCGCTTGTAGCTAGCCGGTTGAGTACGGGTTTTTCTTAGTGAGATGGGAATCTTTTTCTATGTGCTTTAACGAGTCAAGTCCAGTTTTCCAGATTTGTTTGTGATAATCTAAGTGTTAAAATGATATGTAAAGAGAGCTTGTTAGGGTTAGGATTAGGTTAGTTTGAGTTAGGAGTCCCTCATTTCTTTCATTGCCACTCTTAATATCGGTGTTACGGTAATCGGCAACAACGGGGATTAGCACGACTAGGAAGGAACTTGCGAGTATAAGCTAGGCTTTCCAACGCATAAGTTCTTCCTTTTGGTGCTTGTCCGTCCGTTCTTGGCTCTTAGCCATAACCTCCGGTTAATTCAACCACAACCGGTCTCACTACGGAATCACCGCTATCATGTTGGATAGGGTGCCGTAAGGAGCGGATTGTGGTTCAATTAACGGGAGTCGATTTAAGATGTTGGGCAAGGAAAGAGTGAGAGAGATTTCCTTCTCTCAAACTTCCCTTATCCTACCCTAACAAGTATGAAACTACTCACACATCATAATGGAAAGAAAACAAAACAAAAGAGGAAGATAGAAAGAAGGAGATTAGAAGATAACAACTAGCTATTTGCGACCTCACCTTGGCAAGGATCAAGCGTAAGCATCATGGTTGTTTTAATGATAAAGGAAAAGAGAAAAGAAAGAAACAACAAGAAATAACAACAACTAAGTTAACAAATTAAAATTACAAGCAATTATAAAAGAACAAGACAAGCATGATAAGTAAAAGAATCTTCTTTATTCATCATTCTTCACTCACAAAGCTCACTACAAGTTTTAATGGAGAAGAGATGAGAAGAGGAAGAAGAAACAAGTATTCTAAACCTAGAAAAATACAAGATTATGCACCCTTGGCTTCACAAGGTTCTGGGCTATTTATAGGCTGGAGAATGAAAACCTAGGGTAACAATCAGAACTAGCATGGAATGGCCATTCTGCCCCCCCAAAACTCTGCACATGCGGCGCCTATATGGCCGCGGAACCGCGGCCTAGACCCCCCTTTGGCCGCGGTTCCGCGGCCGTATGAAGGAGTTGGGCTGTCTGCTTTTTTGGGCTTCCCTGGTTTTTCTTGTACTTTATTCTGGCATATGATTTTTCTCAGATTTTCTTCACGATTTTTCCAGAATTTCTGTTGAGCAAAAGGTGATTTGATGTGTATCTTTTTGTCATGATTTCCTCGAGCCCCGTGTAGATTTCTTGGATCTTGTGCTGCCATTGAGCCTTATGCATGAAAACGACATTGATTTGACATTTTGTCTCTTAAACTGGTGTGTGGCAACAGACGGATAAAGAGCGGAGATCCGTGTTTTATCTGTGGTTGGCAGGAACCCGGGTTTTGTCGTGTTTTTCCATGACTTTCACCATTTAGAGCCGAGAACCTGTATCCTGCAATTGACTAGCAAACACGGCTCAAGAGTATCTACCGATATGCAATGTGATAAAAATTGGGCGGTATGAAAATGCAAAAATCTGATATGAACAATCGTTGGCAGCGATGTATTCAGCCTCCATCGTCGAGTCTGCCACGGTTTCCTGCTTAGAACTCTTCCAGCTAACCGCCTCTCCGTAAAGGGTAAAGACAAATCCCGACTGCGACTTAGAGTCGTCCTTATCACTCTGGAAGCTTGAATCGGTAAAGGACTCCACTTGGAGTTCTCCGTTACCATACACCAAGAGCATCTCTTTAGTCCTTCGCAAGTACTTGAGAATGCTCTTCACAGTTGTCCAGTGACTCTCTCCAGGATCAACTTGATACCTGCTCACTACACTTAGTGAGTATGCTACATCAGGTCTGGTACATAGCATCGCGTACATGATAGAGCCTACAGCCGAAGCATAGGGTATCCCTTGCATGCGAGCTCTCTCCAAATCAGTCTTGGGAGACATCTCTTTGGAGAGATTGACTCCAGAGATCGTGGGCAAGTTCCCACGCTTGGATTCTTCCATACTAAACCTCTTTAGTATGGTGTCAATGTACCTGGATTGGGACAATCCCAATATCCGTTTGGATCTATCTCTATAGATCCTTATTCCCAATATGCAGGAGGCATCACCAAGATCTTTCATTGAGAATCTTTGTGATAAGAAGAGCTTGACCGATTGCAGCATAGGAATATCATTTCCTATCAAGAGTATGTCGTCCACGTACAATACGAGGAAGACAACCTTACTCTCTGCTACCTTCTTGTAGATACAAGGTTCATCTGGGTTTTTGACGAAATCAAACTCTTTGATAACGACGTCAAAGCAGATGTTCCAACTCCGCGATGCTTGCTTTAATCCATAAATGGATTTAAGCAGCTTGCACACTTTCTCGCTGCTCCCACTATTTATGAAGCCCTCTGGCTGAGTCATGTACACGCACTCTTCTAAATCACCGTTTAGAAAAGCGGTCTTAACATCCATTTGCCAGATTTCGTAGTCATGATATGCAGCGATGGCAAGCATGATCCGGATGGATTTAAGCATAGCCACTGGAGAAAAGGTTTCGTCATAGTCCACACCTGGTCTTTGACGAAAACCCTTTGCTACAAGTCTAGCTTTGAAAGTCTCCACTTTCCTATCTACACCAAATTTTTTCTTGAAGATCCACTTGCTCCCAATGGGTTTTACCCCTTCAAGAGCAACATCCAAAGTCCATACTTTGTTGGTGTACATTGATTCCATCTCGGACCGCATTGCATCCAGCCATTTCACTGAGTCTCTACTCGTGATGGCCTGCTCGAAGCTAGTTGGGTCATCATCCTCCATGATGCAATCCTCGCTCCCACCATCCATGAGAAAACCGTAGTATCTCTCAGGTTGGCGAGGAACCCTACTAGATCGGCGGAGAGGCTGGGGTTCGTCGGGTACTACTGAATCCTCTGGTTCCACCAGATCTTCTGTTGTAGCTTCTGTAGCTGGAACCTCTTCCAGTTCTACCTCATGACCACTAATCTCTTTTTCAAGAAATTCCTTTTCTAAAAAAGTGGCATGCCGAGAAACAAACACTCTTTGTTCCTCAGGGTGGTAGAAGATATACCCTTGTGAATTTTTGGGATATCCTATAAATTTGCATAGAACAGACCGTGCCTCGAGTTTGTCCGGATTTTGTTGTTTGACATAGGCTGGACAACCCCATATCTTAACATAGTTAAGACATGGTCTCTTCCCTTTCCATATCTCATATGGAGTGGTAGGCACTGATTTGGTGGGGACCATATTCAATAGATGTATGGCTGTCTCAAGCGCATACCCCTAGAAGGAAATAGGTAACTCAGCTGTGCTCATCATAGAGCGCACCATATCTAATAGGGTGCGGTTCCTCCGTTCTGATACACCGTTGTGCTGTGGTGTATATGGAGGAGTCAGCTGAGAGAGAATCCCATTCTCTTTTAGGAAGTCCAGGAATTCATTGCTTAAGTATTCTCCTCCTCGATCAGATCGAAGGATTTTAATACTTTTTCCGGTTTGGTTCTCGACTTCTTGTTTATATTCTCTAAATTTCTCAAAAGCTTCAGACTTGTGTCTTATTAAGTACACATGTCCGTATCTTGAGAGATCGTCAGTGAATGTAATGAAGTACGAAGAACCATCCCTGGCATGTGTAGACATGGGACCGCATATATCACTATGTATTAGTCCCAAGAGTTCGGTAACTCTTTCTCCGTGTCCCTTAAACGGAGTTTTGGTCATCTTGCCTTTGAGACATGACTGGCAAGTGTCATAAGATGAAAATTCGAATGGTTTCAAATATCCATCTTTATGCAACTTTGCCAGTCGTGTCACATTGATGTGACCCAGTCTACAATGCCATAAGAAGGATTCGTTCAGTTCTGAACTCTTCCTCTTGTGTGTGTTTGTTATGCTCAGAACTGTTGATTGATTTAGAACATAAATACCATTGCACAACGTGCCTGATCCAACCAACTTTTGATTACGGAAAATGTTCATAACATTATCCTGTAATACAAAATTATATCCCTCTTTACTCAATAAAGAAACCGATATAATGTTGCATATCAGGTTCGGCATGTAATAGCATTCGTTCAGAACTAATGTATTACCAGTTGGTAATACAAGGTGATATTCCCCGACAGTCTTAGCTGCAAGAATTGCACCATTTCCAACTCTAATGTCTTTATCACCTTCTCCAAGTTCTCTACCTTTTCTAAGCCCATGTAACTGATTACATATATGGGATCCTGACCCGGTATCTAATACCCAGGACGTAGGGCAAATGGAGAAACAGTTCTCTGTAACAAACACACCCGAAGAAAATGCATCACCATGTACTTTCTTCAATCGGGTGGCATGGGAATCCTGGTATTCCCCTATATCCTGTTCATTCCTATAACTCTTATAAGAAAGAACGGAACCAACGTTCCCCAGCACAGTATAACATGCGGGTTCGGTCAATACATCCATATTATTATCTTTATTAGGGCATGGCATGGTCGCTACCTGGAGAGAGAGAGAAGAAAACACTTTAGCGTATGCTCTTGCAAGATCAGATTGGTTATTATCTTATCTAATCAGGATGGCTCCCACTGGTTTTTATCAAATCTTCCTTCAAACCCTAAAAGGAAAGACTAGCCGGGATTAATTACACACTACAAGTTCGCCAATCTTTCAGCCAGGCCAGTGTCGGTACTTTGAGGGAGGTTCCCCGTGCTTTCGCACGGACCTAATTAAAGTAAACCTCGTTTTCCCAGAGGCGTAACCCCGTTGATACCTTTCTAGACACCTACTTGATCGGCTAATTGTAATGTGTAAAACTCTCCCAGGAGTAACTCTTACTCGCAGTGGGTATCGGGATCCAACTATCTCATAGAAGGTATGCAATCTCATTGCAAATTTCAACACTTGAAATTCCCGATAATGCTTTTGCCCCTAGCGTGCTATGACCTTGACGAAAGCCAACAAACCACAGCCCGCTAGTCAAGTTCAACCCGTACATTTCTTGACTGAATTAAACCCACCCGCACGACCCTTGACGAAAGCCAACAAAGCCGTACGACTACCCTAATCCAGTCGCATCATATGCAGCAGATAAGCAGCACATAGCTACCGCACACTACACCTTGACGAAAGCCAACAAATGTAGCACGAATACTATATGCAACTTATCTGAAATGACGGAGGGCTACGCAGGTTTTTCTGAAAACCATGAGCGTAATGAATTTGATATCGTTGTAGAATCAAATGAAGTTTTGAAATGGAGTGATTTTGAGGCTTTTCTAGTTTTGCTAAAGGGGTCACTCCCGGTGAAGGGATCGTCGGCTCTTTCCTCGTCGAATGAGGTGCGGGATATATCATATATATCACTGTGCAAAGCAGAAACTATAGAAGCAATCAAAAGTCAAACCGAGTGTGCAGCATCTGCCAGTTATTTGCTAAAGGAGTCACTCCCGGTGAAGGGATCTCGGTCCTTTCCTCATCGAATAAGGTGCAGGGTATATCATATATACCGCTATGCAGAGCAAGAACTGTAGCTACCTGTTTTATTTAAAATTTGATTCTACAACATCATTTGGTTTCTTTTATTTCATTAATCACATTAATGAAGTCCCATCATTTAAGTCACCTAAACATCACAGAAAAATACGACGTACACTTATGCCATCCGCATTCGCCTGAATGTCCCCTCGTGCACCGTTAGGTTAGGTAACTAACGGCAGAGCAGGGCAGGGCTAGTGCGGGTGCAAAACATAAGTAACGTCTATATAATATATCATATATACTATATACTGTATCTATCACAGAACATCACATGATCACATCACAGATATCGCAGCAGAAGAAACATATGAAACATTGGATATACTAGGACGTCCGTGTTTTCAATACGAGCCAGTATAAAACACGGATTCCACAGTCGTGACGAATAGCCAATCCCACACCCCTAGACCCCTACGAGAGCGGCAAGCAACCCTACCAATTCTAGGGTTAGGAGACCCGGACTCGACTCCTCGAGATGGTCTCCCACTGGACCTTAGAACCCGGTTACTTGTGCTCCCCTCCTTGGGTCTATCCTAATGCGGAAAAGTAAATAATATACAAAGGGGTGACATCTTCCGCAACCTGGAAGTGCCCCAATAAAAGAATATTACATACAAGTTTTTACATGAATGAAAATGAAAAACACTCATCTCACATAAAAACCCCCGGCTATTCAAACACGACAATCCAATATAACATATCCAGCAACACATAACATCACATGTCATCAACGTAAGTAAATATGCGCATCCCAATTGTCGTTGACATATAGCAACGAAACCGGCGATATCACATATTACACTTACGGTCACAGAAAAGAAAGTGTAAAACTACAACAGTTGGAATCCACAACCTTATTAGACATCGCATGCCTAATCAAATGAAATACTTAGACATCACATGCCTAACAATTATAAACCCCGCATTTTAGTCCCATTATCGAAAACTCTTTTCAATATCAAGTGAGACTAAACCGCTAGATTTATAACATTCATCCAGTTATCTCATAACTGTTTGTGAATTCCAATTATTGTATCCCATTCCGGATAAATAGAAAATATTAAACTTTCCGATCGAACAATCGAACACCCAAGTTTTCCCGAAACCGTTCAACACATGAAATAGGTTCAAAGACATTCACTTCATGCCTCAGTACCAACGGTCCAGCCGTAGAAGGGTCAAGCCAACGCCTCACATGTGGCACGCCGTACTGCCCCAAACCCGAAGGTTCAAAGCGCAGTTCTAGACGGTCACATAATCGAGTTAAGGTTTGTTGTCTTCTAGAGGGACCATCGCGTTACTTGCACTACTCAGAACGTCTTTAAACCACAGAAAAATCCAACACTTGGAAATTTTCCGGCAGGGGAAAAGTTGGGTATTTATATCCGGTCGAACCTTTTAACATATTCTTAAATTATCCGGAAAGCCACATAGACAAAATTTTATAATCCGATCGAATCTTTGATTCCTGATACAACCCCAGAATACTCAACTCTTGAGTCAATTTAAAAATTCCCAGAAAACTCAGCATAATATAATAGGAGTTACTGTGCAAACTGGGAATGATGATGTCATCAAAGGGCCGCGGAACCGCCGCAGAAGCTAGGCTTCTGCCGCGGTTCCGCCGCAGCTTTGTGGTATCAATGGTCAAATTTTGCACCGTAATTCTTATAATTCCCTGCTGAATTTTTTAAGCATTTTTAATCTGGAAAAAACCCAGTTTTTAGAAAAAGTCCAGAGAGCATTTTGGTTTTTAGGGTTTCGGTTCGATCGGGTTTCAAACGTCGTCTACACTTCGCCTAAGGCTCTAGCTAGGCTCTGATACCACTGTAGGGTTCCTAGGCATGCTAATGAAGTCTCACAAGGCATCAACCATGCCAATTTCAAATTTTACCGGTGCCGAGAAACCCTAATACGGATCGTTAACTCGAATTTTAGGCAAAACATAAAGCTAGTTAACATCTTAACTAAAAGTGAGAAGCTACAACCTTTGTAGATCCGGTTCTCCACTTCCTTAGCTCCACGTAGACGTCCTCTCGCTGTCCTAGTCGGATCTCAGACTCTAGCATCGGCTTCATCGGAGAAATGAGCGGACAAGTCGTCGGCTATGATGCCGAAGATGATCTACGTCGAGGTTGCACAAGATCAAGCTCCAACTTCACCAAGTTGTGAAACTTGTGAAGAAAACACCCTATACTACTTGGCAAGAGGTAGAGGGTGAAGAAATAGGAGGTGGGTTCACTTTAGAATTGGATTTCTCACTCTTTTGCTCAAGATGCCATTGATGGAATCAAGCTTTCTTTCTTGATGAAGATGATGAAGAAGAAGAAAGAATATGATAAGTGTTCCTTTTAAAATGAAAATAAAATCAATACTTATCATATGCTAACCATGGTAAAGTGTAGAGAATAGATCATGGTTAGTTAGAATGGTTAGGGTTAAGGAAGAAGACAAAATGGTAACAAGGTCAAACCTTCATGAAGCTTCAACTAAATACAAAGAAAGCCACCATTTTTCTTCATGATCCTTTCCAAAATCAATAAATAAATAAATGAGTAATAAAAAAGGAAACCCTAACCATTACACAACCATGGTTTAATCTTTACACAAAACACAAGTTAGCATGCAACATCAAACATGATACAATCAAGTGCACACAAAATATATCACATATACAATGTACTAATCAAGTGAGAAAATCCCTTTAAAGTGAACCAATACTAGTTAATGCAAAGTAATATATCAAATATATAATTATACATTAAATCATTAAATCAACACTTGATTCAATAATCCGGTCATGTCGCACATAACTGACTAGTATCCAATGTATCGACTTATCGAATCGATCTTCGATTCGATAACTAGGTTATATCGCATACAATCAATCGAAACATTAATCGTGAGAATGAAATACGGTATCACATACATGCATTATTCTCGGTCCCGCACACATCTCATATGCGCTCCTATTTCGTTTCGCTTGAGCCAGGAAACCTCTGTGTAGGACTCTAAAGACTCGTCAATACTCCGGTAGCAGATGATGATCATATCAAGCACCCACAAGCCGCAAGCGGTCTGCTAAACGTAACGGCCACCCGGGTATTGAGCGATCAGAAGATCGACGAGCTAGCCCGCTCACACTCCTGTGAATCCAACCAGTAACACTTACCGTACAGTCCGGTCTGTTCGTCTGATATGTCGCATATCAAGTCTATGGGTGGTATACGTCAGACCCTAATAACCGATAAGTCGTGCCGATGTGAGGCTCATAACGGGTCGAGAAACTACTGGTAACACTTACCAGCAAATCTCTGATCATCCCTGGCCAGGGACTTCCCTGTTACGGCCAATCGAGCACAGCGCAACATCAACCCCCAATACCGGGAGAGACGAAACCCCTCCTATCGCTCATTGCCTCCATGTAACTCGGGACTGTACCCAAAGACCACCATTTTGCACGCCCTCATGGACGTGGTAAGGTGGAGATCAAAGCACAGTGGGAATCACACAAGACTCTATGACGATCTCGGGTCTACAGACTAACCTGTACAAGTGTCACCTGAGAACTGCCATCTGACGTGAGGTATAATACCATCTGGGAGTTCTCGGCGAGTCCGTCCAGTGTACCCAGTCTCCACTGAGCACCCGTACAACATCTCTGATGTCAAACACCAATGGATATGGGATCATCCATCGCCCATCTCATGGGTCGAGAAGCGTATACGCTAGTCTACACTGGTATATCGATGCCCCGTCTCGATACACCCACGACTAGGGACCTTGAAGGATGTACCTATGGACTACCATGTCCCCACTAGTATGATCTGCATCATAGTCCAGGTAGTCAAGTACACATCCTAAGGGCTTTATCAACATGTAACTATAAAACAGTTTAAAGAGACAAGTGTACATGTTAAGATAAAGAGCAACCAGATAGCATACTATCATATCGAGCAAGAAAGTCATCTCTATATATGTCCAAGCATCCAATATAATATACATCATCTGTACAATACTGGCCTCTAGGGCATACATACAACTAACAGTTTTGCACCCGCGCTAATCCAGACCCCGCTCTGTCGTTAGTTAAGTAATCTAACGGGTGATGACGGGACCCAGTGGCGAATGCGGATGGCATATACGTACATTTTATTTTCGTTCTTTTCTGGTGTGATTAATTGATGGGACTGCGTTGATTCTTATCAATGCAAGGATAAAACAAACCTATATATATGATGTTGTTGGAACCAAGTTTTTAAAACTGACATTACAGACGTTCTCTTTTGCTTTGCATCGTGGTATTCCGTTTGGGATATCTTGCACCCCATTCGACGGGGAAAGAGCCGAGATCCCTTCACCGGGAGTGACTTCTTTAGCAAAAGTTTTCGCCACTATATATTTGTAAAACCACTTGGATTCCTTCAACGATATCAAGTTCATAACGTTAAAGGTTTTTCGCCAAAAAACGAGCCGTAGCCCTCCGTCATTTCAGATTAGCATTGCTTAGTATTCATGCTACGTATGTCATGCTTAGCCGAGGCGTAGTGTTCGGTAGCTATGTAGTGTTTTTCTGTTGCATGGATATTCGATTGGTTAGGACAGTCGTACGGTTATTTTAGCTCAGTCAAAGACTCGTGCGGGTGGGTCTAATGCAATCAAGAAAGTGACGGGTTGAACTTGACTAGGATCCTTTGATATGTTGGCTCAGTCATGGTCACTTGGGTCCTAGGGGTAAAAATCTCATCGGGAGTTTCAAACATACAGGAAACTTTCCAGGCTTACGCATACCTTCTAGAGTGTGGTGACTTGAGTGGCTTCCATCAGGTTATCATGCGATGATAGTTGGATCCCGATTCCCACTGATGAGTAGAATTACTCCTCGGGTGATTCCGACTAATTCTTCTATTGGGTTTGGAGGAGAATTCGAGGAAACAGTGGGAGCTATCCAGATTAGATAAAATGATTAACCATTTTGATCTAGGTTAGAGTGCACGCTGCGTGTTTCTTTTCTTTCTCTCTCTCTCTGGCTGCGACTATGACCCGACCTTTGACTAAAACTCATGAAATCAAGTTTACCGAACCTTCTTATAACACTTTGGTTTTTGGAATGTCACGGTGTCGCATATATCATTGTCACTTCTACATCACCTTTACATTTCTCCAGAACACCCCGTATTACAACGAACATCCACTTCCATTGGATAAATCCATCATATAGTTACATACGAACTAGAAGGAACTTTTTCGAGGATGGATTCTGGTTCTGGAGAGATTGAATAGGATTATTTGGTTGTTTATTCTCTTTACCTTCTCTCAGGTTGTGAGGGCTCCTAGGATTAGGAGAGGGTGCACCTATTGAGCTTATTGGATAGTCTTCTTCCAAACCATAGGCAGGTGCCGAACGGTAGGGAAGGAAGAAAACCAATTAAGCTTAAGTGTGGTGTACAGAAGGTAATAAGTAAAGATATATAAAAGGGATTATAATAATGGAAAAGGAAATTGCGACCACCATCTTTCATGACAAAGACCGAGTATACCCCTGATACTCCTACATCCACTTTGCTTTGTTGGCTATAGTGCCCTCAAGGCAATTATCATAGTCGTAGGCATGTGATCATGATGATTGAGGGATGACCTATACCGATAAAACAGTCTTACTCGAGATGATAGTATGCTATATGGTTTGTCTTTATCATCATGTATATGTTGATAAAGCCCTTAGGATCTTGCTTGACATCCAGCATTGTGATGGCGATCACATACGTGGGAGCTGGGGGTCTATAAGCACATCCTTAAATGTCCCTAGTTGTGGGAGTATCGAGACTGGGCATCAATACTCCAGTGTAGACTGGTGTATACTTATCTAGACCCTGACGAGGGGCGGTGGCCGGTCTCACAAGCCATTGGTGTTAGTTGTTCACCTAAGATAGTATGCAGGTGCTCATTGGGTTATGAATACACTGGACGGACTCGCTGGGAACATGCTAGTTAGTATTATACCTATAGTCAGATGGCAGTTCCCTGGTGACATGTGTACAGGTTAGTCTGTTGACCTGAGATCGTCATTTGTCTCGTTTGAGTTCCCACTGTGTTTTGATTACTACCCTACCACGGCTCAAAGGAGTCGTGCAAACAGGTTTTAGTTGGGTACAGTCTCGAGCCACATGGAGGCAGTGAGCGGATCGTCGGGGATTCGTCTATCCCGGTATTGGGGGTTGATGTCACGCAGTGCACGGGTGGCCATCACTAGAAATCCTCGGTTGGGGTATGTGAGAATTACCGATCCAGGATCGATAGTTTCTCAGGTAGTGATGAGTTTCATACCGACACGAATTATCGTGTTGTTAGGGGTCTGACTTTATCCACCCCCTAGACTCGATATGCGATACTCTTAGACGAACAGACCGGACTGTACGGATATTGTCACTGACAGGCTCAGTAGGGGTTCGGATGAGTTTGCTCGTCGGCCTTCCTTTCGCTCAATACATGGGTAGCCGTTACGTACAGCTAGTGCCGCTGACGTGCTTGTGGTTAAACCCACTGCCAGCGTATTGACGAGTCTTTAGAGTCCCACACAGAGGGTTTTCTCGGTTCAGGCGATATGGTGTAGGTGACGTATGTTGATACATACAGGTGTCCGATTAAATATGTGCATGGACTGCACAGAATTTAATCGGGCGGTTGATAATACTAGAGGTTTAGGATTAAGCCAGATTGTTAAATCAAGTTTTGATTTAATAATTTACATATGTATTTATATATATGTATTCTAGTATTATTGCTCACTATTCTTTTTCTCTCTTTGGCTATTCGTATTTTCGTACGAATACGCGTATGTGTATTTCGATACATGTACCGGGAAGTATTCCGTATTTGTACGGAATGGATTCTTGAAGATGCCACCTCATTATTGATTTTATTTATAAAATCACATGTTAATAAATGAGGTGGAAATGGTGACATGGAAAGGCATGGCTTTTTAGTGAAAGCATGGTTGGACATGTAGTGATTGGTATGGTTGTGTATTTGTTTAATGAAATTGGAAATGACATTTTTTTTGTGGGGGCATGAGAGGGGGGGCACATTATGGAGGGGGCTTGCTCATTTTTGTGATATCATTTTTTTGTGCTCTCTCACTCTCATGCTCACACAAAACACATCCATTTTCTCATGCCTTTGTTCATCACCTCCACATCTTCCATGGTTGTTCTATGAGCATAATTTTTGAGAGAAAAATATGGTGAAACGATCCTACACTCCCCACTCTCCACTACTAGCCATTTTGAAGAGTCGGTTGGTTCGCTCGGGGAACTTGAAGCTTGCGCCGTTTCCCTCGGGTGGATCATCGGAGACGAAGGAAGACCGGCGACCAAAGTCGATCCGCATCACTAGGAGCTTGGAAATGGTTGAAGACCCGAAGGACTTGGATAATTAGTTATAACCATTCTATCTCCTTTTGTTAAATTGCTAGCTTTAGGGTTAATGGTTTTGATCTTGTTTTATCGGGTAATGGTAGCGCCGGGTTTTAGAAAATTTTTATTCCGTATTTGGCCACGGTTCGATGGCCGGGGCGCTCCCACAACCCAACAATGGTATCAGAGCCACCCATTAACCCCTACTAGCTAGTTTGCACAAGCTTACAATCTCGATCGATCAAAATTTCGAAAAAAAATTTCCGTTTTGCCATGTTTCTGTTGATTTCTGAAAGTGCTCCAAAAATTATTTCTAGAGGCTTAAAAATCCGTGCAGGAGATTTTTTGTGTGCGGAAAAAATTTGGACTCCTGAAGCCTCCAAAGCGCCGTGGAACCGCTGCACTTACCCCTTATTGGCGGCGGTTTCGCGGACATTTAGTGGCGACGGGCCATAAATTTTTTCCTGTAGCTCAGAACTTGGAATTGTGATTTTTTGTGATACATGGTTTTGGCCCAGATTCTTTTGAGTACTGGATTTGCTTTTGGGGCCTTTGCGGATAAATTTAGTCGATCAAAATTTTAACTGTGTAATTTTTCAGTACTTTACATTTCTATCTGTGATCATGAATGTCATTTGATCGGTAAACCTTGTCTAATCGCTATAGTCCTTTTAGACGGATTTGCAAACGTGACATTCATGTTGATGTTCTGTATTGTGCTGTGATGTTGCGGATTGTCGTGGTGAATAGCCTGGGTGCAGTGGTAGTACAGTTTTGTTTTATTTGTACATTTGATATTGCGGGGCTAGCGTCCGACATGTGGACTGCTGTCACTGCCTGTTTGTATATTATTCTTTTAGGGCACGACCGGGCTGAGGTCGATGCCACCCTTGTATATCATTTTCTTTTTGTACTAGGATTACCCCACGGTGGGGTGCACGGATAGCTTGGTTCTAGAGGGCAACATATCTGCATCTCATGGCGTTGAGACGGAGGGGACTTTACTCTAGAATTGGCAGGCTATTCGCCGCACTCGTAGGGGGTATAGGTTGACCCAAGGAGGGGTGCCCAAGTTACCGGATTCCGTGAAGTGCTGGGTGGTCCATTAACTTTGCTGAAAGGGGCTGCCTCGCTTCAGGTTTTGGCGGGTAGATTACCGCGCTCGTAGGGGTCTAGGAGTTCATTGCACAGGCTATCCATATGATCAGGGAAACGTCGGGTTTTCAGTTGTGGCTCAAAGGAAAACCGGGGATCCTAGATTATCTGTATTGTTCTGTGATACTTATTACTTTTCTGTGATGTTGCATTTATCATGCCTGGGACGATTGTTATATATATTTATATATATTAGTAGATGTTGTATATGTTTTGCACCCACGCTAGCCCAGTCCCCGCTCTGTCGTTAGTTAAGTAACCTAACGGGTGATGACGGGACCCAGTGGCGAATGCGGATGGCATATACGTACATTTTATTTTCGTTCTTTTCTGGTGTGATTAATTGATGGGACTGTGTTGATTCTTATCAATGCAAGGAAAACAAACATATTTATATGATGTTGTTGGAACCAAGATTTTTTAAAAAACTGACATTACAGACGTATGCTTTTGCTTTGCACAGTGGTATTCAGTTTGGAATATCCTGCACCTCATTCGACGAGGCAAGGGCCGAGATCCCTTCATCGGGAGTGACCCCTTGAGTAAAAGTTTGCGTCAATGTAATAACCTCACTATAGTCGTTTACATTTTTCTTTGCATCGTGGTATTAAGTTTGGAATATCCTGCACCTCATTCGACGGGGAAAGAGCCGAGATCCCTTCACCGGGAGTGACCTCTTTAGCAAAAGTTTTCGCTACTATACTTTTGTAAAACAACTTGGATTCCTTCAACGATATCAAGTCCAATACGTTAAAGGTTTTTCGCCAAAAACCAGCCGTAGCCCTCCGTCTTTTCAGATTCGTGTTGCTTAGTATTCGTGTTGCGTTTGTTGACCTTGTCAAGGCGTAGTGATCGGTAGCTCTGTAATACTTTTCTATCGCAAGCAAATGTGGATTGGTTAGGACAGTCGTTCGACCTTGTTGACTTTGTCAAGGGTCTGGGCGGGTGGGTCTAATGCAATCAAGATAATGGCGGGTTGAACTTGACTAGGACCCTTTGACTTGTTGACCTTGTCAAGGTCACTTGGATCCTAGGGGTAAAAATCATATCGGGAGTTTTCAAACATACAGGAAACTTGCCAGGCATGCGCATACCTTCTGGAGTGTGGTGACTTGAGTGGCTTCCATCAAGTTATCATATCATGATAGTTGGATCCCGATTCTCACTGATGAGTAGGATTACTCCTCGGGTGATTCCGACTAATTCTCCTTGTAGGTTTGGAGGAGAATTCGAGAAAACAGTGGGAGCCATCCAGATTAGATAAAATGATTATCCATTCTGATCTAGGTTAGAGTGCACGTTGAGTGTTTATTTTCTCTCTCTCTTTGGCATCGACCATGCCCCGACCCTAGAATATGACTCAGTGACCAAGTTAACCGAATTTTCTTAAAAACACTGGCTTTTGGATTGTCCAATTTGCATACATCATTGCCACTCCTTCTTTTACCCTTTGCTTTTCTCTAGAACACCTCGTATCACTACGTGTATCCACTTCCATTGGATAAATCCATCATATGGTTATATACGAACTCGAAGGAACTTTTTCGAGGTTGGATTCTGGTTCTAGAGAAAAAGAATAAGACTATTCAGTTGTCTTTTCCTTTTACCTTCTCTCAGGTTGTGAGGGCTCCTGGGATTGGGAGACGGTACACCTATTACGCTTATTGGATAGTCTTCTTCCAAACCATAGGCAGGTGCCGAAAGGTAGGGAATGAAGAAAACCAATTAGCCTAAGTGTTGTGTACAGAAGGTAATACGTAAAGACAAATAAAGGGATTAGAAAGAGGGCAAAGAAAAATGCGTCTGCTGTTTACGACCAAACCTAGATTTTCATCGCCACTCCTACTTCACCTTTGTATTTCTCCGGAACACCCCGTATCACTACGAACATCCACTTCCATTGGATAAATCCATCGTATAGTTATATACGAACTCGAAGGAACCTTTTTCGAGGTTGGATTCTAGTTCAGGAGAAATAGGAATAAGGTTTATTCAGTTGTCTTTTATCTTTACCTTCTCTCAGGTTGCGAGTACTCCTAGGATTAGGAGAGTACACCTATTACGCTTATTGGATAGTCTTCTTACAAACCACAGGCTAGTGCCGAACGGTAGGGAAGGAAGAAAACCACTTAGCTTAACGATGGTGTACAGAAGGTAACGACTAAAGACAAATAAAGGGATTTGGAGAGATGGCAACGAAATATACGGTTGCAGTCATGAATCTGGATAATGGAAGAGGCATTACTAGGAATACAAAGATACCCCTTCGAAACATTTTCATGTTTCAGTTTCACTATGCGTTGTTAATAGAAAACTGATTTCCTAATTAAATACTTACTCCAGGGTATGTATTTACCAGGTTTGATTCTCACATCTGTATGGTTTTACAGATGATGAGTGGGAGTAAGTTATTTGGGAATTAGGCGATCATCCTCATTATATCAGAATTCGTTGTAATTGGTGATATTTGAGGAAATCGCCTGGGTACTGTTTTCAACCTACAACGCACCGGGTTTGAGTTATTCAACTCAAAGGGCTTTATACAAAGTATTGTATGTTGTCCAGTGTCCATTAGGACAAAGGGGCTGGTACTCGTACTATATTCTATTTACTTGTGACTTCTCCAATTTTAGACATGTGTTTCGTAGAAATACAAAGTCTAAGTTTTGAGAAGTTATAGGTGCAAGAATAAAGTAGAGAACCTGGTGTCGCAAGTATCGGGATTCTTCAAGGTGATCGAAAATGTAGATACTTGTGTTATGGTATTCAGTTAATAGTGATGATTTTGAGAAACTTGTTTCTCTTTCAGGTTACTCATAATTGGATGCACTCCTAAGTTGAGTAATGCTGATCGGCCTTTCTCCATTTAGTTGACATGCACTGGAAACAGCTGCATGATTTGAATCTGGTTCCAATTAAATTAGTGCCTTTGTTTCTATATTATATATATATATATATATATATATATATATATAGAATCAATTTATATCTTAACGATGTTAAGGTATAGGGAGTCGTCCGACTGATGCTTAAAACCAGAATCCGGATAAACTCAAGGCACGTTTCAGTAATGGCTGTTTGTGGGTTATCCCGTGCTTTGACGAGGGTTAACTTTCTACCATCTGGAAGATCAATAGTGATATTGTTCTTGACTAGCCACAGTTTTAGAAAAATGGACTTTTTCAGAAAAACAGTAGTGGGAGTATGGTAGAACTGGAAGTGATTCAAGAACCATAAGCGATTACTGAAAATTTAATGAGAACCTAAAGATTCGATCAGGTTTGACATTCCATTAGCCACTCCGCATATATGGTGGGTAACCTCAGGCGCCCGAGAGGTATTTTGGTATCCTCAAGGACGGTGACAGGGAGGTTCTTGTTTACCCAGACTTGACACTACTGTTGTTCCAGACTATGAGACCCGGCAAGAGGAAAAGTATAGCGTCATTCTAAACTAGCTTTAGAAGTGCACGTGTATATGACTCTGGCAGAGGGTTGTCGTAGTCAGTGGGAGCAGCGGAAGCATAGTGGACAAGTAGCTTGTGTCTATTTATAGACTAAAGCGGATACAGCGAAGATAGATCATCTATTTTGATGTGACAGTCATAAGTTTTTGACCTCATCAGAATAGGAGATGGAACTGTTAAGAAGGTAGTAGGGTGTCTGTCCTGGTATTCAGGATGACATACACTTTATAGGAAGTGAAATTGCTATACTACGATCGGTTGTACTGTGGTTGTCACACAGTGTTTTCTCCACATAGGATATGGATATTATATCAAGCATTCTGGTTACTAGATCTAAGGTTTTAGATCTAAATTTGGGAAGTGTCCCAATCTGAGTACTTAGACAGTATTCTAAAAGTATTTTAGAATGGACGGCTCCTGGCATGGTGGTGAACCTGCAGGTAACGGAGTCACCCTCTCTAAAGGTGTCTTACAGACTAAAGGGAGAGGGATGTGCATGATTGACATATCACTTGCTTAGGCAATTGAGTCAATCATGACATGTCAAGTACCACACCAGATGCTGTTTTTGCACTAGATGCAATAAGTTGATATATTGATCCAATCCTGGAGAAAAACGAATGGATGCAGTTTAAGAACATAAGTGGATGTTCTAGGGATTTGATAATGACGGCCTCTTTTGGGAGACGGTTATCATTCCAGGCTTCCAAGGTGACATGGATGACAGAGTGACCGTCAGAGTTTTAGTTTTCCCTCTGACGAGGGGCATTAGTTTGGACAGGTGGTCCAAGCGGATACTGAGGAAGGCATGGCACAGCATACTGATTAAGTTCAGTAGTCGATACAGTCTAAGAAGTTTGCTGGATTTGGAGTTCATTTATGAACTGGGTCCCATCAGATATCCAGAAATATTCTAAGATGGGTATTGCTCATTTCAGGAGATAATTTTCTTCGCGAAGTTGAGATAAAGAGAGACATAGAAAGTAACACTGGAGCGGATCCACTCACTGAGGCTATTTCTCAAACGCAATAGTTTTACAAACGAGGTTTGTGAAACTGATTAGTAGAGGAGTTGGGTGTTCGGTATCACACGGGCTGTGAGTATGTGACATCGTAATAATTAGCCTTAAGTGCAAGTGGGAGATTGTTGGTTATAGTTCACTCAAGGCAATTATCATAGTCGCAGGCATGTGATCATGATGATTGAGGGAGGACCTATACCAATAAAACAGTCTTACTCGAGATGATAGTATGCTATCTAGTTTGTCTTTATCATCATGTATATGTTGATAAAGCCCTTAGGATCTTGCTTGACTACCAGCATTGTGATGGCGATCACATATGTGGGAGCTGGGGGTTTATAAGCACATCCTTAGATGTCCCTAGTGTAAGTCCATGCTACCTCTCCCGGTACTTTCGGGAATGCGGAATTTGGTAAAAAACAATTTTTACGGAGGTGGTAACATGGACCTATAACCCGGATCTTGGTTAAACATCTATCTAACAACCTAACTATGAGTTTCTAGCTACTCGGTTAGGGGGTTATACCTTGCTTGTCTTGAACTCCTTCGTCTTCAAACTCCGATGGTGGTCCGATTGGCTTCTTCTCGTCGTCTCCGTACGCCGAAGATAGATCCACCTGAAAGCTCCAACCTTTAGCTCCTTCTTCGTTCTTTGAAGAAACTAGTTCACTTGGTTTGCTAAACCTAGTGAACTAGAATGAGTAGAGAATAGTTTGTGTGGGATTTTATCTATGGTTCTTGATTCTCAACTCATGAGACAAGAGAACCATAGATTAAAGAGAGGGAGCAAGAGCAAAAGGGTGAGAGCAAAAGGAGAGCTCAAGAACAAGAGAGAGAATGAGCAAGAAAGAATGAGGCTCTCTTTTTCCTTTCACCCTCTCATAATCCAAAGCAATCATAACTCATCATACTAACAAAAGTCTTATATGATGGTTGAAGCAACCATAACCATATCATTTCATGCACTCATTTTACACAAATGAGCAAGTAAACAAAAGTCTTTGCCATGAAATGATGGCTATGGTTATCATGATGGTCAACTAGTCAAGCCTAGTCAACCAGTCAACAAAGTCAACAAGTCAACAAAAGTCAACAAGTCAACAAAGTCAACAAAAGTCAACAACCATGTCACCATAATACTTAATTAATATAATAGTTAATCACATATCAAATTCTCATTAGGGTTGAGCAAAAAGTCAAATAGTCAACGGTCAACTGTCAACAACCCTAATGAGAATCCGCTGCCTCTGCCTCCCTGTCAACTGTGCATACACACCCGCATCCGCGTTACGAGGAACACGAATGCAAACTGGATAAATCCAATCCCATAAGGTACACTAGGATCTGGCTTAAACCAAAGCCCGCTAGTGTATACTGTCCGGACACTGTACGTGCACAAGTGCACGGATGTGACCGAACCCTGTCGCAAAACCATGCGACCTGTCGCAATACCATGCGACCTCTACTCTTTTGCCTAAAGGCGAAAAGCTTTCTGTGTGGGACTCTAAAGACTCGACACTACGCTGGTAGTGGGTTTAACCACAGACCGCAAGCGGTACTAGCTGTGCGTAACGGTCCCCAGGTAATGCCGACAAGAAGACCGACGAGGCGAAACCCATCTGAACTCCTACTGAGCCTGAGTGTGACATTCTCCGTACAGTCCGGTCTGTTCGTCTGATACATCGCATGGCGGGCCTAGGGGGCGGTAAACGTCAGTCCCCCAATAGCGGTACAAGTCGTGCCGGAGCGAAGCCCAAAACACCCTAAGATAACACTGGAAACCTACCAGTATATCTCGTTTGCCCTGGCCAGGGACTACTCGTGTAATGGCTCTCCTAGACACAGCGCGATGTCAACCCCCAATACCGGGAGAGACGAATCCTGTCTAACCGTCACTGCCTCCAAGTGCTTCGGGACTGCACCCAACCACTACCTGTTTGTACGACTCCTTTGAGCCGTGGTAGGGTAGTGATCAAAGTACAGTGGGAACACACTCGAGGCGAAGTGACAGTGTCAAGTCAGCGGACTAAGCTGTACTCATGTCATCTGGGAACTGATAACTGACGATAGGTATAATACCAACTAGTCAGTTCCCGACGAGTCCTGTCCAGTGTACCCGTAACCTAACGAGCACCCGCATACTATCTCAAGTACGACGTACTGACGGCTGTGGGACAGACTGTCTCCCACACTGGGATGAGAAGCGCATGCGCTGGTCTACTCCGGAGTATCGATGCCCTGTCTCGATAGTCCTGCGACCAGGGACCTGCATAAGGATGTGCTTATAGATTACCCAGCCCCACTAGTGTGACGGCCATCACATCGCTGGTAATCAAGCAAAGATCCTAAGGGCTCTACTAATGTGTATAGGCGATATACAAAAATAAACACATGTACACATTGAAGTAGAAACAAACAAAGTAGCATACTACTATTTTGGGCAAGATTGTATATACAAGGTGAATATCCCAAGCATCCATTAAGTAATATACAAACCAGTATGATACAGTAATGGCCTCTAGGGCATATACACTAACAATCTCCCACTTTCACTAAGGCCATGTACTGGCGTATCGAAGACCTATCATCTCGATCAGCCGCTCGAACTGAGTCTGGGGCAGGGCCTTGGTGAATGGATCTGCAGTGTTATCTTCTGAAGTGACTCTCCGAACCTCGATCTCCTGGCGATCCACGATCTCCCTGATCAGGTGATACCGCCTCAAGATGTGCCTGGATCTCTGATGGGACCTGGGTTCCTTCGCTAAAGCTATAGCCCCGTTGTTGTCGCAATACAGAGGTATTGGATCAACAATGGACGGAACCACCTGAAGTTCTTTCAAGAACTTCCTCATCCAGACAGCTTCTTTTGCGGCATCAGATGCAGCGATGTATTCCGCTTCCATCGTCGAGTCTGCAACGGTTTCCTGTTTGGAACTCTTCCAACACACCGCCCCTCCATTGAGGGTAAAGACAAAACCCGACATGGACTTGGAATCATCCTTGTCACTCTGGAAGCTGGAGTCAGCAAAGGCCTCGATCTGGAGGTCTTTTCCGCCATACACCAAGAACATCTCCTTAGTCCTTCTCAGGTACTTAAGAATGTTCTTTACCGCTATCCAGTGTTTCTCCCCAGGGTTTGACTGATACCGGCTTACCACACTAAGTGCATAAGCTACATCCGGTCTGGTACACAACATCGCATACATTATAGAGCCTACCGCAGAAGCGTAGGGTATAATAGACATGCGATCCCTCTCCAAATCAGTCTTGGGAGACATCTCTTTAGAGAGGGTGATCCCGTGACAAGCCGGTAGGTTACCGCGCTTGGAATCTTCCATACTGAATCTCTTCAGTATGGTGTCGATGTACCTGGACTGTGAAAGTCCTAATATCCTCTTGGATCTGTCACGGTAGATCCGGATACCCAGAATGTACGAGGCATCACCCAGGTCTTTCATGGAGAACCCGTGTGACAAGAACCCCTTAACAGATTGTAGCATAGGAATGTCATTTCCTATTAAGAGAATGTCATCCACGTATAAAACGAGGAATACTACAGTTCTCGTTACAAATCTACTATAGATGCATGGTTCATCTGGATTTTTGATAAAGCCAAATTCTTTGACCGTCTCATCAAAGCAGATGTTCCAACTCCGCGATGCCTGCTTTAGTCCATAGATGGACTTAAGCAACTTGCACACCTTTCCGCTGCTCCCACTCTGAATGAAACCCTCTGGCTGGTCCATATAGACACACTCCTCTAAATTTCCATTTAGAAAAGCGGTCTTTACGTCCATTTGCCAGATCTCATAATCGTGGAAGGCAGCAATGGCAAGAAGGATCCGAATGGATTTCAGCATGGCTACTGGAGAAAAAGTTTCGTCATAGTCCAAGCCAGGTCTTTGACGAAAACCCTTTGCTACCAGCCTAGCTTTATAGGTCTCAACCTGTCCATCTACACCAATCTTCGTTTTGAAGATCCACTTGCATCCTACGGGTTTTACCCCGTCTGGAGCAATGTCCAACGTCCATACCTTGTTGGTGTACATGGACTCCATTTCGGTCCGCATTGCATCAAGCCATTTCACTGAGTCAACGCTCTGAACGGCCTGCTGGAAGCTAGTAGGCTCATCATATTCTATGATGCAATCCTCTCTATCCCCGTCTATGAGAAAACCGTAGTATCTCTCGGGCGGATGAGTCTGCCTACTACTTCTGCGGAGCGGCGTAGGAATGTCCTGTTCTGTTGAACCCTCTGGTTCCACTAAGCTTTCAGTAACAGTCTGTGGTTCTGGAACTTCTTCCAGTTCTATTGTGCTCCCACTTATCTGGGTTTCCAAAAACTCAGTTTCCAAGAAGCGGGCATGCTAAGAAACAAAAACCTTTTGTTCCTCAACGGAATAGAAAAGATACCCCCTGGAGTTCCTTGGGTATCCCACAAACTTACACTGTACTGAACGTGCCTCAAGCTTGTCCGCATGCTGCTTCTTTACAAAAGCTGGACATCCCCATACCTTAAGATACTTAAGACAGGGTTTCTTCCCAGTCCACATCTCATATGGGGTGGTAGGCACAGTCTTGGTGGGAGCCTTGTTCAAGAGATACGCAGCTGCTTCTAGTGCATATCCCCAGAATGATTGCGGCAACTCAGCGTTACTCATCATGGACCGAACCATATCCAATAGGGTTCGGTTCCGTCTCTCCGATACACCGTTATGTTGCGGAGTGTATGGAGGAGTAAGCTGAGAGAGAATACCATTCTCTTTTAAGTAATTCAGGAATTCGGCACTTAAGTATTCTCCACCTCGATCCGATCTTAGAATCTTAATACTTTTGCCGGTCTGTTTCTCTACTTCATTCTTATACTCCTGGAATTTTCCAAAGGCCTCGGACTTATGTTTCATTAAGAAGACATAACCGTACCTTGAGAAGTCATCCGTAAAAGTAATGAAGTAAGAATGTCCGCTTCGGGCATGTGTAGACATTGGACCGCACACGTCACTGTGTACGAGTCCCAAGAGCTCGCTCGCTCTTACTCCACGTCCAGTAAACGGAGTCTTTGTCATCTTTCCTTTGAGACAGGATTGACAAGTGGCATACGATTGATATTTGAACGCATTCAAATACCCTTCTGTATGTAACTTAGTCAACCTTCTCTCATTGATGTGACCCAGTCTACAATGCCACAAGAAAGTCTGATTTATTTCTGGAGACTTTCTTTTGTGTGTATTCTGGACATTAAAAATCTGTGGTTGGTTTAAGACGTATATACCATTACTCAATGTACCTGACCCAATCAAAACTTGATTAAGGTGAATGTTTACAACATTACTTACAAACGCAAATTCATAACCTTCTTTAGAAACTAAAGATACAGAAATGATATTACAAGTTGCGTTGGGTACAAAAAGCAATTACGCAAAACCAAAACATGTCCATCTGACATTCCCAGGTGATAGTCCCCCACGGCTTTAGCATCCATGCTAGCTCCGTTCGCAACTCTGAGGGTCATGCCACCTGCCTTCAAAACCCTACGGTTTCTCAACGCCTGCAAAGAATTACAGATATGAGATCCTGATCCGGTATCCAATACCCAGGAAGTAGAGTTTATTGAAAGACAGTTTTCAATAACATACACACCTGAAGCTGAAGCTGCAACCTGCTTCAATTCCTGTGTTCTGGCCTTCCAGGCCCTGCAATCATTCTTCCAGTGTCCTTTCTTATGACAATAGAAGCATTCTTCCTTATCCACAAGCTTCCCCGCTATCTTTGTTGCTTTTGCTTTTCCCTTCGTATCCACTTTACTAACACCGCCCCTTGGTTTGGCGGGGGCTTTCTTCTTCTTTCCCTTGGCTTTCGCCTTGGACCTAGAAGAAGATGATCCTCCTACAAACAAAGTGGATGTTTCCCTACCTTTCTGTAGGGTGCCCTCTGCGCTCCTCAGCATGTTGAGGAGCTCTGAAAGTTCAACCTCTTTTTCTTGTAAGTTGAAGTTCAGTATAAACTGGGCGTAAGTGGAAGGAAGGGACTGGAGAACTATATCCGTATATAGCTCACTCTCCAATGTGATCCCTAGGTCAGCGAGCTCCTCAATATAGCCGATCATCTTTAGCACGTGCTCGGCTACTGATGATCCGACGGCCATTCTTGTCGAAAATAACTTTTTCGACGCTTCGTATCTTGCGATACGAGATTGCTCTCCATACAGTTCTTTTGTATGAAGCAATATGGACTCCATGTCCATATTCTCGTGCCTCCTCTGATGTTCGTTGTCCATCGAGGCAAGCAGGAGGCATTTGGCCTTCGCGCTATCAATCTCCCAAGTCTTGCGGATTTCCTTATCCGCGACGCTGGAAGTTGGACCAGGGACAGGGGGAGCTTTGGTGGTAAGAAGATACCCCAGCTTGTCGTAAGTGATTGCTATCTTGACATTCCTGAGCCAATCTTTGTAGTTTGGCCCTGTCAGTTTGTTTTTATCTAGGAGTAACTTAAGTCCAGTCATGTCGATTTGGTCGCTGCAATTAGGAGAGAGAAGAAGAAACACTCAGCATGATGCTCTTGCAAGTTTAGAGTGGTTTTTAGTTTGTCTAAACAGGATGGCTCCCACTGTTTCTCGAATCCCTCCTCAAACCATAAAGGAAGAATTAGTCGGGATCAATCCCACCGCACAATACTTGCTTAACCGTTCAGCCAGGCCGGTGTCGGTACTTCGAGGGAGGTTTTCCAACGCTTTCGCGAAGTTCCTTAATTAAAGAACCTCTTTTCCCTGGGGGCGTAGCCCCGCTAACACCTTTCTAGGCACCTACTAGGTTTATAGCATTGATCGTTAAGTGAGAAATTTCCCGAGGAGTAGCATATACTCACAGTAGGATCGGGATCCAAATATCATTGCGTGACGAAACTGAAGGAATCCTACCAGAATCATCACACTCCAAATGGTATGCAAATCTAGCAAGTTTCAGTACTTATGAAACTCCCGATGTGGATTTTTGCCCCATGCTCTTATGACCTTAACGAAGGTCAACAAATCATAAGTCACATGTCAAGTTCTGCCCGTCATTATCCAGGTTAATTTGAATCCACCCGTATATACCCTTGACGAAGGTCAACAAGGTAATGCGAATGTCCCAAACCAACGCATCTATCTATGCTACATATGAATACCCAACAGCTACCAATCACTATGCCTTGACGAAGGTCAACAAACACAGCTTGAATACTATTGAATATTCATACGAAACGACGGAGGGCTACGAATGGTTTTGGCAAAACCGTGAACGTAGTGAACTTGATTTGGTCGATGGAACGAGATAGCTTTTAAAAGGAGTGGCTCAAGCTCCGCATTTAAAAGTTGGTTTTGAAAAGAACCGAGTGGTTTTTCGAAAGTGTTCCAACGACTTTAACTTGGTTTATTATCTTGCATTAGTTCTTTTAATGCGTGATATTCTTGCATTAGTTCTTTTAATGCGTCCCATCATTTAATCCTACCATTGCAGAAAACAACCAAAATATGACGTACGCTTATGCCATTCGCATTCGCCACGGGGCCCCGTCATTACCCGTTAGGTTACTTAACTAACGACAGAGCGGGGGCTGGGCTAGCGCGTCTGTAAAACATAAGCAACGCCTAAATAATATCATATATAGATATACTGCAATGATAAACATTTCAGATCACAGATGAATACATTGGATATACTAGGAATCTGTAATTCGTACGAGCCTGTAACGAAAGACAAATTACACGGTCGCGGTGAATAGCCAAAACCCCACCCAAGACCCCTACGGGTGCGGCAAACTACCCGCCAAGTACCCGAAGCGTAGCAACCTCCCCCATCTCCATGAGTAGGCCACTCGACACTTCGGCATACCCGGTAGTTTGTGCACCCCCTCCATGGGTCTATCCTAGGAGCAAAAACAGTAAAAAGAAATTATACAATGACGGCTACAACCCCGACCCGGTTGTGCGGCCATACAAATAATTATTACATCAATTTACAAATTTACATGAATTGAAAGAAAAGAAAACTCTCGTCTCACAACCCCCGGCTATTCACCCGCGACAATCCAACATATTCATATCCACATTCCAGCAACATTACAGATCACAGATTTGTATAACCCCCACTAATCGACATATAGCGATTAGTAGACGTTCAATACAAATATCACATTACAGAAAAAAAAAACCCGTTAGCTAAAGTCTTTTAGAAGTTCGATCAAAAATACGGATTTTCGGGACCCCAAAATAAAATTTTCGTTCTGGAAAATCTGGGTTGAAAATATATGTACTAAAAATCCCAAAATACCCCAGTGAGTAAACTGCAAAAAAGAAAACCCTTGACCGAGTCAACTCGGCCGCGGTTCCGCGGCGGGAGCGTGCTCCCGCCGCGGAAACGCGGCGCTTTGATCGAGTCAGGGGACCAATTTTTTTGCAGTTTCTTTTAAAAAGCCTGAGTCGATTTTAGGTGTATTTCAAAAAAGTTTTCCAGCACTTTTAAAATCGACAGAAACTTGAAAATCTTGGGGTTCGTTTTCGGGACTTTTCTTTGATCGATCTTCTAGTTACTTGCTAACATGTTAGATAGAGTTTAACTAGGCTCTGATACCACTGTAAGTCCATGCTACCTCTCCCGGTACTTTCGGGAATGCGGAATTTGGTAAAAAACAATTTTTACGGAGGTGGTAACATGGACCTATAACCCGGATCTTGGTTAAACATCTATCTAACAACCTAACTATGAGTTTCTAGCTACTCGGTTAGGGGGTTATACCTTGCTTGTCTTGAACTCCTTCGTCTTCAAACTCCGATGGTGGTCCGATTGGCTTCTTCTCGTCGTCTCCGTACGCCGAAGATAGATCCACCTGAAAGCTCCAACCTTTAGCTCCTTCTTCGTTCTTTGAAGAAACTAGTTCACTTGGTTTGCTAAACCTAGTGAACTAGAATGAGTAGAGAATAGTTTGTGTGGGATTTTATCTATGGTTCTTGATTCTCAACTCATGAGACAAGAGAACCATAGATTAAAGAGAGGGAGCAAGAGCAAAAGGGTGAGAGCAAAAGGAGAGCTCAAGAACAAGAGAGAGAATGAGCAAGAAAGAATGAGGCTCTCTTTTTCCTTTCACCCTCTCATAATCCAAAGCAATCATAACTCATCATACTAACAAAAGTCTTATGTGATGGTTGAAGCAACCATAACCATATCATTTCATGCACTCATTTTACACAAATGAGCAAGTAAACAAAAGTCTTTGCCATGAAATGATGGCTATGGTTATCATGATGGTCAACTAGTCAAGCCTAGTCAACCGGTCAACAAAGTCAACAAGTCAACAAAAGTCAAAAAGTCAACAAAGTCAACAAAAGTCAACAACCATGTCACCATAATACTTAATTAATATAATAGTTAATCACATATCAAATTCTCATTAGGGTTGAGCAAAAAGTCAAATAGTCAACGGTCAACTGTCAACAACCCTAATGAGAATCCGCTGCCTCTGCCTCCCTGTCAACTGTGCATACACACCCGCATCCGCGTTCCGAGGAACACGAATGCAAACCGGATAAATCCAATCCCATAAGGTACACTAGGATCTGGCTTAAACCAAAGCCCGCTAGTGTATACTGTCCGGACACTGTACGTGCACAAGTGCACGGATGTGACCGAACCCTGTCGCAAAACCATGCGACCTGTCGCAATACCATGCGACCTCTACTCTTTTGCCTAAAGGCGAAAAGCTTTCTGTGTGGGACTCTAAAGACTCGACACTACGCTGGCAGTGGGTTTAACCACAGACCGCAAGCGGCACTAGCTGTGCGTAACGGTCCCCAGGTAATGCCGACAAAAAGACCGACGAGGCGAAACCCATCTGAACTCCTACTGAGCCTGAGTGTGACATTCTCCGTACAGTCCGGTCTGTTCGTCTGATACATCGCATGGCGGGCCTAGGGGGCGGTAAACGTCAGTCCCCCAATAGCGGTACAAGTCGTGCCGGAGCGAAGCCCAAAACACCCTGAGATAACACTGGAAACCTACCAGTATATCTCGTTTGCCCTGGCCAGGGACTACTCGTGTAATGGCTCTCCTAGACACAGCGCGATGTCAACCCCCAATACCGGGAGAGACAAATCCTGTCTAACCGTCACTGCCTCCAAGTGCTTCGGGACTGCACCCAACCACTACCTGTTTGCACGACTCCTTTGAGCCGTGGTAGGGTAGTGATCAAAGTACAGTGGGAACACACTCGAGGCGAAGTGACAGTGTCAAGTCAGCGGACTAAGCTATACTCATGTCACCTGGGAACTGATAACTGACTATAGGTATAATACCAACTAGCCAGTTCCCGACGAGTCCTGTCCAGTGTACCCGTAACCTAACGAGCACCCGCATACTATCTCAAGTACGACGTACTGACGGCTGTGGGACAGACCGTCTCCCACACTGGGATGAGAAGCGCATGCGCTGGTCTACTCCGGAGTATCGATGCCCTGTCTCGATAGTCCTGCGACCAGGGACCTGCATAAGGATGTGCTTATAGATTACCCAGCCCCACTAGTGTGACGGCCATCACATCGCTGGTAATCAAGCAAAGATCCTAAGGGCTCTACTAATGTGTATAGGCGATATACAAAAATAAACACATGTACACATTGAAGTAGAAACAAACCAAGTAGCATACTACTATTTTGAGCAAGATTGTATATACAAGGTGAATATCCCAAGCATCCATTAAGTAATATACAAACCAGTATGATACAGTAATGGCCTCTAGGGCATATACACTAACACCTAGTCGTGGGAGTATCGAGACTGGGCATCGATACTCCAGTGTAGACTGGTGTATACTTATCTAGACCCTGACGAGGGGCGGTGGCCGGTCTCACATGCCCTTGGTGTTAGTTGTTCACCTAAGATAGTATGGAGGTGCTTATTGGGTTATGAGTACACTGTACGGACTCGCCGGGAACATGCTAGTTGGTATTATACCTATAGTCAGATGGCAGTTCCCTGGTGACATGTGTACAGGTTAGTATATTGACCTGAGATCGTCATTTGTCTCGTGTGAGTTCCCACTGTGCTTTGATTACTACCCTACCACGGCTCAAAGGAGTCGTGCAAACAGGTTTTAGTTGGGTACAGTCCCGAGCCACATGGAGGCAGTGAGCGGATTTTCGGGGATTCGTCTATCCCGGTATTGGGAGTTGATGTCGCGCAGTGCATGGGTGGCCATCACTAGAAATCCTCGGCCGGGGTATGTGAGAATTACCGATCCAGGATCGATAGTTTCTCAGGTAGTGATGGGTTTCATACCGACACGAATTATCGCGTTGTTAGGGGTCTGACTTTATCCACCCCCCTAGACTCGATATGCGATACTCTTAGACGAACAGACCGGACTGTACGGATATTGTCACTGACAGGCTCAGTAGGGGTTCGGATGAGTTTTCTCGTCGGCCTTCCTTTCGCTCAATACCTGGGTAGCCGTTACGTACAGCTAGTGCCGCTGACGTGCTTGTGGTTAAACCCACTGCCAGCGTATTGACGAGTCTTTAGAATCCCACACAGAGGGTTTTCTCGGTTCAGGCGATATGGTGTAGGTGATGTATGTTGATACATACAGGTGTCCGATTAAATATGTGCATGGACTGCACAGAATTTAATCGGGCGGTTGATAATACTAGTGGTTTAGGATTAAACCAGATTGTTAAATCAAGTTTTGATTTAATAATTTACATATGTATTTATATATATGTATTCTAGTATTATTGCTCACTATTCTTTTTCTCTCTTTGGCTATTCGTATTTTCGTACGAATACGCGTATGTGTATTTCGATACATGTACCGGGAAGTATTCCGTATTTGTATGGAATGGCTTCTTGAAGATGCCACTTCATTATTGATTTTATTTATAAAATCACATGTTAATAAATGAGGTGGAAATGGTGACATGGAAAGGCATGGCTTTTTAGTCAAAGCATGGTTGGACATTTAGTGATTCGTATGGTTGTGTATTTGTTTAATGAAATTGGAAATGACATTTTTTTTGTGGGGGCATGAGAGGGGGGGCGGCCACATTGTGGAGGGGGCTTGCTCATTTTTGTGATATCATTTTTTTGTGCTCTCTCACTCTCATGCTCACACAAAACACATAGCCATTTTCTCATGCCTTTGTTCATCACCTCCATATCTTCCATGGTTGTTCTATGAGCATAATTTTTGAGGGAAAAATATGGTGAGACTATTCTACACTCCCCACTCTCCACTACTAGCCATTTTGAACAGTCGGTTGGTTCGTTCGGCGAACCTGAAGCTTGCGCTGTTTTCCTCGGGTGGATCATCGGAGACGAAGGAAGACCGGCGACCAAAGTCGATCCGCATCATTAGGAGCTTGGAAATGGTTGAAAACCCGAAGGACTTGGATCATTAGGTATAACCATTCTATCTCCTTTTGTTAAATTGCTAGCTTTAGGGTTAATGGTTTTGATCTTGTTTTATCGGGTAATGGTAGCGCCGGGTTTTAGAAATTTTTTGTTCCGCATTTGGCCACGGTTCGATGGCCGGGGCACTCCTACAACCCAACATGCTTTTCTCTAGAACACCCCGTATCACTACGGATATCCACTTCCATTGGATAAATCTATCGTATAGTTACATACGAACTCGAAGGAACTTTTTCGAGGATGGATTCTGGTTCTGGAGAGATTGAATAGGATTATTCAGATGTCTTTTCCCTTTACCTTTTCTCAGGTTGCGAGGGCTCCTAGGATTAGGAGAGTACACCTATTATGCTAATTGGATAGTCTTCTTCCAAACCTTAGGCTGGTGCCGAAGGGTAGGGAAGGAAGAAAACCAATTAGCCTAAAGTTGGTGTACAAAAGGTAATAAGTAAAGACATAATAAAGGGATTGCAGTGAGGGCATGTAAGTATATGGTTACTGTCATGATTCAGGATAGTGGAAGAGGCGTTACTAGGAATACCAGTTAACCACTTTTTTTTGAAACATTTTCATGTGTCAGTTTCACTGTGCGATATTAATTGAAAACTGTTTTCCTAATTGAAATCTAACTCCAGTGTATGTACTTACTAGATCAGTTCTCACATCTGCATGTTATTGCGGATGGTGAGTGGGAGTAAGATATTGGGAATTGGGTGATTAGATCCTCATTATATCGGAATTAGTTGTAATTGGTGATATTTGAGGAAATCATCTGGATTTTGCCGGACGACAAATATTTGGTTTTGAATATCCGTTGTTATGTACCAATTTCAAACTGATATATCTGTACGTTTATTTTATAAAGTGAGATAACTTTTTGATATTATGTCTCTGACATTTACCTATATCAGCTGGTGATTAGGTAAGGTGCATTCAACAGCGGTGTAACTCTTCTTAACTATAGTACAGTTTTTTAACCTACGACGAACATGGTTTGATTTATTGAACTCAGGGGACTTATACAAAGTATTGTATGTTGTCCAGTGTCCATTAGGACAAAAGGGTTGGTACTCGTACTATATTCTGTTTACTTATGACTTCTCCAATTCTAGACATGTATTTCATTGAAATGCAAAGTCCAGATATCGAGAAGTTATAAGTATAAGAATAAAGTAGAGAACCATATGTTGTAAGTATCAGGATTCTTCAAGGAAGTCGAAGATGTAGATACTTGTGTTTGGTATTCCGTTGATAGTAATGGTTTTGAGAACTTGCTTCTCTTTCAGGTTACTCACATATGGATGCACTCCTAGATGAGTAATGCTGAATGGCCTCCTTCCATTTGGTTGATATGCACTGGAGACAGCTGCATGATTTTGAATCTGGTTCCAATAAATTAGTGCTTTTGTTTCTATATTAGATATATATAGAATCAATTTATATCTTAACGATGTTAAGGTATAGGGAGTTGTTCGGCTGATGCTTAAAACCAGAATCCGGATAAACTTTAGGCACGTTTCAGTAATGGCTGTTTGTGGGTTATCCCGGGCTTTGACGAGGGTTAACTTTTTACCATCAGGAAGATCAATATTTGTATTGTTCTTGACTCGCCACAGTTTTAGTAAAATGGACTTTTTCAGAAAAACAAAAGTGGGAGTATGGTAGAACTGGAAGTGATTCCAGAACCGCAAACGATCACTGAAGATTTAATAGAACCTAAGGATTCAATTGATTTTGACGTTCCATTAGCCACTCCGCAAATTTTGGTGGGTAACCTCAGGCACCCGAGAGGTACTTCGGTCTTCTCAGAAATGGTGACAGGGAGGTTCTTGTTTACCCAGACTTGCCATTGCTGTTGTTCTAGACTATAAGACCTGGCAGGAGGATGAGTATAGCTTCATTCTAAACTTGCTTTAGAAGTGCACGTGTATATGACTCTGCCAGAGGGTTGTTGTAGTCAGTGGGAGTAGCGGAAGCATAGTGGGCAAGTAGCTTATGTCTATTTATAGGCTAAAGCTGGTACAGCGGAATTAGATCATCTATTTTTGAGGTGACAGTCATAGGCTTTGACTTCATCAGAATAGGAGATGGATCTGGTAAGAAGGTAGTAGAGAGTGATGTCCAGATATTGGGATGACATGCACTTGATAGGAAGAGTTATTCCTATACTACGATCGGTTATACTGTGGTTGTCACAAAGTTGTTTCTCCACATAAGATATGGATATAATATCAGGTTTTCTGGTTACTATATCTATGGTTTTAGATCTAGATTTAGGAAGTATCCCAATCTGGGTACTTTGACATTATTCTAGATATATTTTGAATGGTTGACTCCTGGCATGGTGGTGTACCTCCAGATGATGGAGTCACCCTCTCTAAAGGTGTCTTACAGACTAAAGTAGGGAGGGATCTGCATGATTAGCATATCACTTGCTCAGGCAATTGAGTTAATCATGAATGTCAAGTATCACACCAGATGTTGTTTTTGCACTAGCTGCAATAAACATATATTAATCCAATCCCGGAGAAACATTGGGAAGAAGTTTTGAACATAAATGGATGTTCTAGGGATATGGTAACGGCAGCCTCTTTCAGGAGACGGTTACCATTTCAGGCTTCCAAGGTGACCTGGATGATAGAGTGACTGTCGGAGTTATAGTTTTTCCCTTTTCTGAGGGACAGTATGTTGGACAGTTGGTCCAAGCGGATACTGAGGAAAGGCATGGCGCAGGATACTGATTAAATTCAGTGGACGATGCAGTCTAAGTAGTTTGCTGGATTTGGAGTTCATTTATGAACCGGGTCCCATCAAATATCCAGACAAATTCTAAGACAGGTATTGCTCATTTCGGGAGATGGTTTTCTCCCCAAAGTTGAGATACAGAAAGAAACATTGGAGCGGATCCACTCACTGAGGCTATTTCTCGAACGCAATTGTCACGACCCGAAAGTACGGAACGTGACCGACACTTAGATTACGAAGCGTCCAGAGGCGCCACGTAACCTAAGTAAGCCGAAGCCCAGAAATCTAAACCATAAAAAAAAGAAGAAGAAAGAGAAAACAAGTTTAAAAGCATCAGCAAATTTTCCTAAAAATTTCGGCAGAGTCTCCTCTGTAAAAACTGGCCCCAAACGGATACAACAAGTATAATATATATAAACAATAAAAAGCATCCCCACACGGGTGCTAGCTCAACGCCAACAGGCGGAAACAACCACAATAAGCACAATAATATACAACGCCAAAGGGCGAGGCTCAAAATTCAAAAGAAAACAAAACTACCAGATCAGAAAAATACAAGCACGACTCTAAGGTCGAAATAAATAACTGGTCCAATAAACTTATCAAAAAATACAAGTATGGTTGATGGAGCTTACTAGATACAAAAGAAAGAATAAAAGTACAATGGTGGTCCAGATACAAGTGAACCAACCTACCGTGCAAATCACCCTGAATGAAATGATGTGCCAGCAACTGCCAGGGAAACATGTACATCGAACCTGTAATAAAATTTGGCACAACGGGGGTGAGTTGCCAACTCGTGAGTAGAAGACATCTACGAAAAGAAATCGAATGCACGACGCTATCCTAGGTCATAATAATACACTACTATATCCCAATCATCTAGTAATTGCAGGGTAATACTACGTGTAAATGCAGATTCTCCGTGCTCGTGTCAGTGCCTCAAATAATACTATGTCATATGAATGGATATGCATGCACCATGAATGTAAAATAATCAATCCTTAAATCCAGATATATCTGTATAAGAAATCTTTAACTGTTATCATAGTAAAATGTGTATAGGAATCTGAAATATCAACAATGAAATCCATGAAATCCGTGTCAAGTATCGACACAAAACATGTAAATCTCAAGTCTCAATATCTCGGGCTCCGTCAGTCCGGATCGGCCTATATCATCAAATCCCACGACAACGGTCGGTATTCTCCGGATATCCGCCGCGCCAGACATCACCGGTAGGTAGCCTTCCCCTGCCAGGCTCATCGTCTACAACTCGATCTTCTTGCCCCAGGGTACCATACCGGGCCCACCATGTACCCGAGACGGTTCATCCACTCCTCGAATCGGGTCTCGAAATCCAACAGAAAACATGAAATCTCATGGTGGACGACACATACATCACGAGAAAACCGCACCTTATGTTTTAAAAAGAGAGGAGGAGAGAGAGAAGTTTTTATATATATTATTGCTGTTTTCCCCAAAAATCCAGAAATCTCATAGAAACCCAAATCTCAAAATCATGAGTAAGTATATGATAAGTGTCAGCATATGCCCATAATACTGTATGATAACATGAAAATATGAATGCATGAATGTCTAAGTAATAAATACCATGTCTATACTAACATCAGAAAGTAATCACAATATTATATCGATCTAGTTATTAACTGATTCTATCAATAAAAGATAATATGATCTAAAGTGTACGTGACATAGCAATTACCGATTATGATGTGTGTGAGCCGGTCAATAAGCGTGCGTGGAATATGCGCATCATCGGTAATGGTGCTGGTGTCCTAACAGGAAAAGTTTTATGATGATTATAGAAACATATATATGAACATGCACATTATGATTACGGTATGAAAGTAAAGACAGATGTGTGTTATCCACCCATTTGATATACAAATATAACTACCACTATAAGACTCGAACCTAAACTAGTGTCCATCTAACCCCCAAAACAAAACCTACCTAAGAACTAGTCGATAAGAAGTAGGAGTACACTTAAAGTCTGAGTCCATATCTCTAATAGTCGGCGATCCAGCCTCAATAGCGTCACGTACGTAGTACGACTTCATGAAATCAAGAGTGCGGATCAATCATCACATCTATGCCTCGTATGGTAAAATCCATCGTACGGCATCCCAATATTGGGGTACGGGTCAAATATCACCTACGTGTCTCATTATTCGTATAATATCATCATCAACCCATGTCATGATCAAGGTGCTATGATGTAATCGCATACATCAATTATATAACATTGCCATCATAAATATACCTCATTAATTTATCCTCAGAAATATCATGTCATATGTATCATATTGTGATTAAGTCATACTGATATCATATCGTCATCAAGTCACACCTATATGATATCGACATCAGGTCACACCTATATAATGTCGTAATCAAGTCATACATATATCATATCGTGATCAGTCACAAGTTACAATTCGGGTTCTATTTTAGAGTCCCATGTACCTCAATATCATCACTACCCATTATAATTTATGTATACCTGTTCATTATCATTTTCTAATGATCCGCTAACATTTTAATACGACTGCATAGCCAAGAATCACGGCATCAAGCCCAGTTATACTGTTTCATTCCCGTGTATCATATCACATCAATGTATCCCATATACGTGTTATGTATATATATATATATATACATATACCTAGTCCTATATATATATACACCATGTCGAGTTTCAGTGTGTGCGTGTGTGTGTTTCTACTTGAAACTTACGAATCTTTTCCAAGGTATTCATCCTCTGGTATGGTCTTCCTAAATCAGTCTAGTCCAGCCTAGGGTCATTACTAGGGTCCTACTCATTAAGAATCTAGGGTCACATCTGGTTTCCTAATGATAATAAGTACTATTCCTATTCTACGTTGCGGGGGTGCTAAACGCTATCCACCCGACTTCCCCCCGTAGATATACATCTACTCACCTGGTCCATGTCTGCCGAAGACGGTGTCGCCATCCTCCTCTTCATCGCCCGCAGTCCACGTGAGGGGTACCTAAACGCAAACATATAAATAGTATCGTAAACTGAATCACATGCAAAAGTCAAAACGACGCAAGGAACAAGCATAGGTTAAAACTTATGTCCCGTCCACGCAAAAGAACCAAATATCGCTCGATATCGGCGTACAAACTCCGATGGATCGAGATAACATGAACAAATAACTCATAGTTTTAAAACTCATTACTTATATTATAAAACATGATTTAATTCATCGAAACACCAAAATCCATCAAATCGCCCGATTTCGTAAAACCCGAAAATGCCAATTTACCGTTTTTCTTCAAAACTTGACATTTAAATGAAACCAATGGTCATAAAACTCATTAAATAGCCTAACTAGATTATAGAAACCATTACTATATTTTTATTACACAAATATGTATGGATTTGGAATTTCTAGTTTGCAACCTTTATCAATTTTCAACATCTTACAAGCCAAATTCCACAATTTTACAACAAACTTGATTTTGCATGAGTTAATGTATTAAAATAAAATTCATGATGATAATGATATAATGAAACCATAATTTATATTTTTAATCTCATTTATTTAGGAATTTCCAAAATCTAGTTTACAAAAATAGCATTTTATTAGTATTTTCCAATTATCAAAAGAAACTAGTGATCAAACTAAGTTTTTCTTTCCATTAACATGCTAATATTCTCACTAAAACTAAAATCTAATGATAGCAATCTTAATTAGAATTTTATATTACCCACATATACATTTTATAAAAACTAGTTAGCTAAATAGCATAATTAAATCAATTTGAATAAACAAATTATTATACAACAACCATGCAAGATTTTTCCACTCTAAAAAAATGTTAAACTAGCTATTATAACCTTATTTAATTAATAAAAACCACAACTTGAATTTACAAACCCTAACTTGAATTTTAAAATTTTCAAATAGAATTAATTTAATAAATCTAATTATGCTTTAAAAGAAACATCTAATAGAAATAAATCAAAAGAGAAAGATTTATACCTCCACATCATAAAGTACAAACATGAAAATGAGACTCCAAAATGCATGCTTTCCCACTCCAAAATCCATGGAAGGAAGAGCAAAGAATAAAGGGTAGGAATTTATTAGGATTTTGTGCATTTTTTATTGAATTTTGGAGGATTTTTGATGATTTTTGGAATTAAAATAAAATTGGAAAATGGGGGGGGCTGCCATGGGAGTGAGGCCGGCCAAGTTTGGGAGGTGAGGGAGAGAAAGAAATGAGTGAGGAATTGTGCAGAAGTTTCCCCCAAAATATCACTTCATTATGTCTTTTCACAACCTTATTTAATTTCTTTTATTTCTTTACTAAAACAATTCAAGAAAACTCTAGAATTTTGGAAAAATTTGCAAATAAATTTTGCATGAAACACACTAAATTCTAATATGCCATGGTTCATTTTTACAAATTAAAACCATTCAAATTTGTAATTTACACTAATTTAGTGTAAAAATAAAGCTTATGTTAATATTTAAAACAATTAATTTAGGAAAAATATTTAATTAAACTAAAAATTTATAAGTGACTAAATAAACACCATTTACTAGTAATAACATAATTAAAATAGGTATTTTTAAATTTATAGTGAAAAATAATTACGGTTTTGTTTTACGAAAAATACATTTTACTTTACCGAAAATCCTAAAATTCACTTAAACAAATTTTATTTATTTAATTATTTTTAAAATGTTACAATCTTCCCCCCTTTTAGAAATTCGGTCCTCGAATTTAAATTAAAACTCCCCCTCCAAATACTAAAATATTTAGCAAAGCACTCAAATCGTCGGGGCTCCGAAATCATCAATACATAACTAAAATCAACTCCGTCAAACATAACGCAATCATCGGAGTTATGACGAGAATAAAATATCAAAATCCAATATGAAAACCAACATAATATACATCAATCTATAACTTATATATAGTGCGCATCATAGTAAAACCGTCCAAATATCTGAATGAAGAAATATGCAAAAGCCCCTTTTGAAAATCGCCGTGTGATGCACGTGTCACGGCATAAGTAGCGGACGTTTATTAAAAAAAAATAGCTATATATATATATATCTTTTATTTAACATACACGTCTCGCCTGGTTACTAAATTAAAAAATAATGATTATGAAAACATACTGCTCAAACTGAAATCAATCCCAATCACATCATAAAAATATCATGTGCGTCCGGTGCGCACTGAAATCGAAACCAAATACAGATACCACGAATACACACAAAAACAAAACTAAGTGCAACAGGTGTGCACCAAAAACATCTGTCAAGTGCAACGGGCGTGCACGACTCAATATCAGGTGCATCTAATCTGCACAAAACCCCGATTTAGTGCATCTGGTGTGCACAAAATCGCATCAAGTGCGCCAAGTATGCGCAAGAATCCTAATCAGGTGCACATGGTGCACGAAAACATACATCGAATATCAAAATCGAAATCACAGTACAAAAATGCATGAAAACTAGGTCGAAACATATGTCAAAATCATGTGTAACCCCTATGCACGAAATCAAATCAAAAATCTCAAAATATATAAAACCAAATCAAGTGTACTGGGTGTGTACTAAACAACATCAATACACTGATATATGAAACACAAATAGAATGTAATGAAGGTACACACATGCAATACCAATCGTAGAACAAAGTCCTCAAAATACCAAAATCCAATCAACGAAAATATGAAATTCAAATCATTAAATCACAATCGTAAACACTATCGTCAATGTGCGCCTCTTTCCTCTGATGTCGGCTGCTTCAAACTTGTCTCTTCATAAGTGTGCTGACTGCGCTACCAACGGCAATACTCATATCTAGAGTCTCCTACGTAGTCGATCCCTTCACTTGATATCCGGACTACATTAAACTTTTCGATCGATCCATCAAAATCCCATAATTTCCCGAGAGCTCAACACTCAAGTACAGTTTAAAAATATCCGGTACATACCCCAGCATCGATGGTCCAGCCGTAGAAGGGTAAACCCAAGCTTCACTAATGGCACCGCGGAACTGCCGTAAACCCTAAGGTTCAAGGGCATTCTCGTGGTCATTATGTCGAGTTAGGGTTTCATTCTTCTAGAGGGTCCATCGAAATACCCGCATGTTCTTCCGAATACCTTAAACTTGGGAAAATGGTTTTCTGATAATCGTTCGAACCCTTTAACTTCGTCTGGACGGCATGTGAATACCTTTCATCCGCACGCTAAACAATGCTTCAATCCTCAAGAATAACTAATACTCTAATGGTTATCGCATTCGAGCCGCAGCCCCCTCTGCCCGTGCGCCCGTGGTAACAGAAACCACCCTCCGACATCGACGAAGATAGATCAAAGGAACGAATGGAATACGGTGCAAACAATGTACATCCTAAGGCTCCTTAAGCAGAGTAGCGTATCGTAAGTATGCCGCGGATCATACCAACGGTACGTCACTCTACCTAAGTCACCTACTCCATCAACCAAGGGTCACCTAGACTTATACAAGGTTAAACCTAGCGTTCTGATACCAACTTTGTCACGACCCGAAAGTACGGAACGTGACTGGCACTTAGATTACGAAGTTCTAGAGGCGCCACGTAACCTAAGTAAGCCGAAGCCCAGAAATCTAAACCATAAAAAAAGAAGAAGAAGAAAAAGAAAACAAGTTTAAAAGCATCAGCAAATTTTCCCAAAAATTTCGGCAGAGTCTCCTCTGTAAAAACTGGCCCCAAACGGGTACAACAAGTATAATATACATAAACAATAAAAAGCATCCCTACACGGGTGCTAGCTCAACGCCAACAGGCGGAAACAACCACAATAAGCACAATAATATACAACGCCAAAGGGCGAGGCTCAAAACTCAAAAGAAAACAAAACCACCAGATCAGAAAAATACAAGCGCGACTCTAAGGTCGAAATAAATAACTGGTCCAATAAACTTATCAAGAAATACAAGTATGGTTGATGGAGCTTACTAGATACAAATGAAAGAATAAAAGTACAATGGTGGTCCAGATACAAGTGAACTAACCTACCGGGCAAATCACCCTGAATGAAATGATGTGCCAGCAACTGCCAGGGAAACCTGTACATCGAACCTGTAATAAAATTTGGCACAACGGGGGTGAGTTGCCAACTCATGAGTAGAAGACATCTACGAAAAGAAATCGAATGCACGACGCTATCCTAGGTCATAATAATACACTACTATATCCCAATCATCTAGTAATTGCATGGTAATACTACGTGTAAATGCAGATTCTCCGTGCTCGTGTCAGTGCCTCAAATAATACTATGTCATATGAATGGATATGCATGCACCATGAATGTAAAATAATCAATCCTGAAATCCAGATATATCTGTATAAGAAATCTTTAACTGTTATCATAGTAAAATGTGTATAGGAATCTGAAATATCAACAATGAAATCCATGAAATCCGTGTCAAGCATCAACACAAAACATGTAAATCTCAAGTCTCAATATCTCGGGCTCCGTCAGTCCGGATCGGCCCATATCATCAAATCCCACGACAACGGTCGGTATCCTCCTGATATCCGCCGCGCTAGACATCACCGGTAGGTAGCCTTCCCCTGCCAGGCTCATCGTCTACAACTCGATCTTCTTGCCCCGGGATACCATACCGGGCCCACCATGTACCCGAGACGGTTCATCCACTCCTCGAATCGGGTCTCGAAATCCAACAGAAAACATGAAATCTCATGGTGGACGACACATACATCACGAGAAAACCGCACCTTATGTTTTAAAAAGAGAGGAGGAGAGAGAGAAGTTTTTATATATATTCTTGCTGTTTTCCCCAAAAATTCAGAAATCTCATAGAAACCCAAATCTCAAAATCATGAGTAAGTATATGATAAGTGTCGGCATATGCCCATAATACTGCATGATAACATGAAAATATGAATGCATGAATGTCTAAGTAATAAATACCATGTCTATACTAACATCAGAAAGTAATCACAATATTATATCGGTCTAGTTGTTAACTGATTCTATCAATAAAAGATAATATGATCTAAAATGTACGTGACATAGCAATTACCGATGATGATGTGTGTGAGCCGGCCAATAAGTGTACGTGGAATATGCGCATCATCGGTAATGGTGCTGGTGTCCTAACAGGCAAAGTTTTATGCTGATTATAGAAACATATATATGAACATGCACATTATGATTACGGTATGAAAGTAAAGACAGATGTGTGTTATCCACCCATTTGATATACAAATATAACTACCACTATAAGACTCGAACCTAAACTAGTGTCCATCTAACCCCCAAAACAAAACCTACCTAAGAACTAGTCGATAAGAAGTAGGAGTACACCTAAAGTTTGAGTCCATATTCTAATAGTCGGCGATCCAGCTTCAATAGCATCACGTACGTAGTACGACTTCCTCAAATCAAGAGTGCGGATCAATCATCACATCTATGCCTCTACGGTAAAATCCATCGTACGGCATCCCAATATCGGGGTACGGGTCAAATATCACCTACGTGTCTCATTATTCGTATAATATCATCATCAACACATGTCATGATCAAGGTGCTATGATGTAATCGCATACATCAATTATATAACATTGCCATCATAAATATACCTCATTAATTTATCCTCAGAAATATCATGTCATATGTATCATATTGTGATTAAGTCATACTGATATCATATCGTCATCAAGTCACACCTATATGATATCGACATCAGGTCACACCTATATGATGTCGTAATCAAGTCATACATATATCATATCGTGATCAGTCACAAGTTACAATTCGGGTTCTATTTTAGAGTCCCATGTACCTCAATATCATCACTACCCATTATAATTTATGTATACCTGTTCATTATCATTTTCTAATGATCCGCTAACATTTAATACGACTGTATAGCCAAGAATCACGGCATCAAGCCCAGTTATACTGTTTCATTCCCGTGTATCATATCACATCAATGTATCCCATATACGTGTTATGTATATATATATATATACCTATACCTAGTCCTATATATATATACACATACACGTATACACCATGTCGAGTTTCAGTGTGTGCGTGTGTGTGTTTCTACCTGAAACCTACGAATCTCTTCCAAGGTATTCATCCTCTGGTATGGTCTTCCTAAATCAGTCTAGTCCAGCCTAGGGTCATTACTAGGGTCCTACTCATTAAGAATCTAGGGTCACATCTGGTTTCCTAATGACAATAAGTACTATTCCTATTTTACGTTGCGGGGGTGCTAAACGCCATCCACCCGACTTCCCCCCGTAGATATACATCTACTCACCTGGTCCATGTCTACCGAAGACGGTGTCGCCATCCTCCTCTTCATCGCCCGCAGTCCACGTGAGGGGTACCTAAACGCAAACATATAAATAGTATCGTAAACTGAATCACATACAAAAGTCAAAACGACGCAAGGAACAAGCATAGGTTAAAACTTATGTCCCGTCCACGCAAAAGAACCAAATATCGCTCGATATCGGCGTACAAACTCCGATGGATCGAGATAACATGAACAAATAACTCATAGTTTTAAAACTCATTACTTATATTATAAAACATGATTTAATTCATCGAAACACTAAAATCCATCAAATCGCCCGATTTCGTAAAACCCGAAAATGCCAATTTACCGTTTTTCTTCAAAACTTGACATTTAAATGAAACCAATGGTCATAAAACTCATTAAATAGCCTAACTAGATTATAGATACCATTACTATATTTATATTACACAAATATGTATGGATTTGGAATTTCTAGTTTGCAACCTTTATCAATTTTCAACATCTTACAAGCCAAATTTCACAATTTCACAACAAACTTGATTTTGCATGAGTTAATGTATTAAACTACAATTCATGATGATAATGATATAATGAAACCATAATTTATATTTTTAATCTCATTTATTTAGGAATTTCCAAAATCTAGTTTACAAAAATAGCATTTTATTAGTATTTTCCAATTATCAAAAGAAACTAGTGATCAAACTAAGTTTTTCTTTCCATTAACATGCTAATATTCTCACTAAAACTACAATCTAATGATAGCAACCTTAATTAGAATTTTATATTACCCACATATACATTTTATAAAAACTAGTTAGCTAAATAGCATAATTAAATCAATTTGAATAAACAAATTATTATACAACAACCATGCAAGATTTTTCCACTCTAAAAAAATGTTAAACTAGCTATTATAACCTTATTTAATTAATAAAAACCACAACTTGAATTTACAAACCATAACTTGAATTTTAAAATTTGCAAATAGAATTAATTTAATAAATCTAATTATGCTTTAAAAGAAACATCTAATAGAAATAAATCAAAAGAGAAAGATTTATACCTCCACATCATAAAGTCCAAACATGAAAATGAGACTCCAAAATGCATGCTTTCCCACTCCAAAATCCATGTAAAGAAGAGCAAAGAATAAAGGGTAGGAATTTATTAGGATTTTGTGCATTTTTTATTGAATTTTGGAGGATTTTTGATGATTTTTGGAGTTAAAATAAAATTGGAAAATGGGGGGGCTGCCATAGGAGTGAGGCCAGCCAAGTTTAGGAGGTGAGGGAGAGAAAAAAATGAGTGAGGAATTGTGTAGAAATTTCCCCCAAAATATCACTTCATTATGTCTTTTCACAACCTTATTTAATTTCTTTTATTTCTTTACTAAAACAACTCAAGAAAACTCTAGAATTTTGGAAAAATTTGCAAATAAATTTTGCATGAAACACACTAAATTCTAATATGCCATGGTTCATTTTTACAAATTAAAACCATTCAAATTTGTAATTTACACTAATTTAGTGTAAAAATAAAGCTTATGTTAATATTTAAAACAATTAATTTAGGAAAAATATTTAATTAAACTAAAAATTTATAAGTGACTAAATAAACACCATTTACTATTAATAACATAATTAAAATAGGTATTTTTAAATTTATAGTGAAAAATAATTACGGTTTTGTTTTACGAAAAATACATTTTACTTTACCGAAAATCCTAAAATTCACTTAAACAAATTTTATTTATTTAATTATTTTTAAAATGCTACAGCAATCATTTTCGTAAACGGGCTTTGCGAAACTGATTAGTAGAGAATTTGAGTGTTCGGTATCACACGGGCTGTGAGTATGCGACATCGCAATAATTGGCCTTAAGTGCAAGTGGGAGATTGTTGGCTATAGTGCCCTCAAGGCAATTATCATAGTCGCGGACTTGTGATTATGATGATTGAGTGATGACCTATACCGATAAAACAGTCTTACTCAAGATGATAGTATGCTATCTGGTTTGTCTTTATCATCATGTACATGTTGATAGAGCCCATAGGGTTCTTGCTTGACTGCCAGCATTATGATGGCGATCATATATATAGGAGCTGGGGTCTATAAGCACATCCTTAAATGTCCCTAGTCGTAGGAGTATCGAGACCGGGCATCGATACTCCAGTGTAGACTAGTGTATACTGATCGAGACCCCGACGAGGGGCGGTGGCCAGGTCTCACAAGCCATTGGTGTTAGTTTGTTCACCTAAGATAGTATACAGGTGCTCATTGGGTTATGAGTATACCGGACGGACTCCCCGGGAACCTGCTAGTTGGTATTATACCTAATGTCAGATTGCAGTTTCTAAGTGATATGTGTACAGGTTAGTCTATCGACGTGAGATCGTCATTTGTCTCATGTGAGTTCCCACTGTGCTTTGATTACTACCCTACCACGGCTCAAAGGAGTCGTGCAAACAGGTTTTAGTTGGGTACAGTCCCGAGCCACATGGAGGCAGTGATCGGATTGTCGGGGATTCGTCTCTCCCATTATTGGGGGTTGATGTCGCATTGTGTACGGATGACCATCACCATAAATCCGTGGCCACGGTGGACGAGAATTACCGATCCAGGATCGATAGTTTCTCAGGTGGTGATGGGTTTCATACCGACACTAAATATCGCGTTGTTGGGGGTCTGACTTTATCCACCCTCCTAGACTCGATATGCGATGCTCTTAGACGAACAGATCGGACTGTACGGATATTGTCACTATCAGGCTCAGTAGGGGTTCAGGATGAGTTTGCTCGTCGGCCTCCCTTTCGCTCAATACCTGGGTAGCCGTTACGTACAGCTAGTGCAGCTGACGTGCTTGTGGTTAAACCCACTGCCAGCGTATTGACGAGTCTTTAGAGTCCCACACAGAAGGTTTTCACGGTTCAGGCGATATGGTGTACATGACGTATGTTGGTACATACAGGTGTCCGATTAAATATGTGCATGCTGCGCAGACTTTAATCGGACGGTTGATAATACTAGCGGCTTAGGATTAAGCCAGATTATTAAATCAGGTTTTGATTTAATAATTTACATATGTATTTATATATATATGTATTCTAGTATAATTGTTCGCTATTTATTTTTCTTTCTTGGCTATTCGTATTTTTGTACGAATACTCGTATATGTATTTCGATACATGTACCGGGAAGTATTCCGTATTTTATGCGGAATAGCTTCTAGAAGATGCCACCTCATTATTGATTTTCTTTTAGAAAATCAATTAGGAAATGGGGTGGAAAAGGTGACAAGGAATAGGCATGAGTCAAAGCATGGTGCAAAGTATGGTTGGATTTGTTTATTTGATTAATTGGAAAATGATATTTTTTGTGGGGATGAGAGAGGGGGGGCGGCCACTTCATTGGAGATTTGGATTTAATTTTGTTGATTATTTTTCACTTGCATTACTCCCACTCTCTCATTCACTCAAAAAGAAAATTTTCACTACAAAACACTTAGCCAATTCTTTGCTCATGCCAAAGTTTCATCACTTCTTTCATCTTCTTCTTGAGTTGCTCCATGGAGCACATGGATGAGAGAAAAAATATAGTAACGCACTACTACACCTCGACTCTCCATCGCTAGCGACTTTGGGGCGTCGGTTACCTCGTTCGAAGAGGTTGGAGCTTGCACCATTTCCCTCGGGTGGATCATCGGCGATGAAGGAATACCGGCAACCAAACTTCGTCAAAGAACCGCAAGGAGCTTGGAATGAAGACCGAAGGACTCGGATCAACTCGGTATAACGATTCTAACTCTTAGTTTATATTGCTAGCTTAGTGTAACACCTTAGGTTGTGTTTAGGGGTTAATTATATTTTAATATATAGTTTTTAATAAAAAGTTTACCAAATTGAGTTCCAAATATTTTATCCTATTTAATGAGTATTTTATTGGAATTTTTCTAGGCATACACACACTTGTGCATGTAAACTAGGGCTTTATTTGGGGTTAAACCATGATTAGCAAGCATGGTGGATTAACCCATTTTCTTTAAGTTTATTGATTTTTATTAAGTATTTTGAGTTTTAATTATGTGTTGTTTTTTTTATGGAAATGATTTTCTTTGTTGACTTGGTGAAAGAGAGGGAGTATGGGCTTCATGGTTGAGCCATGCTCATTTAATGAAGAGAGAGGGAGAGTGAAGGGGGGGTTGACTAACATAACTCTCATTTCTCACTCTCACTTCTCACAACTCTCACCCACCCACACACACACACACAGCACAAGCAGCAGCAGAAGAGGAAACAGCAGCAGAGGAGGCAGCAGCAAGCAGCAACATTTGCAGCAGCCCAAGCAGCAGCAGCATGCATGGAGCAGCAGCAGCAGCAGTAGCTCCAGCAGCCACAGCAGCTTCCCATCTTCTCCTCCTCCTTTCTCCTTGCGCCTAGGGTCTAGTAAGGTATAATCTCTGATCCTATTTCCTAGTTTGATAAGCTTGTATGTTAAATAGCTTCGATTAGTGTTAAAAGTGAGATTTAGTGCTTGATTTGATGAATTGTGTGGACTTTTGTCCAAGTGATGTTAGTGTTGGTTAACCTAGCCTAATTAAGTGCTATTAGGGCCAAGTAAACCTAGGTAAACCCCACATTTCACCAAAATACCATAGGGTTTCTTTTTGTGCAAAATTTAGCGTTTTTAAGTGAAATTTCACCTTTCTGCTATCTGCTATAGACCCATTTGTTTCAGATAAAATCTGAGTTAACTGTAGCCTATTTGGGAGACCCTGATCACACCACCAGAGTACAAGACCCCCATTCCACCTTGAGGCCGCCGATTTATTCCTTCTGGCCTCAATTTGCGGCCAGATGAGGGAGATAGGTGTTAGGGTTTTGGCTGTAGGAGTCTGCTATGAATTTGAGGCATGTGGTATGTGCAATTTTGTAAGTTTCTCTCTGTAGGAAAATCTGAGATGATATATCGTTTTTCTAGTACGTTTAATTCGCGCGATACGCGCGATACGTGAGTGGGTTCTATGATCCAGCGTGTCGTGGCGTGTCGGGATAGTTTTAGACGCGTATACACACGTTTTAGGCGTATCGTACACACGCCCGTTTGGTTCGCGACGCGAGTTTCTCGTTTGGGTTCGATGTCGCGTTTTGCGAGATATTTGCTTATGTGGATTTTCCTTATGTGAATTCTAGGTTCGCAGGCGGGTACGTCGGACGAAGTAAAGGAAGGGAAGCAGGTGGTCGGCTACGAGTAGCGCGCGACCAGGTGATTAGATTTAACATCTACGGGGAAATCGCCCGTATGGAGTTAAGCGTCAGGGCGTGTTAGGATATTTAGTCGTAGATGTTCATATGGACTATAGGAGCACACCTTATTGTTGCATAGAGAAATGATAGCATAGAACACTGCACTGTCACTAACGGTTCAAGCTGCACGAGCACTATTTGTATGTTACATCCACACCGTTAGTGATTGCCATGACACACGCACTATAGGATTGCTACGCATTATACATATCGTTTGATTGTCGCATCATTAATGATTGTCATGACTCGTCCCATATTGACATATATTGATATTTTCATACCTGCGCACATGCACGCTATATATTCATACCAGTGCACACATATATTGATATTTTCATACCTGCGCACATGCACGCTGTATATTCATACCAGTGCACACATATATTGATATTTTCATACCTGCGCACATGCACACTGTATATTCATACCAGTGCACACATATATTGATATTTTCATACCTGCGCACATGCACGCTGTATATTCATACCAGCGCACACATATATTGATATTTTCATACCTGCGCACATGCACGCTGTATATTCATACCAGCGCACACATATATTGATATTTTCATACCTGCGCACATGCACGCTGTATATTCATACCAGCGCACACATATATTAATATTTTCATACCTGCGCACATGCACGCAGTATATTCATACCAGCGCACACATATATTGATATTTTCATACCTGCGCACATGCACGCCGTATATTCATACCGGTGCACACATATATTGATATTTTCATACCTGCGCACATGCACGCCGTATATTCATACCGGTGCACACATATATTGATATTTTCATATCTGCGCACATGCACGCCGTATATTCATACCGGTGCACACATATATTGATATTTTCATACCTGCGCACATGCACGCCGTATATTCATACCAGTGCACACATATATTGATATTTCATACCTGCGCACATGCACGCTGTATATTCATACCAGTGCACACATATATTGATATTTTCATACCTGCGCACATGCACGCCGTATATTCATACCAGTGCACACATATATTGATATTTCATACCTGCGCACATGCACGCTGTATATTCATACCAGTGCACACATATATTGATATTTTCATACATGCGCACATGCACACTGCACACATATATTGATATTTTCATACCTGCGTACATGCACACTATATATTCATACCCGTGCACATATATATTGTTATCTTCATACTTGCGCACATGCACAATATATTCATACCAGTGCACACATATAGTGATATCTTTATACTTGCATGGATTTACGCATTGAGATATGTTGTTTCCATGATATTTCTGGATTTGGGAACCGTGGATATTTCAAAAGAGAATACGCATTATTTAAAAACCCGGTTTCCCTTGGTATGATATTTCAGTGCGTCCACTATGCGTTTTCTCGGTTCTGAGACGTGTGATATGTGAACCCGAATCAAGGAGTTGGATGAGGCCGATTGCGGGTACATGGTGGACTCGGTATGGTACTCCGGGGCGAGAACGGATCGCTGTGCAGTAGACGGTGAGCCTGGCAGAGGGACTACTACCTACCGATGATTGGTTAGACCTGGCGGTTATCCGGAGGATACTGACCAGAGATGAGAGATGGATACGGGCCGATCCGATTTCGCAGACGGAGCCCGATACTTGAGGATTTGCGTGCCGATGCTAGACACGACGATTCGTGATATTTTAGTGTGCCGATGCTAGTCACTCATGATTCTATGAGATTTACATGATTTGGGTATATGGATGGACACCGATTATTTCCCACGTTGATATTCCGTGGAGATATTACTTATTCCCATGCTCAGCACTCAGTATTTTTACATCTCACCATGTATCTGTTGTACCTGATAGAGTACATTTGCTATGCACAATTATTGCATACCCTGCTCATTCTATATAGATGTCATTAGATTGCATTTGCTATGCACGATTATTGCATACCCTGCTCATCCTATATAGATGTCATTAGATTGCATTTGCTATGCACGATTATTGCTTACCCTGCTCATCCTATATAGATGTTATTAGATTGCATTTGCTATGCACGATTATTTCATACCCTGCTCATCCTATATAGATATTATTAGATTGCATTTTCTATGCCCGATTATTGCATACCCTGCTTATCATTTAGAGATGTTGTTAGATCGTACATGATACATGATTACTGCATATATAGTTCATCATATAGATGTTATCTGTTGGCATAGGTTAGAGTATCGCAGCACGTGCATACTCACGATTACCTTTATATGTTATCTACTATTCACGAGTTGACAACTCACCCCCGTTGTGCCACAGTGTTTGCAGGTTGCCCTTCGGAGTAGTCGCGGCAGGCTGCTTTCCTATATTTTTTGGCTACGGATACCACTGCAGTTGGTGCGTGAGCTGTTTGTTGCTAGGTGGGTTTGTGGTATCCGGTTAATTCCATTTTACATATTTTGTATTTAGTACTCTCCATCTACTTTTATGTATTTGACTTAGAGACCAGTGTGAGGACGATGATGTATATTATTTTGTATTCTGGTGTCGAGCTCGCTGTGAGCCGACTTTACCTATGCAGTTCTTATCTTGTGTGATGTGTTCCACTTACTGCTCTTTTCTTCACTACGGCATCGTATATCGTTATCTTGTTGATTGTCTACTTGAGGTTTTCTTAACAGTTTAACAAATGTTCCTATTAAATGTTTAAACACTTTATACTTTTACTGGTTTTGATTTATGGGTTTCGGCTTACTTAGTCGCGTTACGCCTGTAGACGTTACGTGGTTAAGTGCTGGTCTCGGGCCAAACTTTGGGTCATGATACTTAGGGTTTAAGGTCGATCCGGGGATCGGGTAGCGGTAGCACCGGTTTGATAAATTTTTGTTCCGCATTTTGGCCACGTTTCGATGGCCGGGGCGCTGCCGGGACCCATCAAGATCTTCGATCCTTGGCTCTGGAGGGGCCGTAGGAGGCCTACTAAGGATGAACCAAGCAGTGAACCTGTTCGGTTGCCTCTTAGTAAGGGCTTAGATCCCTGGCGTTGTGGGGTAGGCGAGCTACCTGTTCATACCAGAATATTGCATTTTAATACCGCTCATTCATTATCTATTTTTTGTATTTATCGGTACTATTAACCGGTGTCTGCTTAGTATTACAGATTACATGTATCCGTGATAAAATACTGGAAATACACTTAAAATCACGGATATATCATTTGTGAACCGACACTGCAACCGGAACTGGAAACCGACCGATATCCAAAGAGTTTTTGCGAATAAAGTGTGTGCACAACATTTTGGTCCAACACATAGCATGTGTGCACACATGCTCTTTGGCACATGGACCTAGTGGGGCTGCCATGAATCATGACACAAGTGGGCATGGTGTATGTGCATTGATGGTGCAATAAATGCAATAAAGTGTTGATGTGATTCATAGCTACAAGTTTCGCTCCAATCTCTGAGTGCAACACAGGACTTTATAGACAAATCTAGCAACACAAATGGACTTCTGGGGACAAAAAAGACCACACTACAAGCACGAGCACCAGAGCTCAGATTTTGTCTGAGCACATGCTCACCAAAACCGAGGTCGCTGGCCCCATTAGCTCCAAATGCCCCCAGTTTCTCACAGTTCCTCCCTTGTTGCCATGTCAGCTCATTTTTATTGTTTGTTTAATTTTCTTTTGAGCCTATAAATATAGAACCAGTGAGCAAGGGAGAGGGATCCAAGTTTTCTCATTCTTTTCCATACACTTTGTAACTCTTTTTGTTTTCTTTTGTTCTCTTGTACATAGCTTCCCCCTTGAGCTTTCTACCTTAACTTGATCTTGCAGCCTCTTCATCGAGCTTGCAAGTTTAAGCTTTAGTCATTGGTCTCAAGGGGTTGTATCATTCTTAAAGATGAATAAAGTCTCTTTTGTGCCTTCATTTTCACATGAGTTCTTTGCCTCTTCTTGATCTTGCAACCTCTTCATTGAGCTTGCAAGTTTAAGATTTGGTTATTGAACCCATGGTTTGTTATGTGTTCTTTGGTTCTTAGTATATTTCTTACTTGCATTTACCTTTCTTGCAATTTATTTCCATGCTTTACTTACTTGCAATTTATTACTATGTCATTTACTTTCTTGCAATGTTCTTTTCTTTTCTTTGTTTATCTTTTCTTTGCCTTTTCTTTTGTTGTTGTGAATGGTTGTTAATATGGTGTTGTTAGGAATAAATACGATATTGTAAGTTAAGCTTTCTTTGCTCATTTCCTTTTCCCGTATTTTCTAATTGAACTCCATCCAAACGTTACGCAAGCGCTCTGTTAGGCACCCTACCCTACTAAGGTAACGGTGATTCCTAACCGCGACCAGTTGCGTTCGGTTTGGCCGTAGGCAAAAGCAAGAGACATGAACGGAAGGACAAGGGTCAATAAGCCGGATTCCCCGAATACCGTGCTTAAGCACCCTAATCCACGTTGTTGCCGATTGCTCTAGCTTCATTGGTTGAGTTCGGCTCAAAGGACTTGAATACGGATTTCCTTAACTTACACTATCCTATCTAATCCTAACAAATGGTTACTTTGCATATATACACATAGGTTAGGTACGAACAATCCGCCTCACGCATTAACTCATCAAAACAAGAACATAAAACGCTCCGTCTCCCTGCGGACGACCCGTGCTCATGCCGGCTAGCTGCAAAGCGACACCGTCCTGATCGCGGTTAAACTTTAGAACTCTTAAAACTCGATACGCCAAAAGCGTGCGATCAAATGGCGCCGTTGCTGGGGAGACGGTAACGTTTTAATTCTTGTTGTTTCGGGTTAATTTCTGTATATTTCATCTATACAACTAACCCTATTTTCTAAAACAAACAAAAAAATTCAAAATTTCAAAACCAAATAAAAATTAACTTCGCTAACTCATTTTGTTCTCTGGAATTCTTACCTGCTTGCACTCTGTAACTCAACTGAAGAAACAAACAATACCAGTGTGATACTTATAGAACAGTGGGAACACAGAACAAGTTTGGAGCCCATCTGCCACAAAAGGGCCGGTGACTTTCCTTTCAAATCCGAGCTCGCCGGCCTGTTTGCTTCCTTTTGCCTCCAAATTCTCCTCTGTGCTCCAGTGTTCTGTTTTTGTCCCATTTTTATTGTTTGTTTTTTATAATTTTTAGTGTGCAGGTATTTGGGCATTCGTATCGCTTTTCTGCACTAATATCCATTTTTTCCGACATTTGTAGATTTTGCGGAACTGCGAACAGCGATCGTGGGGAGCAAAGTGCACATTGAACGTTACAGTGCCAAAGATCCGGATAGTTTGACCTGCGCAAGCGAACTTTTCAAGCTTACCGGATTTGATTCAACGGGGGTTTCCTAACCTAAAAACTTAACGTTACGTACTTTACTAACACCTTCTTCTCAAATCCGACGCATCCACTATAATATCTTTGCAGGATTCTTTGCAAGTTCGCTACCAAACGCCAAAATTAACTAACCCGTATTTGTTGCAGTGCCGAGCTTAAACATAAAAAATGATTGTTTGAAATGTTAAACAATTTTTTTCATTGAATTGCGCATTGCATACATTAATATGGACTTAAGGGCAAGCGAACCCACAACATACGGTAAATGATTTCATCACCTTTTCCGTGGCCCACAAATCACGAACTTGAGCATAACGATTACCCGCACTGTTGGGTTTCCCTTACTCCTAGTCTAGTGTTTGGTAGCATCACTAATGCTATTTTAAAAATTAGAGAGGTGCAAAGCAAACAAACCATGAATTTTTACTAGAATTTCTAGGGTAACAAAGTTTGTATCAAAAACAAAGAACTATCTATCACATAGAGTTTAGGGTTACAACCTTTGTAGTCCGTTCCTTCGCTTCAGAAGCTCCGTGTTGAGGTCCCTTCGCTGCGATCATCAAGAACTCCAACTCTAGAGAGGTTCCATGAGGTGAATGAGGAATCTTGCTTGTAATCTTCATGATCTAAGATGATCTACCTTGAAGAATCTCTAACCCAAGCTTACACATCACTAATAAAGTAATTAGAGAAGTGAACACCCTAATCTAAGTGGCTAGAATAGATGAGGATGATGAAGTAGGAATATTACTCTCTTTTGTTTTCAATTTCTCACTATTAATCACCACAACACAAAAAACTAGCAAGCTTTTTTCAAGGAGAAAGAAGAAGAAGAAAACCTTTTGTGATGAATAATGAATTATTGTTGTGGTTACAATTGCAACCATGGGTTAAGAATGAGATCCTTAACCCTTGTAGAGAATAAACTATGGGTTGAGGGTTTGGGTTGGGTTAACAAATATCTTCACAAAATATCAAAGAAAAATGAAAAAGTCAAAGCTTCATGATGTTTTCTTAACCCTCATCCAAATAGTTAACCCTAATCCAAACCCTAACTTGGTTTAAACTCAAAATCCATGTTGCATTTGTAACCCTAACATGTTGCAATATTATATATCACATATATAATATATATGCAACAAAAGAAAATAATACAATTAACATATATCGTATATACATCAATGTATTACCCGGTGAGAAAAAGAATCAATAAAGCGAGCTTATATTAGTTAATGTTACGTAATATATCACATATATAATTATACATTAAGTTATCGAATCAACACTTGATCCGATAATCCGGCTATATTACATATAACCGACTAATATAACATGTACCAATTGATCAAATCAATACTTGATCCGATGACCCGGCTATATCACATATACCCGGCCGATATCACATATCGCGAGAATAGAATACGGTATCTCATATCGTATTATTCTCGGTCCCGCACATATTGTTGGATATAGTGCCCTCAAAGTCAATTATTGGATCGCAGGCACGTGATTGCAATGATTGAGGGAGGACCTATGCCGGTAGGACAGTCTTACTCAAGATGATAGTATGCTATCTGGTTTATCTTTATCATCGTGTACTGCTTTAGGTGACATTACAGGTCACTATTGCGCGTTGGTAGAGCCCTTAGGATTCTTGCTTGACGGCCAGCAGTAAGATGGTGATCATATACGTGGGAGCTGGGGTCTATAAGCACATCCTTAAAGTGGTCCCTAGTCGTGGGAGTTTCGAGACTGGGCATCGATACTCCATTAGTAGACTAGTGTATACAGTTGAGACCCCGACGAGGGGTGGTGGCCTGTCTCACAAGCCATTGGTGTCAGTTGGTTCACCTAAGATGTATACAGGTGCTCATTGGGTTATGAGTACACCGGACAGGACTCGCCGGGAACATGCTAGTTGGTATTATACCTGACGTCAGATAGCAGTTCCCTGGTGACATGTGTACAGGTTAGTTCATCGACTACCCTACCACTGCTCAAAGGAATCATGCAAACAGGTTTTAGTTGTGTACAGTCCCGAGCCACATGGAGGCAGTGAGCAGATCGGCAGGGGTTTCGTCTCTCCCAGTATTGGGGGTGAGATCGCGCTGTGTCTAGGAGAGCCATTAAACGAAGTCCTTGGCTAAGGCAGGAGATTTACTGATAGGTATTCCATTAGTATCTCAGGGTGTTCTAGGCTACACTCCGACACGAATTGTACCGCTTTTAGGGGTCTGACTTTTACCAACCCCCTAGGCCCGCCATGCGATGCTCATAGACGAATGGACCGGACTGTACGGATATTGTCACTGACAGGCTCTGTAGGGTGTCAGGATGAGTTCGCTCATCGACCTCCCTTCTGGTCAATACTTAGTAGCCCGTTACGTACATCTTGTACCACTGACGAGCTAGTGGTTAAATCCACAGCTAAAGTATTGACGAGTCTTTAGAGTCCCCTACAGACTGTTTCTCAAGTTTCGGGCGAAACGTTGTAGAGGCCGTATGATATATGGCAGGGTCCGATTATATACGTGCAGTAGTGCACGGATCATGATCGGGCGGATCATACTAGTGGGCTTTGGTTTAAGCCGGATCCTAGTATTAGATTTGTTGGATTATTTTAGTCTCATCGTATTCGCATTCGGTTGGAATGCGGATGCGGGTATGTATATACAGGTGAGGGGTATCCTTGTGATCCGTCACGAGTTTACTTTAGATGTTGCCGTATCTTTTTATTGTTGTAAACATTTGGGTTAATGTTTACAAATGGAAATTGTGAGCTAGAAATCATCATTTTGTGCATTTAATGTGGCATGTGCAAGGGTAGTGACTCATGGTCTCTTTTTATATGCATATGTCACATTATTGTTTGATTGGTGTGTTGATATGATAAGAGGAGAGAGGGAGGGCAGCCATGGTAAGGGGTTAGCTCTTGTATTTTTCATTCTAACACTCTCACTCTCTCATTTTATCACAATAGAACACAAGAAAAGAAAAGGCTTCTTCTTCTTCTCGCTCTAGCTCACAACCTCCATTAATGGCATCATCTCTAACCTCCATCCATACAATGGATGCAAGAGACAAAATTGTCACACACATTCTCTACTTCACCTTGGACACGTCGGCTAGCGAACTTCGTGCCCGAGTTGCTTCGGATGAAGTGGGAGCCCGTAAAAAGACTCGATGATGTGGTGCCCTTTCCGACAAGGAGATCGAGACCGGAGATGCCGCGAGGAGTTTGGGATGGTGGCCAAAGACCGAAGGACACGGATCGATCGGCATAGCCTTTCCAACCCTTCTCTAGTTAGCTAGTTGTAGGTTAATGGTTCGATCCGGGTTTTAAGCATACGATAGCGCCGGTTTCTAGTTTAAGAAAAGTTTTCGTTTCCGCATTTTGGCCTCGGACAGACGGCCGGGGCGCTACCGTAGACTTACATGGTATCAGAGCCACGCCATTAACCTTTACTAGCTTGTTCTAACGTGTTTAGAACATCGATCGAACGAAATTTTCAAAAACTGCATTTCCAATTCTAAGTTTCTGTCGAAATTTTTTTATCGTTAAAAAATTATTTTGAGTAATGCAGAAAATCAGGCAGACTTTTTAAGAAATCTGAGAAAAATTGGCTCACTGATTCCACTGTAGCAGCGCGGAACCGCGGCCGTACCCACGTTTTGGACGCGGTTCCGCCACCATACTGTAGCATCAGCCTACCAATTTTCCTACACTGGTTTCTGACTTGGAAATGGGGTTTCTGGTAATTTTTGTTTGGGCCCAAATTATTTTGAGTACTGGGAATTGTGCTTGGGGCCCACTTCGGGAAATTTTGTCGATCGAAAATTTTAAACATGTTAGTTCACAGTATTTACATTGTATCTGCGACCGTGAATGTCATTCGAGCGGTAAATCTTGTCTAATTGCTATAGCTCTTTTAGACGGATTTGCGAACGTGACATTCACGTTGATGTTCTGTGTTGTGCTGTGATGTTGCGGATTTGTCATGGTGGATAGCCTGGTGCAATGGTAGTACAGTTTGGTTGTATTTGTACATTTGATATTGCGGGGCAAGCCTCCGACATGTGGACCGCCGTCACTGCCTGTTAGTATATTATTCTTTTGGGGCACGACTGGGCTGAGGTCGATGTACCCGTTGTATATATTTTACTTTCTGTACTAGGATTACCCCGCGGTGGGGTGCACGGGTAGCCGGGTTTTAGAGGGCAACGGGCCCGCATCTCATGGCTTTGAGACGGAGGGGGCTTCACTCTAGAATTGGCGGGCTATACGCCGCACTCGTAGGGGGTACAGGTTGACCCAAGGAGGGGTGCTCAAGTTACCGGATTCCGTGAAGTGCTGGGTGGTCCATTCACTTTGATGAAGGGGGCTGCCTCGCTTTAGGTTTTGGCGGGTAACTTGCCACGCCCGTAGGGGTCTAGGATTTCATTGCACAGGCTATCTACACGACCAGGGGAACGTCGGGTTTTAGTATCGGCTCTATGAAACCCGGGGATCCCAGATTATCTGTATTGTTCTGTGATGCTTATTACATTTATGTGATGTTGCATTTTATCATGCCTGGAGCGATTATTATATATTGGTATATATACTAATAGATGTTGTATATGTTTTGCCTCCGCGCTAGTCCAGTCCCCGCTCTGTCGTTAGTTAAGTAACCTAACGGGTGATGACGGGACCCAGTGACGAATGCGGATGGCATATACGTACATCATAGTTTCGTTCTTTTGTGGTGTGATTAATTGATGGGACTGCATTGATTCAGATCAATTCAAGCTAAACAAACCTATTCTGATGTTGTTGGAACATTTTTCAAAAAGCTGTTATTGCAAGGACGTTCTCTTTTGTTTTGCTCAGTGGTATTCAGTTGGAATATCCTGCATCTCAGTCGACGAGGCAAGGGCCGAGATCCCTTCTGTTAGTTATATGTATGCCCTAGAGGCCATTACTATACATAGGATGTATATTGTAGTGGATGCTTGGACATATATAGGGAGGATTTTCTTGCTCGACATGATAGTATGCTATCTGGTTACTCTTTACCTTAACGTGTATACTGATTGTCTCTCTGTTACATGTTGGTAAAGCCCTTAGGATGTGTACTTGACTACCTGGACTATGATGCAGATCATACTAGTGGGGACAGGGTAGTCCATAAGTACATCCTTCAAGGTCCCTAGTCGTGGGTGTATCGAGACAGGGCATCGATATACCAGAGTAGACTAGCATATACCTTCTCGACCCATACAGATGGGCGATGGATGATCCCATATCCATTGGTGTTTGACATCAGAGATGATATACGGGTGCTCAGTGGAGACTGGGTACACTGGACGGACTCGCCGAGAACTCCCAGATGGTATTATACCTTACGTCAGATGGCAGTTCTCTGGTTACACTGGTACAGAGTAGTCTGTTGATCCGAGATCGTCATAGAGTCTTGTGTGGTTCCCACTGTGCTTTGATTTCCACCTTACCACGTCCAAGAGGGCGTGCAAAACGGTGGTTTTTGGGTACAGTCCCGAATCACATGGAGGCAATGAGCGATAGGAGGGGATTCGTCTCTCCCGGTATAGGGAGTTGATGTTGCGCTGTGTTCGATTGGCTGTAACCGGAAATCCCTGGCCAGGGTTGCTGAGATTTACTGGCAAGTGTTACCAGTAGTTTCTCGAACTGTTATAGACCTCATATCGACACGACTTATCGAGCTATTGGGGTCTGACGTTTACCACCCCTAGGCAAGATATGCGACATATCAGACGATCAGACCGGACTGTACGGTAGTGTTACTGGTTGGATTCACTGGAGTGTGAGCGGGCTTGCTCATCGATCTTCTGATCGCTCAATACCCGGGTGGCCGTTACGTTTAGCAGACCGCTTGCGGCTTGTGGGTGTTTGATATGATCATCACCTGCTGCCGGCGTATTGACGAGTCTTTAGAGTCCTACACAGAGGTTTCCTGGCTCATGCGAAACGAAATAGGAGCGCATATGAGATATGTGCGGGACCGAGAATAATGCGAGTATGTGATACTGTATTCGATTCTCGCGATCTGTGACATTGATCGGTTATATGCGATACAGCCAGGTTATCGGATCAAGTGTTGATTCGATAAGTTGTTACTGTTGATATTAGTCGGTTATATGCGATATGACCGGATCATTAAATCAAGTGTTGATTTAATGATTTAATGCATAATTATATATTTGATATATTACTTTGCATTAACTAGTATCGGTTCACTTTAAATGGATTTTCTCACTTGAAGTTCACAAGTTGTATATGTGATATACTTTTGTGCACTTGATTGTATCATGTTTGATGATACATGTTAACCTGGTTAAGTGTGTGATTAAATCATGGTTAGTTAATGGTTAGGGTTTCATTTGATTTATTTATGCATTTATTTATTTTGTTTTGACAAAAGAAAAAGAGAAAATGGTTGCTTTAAAAGATGAAGCTTGTTGAAGCTTCATGAAGGTTTGACTAAAGTGACCATTTTGTCTTCATGTCTTAACCCAACCATTCACTAATCCTAGTTAATTCTCTATACCTAACCATGGTTGTATTATGATAAGTATTGCTTTTCTTTTCTATTTTAGGATAACTTATCATAATATTATAATCTTCTTCTTCTTCTTCAAGAAGAAAACCTAGACTTCATCAATGGTGATTGATGAAATAGAGTGAGAAATCCAATTCTAAAGTCTACCCACTTCCTATTTCTTCATCCTCTACCTCTTGCCAAGTAGTATAGGGTGTTTCCTTCACAAGTTTTCTTGACTTGGTGAAGTTGGAGCTTGATCTAGCGATGCCTCGACGTAGATCATCTTCGGCATCGTCGTCGATGACCTAGCCCGCTTTTTCTCCGATGAAGCCGACACTAGAGCCCAAGATCCAATTTGTACAGCGAGGAGACTTCATCGCGGAGCCATGGAGGTGGAGAACCGGATCTACAAAGGTTGTATTTCCGTTTACCATTTAGTTAAGTTGTTAACTAGTTTCTTTTTCGCCTAAACTTCTAGCCAACGATCCGTATTAGGGTTTCTCGGCACCGTAATTTTTGAAATTGGCATGGTTGATGCCTTGTGAGACCTCATTTGTGTGCCTAGGAACCCTACAGTGGTATCAGAGACTAGCTAGAGCCTTAGGCGATGTGTAGACGACGTTTGAAACCCGATCGAACCAAAACCCTAACCCAAAATAGCTCTCTGGACTTTTTCCAAAAACTGGGATTTTTCCACATTAAAAATGCTTAAAAAATTCAGCAGGGAATTATAAGAATTACGGTGCAAAATTTGACTCATGAACAGTACAAAGAGCGGCGGAACCGCGACAGAAGCATGCCTTCTGCGGCGGTTCCGCGGCTAAAGTATGACATCATCATCCCCTGTTTGCACAGTAACTCCTATTTTATTATGCTGGATTTTCTGGGAATTTTTAATATTTATTCGAGAGTTGAATTTTCTGGGGTTGTTTTGGGGATTCGGTGTTTCGATCGGAGTATCAGATTTTGTCTATGTGGCTTTCCGGATAAATTTTAGAATGTGTTAAAAAGTTCGACCGGATATAAATACCCACCTTTTCCCCTGTCGGGAAATTTCCAAGTGTTGGATTTTTCCGTGGTTTAACGACGTTCTAAGTAGTGCAAGTAATGCGATGGTCCCTCTAGAAGACAACAAACCTTAACTCGATTATGTGACCGTCTTGAACTGCCCTTTGAACCTTCGGGTTTGGGGCAGTACGGCGTGCCACATGTGAGGCGTTGGTTTGACCCTTCTACGGCTGGACCGTTGGTACTGAGGCACGAACTGAATGTTGTTAGACTTATTTCATGTGTTGATCTATATCGGGAAAACTTGGGTGTTCGACTGTTTGATCGAAAAGTTTAACATTTTCTATTTATCCGGAATGTGATACAATAATTGGAATTCACAATAAGTTATGAGATAACTTAATGAATGTTATAAATCTAGCGGTTTAGTCTCACTTGATCGGTTGCCACGGAATTTTGATGAGATCAAAAGTCCGTCGCAATCACGTAGCGTACGCGGATACTCGCCGGGTAAACTTAATAGACAGCCTCACTCCATATCCCCGACCAAGTGACTGTAGGAGAACCCCGTCGCCGAAAGCATCCATCTGGGTGCTCGCGGCAGCGGTGTTCCGCCTTGGTGCACTTCGTCGACGGCATCGGGGGTGCGGCCGTCTACTGAAGTTTGCGACGAGCATTCGATCAGGATGTTGGGAATCTTGTTGAATTGCCCGACTTGATATTGAAAAGAGTTTTCGATAATGAGACTAAAATGCGGGGTTTATAATTGTTAGGCATGCGATGTCTAAGGAATTCATTGGTTTAGGCATGCGATGTCTAAAAAGGTTGCGGATTCCAACTGTTGTAGTTTTACACTTTCTTTTCTGTGACCGTAAGTGTAATATGTGATATCGCCGGTTTCGTTGCTATATGCCAACGACAATTGGGATACGCATGTTTACTTACGTTGATGACATGTGATGTTATGTGTTGCTGGATATGTTATATTGGATCGTCGTGTTTGAATAGCCGGGTTTTTTTTATGTGAGATGAGTGTTTTTCATTTTCATTCGTGTAAAAACTTGTATGTAATATTCTTTTATTGGGGCATTTCCACCTTGCGGAAGATGTCACCCTTAGTATATTATTTACTTTTCTGCACTAGGATAGACCCAAGGAGGGGAGCACAAGTAACCGGGTTCTGGAGTCCAGTGGGAGACCAACTCGAGGTGTCGAGTCCGGGTCTCCTAACTCTAGAATTGGTGGGGTTGCTTGCCGCTCTCGTAGGGGTCTAGGGGTGTGGGTTTGGCTATTCATCGCGACCGTGGAATCCGTGTTTTATACTGGCTCGTATTGAAAACACGGACGTCCTAGTATATCCAATATTTCAT